>CAKLBY020000339.1:0-600000 GCA_921007115.2 Peronospora matthiolae
TACACTAGTGCGTACAGAAGGCTAATCTACGCAAACAGCTCGCTCAAGTAAATGTAATTTGAGAACTGTTTTAATTTGTTAAGCTATTAATATAAATTCAGTCTTTATCTAGCTCCCTTTGAATCTACATTTGTCGTTTGACGACAACCTGCTCACCACTCAGTACGCGAGTCTAGCCGCGTTTGGTGGTAATCTTGGATGATTTGTCTTTGATCAAAACAATCTTCTGGCAGCGCGTGGATAGAATCCATCGCGGATAATCGTTCCTTCAATCGTATCCATCTCAGATAATATTGATAGGATTTGTCACGCTGGACAGTCTCCAAATTGACACCAAACGGTGTCAATATCATGTACAGGACTACACCGGTACACACAGTCTTTACTCCGTTATACGTAAGAGGTCTCACTCACCCTCGCGTTCCATTTACACTACCGCTTTGTGGCTCAGGGTTTCGTGGGGGAGAGGTTGCTGATCGGCTTGCAGACATCAGCCCTGCTACTGCCCAGAAACAGGTAAGCGATTTTTCGCATCACGATTGAATGTCCTACGACAGGTGCGTGGCGCAATAGCTGATAGCCAAGACCAACAAAAACAATAAGCTGATGCCTGAGTCAGAATTTGTACTGAAAGTAATAAAGTCGGAGACCAAGTATTTCTCAGAGCAAACAACCTACCTAATAATGTAGTGTCTGCTGTCTTCAAGAAAACGTTGCGTCCACGCTTCATTGGACCGTTTACGGTGACTGCTAAAGAGGGCCCAGCGTTTACGATCAACCTTCCACGCAAATTGCGCACACACCCAGCGTTCTACGTAGGATTACTTAAGCCGTACCGGTATTTTTCCCACGTAGACTTTGAGGCTCTGGCGCCGACGAAGAGAGCGGTGCCCCGGATTGCTGCAAGCGAATAAGAAAGTCCAACTGAGCTTCGCTCCGAGTTTGAGCACGCTCCATAGCCTGAAGGCGGATCTCCATCGCATCAAGCATGCAATAGGTCTTCCCTAGGGTCTCTTGAAGACCCTTCACTTGGAAAACCAATTTCTTGTGGACTGCCACCGGAACACCGGCCACCACTGACGCTGATCGATAGGCATGGGTGTCTTCAGTTTCGGATCTGGAGATTACTGAAGCAACGTCGTCTTCATGGCCAATACCAGTATCTGGTAAAGTGGCGTGGGTACTCTGAGTCTGAGAACACATGGGAATACGAGGCACCCCTGCAGCAAGATTGCCCTTACGCTTTGGATGTTTTTGAACATCGTGGCCAAGGCCATATTGTAACCGAGGCCGTTTCCCACCACTAGTGGTGTCGGTTGGCGGGTTGGTGGTCATCAATTGGCCGACACTCGCGGCTGCCGTAGTAGTCAAAGCGCATCGCGTGAAATTACGCAATTGTCTTCTGGCTTAAGCTTGGCATAGTCATTCCGGAGCTTGCGTTTGAGAGGCACATCAGCCACATTGGCAACAGCTCTCAGAGCAGACATACTGCTAAGGCGACGTGTGCGGTGCACCCGGCGAACGAAGCCATTGTCTTCTTCACGCTTAGTTTGGCCTGCAAAAATTAGAATGGTATACCCTTGATCGGTAGGACCGGTGCACCACGTGCCTGCATGTCAAGTCGTGCCTTGTAACGACCTTGGGTTGTTAGGTGAGGCTCCATGTATCTCTCGCAAAGTGCCTGGATGCTCGCCACTCTTCAGAAGACTTGAACCTATGGTCAATGATCCATGTTGCCAACAATTGGCCGGCCGCTTGAAGTAAGCGTTCCTCCACACTGGGTGAAGTGAACACATAGTCACGTTGGTGCTCGAGGGTCGTGACCATTTTTGCATGGCGACGAGCGCTTTCTTCTTGCTGAGTAATAAAGTGTTGCTGCTCATCAAGCTAGTTCGTGATGATTAAATCATCAAAACCGGGTGTTGAGCGCGGCGCCAGTGGCGAATTCTCATCGTCACGTAAACGGAACGGACAGGAGGCAGTACGAGGTTGTACCTCAGACATAGGGGTATCGTAAATTGTCCCTGCATCACCCGGGACACTGGTATTGCTACCATAGTCCAATATCTCCCCTATTTTATGACGATCATTATGAAGCTTTGACTCGTTAAGTGGTGAGGACATCGTGCTAAGCTTTACGTTACCGTAGGGTTAAACTTAAAAGCACTGGCCTCGTGGGAAAACAAAGTTCGATGGAAATGTTTGATTGGGACAAGGTTCGATTGACGTTTGGGGAGACGTCAGTATGGTGGGGGGAGGGTGTTAAGGGGTTACACGTATCTGGGTGATTGGTTCCCTGTGTCTTAGACACACAGATTATATCCCACTGAAAGAGATGTAGAATATTCTGTCGGTTTATAGGGACTGACTGGTGTCAGCCACCAGATAAAGAGATCCTAGTTGTACTAACTTAGGATTTAAGTGTCTGATAGGATTAAGACATTCTACAGGTGTAAATGTAAATACAATTCAGTTTTCCTGTTTATCTTAAAGACGCGTGCCTTGCGAAGCGTCTTTGGTCGTTGATTGCTGATCACTACGAATAAGCAACACTTCTGTGAGGTAGCTAGTTGCTCTTGAGCATTATCTGCTGTTGATTCATTGAATCGTTTGGTGCCTAGAACAAGGACCAGTAGCTACACGCTTGTTGACTCATAGAGTCTAAATGTTTAGAACTGAGCTGCTCGTTGAGCGTCAATTCTTGCTTTGACTCAAGGAGCTGTGTACAAATGCTGACATCAGCATATCCGGAAATGGATGGGCAAAAAGAGCGGACTAACCGGGTACTCGAAGATAATCTTTGAAGTTAAGTAACTTCCTTCACAAGTTTAAATGCATTTTCGCCACGCGCGGAGTTTGCACTATCAAAAACGCTGTTCACACGTCACGGGGTCGACGCCGTTTGATGCATAGTCGGCTCGTCGTCCTCGTGTACCTCCTGTTCTTACCGTGATTCATCCCACAATTCTTCGTGGCTCCACTCTGATAGGTAATAAAAGTGATAAACAACGATCGAGTGTAGCTCACGATATTCTGAGCGCGAATGTTGTCACCCGGTCCAAATCGAAGCCTTCTGTTTTGACGCCACGTGACATAGCGTCCCTGCTAGCTCAATAGACGCACACACACTGATTGACCCTTTTTCGGGTAAACGAACACCTCAAGCCAACTACGCACCATTGAGTCGACGCAATAGATTGATGACATGGCTGTGTCGGAGTTTATAGTCCAACGTCAATCCATTACGAGGTTTGTACGCGATAACCTGAGATCTGCAGTGCACAAACAGAAAGCGAATGCAGACAAACGTGGCAGAAATAACCTGACTACATTAAAGAAGAGTGATCGTGTATTGCAATCTACTGGAGACCTATGAGATTCAGCGGTAAACGATATCGGCGCGACTAAACTCGTGCCACGTTTCATCGGCCCATTTACAGTACTTGAGGCAATCGGCGATGCCCTCACGCCGGACATCCCTTCGTCGCTGCAATTTCACCCGACGTTAAACGTTAGGCGGCTTACAAAGAATCGTCCAGATACGCGTTACGGGTTGGCTCCGAACCCGAAGGCAAAGGATCATAGGTCGACTTTATCTCTCGCCTTGCTCGACGCGCCAGCGACATTGGACGCGGCTGCGTTTCAGTCTGCGCGTTTCGATGAACTTGACGTTCCAGGTTCCGCCTCCGTAAAAGCGATTCGCGCTTCGACTGTCGAACCTCGCTCGCTGTTACCTCAGCCCGCGCAGCACGATCAAGGGCAGTTTCAGCTTACAGTTGGGCATCGACAGCCTTATTAACTGCCGCATTTACATCGTCCTGGGCAACCAGGACGTCAGCGCTACCATCTCGAAGGCCTGCCGCCGCTTGTGGACGCGGAACATCAGAAACGCTGTATCGTGGAGCGTTTACTGTGCCACAAGGATCCTCGTAGCGAAATGACATCATCTAGACTTTATGCGCGCGCTGTCCCAACAGCGCGTAAGTAACTTGTATGTTGGATCGGGTTTGCACCCGAGCAGGATACGTGGGAACCGAGCTCCTCGCTTCTTCAAGACGGTCCAGATGGAGTTCTGGCGTACGTGTCAGTGCATGCTCTCGATCCAGATTTGGTCGACGACGTAATTATTGTCGCTGTTAGCGAAATTGAGAAGAACGACGACGGTGTTGTGTTGAAGCGTTACCACGACTACGAGACGAACAGCTACGACACAAAAAATGCGGTGAAACGTCACCACGACGTTGTGAACGTCGCTTTGAACGTGTATTATCACGACCACGCGAACGAGAACGTCGTGGCGACCGTGTGGCACCACATACCCGAGAACGTGAGTGTTGTCGCCAGCTTGACGCACCACAAATAACCGCGATCTTACTCTATCGAGCTGAGCTCATACCGTCGGATCCAGAGCTGTTCATATTCGCTGAGTAAATGATTGATCGACGTGTCGTTGCCACGTCTCAGGGGTTTAACGAGGCATCGAGTCACAGGAGTAAAAGATTCGTGCCCGTGAACGTAGCAGAGATAGTCTACGTTCCACGCGTTCTTACGTACCTTCTCGTAAAGCAGACCGATTAAGTGCTCAGCGTATATATCTTCGCAATTGGCAAGCCACTTCTGAAAGTTCCTTCCGTCTACAAGCATCCGGTTCCACCGCCGGATGAATGTGTACCAAGAACGCTGGATCGAGTTGTGCAAGATGACTTCAACACTCTTCCTGCGTAATCTACAAAAGCGCCGGGAAATAATACTGCATAGTTTCAAGAAAGTCCGGATCTTGCGCTAAGGACAAACCGTACAGCGCCCAAGGGATCAGGTGCTAATCCATCACGTGGTCTGTAAAAATCACGCTGATAACGTGCGGGAGTTCTGTGGTGTTAGTGTTTGCGTCTTCGGTTATCGCTTGGGTTGACCGGCCTTTGGGGTCTTGCAGTTGAGCACTCTGGTTGCGTTAGTGCTGCCTTGAGAATGGGATGATGAAACGAGGCATTCCGGTCCTTGAGTAGTCTCGTTAAGTTTACATGTTACTTAAGTCGGGTGGCTACATCCAAAGTGGCGGATGTCGCAAGTCGCATACTTGTAGCTGGTTTAATGGGATCGACCCATTATCAGCCAGTAATATATCGACATGTAGATTGAGTGGCTCTCGCAAATCCATGAGAACCATTTGTACTTAGAATTGAAAAAGAGAAAAAAAATTAACCGAGCTTAATTTACTTTATCCTAGAATTTGGGTTCAAGGCTTCCTAAGCATCGATATTGTGAAGCTAAGTACGGGTTTTTCTAGCCCCGTGACAGAGTCTGTGGGTGCAGAAACGACCACTGCCCGACGAAAGGGCAGTCTCGATCCCAAAATAGATCATGATCTGTTCGCCTCATCCGACAAGTCCATGTACTCGACACCGAGATCGAGCAGATCGCATTCGTTTGGTGCGAGTAATAAGCAGGTTAACGCAAATCATCGCGATGATGTCAATAAATCCCCGGAGCTTCACACCGGGGCAACACGCTGCATATCCAGTATGGAGCGACTCTCACTGACAGCAGTGTGAGCGGTGCCCTGTTACCTCTGTAAGCCATTTAGAGAAGGTAAAGCAAACAGGAATAAAAAGGGAACCTTAACTAAATAACGTGTAGTCCCAATCATTAACCTATGTTGAAGTCCTAGCTTCATTATTTGCATTTACAAAAGTATAAGCTTAAGTCTTGCTCACCACTCATTTCGCGCTTCCATCGCTAATTTGACTGATAGCCACGGCTTGTTTTATGACCCCTATTAGTCAATCGGTGAATGTTTCTGAATATGCCCCTTAAGGTAATGGTTACTGACAATATCGACCTTATTTTTAATATTGTAATTAGTGAGTATTAAGGTCAATTATGTGCAACAGGTTCACATCGTTGCACCACCACCCCCTACAGGATATTCACTCATTCGCTTTCATGTTTATGTGGTCACCGTTTGAAAACATTGGGTACAAAGAGCAATTGTTTTTCCAATCTATCTATTTCCGGATTTAACCGCGTGGTGAAAACCTGTGCGATGCGCGTCGAAATATGCTGAGAAGGCGACTGCGCGTCTTGACTCAGCCGCTCTTGACGATGACCAGGCTCTGACTGTAAACGATGCTTCATCCGCTGCTGCTGCAACTCTGCTTTTAGCACCGGTTGCGTCAGAGGTACGTATGGAGTCACCACGGGCTAATGATGATGGCTCTAAAGTGGGGATCATCTATTCGATGGAGTTGGAAGGTGGGTCCGACTATAAAAAATAGCTAGGTATTCGAGTCTATAGGGGTGCAGCCGAGTACGATCCCTACCCAATGGGACTCACATTCAAATCCATAGCCACTTCCATCGAGAGTGGTGTGGTCGGGTGCTGTGCGGTCAGGTACTATGTGTCGTGTGATGTGTCGTGGTTGATGTGTTGTTGTGTGCATGTTTGTTTGTGTTGGTCCTTTCTATATCGTCGTCAGTGTGCCCGAGTGGTCTGAGGGGGTAGACTCAAGGTTATACTGTCCCGCACTCGTGGATTCTAATCCCACTAACTACAAAACGTAGGCCATGAGCCGCTGGACGTTACCATAACTGCTCAGTAAGAACGAGATTACGACAGTAAGTGTGAGGTCGCTAGCCAGCGCCAAGCGGGGCGTCAAAGTACGACAAGTGCTGAATTCTACTGGACGTCTTCGGCATCCAACTGCGCGGCGTATCACAGAAATCCAATCGTCAATCCTCTGTCAAGTGCCACTGATACTTATGCTCGACTCGCTTATATCCATTGGGGTGCTACGACTCCGCTCTTCATATGGTCTTTCAGCTACAACAGATTCAAACATAAACCGATCTGACCGATCGTGACAAAGTGTAATCCCGAACGTTATTCCACTGTCTTGTAAGGGCTCGTCGAAAGCTTTCAATTGCGGCTGCAACTCCAAAAGGGATGCTGCGCTCACTTTGTGACATCGTTGAACTACCTAGTTGACATTATTGCTCAGAAAAATGAGCCTGTCCCATTATCACGAGACGATTGTATGAAGAGTGGTCGCATCTCTGAGGCGTCAATAATCTCATTAAGATTAGTTGGCTTGGAATATGATGACCCTGGCTGTGACAACAGACCCTTAGAGTCAAGCAGCACAGTATTCAACCTCAGACCAGCTGTCCCCAGTTCCATGTATTCACCCTTTACTAGTGCCACCCGTAACGGCGGCCGGGATGAAACAAAGCGTTACCCAGCTCAAGCGCAGCACATTCATACTCTCCTGGTGATGGTCATGTTGGAGATTGATGGTGCAGCTATGTGTGGACAATGTTCATTGCGTATATAGGCTTGCATTGATGCACATATATATGTGCTAGCACGACAGGGTACGGGTACGAATTGGTCAGATGTTTGGAAAGGGATTCCAAGCATCTGAGTGCGGGTTCGATTTCCGCCGTGGAGAAGTCAATTGCAAATGACCCCTGCAATCAGGTGTTTGGGGTTCACCAGAACCTTGACCTCCCCGAGGTGATGTCCCCACACCACGCAAGAACCTATCGTTGGGCATAGTCTTGTGTGGAGTTTTTACCGCAGGTATGTTGCGAGACGTGATTGCCCAAGATAGGAAGTGTCACATAGGAGAGAAAGGACGGTGAAATCGGTGGCTGAAAGTCATCGGTTTCTGATAGCCATTGGTTTCGATTTGCGAATCAATTAAATACAACTCACTTTTCGGTTTTCCATCCCGACCGCAAGTCCGCCCCATCATCAGAAACCTGAGTCAATTCAACAGTACAAAATCTAAGACTTGTGGCACATATCAGAGAGAAAGGGAACGCGACAATGGCCAATGATTGGTTAATTAAATGTGTAATCAGCGGGGAAGAGACGTAAAGGTATGGACAGCAAGCGGCGAAATGACAGCACAGAAGATAAGAGATAACTCACAATTTATACCTCACTTTTGATGCTACTACTTCAGCCACAAGCATCATCTACTGAGCGCTCACGTCAACCTTCGCATTCGAAATTGGTGTGGTCGGGTGCTGTGCGGTCGGGTACTGTGTGTCGCGTGATGTGTCGTGGTTGATGTGTTGTTGTGTGTATGTTTGTTTGTGTTGGTCCTTTCATGTCGTCGTCAGTGTGCCCGAGTGGTCTAAGGGGGTAGACTCAAGTTCTACTGTGTTCGCACTCGTGGGTTCTAATCCCACCGCTAAAACGTAGGCCATGACCACTGGACGTTACCTGCTGCTCAGCAAGAACGAAACGGCAGCATGTGAGACACTGGCCAGCACCAAGCGAGGCAGTAAGTACGACAAGTGCTGAATTCTATTGGACGACTTCGGCGTCCTGTGCGCGTATGCAGAAGTCGAATCGTCAATCCTCTGTCAAGTGCCACTTATACTTATGCTCGACTCGCTTATATCCATTGGGGTGCTACGACTCCGCTCTCCATGTGGTCTTTCAGCTATAACAGATTCAAACATAAACCGATCGGACCGATCGTGACAAAGTGTAATCCCGAACGTTATTCCACTGTCTTGTAAGGGCTCGTCGAAAGCTTTCAGTTGCGGCTGCAACTACAAAAGGGATGCTGCGCTCACTTTGTGACACCGTTGAGCTACCTAGTTGACAGTATCGCTCAGAAAAATGAGCCTGTCCCATTATCATGAGACGATTGTATGAAGAGTGGTCACAGCTCTTAGGCGTCAATAATCTCATTAAGATTAGTTGGCTTGGAATATGATGACCCTGGCTGTGACAACAGACCCTTAGAGTCAAGCAACACAGTATTCAACCTCAGACCAGCGGTCCCCAGTTCCATGTATTCACCCTTTACTAGTACCACCCGTGACGGCGGCCGGGATGAAACAAAGCGTTACCCAGCTCAAGCGGCCCAGCACGTTGTACTCTCCTGGTGATGGTCATGTTGGAGATTGATGGTGCAGCTATGTGTGGACCAATGTTCATTGCGTATATAGGCTTGAATTGATGCACATATATATGTGCTAGCTTACGACAGGGTAAGGGGTACAGATTGGTCAGATGTTTGGAAGGGGATTCCAAGCATCTGAGTGCGGGTTCGATTTCCGCCGTGGAGAAGTCAAATTGCAAATGACCCCGCAATCAGGTGTTTGGGGTTCACCAGAGCCTTGACCTACCCGAGGTGATGTCCCCACACCACGCAAGAACCTATCATTGGGCATATGCTTGTGTGGAGTGTTTACCGCACGTATGTTGCGAGTCGTGATTGCCCAAGATAGGAAATGTCACATAGGAGAGAAAGGACGGTGAAATCGGTGGCTGAGAGTCATCGGTTTCTGATAGCCATTAGTTTCGATTTGCGGGAAATCCACTAAATACAACTCACTTTTCGGTTTTCCATCCCGACCGCAAGTCCGCCCTCATCATCAGAAACCTAAGTCAATTCAACAGTACAAAATCTAAGACTTTGTGGCACACATCAGAGAGAAAGGGAACGCGACAATGGCCAATGATTGGTTAATTAAATGTGTAATCAGCGGGGAAGAGACGTAAAGGTATGGACAGCAAGCGGCGATATGACAGCACAGAAGATAAGAGATAACTCACAATTTATACCTCACTTTTGATGCTACTACTTCAGCCACAAGCATCATCTACTGAGCGCTCACGTCAACCTTCGCATTCGAAATTGGTGTGGTCGGGTGCTGTGCGGTCGGGTACTGTGTGTCGCGTGATGTGTCGTGGTTGATGTGTTGTTGTGTGTATGTTTGTTTGTGTTGGTCCTTTCATGTCGTCGTCAGTGTGCCCGAGTGTTCTAAGGGGGTAGACTCAAGTTCTACTGTGTTCGCACTCGTGGGTGTAATCCCACCGCTAAAACGTAGGCCATGACCACTGGACGTTACCTGCTGCTCAGCAAGAACGAAACGGCAGCATGTGAGACACTGGCCAGCACCAAGCGAGGCAGTAAGTACGACAAGTGCTGAATTCTATTGGACGTCTTCGGCGTCCTGTGCGCGTATGCAGAAGTCGAATCGTCAATCCTCTGTCAAGTGTCACTTATGCTTATGCTCGACTCGCTTATATCCATTGGGGTGCTACGACTCCGCTCTTCATATGGTCTTTCAGCTACAACAGATTCAAACATAAACCGATCGGACCGATCGTGACAAAGTGTAATCCCGAACGTTATTCCACTGTCTTGTAAGGGCTCGTCGAAAGCTTTCAATTGCGGCTGCAACTCCAAAAGGGATGCTGCGCTCACTTTGTGACATCGTTGAACTACCTAGTTGACATTATTGCTCAGAAAAATGAGCCTGTCCCATCATCACGAGACGATTGTATGAAGAGTGGTCACAGCTCTTAGGCGTCAATAATCTCATTAAGATTAGTTGGCTTGGAATATGATGACCCTGGCTGTGACAACAGACCCTTAGAGTCAAGCAACACAGTATTCAACCTCAGACCAGCGGTCCCCAGTTCCATGTATTCACCCTTTACTAGTGCCACCCGTGACGGCGGCCGGGATGAAACAAAGCGTTACCCAGCTCAAGCGCAGCACATTTGTACTCTCCTGGTGATGGTCATGTTGGAGATTGATGGTGCAGCTATGTGTGGACAATGTACATTGTGTACATAGGCTTGCATTGATGCACATATATATGTGCTAGAACGACAGGGTACGGGTACGAATTGGTCAGATGTTTGGAAAGGGATTCCAAGCATCTGAGTGCGGGTTCGATTTCCGCCGTGGAGAAGTCAATTGCAAATGACCCCTGCAATCAGGTGTTTGGGGTTCACCAGAACCTTGACCTCCCCGAGGTGATGTCCCCCACACCACGCAAGAACCTATCATTGGGCATAGGCTTGTGTGGAGTGTTTACCGCAGGTATGTTGCGAGTCGTGATTGCCCAAGATAGGAAATGTCACATAGGAGAGAAAGGACGGTGAAATCGGTGGCTGAGAGTCATCGGTTTCTGATAGCCATTGGTTTCGATTTGCGAATCCAATTAAATACAACTCACTTTTCGGTTTTCCATCCCGACCGCAAGTCCGCCTCATCATCAGAAACCTAAGTCAATTCAACAGTACAAAATCTAAGACTTTGTGGCACACATCAGAGAGAAAGGGAACGCGACAATGGCCAATGATTGGTTAATTAAATGTGTAATCAGCGGGGAAGAGACGTAAAGGTATGGACAGCAAGCGGCGATATGACAGCACAGAAGATAAGAGATAACTCACAATTTATACCTCACTTTTGATGCTACTACTTCAGCCACAAGCATCATCTACTGAGCGCTCACGTCAACCTTCGCATTCGAAATTGGTGTGGTCGGGTGCTGTGCGGTCGGGTACTGTGTGTCGCGTGATGTGTCGTGGTTGATGTGTTGTTGTGTGTATGTTTGTTTGTGTTGGTCCTTTCATGTCGTCGTCAGTGTGCCCGAGTGGTCTAAGGGGGTAGACTCAAGTTCTACTGTGTTCGCACTCGTGGGTTCTAATCCCACCGCTGACACGTAGGCCATGACCACTGGACGTTACCTGCTGCTCAGCAAGAACGAAACGGCAGCATGTGAGACACTGGCCAGCACCAAGCGAGGCAGTAAGTACGACAAGTGCTGAATTCTATTGGACGACTTCGGCGTCCTGTGCGCGTATGCAGAAGTCGAATCGTCAATCCTCTGTCAAGTGCCACTTATACTTATGCTCGACTCGCTTATATCCATTGGGGTGCTACGACTCCGCTCTCCATGTGGTCTTTCAGCTATAACAGATTCAAACATAAACCGATCGGACCGATCGTGACAAAGTGTAATCCCGAACGTTATTCCACTGTCTTGTAAGGGCTCGTCGAAAGCTTTCAATTGCGGCTGCAACTCCAAAAGGGATGCTGCGCTCACTTTGTGACATCGTTGAACTACCTAGTTGACATTATCGCTCAGAAAAATGAGCCTGTCCCATTATCACGAGACGATTGTATGAAGAGTGGTCACAGCTCTTAGGCGTCAATAATCTCATTAAGATTAGTTGGCTTGGAATATGATGACCCTGGCTTTGACAACAGACCCTTAGAGTCAAGCAACACAGTATTCAACCTCAGACCAGCGGTCCCCAGTTCCATGTATTCACCCTTTACTAGTGCCACCCGTGACGGCGGCCGGGATGAAACAAAACGTTACCCAGCTCAAGCGCAGCACATTTATACTCTCCTGGTGATGGTCATGTTGGAGATTGATGGTGCAGCTATGTGTGGACAATGTACATTGCGTATGTAGGCTTGCATTGATGCACATGTATATGTGCTAGCACGACAGGGTACGGGTACGAATTGGTCAGATGTTTGGAAAGGGATTCCAAGCATCTGAGTGCGGGTTCGATTTCCGCCGTGGAGAAGTCAATTGCAAATGACCCCCGCAATCAGGTGTTTGGGGTTCACCAGAACCTTGACCTCCCCGAGGTGATGTCCCCACACCACGCAAGAACCTATCATTGGGCATAGGCTTCTGTGGAGTGTTTACCGCAGGTATGTTGCAAGTCGTGATTGCCCAAGATAGGAAATGTCACATAGGAGAGAAAGGACGGTGAAATCGGTGGCTGAGAGTCATCGGTTTCTGATAGCCATTGGTTTCGATTTGCGAATCAATTAAATACAACTCACTTTTCGGTTTTCCATCCCGACCGCAAGTCCGCCTCATCATCAGAAACCTAAGTCAATTCAACAGTACAAAATCTAAGACTTTGTGGCACACATCAGAGAGAAAGGGAACGCGACAATGGCCAATGATTGGTTAATTAAATGTGTAATCAGCGGGGAAGAGACGTAAAGGTATGGACAGCAAGCGGCGATATGACAGCACAGAAGATAAGAGATAACTCACAATTTATACCTCACTTTTGATGCTACTATTTCAGCCACAAGCATCATCTACTGAGCGCTCACGTCAACCTTCGCATTCGAAATTGGTGTGGTCGGGTGCTGTGCGGTCGGGTACTGTGTGTCGCGTGATGTGTCGTGGTTGATGTGTTGTTGTGTGTATGTTTGTTTGTGTTGGTCCTTTCTATGTCGTCGTCAGTGTGCCCGAGTGGTCTAAGGGGGTAGACTCAAGTTCTACTGTGTTCGCACTCGTGGGTTCTAATCCCACTGCTGACACGTAGGCCATGACCACTGGACGTTACCTGCTGCTCAGCAAGAACGAAACGGCAGCATGTGAGACACTGGCCAGCACCAAGCGAGGCAGTAAGTACGACAAGTGCTGAATTCTATTGGACGACTTCGGCGTTCTGTGCGCGTATGCAGAAGTCGTATCGTCAATCCTCTGTCAAGTGCCACTGATACTTATGCTCGACTCGCTTATATCCATTGGGGTGCTACGACTCCGCTCTCCATGTGGTCTTTCAGCTATAACAGATTCAAATATAAACCGATCGGACCGATCGTGACAAAGTGTAATCCCGAACGTTATTCCACTGTCTTGTAAGGGCTCGTCGAAAGCTTTCAATTGCGGCTGCAACTCCAAAAGGGATGCTGCGCTCACTTTGTGACATCGTTGAACTACCTAGTTGACAGTATCGCTCAGAAAAATGAGCCTGTCCCATTATCACGAGACGATTGTATGAAGAGTGGTCACAGCTCTTAGGCGTCAATAATCTCATTAAGAATAGTTGGCTTGGAATATGATGACCCTGGCTGTGACAACAGACCCTTAGAGTCAAGCAACACAGTGTTCAACCTCAGACCAGCGGTCCCCAGTTCCATGTATTCACCCTTTACTAGTGCCACCCGTGACGGCGGCCGGGATGAAACAAAGCGTTACCCAGCTCAAGCGCAGCACATTTATACTCTCCTGGTGATGGTCATGTTGGAGATTGATGGTGCAGCTATGTGTGGACAATGTACATTGCGTGTATAGGCTTGAATTGATGCACATATATATGTGCTAGCACGACAGGGTACGGGTACGAATTGGTCAGATGTTTGGAAAGGATTCCAAGCATCTGAGTGCGGGTTCGATTTCCGCCGTGGAGAAGTCAATTGCAAATGACCCCTGCAATCAGGTGTTTGGGGTTCACCAGAACCTTGACCTCCCCGAGGTGATGTCCCCCACACCACGCAAGAACCTATCATTGGGCATAGGCTTGTGTGGAGTGTTTACCGCAGGTATGTTGCGAGTCGTGATTGCCCAAGATAGGAAATGTCACATAGGAGAGAAAGGACGGTGAAATCGGTGGCTGAGAGTCATCGGTTTCTGATAGCCATTGGTTTCGATTTGCGAATCCAATTAAATACAACTCACTTTTCGGTTTTCCATCCCGACCGCAAGTCCGCCTCATCATCAGAAACCTAAGTCAATTCAACAGTACAAAATCTAAGACTTTGTGGCACACATCAGAGAGAAAGGGAACGCGACAATGGCCAATGATTGGTTAATTAAATGTGTAATCAGCGGGGAAGAGACGTAAAGGTATGGACAGCAAGCGGCGATATGACAGCACAGAAGATAAGAGATAACTCACAATTTATACCTCACTTTTGATGCTACTATTTCAGCCACAAGCATCATCTACTGAGCGCTCACGTCAACCTTCGCATTCGAAATTGGTGTGGTCGGGTGCTGTGCGGTCGGGTACTGTGTGTCGCGTGATGTGTCGTGGTTGATGTGTTGTTGTGTGTATGTTTGTTTGTGTTGGTCTTCCCTATGTCGTCGTCAGTGTGCCCGAGTGGTCTAAGGGGGTAGACTCAAGTTATACTGTGTCCGCACTCGTGGATTCTAATCCCACTGCTAAAACGTAGGCCATGACCACTGGACGTTACCTGCTGCTCAGCAAGAACGAAACGGCAGCATGTGAGACACTGGCCAGCACCAAGCGAGGCAGTAAGTACGACAAGTGCTGAATTCTATTGGACGACTTCGGCGTTCTGTGCGCGTATGCAGAAGTCGAATCGTCAATCCTCTGTCAAGTGCCACTGATACTTATGCTCGACTCGCTTATATCCATTGGGGTGCTACGACTCCGCTCTTCATGTGGTCTTTCAGCTATAACAGATTCAAACATAAACCGATCGGACCGATCGTGACAAAGTGTAATCCCGAACGTTATTCCACTGTCTTGTAAGGGCTCGTCGAAAGCTTTCAATTGCGGCTGCAACTCCAAAAGGGATGCTGCGCTCACTTTGTGACATCGTTGAACTACCTAGTTGAAAGTATCGCTCAGAAAAATGAGCCTGTCCCATTATCATGAGACGATTGTATAAGAGTGGTCACAGCTCTTAGGCGTCAATAATCTCATGAAGAATAGCTGGCTTGGAATATGATGACCCTGGCTTTGACAACAGACCCTTAGAGTCAAGCAACACAGTGTTCAACCTCAGACCAGCGGTCCCCAGTTCCATGTATTCACCCTTTACTAGTGCCACCCGTGACGGCGGCCGGGATGAAACAAAGCGTTACCCAGCTCAAGCGCAGCACATTTATACTCTCCTGGTGATGGTCATGTTGGAGATTGATGGTGCAGCTATGTGTGGACAATGTACATTGCGTACATAGGCTTGCATTGATGCACATATATATGTGCTAGCACGACAGGGTACGGGTACGAATTGGTCAGATGTTTGGAAAGGGATTCCAAGCATCTGAGTGCGGGTTCGATTTCCGCCGTGGAGAAGTCAATTGCAAATGACCCCCGCAATCAGGTGTTTGGGGTTCACCAGAACCTTGACCTCCCCGAGGTGATGTCCCCCACACCACGCAAGAACCTATCATTGGGCATAGGCTTCTGTGGAGTGTTTACCGCAGGTATGTTGCGAGTCGTGATTGCCCAAGATAGGAAATGTCACATAGGAGAGAAAGGACGGTGAAATCGGTGGCTGAGAGTCATCGGTTTCTGATAGCCATTGGTTTCGATTTGCGAATCCAATTAAATACAACTCACTTTTCGGTTTTCCATCCCGACCGCAAGTCCGCCTCATCATCAGAAACCTAAGTCAATTCAACAGTACAAAATCTAAGACTTTGTGGCACACATCAGAGAGAAAGGGAACGCGACAATGGCCAATGATTGGTTAATTAAATGTGTAATCAGCGGGGAAGAGACGTAAAGGTATGGACAGCAAGCGGCGATATGACAGCACAGAAGATAAGAGATAACTCACAATTTATACCTCACTTTTGATGCTACTACTTCAGCCACAAGCATCATCTACTGAGCGCTCACGTCAACCTTCGCATTCGAAATTGGTGTGGTCGGGTGCTGTGCGGTCGGGTACTGTGTGTCGCGTGATGTGTCGTGGTTGATGTGTTGTTGTGTGTATGTTTGTTTGTGTTGGTCCTCCCTATGTCGTCGTCAGTGTGCCCGAGTGGTCTAAGGGGGTAGACTCAAGTTCTACTGTGTTCGCACTCGTGTGTTCAAATCCCACCGCTGACACGTAGGCTCCGACCACTGGACGTTACCTGCTGCTCAGCAAGAACAAAGCGGCAGCATGTGAGACACTGGCCCGCACCAAGCGAGGCAGTAAGTACGACAAGTGCTGAATTCTATTGGATGACTTCGGCGTCCTGTGCGCGTATGCAGAAGTCGTATCGTCAATCCTCTGTCAAGTGCCACTTATACTTATGCTCGACTCGCTTATATCCATTAGGGTGCTACGACTCCGCTCTTCATATGGTCTTTCAGCTATAACAGATTCAAACATAAACCGATCTGACCGATCGTGACAAAGTGTAATCCCGAACGTTATTCCACTGTCTTGTAAGGACTCATCGAAAGCTTTCAATTGCGGCTGCAACTCCAAAAGAGATGCTGCGCTCACTTTGTGACATCGTTGAACTACCTAGTCGACAGTATCGCTCAGAAAAATGAGCCTGTCCCATTATCATGAGACGATTGTATAAGAGTGGTCACAGCTCTTAGGCGTCAATAATCTCATTAAGAATATCTGGCTTGGAATATGATGACCCTGGCTTTGACAACAGACCCTTAGAGTCAAGCAACACAGTATTCAACCTCAGACCAGCGGTCCCCAGTTCCATGTATTCACCCTTTACTAGTGCCACCCGTGAAGGCGGCCGGGATGAAACAAAGCGTTACCCAGCTCAAGCGCAGCACATTTATACTCTCCTGGTGATGGTCATGTTGGAGATTGATGGTGCAGCTATGTGTGGACAATGTACATTGCGTATATAGGCTTGAATTGATGCACATATATATGTGCTAGCACGACAGGGTACGGGTACGAATTGGTCAGATGTTTGGAAAGGGATTCCAAGCATCTGAGTGCGGGTTCGATTTCCGCCGTGGAGAAGTCAATTGCAAATGACCCCTGCAATCAGGTGTTTGGGGTTCACCAGAACCTTGGCCTCCCTGAGGTTATGTCCCCCACAACACGCAAGAACTATCATTGGGCATAGGCTTGTGTGGAGTGTTTACCGCAGGTATGTTGCGAGTCGTGATTACCCAAGATAGGAAATGTCACATAGGAGAGAAAGAACGGTGAAATCGGTGGCTGAAAGTCATCGGTTTCTGATAGCCATTGGTTTCGATTTGCGAATCCAATTGAATACAACTCACTTTTCGGTTTTCCATCCCGACCGCAAGTCCACCTCATCATCAGAAACCTAAGTCAATTCAACAGTACAAAATCTAAGACTTTGTGGCACACATCAGAGAGAAAGGGAACGCGACAATGGCCAATGATTGGTTAATTAAATGGGTAATCAGCGGGGAAGAGACGTAAAGGTATGGACAGCAAGCGGCGATATGACAGTACAGAAGATAAGAGATAACACACGATTTATAACTCACTTTTGATGCTACTATTTCGGCCACAAGCATCATCTACTGAGCGCTCACGTCAACCTTCGCATTCGAAATTGGTGTGGTCGGGTGCTGTGCTGTCAGGTACTGTGTGTCGTGTGATGCGTCGTGGTTGATGTGTTGTTGTGTGTATGTGTGTTTGTGTTTGTCCTTTCTATGTCGTCGTCAGTGTGCCCGAGTGGTCTAAGGGGGTAGACTCAAGTTCTACTGTGTTCGCACTCGTGTGTTCAAATCCCACCGCTGACACGTAGGCACCGATCACTGGACGTTACCTGCTGCTCAGCAAGAACAAAGCGGCAGCATGTGAGACACTGGCCCGCACCAAGCGAGGCAGTAAGTACGACAAGTGCTGAATTCTATTGGATGACTTCGGCGTCCTGTGCGCGTATGCAGAAGTCGTATCGTCAATCCTCTGTCAAGTGCCACTTATACTTATGCTCGACTCGCTTATATCCATTGGGGTGCTACGACTCCGCTCTTCATATGGTCTTTCAGCTATAACAGATTCAAACATAAACCGATCTGACCGATCGTGACAAAGTGTAATCCCGAACGTTATTCCACTGTCTTGTAAGGACTAGTCGAAAGCTTTCAATTGCGGCTGCAACTCTAAAAGGGATGCTGCGCTCACTTTGTGACATCGTTGAACTACCTTGTTGACAGTATCGCTCAGAAAAATGATCCTGTCCCATTATCACGAGACGATTGTATAAGAGTGGTCACAGCTCTTAGGCGTCAATAATCTCATTAAGAATATCTGGCTTGGAATATGATGACCCTAGCTTTTACTGTTAGAATTAACTAGGTTGAGGAGCTGATGCGAAGAAGAAGATGGCTTACGGCCGGGGATGAAAACCGAAAAGTGAGTTGTATTCAAATTGTTCCTAGCTTCAAAATGAATGGCTAGTAGCAGCCGGTGGCTCTCGGCCACCTATTTCGTGCCCTGTCTCTACCGCTTTCTGTTTTACCTATTACTGTGTAATTACGTCCCGTAAATACCTTTCGTAAAACTCTGCTGTGTCATTTGCAGAATGAAAACGGTTGCGCGCGTGGGGGACGTAACTGCGGGTGGATCACAGTTCTGGTGAACCCCAAACACCAGGTCGTGAGTGTCCGTCAAAATTAACTTGTACACGGCAGGGATCAAACCGGCACTCACCCTCGTGGAATCCCCCTTCCCAAACGACTGAGCCGATCCGATGCCTTGTCGTATCGCTGACATCCCACGATATAAACCTGCCAAAAAACAATACAACTAATGCAAATAAGCAATATACACCCTGCATAAGTCGTCGCATCATCACTCGCTAACACTCTCCCTTGATGTGCGTGCGACGTGTGCGCCTTACACCGCCATGTACAGACCCGTGATGAGCTTGCTGTGCTTGTCTCTTGGAAGTGCCTTGATGAATTCGTCCGCGACCATTTCCTTTGTCGGCTTGAACTCGAGCGCGATCACTGCACTTGTAACCTTTTCACGCAAAAAGAGAAACTTGATGTCGATGTGCTTCGTGCGCGAGTGGTACACAGAATTATTGGCCAACGCGATGCAACCTTGATTGTCTTGAAAAAAACGTCGTCGCGTTCTTGGTACAATAGTATAGGTACTTGAGCAGACCTCGAAGCCAAATTGCTTCCTGCGGCGCGCTGTACAGACTCAAGTGCTCTGCTTCAGTACTTGAGGTCGCGACCGTTGGTTGACGCTTCGAGTTCCACGATATCACGCTTCCGTTCATAAAGAAAACGTATCCTTTTGTCGAACGCTGCGTGCCGAGGTCGCCAGCCCAGTTTGCATCCGCGATCCGATCAGCTCTTCCTTGTTGATGTCGCTGAAAACGATGATTAGGTCTTGAGTCGTCTTGAGATACTTGAGAATCCGCTTTGCTGCTGTCCAATGCGAGTTATCGTAGCGCTCGCAAAACTTCGCAACTTCGCCAACCGCATGCACAATGCTCGTTCGTGTACATGTGGCGATGTACATTAAAGCGCCCACCAGGTCAAGGTGTGGGTACTTTGGTACAAACGCTTCCTCTTGACCCATCTTGACCAACTTCGAGTTACTGTCCGCCGGCGTGTGCACGTCCTTGCAGTTTTCAACGCCGAACTTATCTGAAAGTCGCTTGATGTACGCCTTCTGGTTCATCTTGATCGTTCCATCTTCGCGCTTGCGATGAATCTCGATCCCGAGGCATAACTTGAGATCTCCAAGATCTTTAATGCTAAAATCTTCCATCAATGAGTGCTTGTTACTTGCGATGTGCTCCTTCGTCTTGCAGAAAATCATCAAGTCGTCCACGTAAATCACGATGATGCTGTACTCCTCTCTTGTCACTCGAACGAACAAACACGGGTCCGCTGCACTGCTCTTGAACCCTTGATCATCCAAGTGCTGACTCAACTTGTTGTTCCACTGCCGCGCCGCTTGCTTCGTCCCGTATAGAGCCTTCTGCAGCAAACATTTCTTTTCGGGCTTCCTTCATCTTCAAAACCTTCAGGTTGGTTCATGTAGATCTCCTCTTCCACTTCGCCGTAGAGAAACGCTGTGTCGACATCAACGTTTTCTGCTTCCAGGTCTTCAGCTGCAGCGATCGCCAACACTGTGTTGATAAATTCCTTGCGTGCCACTGGTGCGAAGGTCTCGTTGTAGTCGATGCCAGGACGCTGCGTGAACCCCTTCGCAACCAAGCGCGCCTTGAACTTGATGATCTTCCCACTTGTATCGCGTTTAATCTTGAAGACCCACTTGCAGCCTACGGCCTTCTTTCCCGGTGGCATGTCCACTAGCTTCCATGTGCTGTGTTCTTCAAGCGACTTTCTCTCACTCTTCATCGCCTACAGCCATTGATCCTTGTAGCTGCTCTTCATCACCTCTTGATAGCTGGACGCTTGTTCCCCATCTTCTTCAGCCGAGAAACAGTAGAAAGAGTCGAAGTTACCTTCGTAGTCGTCCAAATTGAAGTGACTCCGACGATGGCTTGGAAATTCTTGCTCGTAGCGAACCACGCCGCGCTTCTTCCGAACCGGTAGCACCATCCACTCTTCTTCTCCATTTATTCCGGGTGTGCTAAATGAGCGCGTAGGAATGGTGTCGCGTGGTCGATCACTTGGTCCGTGATGAGAGCTGCTCTGTGCTTGAAGTGGTGGGGTGCGCAGCTCTTCTTCGGTCACCGGCGCTGGTATTTCTTCATTATCGGGTAGCGACGCCTCCACACTTTCATCTTCTTCAATGACATCGAACACCCGCGTGTCTCTGCTTTTCGATGCTTTCGAGACAGAATGCTCAGCGAACGTGACGCTTCTTGAAATCACGATTGAGCCATCGTCCGCACTAAAAAGCCTATACGCCTTTTGGTCTTTCGCATAGCCGAGAAAGAAACATCGCACGCCTGAGTCGTCCAGCTTCTTCCTCTTCTCCTTCGCCACATGCGCATAGCATTGCGCACCAAACACGCGCATGTGATCGATGCGCGGAACCTTCTTGAACACCATCTCGTGTGGGCTTGATTGAGTTCTTGTTCGACGCGTTCGGCAGAATGTTTCTGATGTCTGCCGCTGTCATCAGTGCCTCGCACCAGTACGACTTGTCGAGGCCGCTTTCCTTGAGCATACAGCGTGTCATCTCCACCAGCGTGCGGTTCATCCGCTTCGCCATCCCGTTCTGCTCTGGGTTGTACGGAACCGTGAACTCTTGCTTGATGAACTTTGCCTTGGAAAAGCTGTTCATCCTTTCGTTTCGGTATTCGCCGCTGTTGTCACTTCGCAACACCTTTATCTTCGTTTCAGATGCTGTCTTGATATCTTTGTAAAACCCCTTGAACGCACTCGCAACGTCGCTCTTCTTTCCCAACGGATAGACCGCTACAAACCTGCTCTTCATCATGATGAAGGTTACGGCGTAACTGAAACCAGACTTGGACGCTGGCGTGATAGGTCCGAGAACGTCGGAGCACACAACCACGTGGGAACGTAAACTCTCCCTGATTTCAGCGTCTTCTTTGCTTGTCTTGAATGACTAGCGCACTTGCTTTGACGTTGCGCATACGTCACACGCAACGTTCGTCTTCACAGATCCGCCCTTGATCCTTCCATCCTTAACCATGGCATTCAGCACACCATACAACACGTGACCCAGTCTTCTGTGCCATAGCTCTGTATCGTCTTCGGCCATGTGGCACGCCGAACCATAATCAGAGGTTAGATACAGTAGGAAACCCTGCATCCTTCCTGTTGCGACGTATTGCCGCCACGCTTGACCACGCACTCGCTGCGCGTTATCTCCACTGTCAAGCCGCGCGCTACCGCAGCCGTGAGCGAAAAAAGGTTCTTGGACAAATCTTGAACGTGAAGTGTGTTTTTAAAGCGAGCGTCGATCCACGCATGCCCTGTCCAGACGCGTAGCTTCACTGTCCCATGTCCAATGACATTCAGCTTCACGTCGCTCTTTGCGCTTGAAATGCTTCGCGCATGACGAACTTCTTCGTACTCTTCGAACGCATCTCGATCCTTG
Organism: Peronospora matthiolae; assembly: GCA_921007115.2. Classification (NCBI taxonomy): domain Eukaryota; phylum Oomycota; class Peronosporomycetes; order Peronosporales; family Peronosporaceae; genus Peronospora; species Peronospora matthiolae. Next base: position 22,287 of record CAKLBY020000339.1, read on the forward strand.
CACATGCGTGCTGACGCGCCACTGTCCATGACCCAGCTGTCGCTCGCGACACCTTCGCAGGCATTGAACGCGACATTCGACTGGTCATGCTGTTGCTCTCTTGGCCCTCGACCGGAGCGACAACCTCTGGCGTAGTGTCCGACCTTGCCACAGTTGTAGCAGGTCTCTGATGGTCCTTTCGCGCGCCGTCCTTGTTGCTTCTTCGGGTACTGCTCACCTTTCCTCTTGCCTGCGTAGAGAGCCGTTGCATCTTCTACCCGTGCAGACTCATTCTGGCGCACTTCTTCGGCGATCAACTTGCTTACGAGGTCACTAAAACTAGAGCTTGCGACGGACATGCAGAATGCCTGTACCAAGCTCTCGAAGCTTGAAGGTAGACTCCGCAACAATACTGCGCACACGTCCTCTTCGCTTGAACCGCAGTTCGCGCGCTTCATCTTTATCACGAGGTCCTCCAGCTCCATCACATGACCGCTCATGCTTGATGCTGCATACTTGAACGACGCGAATTTTTCCTTCAGCCAAAGTCGATTCGCCGTGTCATGACTGTGATGAAATCGCGCCAAACGTCCCCACGCTTCTCTTGCAGTAGCCGAGTCGATGACATGCATCAACTGCGAATCGCTCAGATTAAGCACGTGCGCGGCGTGGGCTTGCTGTTCCTTTGCCTCACTTGTTGTCTCATCGCCCGTAATCGCGCCCCACAGCCCCTTCGACATCAGGTACATCTTTATCTTTTAACTCCACAACCCATAGTTCGATCCGTCGAAAGGCTCGACCTTGAAACCGGAGTCGTTCTTTGGGCTCACAACCTGTTATAATTAACTAGGTTGAGGAGCTGATGCTAAGAAGAAGATGGCTTACGGCCGGGGATGAAAACCGAAAAGTGAGTTGTATTCAAATTGTTCCTAGCTTCAAAATGAATGGCTAGTAGCAGCCGGTGGCTCTCGGCCACCTATTTCGTGCCCTGTCTCCACCGCTTTCTGTTTTACCTATTACTGTGTAATTACGTCCCGTAAATACCTTTCGTAAAACTCTGCTGTGTCATTTGCGGAATGAAAACGATTGCGTGCGTGGGGGACGTAACTGCGGGTGGGTCACAGTTCTGGTGAACCCCAAACACCAGGTCGTGAGTGTCCGTCAAAATTAACTTGTACACGGCAGGGATCAAACCGGCACTCACCCGCGTGGAATCCCCCTTCCCAAACGACTGAGCCGATCCGATGCCTTGTCGTATCGCTGACATCCCACGATATAAACCTGCCAAAAAACAATACAACTAATGCAAATAAGCAATATACACCCTGCATAAGTCGTCGCATCATCACTCGCTAACACTCTCCCTTGATGTGCGTGCGACGTGTGCGCCTTACACCGCCATGTACAGACCCGTGATGAGCTTGCTGTGCTTGTCTCTTGGAAGTGCCTTGATGAATTCGTCCGCGACCATTTCCTTTGTCGGCTTGAACTCGAGCGCGATCACTGCACTTGTAACCTTTTCACGCAAAAAGAGAAACTTGATGTCGATGTGCTTCGTGCGCGAGTGGTACACAGAATTATTGGCCAACGCGATGCAACCTTGATTGTCTTGAAAAAACGTCGTCGCGTTCTTGGTACAATAGTATAGGTACTTGAGCAGACCTCGAAGCCAAATTGCTTCCTGCGGCGCGCTGTACAGACTCAAGTGCTCTGCTTCAGTACTTGAGGTCGCGACCGTTGGTTGACGCTTCGAGTTCCACGATATCACGCTTCCGTTCATAAAGAAAACGTATCCTTTTGTCGAACGCTGCGTGCCGAGGTCGCCAGCCCAGTTTGCATCCGCGATCCGATCAGCTCTTCCTTGTTGATGTCGCTGAAAACGATGATTAGGTCTTGAGTCGTCTTGAGATACTTGAGAATCCGCTTTGCTGCTGTCCAATGCGAGTTATCGTAGCGCTCGCAAAACTTCGCAACTTCGCCAACCGCATGCACAATGCTCGTTCGTGTACATGTGGCGATGTACATTAAAGCGCCCACCAGGTCAAGGTGTGGGTACTTTGGTACAAACGCTTCCTCTTGACCCATCTTGACCAACTTCGAGTTACTGTCCGCCGGCGTGTGCACGTCCTTGCAGTTTTCAACGCCGAACTTATCTGAAAGTCGCTTGATGTACGCCTTCTGGTTCATCTTGATCGTTCCATCTTCGCGCTTGCGATGAATCTCGATCCCGAGGCATAACTTGAGATCTCCAAGATCTTTAATGCTAAAATCTTCCATCAATGAGTGCTTGTTACTTGCGATGTGCTCCTTCGTCTTGCAGAAAATCATCAAGTCGTCCACGTAAATCACGATGATGCTGTACTCCTCTCTTGTCACTCGAACGAACAAACACGGGTCCGCTGCACTGCTCTTGAACCCTTGATCATCCAAGTGCTGACTCAACTTGTTGTTCCACTGCCGCGCCGCTTGCTTCGTCCCGTATAGAGCCTTCTGCAGCAAACATTTCTTTTCGGGCTTCCTTCATCTTCAAAACCTTCAGGTTGGTTCATGTAGATCTCCTCTTCCACTTCGCCGTAGAGAAACGCTGTGTCGACATCAACGTTTTCTGCTTCCAGGTCTTCAGCTGCAGCGATCGCCAACACTGTGTTGATAAATTCCTTGCGTGCCACTGGTGCGAAGGTCTCGTTGTAGTCGATGCCAGGACGCTGCGTGAACCCCTTCGCAACCAAGCGCGCCTTGAACTTGATGATCTTCCCACTTGGATCGCGTTTAATCTTGAAGACCCACTTGCAGCCTACGGCCTTCTTTCCCGGTGGCATGTCCACTAGCTTCCATGTGCTGTGTTCTTCAAGCGACTTTCTCTCACTCTTCATCGCCTACAGCCATTGATCCTTGTAGCTGCTCTTCATCACCTCTTGATAGCTGGACGCTTGTTCCCCATCTTCTTCAGCCGAGAAACAGTAGAAAGAGTCGAAGTTACCTTCGTAGTCGTCCAAATTGAAGTGACTCCGACGATGGCTTGGAAATTCTTGCTCGTAGCGAACCACGCCGCGCTTCTTCCGAACCGGTAGCACCATCCACTCTTCTTCTCCATTTATTCCGGGTGTGCTGGATGAGCGCGTAGGAATGGTGTCGCGTGGTCGATCACTTGGTCCGTGATGAGAGCTGCTCTGTGCTTGAAGTGGTGGGGTGCGCAGCTCTTCTTCGGTCACCGGCGCTGGTATTTCTTCATTATCGGGTAGCGACGCCTCCACACTTTCATCTTCTTCAATGACATCGAACACCCGCGTGTCTCTGCTTTTCGATGCTTTCGAGACAGAATGCTCAGCGAACGTGACGCTTCTTGAAATCACGATTGAGCCATCGTCCGCACTAAAAAGCCTATACGCCTTTTGGTCTTTCGCATAGCCGAGAAAGAAACATCGCACGCCTGAGTCGTCCAGCTTCTTCCTCTTCTCCTTCGCCACATGCGCATAGCATTGCGCACCAAACACGCGCATGTGATCGATGCGCGGAACCTTCTTGAACACCATCTCGTGTGGGCTTGATTGAGTTCTTGTTCGACGCGTTCGGCAGAATGTTTCTGATGTCTGCCGCTGTCATCAGTGCCTCGCACCAGTACGACTTGTCGAGGCCGCTTTCCTTGAGCATACAGCGTGTCATCTCCACCAGCGTGCGGTTCATCCGCTCCGCCATCCCGTTCTGCTCTGGGTTGTACGGAACCGTGAACTCTTGCTTGATGAACTTTGCCTTGGAAAAGCTGTTCATCCTTTCGTTTCGGTATTCGCCGCTGTTGTCACTTCGCAACACCTTTATCTTCGTTTCAGATGCTGTCTTGATATCTTGGTAAAACCCCTTGAACGCACTCGCAACGTCGCTCTTCTTTCCCAACGGATAGACCGCTACAAACCTGCTCTTCATCATGATGAAGGTTACGGCGTAACTGAAACCAGACTTGGACGCTGGCGTGATAGGTCCGAGAACGTCGGAGCACACAACCACGTGGGAACGCAAACTCTCCCTGATTTCAGCGTCTTCTTTGCTTGTCTTGAATGACTAGCGCACTTGCTTTGACGTTGCGCATACGTCACACGCAACGTTCGTCTTCACAGATCCGCCCTTGATCCTTCCATCCTTAACCATGGCATTCAGCACACCATACAACACGTGACCCAGTCTTCTGTGCCATAGCTCTGTATCGTCTTCGGCCATGTGGCACGCCGAACCATAATCAGAGGTTAGATACAGTAGGAAACCCTGCATCCTTCCTGTTGCGACGTATTGCCGCCACGCTTGACCACGCACTCGCTGCGCGTTATCTCCACTGTCAAGCCGCGCGCTACCGCAGCCGTGAGCGAAAAAAAGGTTCTTGGACAAATCTTGAACGTGAAGTGTGTTTTTAAAGCGAGCGTCGATCCACGCATGCCCTGTCCAGACGCGTAGCTTCACTGTCCCATGTCCAATGACATTCAGCTTCACGTCGCTCTTTGCGCTTGAAATGCTTCGCGCATGACGAACTTCTTCGTACTCTTCGAACGCACCTCGATCCTTGCACATGCGTGCTGACGCGCCACTGTCCATGACCCAGCTGTCGCTCGCGACACCTTCGCAGGCATTGAACGCGACATTCGACTGGTCATGCTGTTGCTCTCTTGGCCCTCGACCGGAGCGACAACCTCTGGCGTAGTGTCCGACCTTGCCACAGTTGTAGCAGGTCTCTGATGGTCCTTTCGCGCGCCGTCCTTGTTGCTTCTTCGGGTACTGCTCACCTTTCCTCTTGCCTGCGTAGAGAGCCGTTGCATCTTCTACCCGTGAAGACTCATTCTGGCGCACTTCTTCGGCGATCAACTTGCTTACGAGGTCACTAAAACTAGAGCTTGCGACGGACATGCAGAATGCCTGTACCAAGCTCTCGAAGCTTGAAGGTAGACTCCGCAACAATACTGCGCACACGCCCTCTTCGCTTGGACCGCAGTTCGCGCGCTTCATCTTTATCACGAGGTCCTCCAGCTCCATCACATGACCGCTCATGCTTGATGCTGCATACTTGAACGACGCGAATTTTTCCTTCAGCCAAAGTCGATTCGCCGTGTCATGACTGTGATGAAATCGCGCCAAACGTCCTCACGCTTCTCTTGCAGTAGCCGAGTCGATGACATGCATCAACTGCGAATCGCTCAGATTAAGCACGTGCGCGGCGTGGGCTTGCTGTTCCTTTGCCTCACTTGTTGTCTCATCGCCCGTAATCGCGCCCCACAGCCCCTTCGACATCAGGTACATCTTTATCTTTTAACTCCACAACCCATAGTTCGATCCGTCGAAAGGCTCGACCTTGAAACCGGAGTCGTTCTTTGGGCTCACAACCTGTTATAATTAACTAGGTTGAGGAGCTGATGCTAAGAAGAAGATGGCTTACGGCCGGGGATGAAAACCGAAAAGTGAGTTGTATTCAAATTGTTCCTAGCTTCAAAATGAATGGCTAGTAGCAGCCGGTGGCTCTCGGCCACCTATTTCGTGCCCTGTCTCCACCGCTTTCTGTTTTACCTATTACTGTGTAATTACGTCCCGTAAATACCTTTCGTAAAACTCTGCTGTGTCATTTGCGGAATGAAAACGATTGCGTGCGTGGAGGACGTAACTGCGGGTGGGTCACAGTTCTGGTGAACCCCAAACACCAGGTCGTGAGTGTCCGTCAAAATTAACTTGTACACGGCAGGGATCAAACCGGCACTCACCCGCGTGGAATCCCCCTTCCCAAACGACTGAGCCGATCCGATGCCTTCTCGTATCGCTAACATCCCACAATATAAACCTGCCAAAAAACAATACAACTAATGCAAATATGCAATATACACCCCGCGTAAGTCGCCGTCGCATCATCACTCGCTAACACAAATGGCCCCCGCAATAAGGTGTTTGGGGTTCACCAGAACCTTGGCCTCCCTGAGGTTATGTCCCCCACACCACGCAAGAACTATCATTGGGCATAGGCTTGTGTGGAGTGTTTACCGCAGGTATGTTGCGAGTCGTGATTACCCAAGATAGGAAATGTCACATAGGAGAGAAAGAACGGTGAAATCGGTGGCTGAGAGTCATCGGTGTCTGGTAGCCATTGGTTTCGATTTGCGAATCCAATTAAATGCAACTCACTTTTCGGTTTCCCATCCCGACCGCAAGTCTGCCTCATTATCAGAAACCTAAGTCAATTCAACAGTGTTGAATTCCTAGGTTGTCGTGAGCGCTTAGAAGTTGCTTGTGGTCGAAGCAGTAAAACCAAAAGTGAATAGCATTGTGTTTACCTCTTCCTACCATTGGTCTCATTCTTGCTACCATTAGCTCTTCAGCGCTTCGTCGCCAGTCGTCTCAGCTGTCCAATCATCATTCGCGGTTACACCTGCAGACCGGTCAATACTAATGACCAATCACACGTCGTTGTCGTGCCCCTGTCGCAAAAGTAGGGGACGTCACTATCTGGCAGGACAGTGCTGGTGAACCCTAGACACCAGGTCCCGAAGGCTTAACTTTATAACATGCCCCCACCTGGGATCGAACCAACCCCTCCGGGATAACGCTGCCACGCCTTCCCGACTGAGCCACTGAAACTTGTCAACTATCCGTGCAACTTTTCCTAAAATACTTGTACTAACTACTAACCAGTACAAACAATGAAACACTTGAATATAAATGAACTTTCCATGCAACTGCACAAGAAGCATCACCTTCCACCTACAAACAGTACAAAATCTAAGACTTTGTGGCACACATCATAGAGAAAGGGAACGCGACAATGGCCAATGATTGGTTAATTAAATGGGTAATCAGCGGGGAAGAGACGTAAAGGTATGGACAGCAAGCGGCGATATGACAGTACAGAAGATAAGAGATAACACACAATTTATAACTCACTTTTGATGCTACTATTTCAGCCACAAGCATCATCTACTGAGCGCTCACGTCAACCTTTGCATTCGAAATTGGTGTGGTCGGGTGCTGTGCGGTCGGGTACTGTGTGTCGTGTGATGCGTCGTGGTTGATGTGTTGTTGTGTGTATGTGTGTTTGTGTTTGTCCTTTCTATGTCGTCGTCAGTGTGCCCGAGTGATCTAAGGGGGTAGACTCAAGCTCTACTGTGTTCGCACTCGTGTGTTCAAATCCCACTGCTGACACGTAGGCACCGACCACTGGACGTTACCTGCTGCTCAGCAAGAACAAAGCGGCAGCATGTGAGACACTGGCCAGCACCAAGCGAGGCAGTAAGTACGACAAGTGCTGAATTCTATTGGACGACTTCGGCGTCCTGTGCGCGTATGCAGAAGTCGTATCGTCAATCCTCTGTCAAGTGCCACTTATACTTATGCTCGACTCGCTTATATCCATTGGGGTGCTACGACTCCGCTCTTCATATGGTCTTTCAGCTATAACAGATTCAAACATAAACCGATCTGACCGATCGTGACAAAGTGTAATCCCGAACGTTATTCCACTGTCTTGTAAGGACTCGTCGAAAGCTTTCAATTGCGGCTGCAACTCCAAAAGGGATGCTGCGCTCACTTTGTGACATCGTTGAACTACCTAGTCGACAGTATCACTCAGAAAAATGAGCCTGTCCCATTATCACGAGACGATTGTATAAGAGTGGTCACAGCTCTTAGGCGTCAATAATCTCATTAAGAATATCTGGCTTGGAATATGATGACCCTGGCTTTGACAACAGACCCTTAGAGTCAAGCAACACAGTATTCAACCTCAGACTAGCGGTCCCCAGTTCCATGTATTCACCCTTTACTAGTGCCACCCGTGACGGCGGCCGGGATGAAACAAAGCGTTACCCAGCTCAAGCGCAGCACATTTATACTCTCCTGGTGATGGTCATGTTGGAGATTGATGGTGCAGCTATGTGTGGACAATGTACATTGCGTATATAGGCTTGAATTGATGCACATATATATGTGCTAGCACGACAGGGTACGGGTACGAATTGGTCAGATGTTTGGAAAGGGATTCCAAGCATCTGAGTGCGGGTTCGATTTCCGCCGTGGAGAAGTCAATTGCAAATGACCCCTGCAATCAGGTGTTTGGGGTTCACCAGAACCTTGGCCTCCCTGAGGTTATGTCCCCCACACCACGCAAGAACTATCATTGGGTATAGGCTTGTGTGGAGTGTTTACCGCAGGTATGTTGCGAGTCGTGATTACCCAAGATAGGAAATGTCACATAGGAGAGAAAGGACGGTGAAATCGGTGGCTGAAAGTCATCGGTTTCTGATAGCATAGGCTTGTGTGGAGTGTTTACCGCAGGTATGTTACGAGTCGTGATTACCCAAGATAGGAAATGTCACATAGGAGAGAAAGAACGGTGAAATCGGTGGCTGAGAGTCATCGGTGTCTGGTAGCCATTGGTTTCGATTTGCGAATCCAATTAAATGCAACTCACTTTTCGGTTTCCCATCCCGACCGCAAGTCTGCCTCATTATCAGAAACCTAAGTCAATTCAACAGTGTTGAATTCCTAGGTTGTCGTGAGCGCTTAGAAGTTGCTTGTGGTCGAAGCAGTAAAACCAAAAGTGAATAGTATTGTGTTTACCTCTTCCTAACATTAGTCTAATTCTTGCTACCATTAGCTCTTCAGCGCTTCGTCGCCAGTCGTCTCAGCTGTCCAATCATCATTCGCGGTTACACCTGCAGACCGGTCAATACTAATGACCAATCACACGTCGTTGTCGTGCCCCTGTCGCAAAAGTAGGGGACGTCACTATCTGGCAGGACAGTGCTGGTGAACCCTAGACACCAGGTCCCGAAGGCTTAACTTTATAACATGCCCCCACCTGGGATCGAACCAACCCCTCCGGGATAACGCTGCCACGCCTTCCCGACTGAGCCACTGAAACTTGTCAACTATCCGTGCAACTTTTCCTAAAATACTTGTACTAACTACTAACCAGTACAAACAATGAAACACTTGAATATAAATGAACTTTCCATGCAACTGCACAAGAAGCATCACCTTCCACCAACAGACATGCCTAACCAATCCTTACGGTTATAAGACATTACAACAACGCTAATTTGTAAAAAACTTTGGACTTACCACTAAACCTGTACAAGCGGCTTTACAATAGTAGCCTTACGAAAACCGACATCTAGTCTGTTCATCTGTGCACCCAGATCTTGCAAAAAAATTAAAAGCGATTGTGTGGCATGAATGAATTCTTGTAGCTAGAATAGCTGCTTCACTTTTGACCATTTTTAACTTTTACCACGCTCCCGACTTCTTTTCGTCGCTCGATCCTGTACTAAGTATACTTTATCAATTTAATCCCTTAGCTTAACTCCTGCTACAAAGGTTCTCGATTACATTATCACTACGCTCTTAACTTCTTGTGAGCTTGATCCTGCTCTCGGAATATCTTTAATCTCCCCATTCTTTCGGTTAAACCTTTAAAGCTACTGCGCTGCTTTTTGGCAGACATAGTCGGATCCGATACCGCAACTAATTTGCGAAGTAATCGTGAAATTTTTTAAAACATCTATAGCACATATGTCTCATGCAACCGCCCACCTACCCCAGTGGCCGATGGTAGACCGCTAGAACTGGTACCGGGAGGTACCTGGATCGATTCCCGATGGGGGTTCCGATACAGGGTCCCGGAGGTAGGCCTTTATAGTAGACGAGCAACCACGCAGAAGTGGCCGCCTTGCCAATTCGCGCAAGGACTGTGATAGTTGTGTGGGCTGGAGGCCCTACTGGCCGAAATTCCCCATGGTGTAATGAGGAGTGCGGGTCCTGTAAGGAATTTAAACTAAGTAAGAGTGCTCGCAGTTCACCCCAGGGTGACCTGAAGGACCGCGCGGCATCATTCTAATGTAACCTCCCCTTGCATTATTAAAGCTCTCGGCATAAAATATTTTTGAGCTCTGGTTTCCTCTTAATGAGATAGCATCACTTTAAAAGCAGTTTTTAATTAAACGATCTCGTTATCGTAGATCTTTAGCCTATAATGCATATTGATGGCGAATGGAGTAATAAAAGACTCTTTGACAGGGTGCCTCTTTGACGGGGTGATTGACATTGAATGGTAATGTTAACCTACTTAATGGATTAAGAGTAATCAGATCCTGACTGTCACAATAAAACGATCACAAATGATATTTCTCTCGCTAAAGAGATTTACTTGCTATCGATTCGCACTCTGTATTCAGTTCCGTTTCATGTGTAGGAGGTTTCACGGATTCGATACGATACAAGAATTTCCAAAAATTTATAAATTCGAAATTGAAGGTCTGGGGCCTTGCAATCGTTCTCTTATATCATTTGACGGATCACCAATTCTGGCATTTTCGCACGAAAACGCCCGTATGCTGATTTTAATCAGTGAGAAAATTAATCCAGATGTATGATATTCGATAAATCGCTTTATTCAAAGTTACAATAGGGGCAAACTCGAAAGCAGCCGCTTCGATCTTCCATTCTGTTATTTTTTGAGTAAAATTGCTGGACGCTCCACCTTTCTGCTTCACCCCAGCTAATTCATCGATACTAATTGCTAGAAAGTTTTCGTCTGCTCTATATGAAGTCGTGAGCTCTTTTATCTGTCTTGCTGCGTACGATCAGGCTACTTTGATTACAGCTTCATTCACTTTGTTACCAGGTGTTATGCTTGTAGTAACCTTCCCCATAAATTACTTCTCTCGAATCAGCAAATATGTAGCATTCATTTGACAGAAGATTAAATCAATTTACCGATACTAGTTGAGGCCCGAATATTCGAATATTCATAACAGTGTCTATTCTCGCGTACAAAGTACCAAAATCTCATGTGAGACCAGCTTAGTATAACAAATTTCGAGCATCCAAAGGGAAGTAAAATCACCTCATCTTGATCATTCCTCAAATAACAATATAAGGCTTCAACGTACAACTATAGAACGTAACTATCCAGTACAAACCATCATACGCTTATGGTATCGAAGCCACTACTGCCCTCTTGCTGGTATACGCCACGATCACATATCATCAAATTAGATAAAAAAAAAGATTAAAAGAGGTGTGGTAGCTATCGTTCCTTTAAAATCTGAATGCAATTAATGTCTTATTCCGACGAATTTTGCCCTCGAAACCACGATCTTCTCCATTTTTTGTCGTCGCAATCTGGCATGGCTCCAAGTCCAAATTATCCGTGCACAACTCACGTGGGTCATTTGTGGAGGTCCTCTTCGAGCTGATCATGCATCATAAACGCAAAGATTCCAAAGTTCTCGATACACCTGCTAAAAAAGTTGGACTTCCTTTGATAGATTGCACCGTTTTCGACGTCCAGGGAATAAAAATTACTAGAGAGTGCTTTTAAACCTGACAACGAGACTTCATGTCATAGTTATCGACGTTATTAATACAATCTCAAAAACAACATTCTGCTCGTTTCGCAAATTTAACAGAGATCAATATTTTATTAGGGAATACCATGCCGTAGCATGAATCAGTGCATCGCTAACATTTGATCTCAGTCCCAATTATGGTGGCCTTGGATCATTTTTCCGTGTAGCCTTCGTTGCATATCGCGATATAACTAATTTCTAGCCGTGATCGAATTATTTTCTTCACCTATCGTCAAATATCCGTACAGAGCACTACAGATCGAGCGCTGTTAAATCAGTAGAGCTTCATCTAACTCAAAATCAATCCGTAACTGATAAGCGACCCCGACAGTGTAATTACTACGCAAAAATCTTACTTTTCTCGGTCATATCAACATCCTAAAATTTACTTGTCATATCAAGGGAACAATAATTAATAACTTCATTCATTTACTGGTATAACTCACTAGTAAAAGGCAATTTGTGAACCATCAATCATGTCCGCTGCTTCACCCGCCTGTAGTTAAAAATCGCCTTGTGTGTTCACCATGCTTCTTAAGAATATCACAATCGTCGAATCGCTTGGTGAGGTAAACGATCAGATCATCTTGTTCGATAGCAATCGTTCTAATCTGTCAGTGATCGTCTCTCGAACTTTTGGTGCTACAGGTCGGACCCTTCGCTCGACCGGGTAAGCCCTTCCCACACCGATATCACAATTACTCCACGTGTTGCAGCAAATAAGGTATAACTTTTTTTACTACCTAGATGCTGTTTCTTTTTTTATTTTACTGTAGTGACTTCTCCTGACCGCCCGACATAAGCAAATTAGGATAAACTTTTTAAAATTTGTCGATCGGTATATCATTCGTGGTTGTAGCAACATCTGGGAAAAATCCAGATGATGATCGACATCTTCAGCACAGCTTGTTGCTTACATGATAACACACTGATGTGACAGGCGATCCTTCTTTCTTAATTCTTGCGCCGATCGCATCATAACTAAAAACAAATATCGTCAAATATCCCGTTCTCGCGCCTTTTGATCTTCGGCTGTGCTTTCGACGGTATTACGGCTGGAATTTCTAGAACCGGATCTTCTCCCTCGCGATCATTAACCCGAATTTAGCTCACTCCCAGTAGCGTTGATCTAGGTTGTTTTCCGACTTTATTGATCTCTTTAAGTGTTTTAATTACATTTTTCATCGCTAGAATCTCAAAGTCTGTTTTCTAAAAAAAATTGGTCGATCCCTGTCACATCATACTTTGCTTCTTATCCTTGGTTTTTTTGCAATTTCATTATCGTTGATCGGAAGTGGTTCTGAATGATAACTGGTTTATTTTGTAGCAGATCAGTGCCCCATGACCAATCTCCTCGATTCTAACTTTTAGGCAACATCAAACACTTTCCTCGATTGATATCGTTCTTGATCATTGTCTGCAATTTTCCTGATAGAAATTATTACAATAGGTGTGTTTGCTGCAATTTGATCTTCCATCGCACCCTTATTCTTGCCGTCGCTTGAGCTTATACAGCACTCGTTTTTTTTCACCTTGCGGCTTAATCTCGACGTAATCCTTCAAGTTTCCTTTAACCCTTTTTTTCCTCGAATAGATTAAATTTATGTTATCTTTTGATGAAAAGGGGAGGTACTAGCGTATTAGTCGGTTTGTAAGGTGCAACAGTCTTAACATCTCTAATTACTACATATGCGAGAGTCTGCCACTCATTATAAATTCTCGTTTACCACCACACGTGTTCCACGGATCCGGTCATCATACCTATACCTATTCATTTTACCACGAGAATTTTAACGTTCACAGCAGCCCTGTATTTCACGATATTCGTGCTACGGCTTAACGCCATATGAAGACCGGAGTCGCGGCACCCCAGTGAATATAAGCGAGTCGAGCATAAGCACCAGTGGCACTTGTCAGAGGATTGACGATACGACTTCTGCATACGCGCACAGGACGCCGAAGTCGTCCAATAGAATTCAGCATTTGTCGTACTTACTGCCTCGCTTGGTGCGGGCCAGTGTCTCACATGCTGCCGCTTTGTTCTTGCTGAGCAGCAGGTAACGTCCAGTGGTCGGAGCCTACGTGTCAGCGGTGGGATTTTAACACACGAGTGCGAACACAGTAGAGCTTGAGTCTACCCCCTTAGATCACTCGGGCACACTGACGACGACATAGAAAGGACAAACACAAACACACATACACACAACAACACATCAACCACGACACATCACACGACACACAGTACCCGACCGCACAGCACCCGACCACACCAATTTCGAATGCAAAGGTTGACGTGAGCGCTCAGTAGATGATGCTTGTGGCCGAAATAGTAGCATCAACAGTGAGTTATAAATCGTGTGTTATCTCTTATCTTCTGTACTGTCATATCTCCGCTTGCTTTCCATACCTTTACGTCTCTTCCCCGCTGATTACCCATTTAATTAACCAATCGTTGGCCATTGTCGCGTTCCCTTTCTCTCTGATGTGTGCCACAAAGTCTTAGATTTTGTACTGTTTGTAGGTGGAAGGTGATGCTTCTTGTGCAGTTGCATGGAAAGTTCATTTATATTCAAGTGTTTCATTGTTTGTACTGGTTAGTAGTTAGTACAAGTATTTTAGGAAAAGTTGCACGGATAGTTGACAAGTTTCAGTGGCTCAGTCGGGAAGGCGTGGCAGCGTTATCCCGGAGGGGTTGGTTCGATCCCAGGTGGGGGCATGTTATAAAGTTAAGCCTTCGGGACCTGGTGTCTAGGGTTCACCAGCACTGTCCTGCCAGATAGTGACGTCCCCTACTTTTGCGACAGGGGCACGACAACGACGTGTGATTGGTCATTAGTATTGACCGGTCTGCAGGTGTAACCGCGAATGATGATTGGACAGCTGAGACGACTGGCGACGAAGCGCTGAAGAGCTAATGGTAGCAAGAATGAGACTAACGGTAGGAAGAGGTTAACACACAATGCTATTCACTTTTGGTTTTACTGCTTCGACCACAAGCAACTTCTAAGCGCTCACGACAACCTAGGAATTTAACAGGTTATGAGCCCAAGCGCTGAGATTGCGCCCAAGATGGAATTGCTCAACGGAACCAACTACACCTTATGGGCGTTCAAGATGAAGTTGTTCCTCATGTCTAAGGGACTATGGGAGGCAGTGAACGGTGCAGCGGCCGTCACAGCAGCTCAGGGGCAGCAGGCGCACGCAGCGATCGTGTTAAACCTGAGCGACTCACAGCTCACGCACGTCGTTTGCACGGAGGATGCACGCGATGCATGGTCAGCTCTCGCTCGAGTTCATCGGACTCACGATATGGCAAGCCGGCTGTGGCTAAAGGAAAAGTTTGCGTCTTTTAAGTACACGGCGCCAGACATGACATCTCACGTCATGGAGCTGGAACAATTGGTACTGAAGATGGGTGGAGCTGAGTGTGGGCCTAGCGAAGAGGATATGTGCGCAACCATGCTGCGCAGCCTTCCAGCATCATATGAAAGCCTGGTTCAAGCGTTTCGTATGAGTGTGACGACTTTAGCTTTAAAGACCTCGTGAACAAAATCATAGCCGAAGAGGTACGCAAGAAAGACTCGTCGCGAATCGAAGAAGCGACAGCGTTGCACATCGGCAAGCGCATAGAAAAGAGCAGGCCTACAAAGAAGAATGGCGGTCAGCGAAAGAAAGGGTCGAATGTTCAGTGCTTCAATTGCGGGAAGCGCGGGCACTTCGCGCGCGACTGTTGGGCAAAGCCGTCAGGTGGTGACGAGGTGCACGAAGATCACTCTAATGTTGCATTTAACGTGTCTGAAGATAGCACAAGCGACTGCTGGATACAGTGGCGCGACATCTCACATGTGTAAGGACCGAGAGCATTTTTGTCGAATACGCAGAAATGACGTCTCATTTGAGACACAAATTATGTAACTACACTTGCATACCACTGTCAAAAATTATTTTAAATCACTCTACCACAGTACAAACGCTATCGCCGATTAACGAATGACATTCTGCTTCATAGACGAGTATCAATACGCTTACCCTGGTCCCGGATGTATTGATCATATATTATACAATACCTCGTACTCAGGAGCTCGCTTTAATTCTACATCTGTGTAGTTTTTTGTTGTTTTCGCTCATTCCGAATTGAGTTCTGTCTGAGACTCCGAGCGATACGATATTTAGTGACTGAAAAGAAGCATATCATCAAGCTGTACATCAAACTGGTATCACTCAAATTTGGCGTGATATACGGTGCCGATCGATGATCATGTCAGATCGTTCAAAACGGCGTTGCTGCAGCCACGCTGAATAAGTCAGTGTTTCATCCAAAACTGAAAGTTTCAGGGTGATGTATAGTACTTGTGTAAGAAGACTTTTAGATGTGAACAATGAGGATGACTGGTAGTGGTTTGTGATACGAAGATAGAGTGGATGGGTGGAAAGTAAGAGCTTTATGTTTCCACGCTCAGATATAGCCAATCTGGTGTGGGCAAGACAGTTGCTAAGCCATCAGCATGGCAACTTCTTTATATTCTGACCAAGATAGCTCAATTTACATTCTGTGCAGACGTGAATAATTCTTACATTGCTGCAATCTATCTTTAACTAAGAGGTGAAGAATATGCAAGTCTCAACAATTTTTTAGAGATTAAGATATTTTTTTGCATGAAAAATATATCTGATATGTGTAAACTACCTTTTCATCTACCATCATTTAATCGCTGTCGCCTTCAGCTAGATTGATGTGCGCGCGTATACAATTTATTTTCTTGCAAGAAAAACGTAATTGTCCCGTTGAACAAGCATGGGGTTTCATTATCTGTGAGCCCATTTATTGGACGAATGGTCTGCTAACTCGATTAAAGCGTCCTGATGTCACGCATATTGTGGACGAGTGGCTAAGAGTCATGATTTACTTCAGGATTCTCAGTGAGAAATCATGACGAGATTCTATAGACATCATTAAAAAACAATTTTATTCAGTCCAAAACGAGCCAGGATTATACATTATAACAGATTGGCCAGGGTAAACAACTATGAAAAAGTGTTAGGCCACTTATATATTGTTCGCACATCTCGCACTTCTATACAAGGTAAATTACGCATTTAAAATAGGATGCCATTACTGACACAAACCGAGAGCTAATACGGTTGCCTAAAAATTGAACGAACAGTGCTATGACGGGACACTCACATTCTCGATCCAGTCTGCTTCGTGTGACCGGGCTTGCATGCAGTGAAAGTATCACGAGCTAGGGGGTTTGTGAGCGTAGGAAATTTGTGTATGTGGGTGGAAATTGATTGTGGAAGAGCATTTGGTCAAAACGAAGAGTGTGCACCCATTTCGAAATCAACCCTTTTTTTAATTGTAAAGATTCGTTAAGTCACATATAATGTCTCTTATGTTGCAGTAGATTAGAATTGTGGCTGACAATTTTTTTTGTGATAGTTTTGGGACTTGATCTGCTTTTGTGACAGTTGTATCGATCCAGACCCAAAATGAAAATCCTCCTACGAGATATACAATGAATACGGGGCTGCGAAATTGTTAATGGAACAGTTGAATGAAAGTCTGATACTGACATAACTATATAAAATCTCTTGCTGTGTGAATTTAGTGAGATTAGCTCATACGCTAAAAATTTTCGCGCTGATCGTGTTTACGCAATTAAGCTGGTTTTAGCAGATGCCCACAACCACCCATTTCAATCCGCAGCAGCTATCTTCTCTAGTTCCTTTGTTCTCGCTCAAATGTGATATCGGAGCTGTACCACGGATAACAAATTCCTTACAGCGATAAAAGCCTGGCTAGATAAATTACTTTTTGGATGAGGCCCACCAGCTCGTCGTTCGATAATAAGATAGTTTGAGGCGAGAGATAAAAGAGCTTATAAAATCTTTTTTAGGCGCTTGTGTTTATCGAATGCACGAGCTTAAAGTCCTGGTATGTGACGGCAAACGTAAGTAGTCAGTGCAATGACTCAACGAATTTTTACACATTTGTTCTAATGATGTGTTATACATGGAGTGTTTCTAATTTCTTGGTCGGCACCATACAGACACGTGTATGGCTCCTATATTATGTATACTTTCTACACAATACACAGTTAAAAATAGACCTTCATATAATTTATTCGCAGATATTTTCTCTCATAACCTTCTCTAGTCGAGGCTTCAAGCTTTAAGATGAGCACTTTATAGGCTTTCTTCTAAGCTTAAATCTACATTTAAAGACCTGTAATCATACTTATATAATCTATCATCGTGATGATTCTCCATCACCACATCACGCTCTTAACAAATTTACTGCGAAGACTCTATTTTCATTTGACTATACAAAGAAAGTAGATCAAAATATACAGCACCTTAGATGTGTCTGTCTTCTTTCTATGGATAAAATAAAAAAATCGAGCACATACTGATTTGCGAATAGAAATACCGTACACGCAGCAACCCCCATCAGCGGTACGGATGATGGGAGTCGATAGTAACACCGCAGAGACCCTACAAGGCTAAAGAACTTCACTAGATGCGTATCGCAGCTCGCGACCGCTGTGCGATCTTGTCTCTAAATTTAAAGATGTAAATGTCCGTATTTAAGATATGTAGAGCAAGCTGTAAGACGTGACAAATATTTGGAACCTTCAAGGTGGGTCTTACAGTTATGTGTGAAAGAAATAGATGAAAATATCGAGCCTTTTGTCATTGCAGCTGAAGTGAGCCGCTTTTTGAATTCCTGGTCAATTACAATGGGTGCACACTAACCATAAAGAAATTGTAGGGCTCATTTGCTTGTCCAGCGGAGTTATTGTAAATAGTTCGTTATCGTAGTAGCCTTGCAACTTATGTGAACAAGACTGTGCGTCTCTACGCCGGAATGACATTAAACTTCATATTCTTAAGAAAATAAAATTTTCATGAGTAATGAAATACAATAGGATTTTATTTAAGATTTTTAAATTAATTGTAATTGCGTTTGGATTCCAATGCAAAATTTTATGCTGGCAAATTAATGTAATCCGACTCAGATACGCGGAGTACGTGTTCCGTTATCGTTTATTGTAAATATAATGCTTCGAGAAAGAGTCTTGTGCACGACTGGAATAGACATGAACTAATTACTACTGTGTGACTAAATTCGCACATGTATTAGATGGTAAGACCTGAATTATTTTTTTACATGGTCGAGGGTTATTACGCATGCCATGAACATTACGAAATCTAAAATATTGACAATTGTGGGCCCGAAGGCTGAAGATTTTAGTGAATGAGCGCGAGATAATTGCCAAACTATTTAAATCGAGCTTATCAGTCTGTGTTTCTGTCCAATTGAAACGCGACTTGGTGTACCTTACACGCATTAAGTCCGGTGTGACCTGTATCCTCTCATAGGTAAATAGGCATAAACAAGGTTACTCTTTGTCAAGGTCACTATTTGTGGGTCAAGCTTGTTAATGGCTAAAAGTAATCAAAGGTAAATTTGGTCACATAAATAAATGCTGAAATCTTATAGGCAAAGGCGGATCGCGTTGCCCAATTATGCTGTACTGAATTTTTTCATACATTTACAGTATCACGCTCATTTTTCAGTGACTGCTTTTGCATAGTGCTTTGCTACTTAATTCAATACTCATATCTGGATTACTCGTTTTAAAGGGGGGGGCTCCAGAGCTCACTCTTCTTTCCTATAGATTTTCTTGTACACGAAGCATCGATATTCCGTGGAATATATCTGCGATGACAAGCCGCGCGCTCTCAAGCGATACCTTGAGATTATTCCTTGCACACCAATTATTATTGTCCGTATCGAAGATCGAAAATCATGACTGCATTCGTCCATCCTTTAACAATGCACTACTCATTGATTGTCATGGCGATTATCGTATTCTCGTGAAAACCTTTTACGATCCATGGAGATACTAAGCGAATTACAAAGCTAGGTTATTTTCTGTACTGCTCTCAGTGGGTTCCTCATTGCCTCCTTTGACTTGCAATTGACGTTTCAGGTCTTGCTGACCAGTATGGCCAAACTTTATGAACTGGCGTCCGATGAGCTCGCAAAGGAGCTGCAGAGACAACGAAGGACTTGAGTGAGGCTATGGTTGGTAAAACGAATCATTGGGCCTCAATGCCGCTACAAAAGTCGTGCCCTTACCAGGTTCAAAAGGTCCGGTATATTCATACGCACCGTCAAATGATTGGTAGCGCTGAAAGGTTGTATTTGAATCGAACGGACAGCAGACTCGCCAGGATATACGGTAGTATGACGATTTATGTATCCTCCTCTTAGTAAAGAAACGCGTAAACCAGAGCTTAAATAAATTCGGGGTAAAAAACCACGTGCACCTGCAACGATGGAAGTTGCAGACTGATCGTTGTTATAGTAGATGAGTGTTCATCATTGCGAAGCAATTGCAGGCTTTTCTTCGGCTGCAAAAAATTGTGCAGCGCCAGTTTCCTGGCATTTGCCGCGTACCATATGCTGTTTTTCTTTTGCTTGCGATGTACTATAAGATGAGGGATTAGAAATAATGATTTACTTGAAAAGGAATCAAAGGTATTCACAATGTCAATTACTGATTCCATTGTAAATGATGGTGTTGAGGGGACGAGATTTCACGGAGCTATGATGTTGCATGCTATAATTAATACTTGTAGCCGCTGGTAACCGGTATGATCGAATCAAAATATTTGGCAATATTACTTGCAAACGTAATGTGATCAGAATATTAGATTTGACGTACTTTTCTTCAAGTAGAACACGACATTAAGCTTTCTTCTCCTTGGTCAATAAAAGGCATCTTACAGCCATATATGCAATAAGATGGTATATCCAACTGAACCATCAATCGCGGCTGGAAGCACAGCAATGGTTGATGTTCTTGGGGTAATCATTGAAATTAGGAGTGTTCATGATCACAGCATTAACATTTCACTCCCCATTTCATTATTCATACCCTCTTAAAACCAAAACTAATTGATTTACGTCTATAAAAACACATCGCGGTGCAGAAGGTTACGCGCTGAATGACTGCTGATGTACGAATTGTCCAGAAGATGTACAACACATTAGATTCAAGCCGATCAATACGATTTTGATGATCTTGAGAAAGAGGAAACTGATGAAGAGCACGGATCTTGAGGGTAAGTGGATTTGGCCCTTTGCGTATATAATCAGACCATAGCAATTATCTCAACTTTTCTATCGTCAAATAGCGCTTGAATCGGTTTCCTCCCGATCACAAAATATTGCTTCTGTAGTGGAGTGGGTTGTCGAAACTGTTTGACGAGATCTTAAACCACTCACTGTGCCGGACTGCCGACTGTCGAAAGGGTTACTTCGATGCCGCTTTTGAACCTTGACTCACCTTGCGCACCCGTCGGCTTGGCGGGTTTCACTCTTCGAAGGACTTGGTGATGACGTAGACGTCGGCCTTGATGGAGGTCGATCGGGGGGGGGATATGCTTCAGTCGGGGTTCAATGTAAGTGGCCACTCGATCGACTGGGAAGTGAATGTTCTTATAACCAGTTGCCTCAGGTGCTGGTGGCGCCTGGCCTCTACTGTTCTAAGGTGTGTTAGTCGCATGGCCTTTACGTGTCTTCTCCCTTACCACCTGGGTATGGAGGCCGCTTCCCATAGCGGGCTTGAGTCGGGGGGGGGGTGGGGGGGCTACTCTACAAACATACAGGCCAATTTACTTCCTGGGGTTCTTCTTACGCGTCTGTCTTACTGACAACTGTCGATTTGACGGGTGGGCAAACCGCTCCCTGGCCTGAAGCCGGTCGGTAGACTCTTAGCGCATGACACGTCGTACTACTTAGATCGTAGATTGAGTAGTATTTATTATAATCTTATCCTTTAAACTCCTTCACTCAATTTTAGCTTTGCACCTGGGTTTGCAATGATGAGTGGCTAAAAGCCTCCAGAACTAAAGGGATCAAGTCAAACTACGGGTTACCAGGTCGGTCAATGGGTGGCCAGGTCGGCTTACAGTTGACCGAGGCCCACCTTGGGCGACCAAGCCGACCAGCGAGTGGTTGAGAACAATGCATATCAGTACCGTTTAACTGGTACCGTCATTCGGTTTGACCCCTTTATCAGTAATCTTAACCACTCGTCACGGTTGGACCCGACGTCCGCTCCTTACCTGTGACCCCCAAGTCTCTTAGTCCCTTCCCGGCCGCGAGGCCCCATCCGGATCATCGGCTATTAAGTCCATCATTTTTGAAAAATCGCTTCACCACACTGCCTTTTTGTGTCTGTCCCGTCCTCTGCTGCAGAATTTTGGAAACTCCTGTCGGAGGAACGCGATTTGCTCTTTGGCTCGCACATTTCCTCTCTTCAACCAAACAGTTTGGATTTGACGCTCAATTGATATACATCTAGCACGATTATACATGACAACGTCTTTGAACATCTCGCAAATGTGTGCTACTAATGTTCAGTCACCTTTTTAAGCTTGTTGAAGCCGATCTTTCGCGCTACGAGTCTGAACATTGTGCTATCCTTGCATTGGCTTTTTGCTCGAAAGCAGCATATCTGACTGATTCTGCCCAATAGCATCCGTTCATCATTTTTTCCTATTAGTCGTCGGATATGAAGATCGAAAGTGAAATAGTAAGCGCATGTGCTTAAAATGAAGGGACATTATAATTTACTTTGCTAACGGAAACTTAATCTCGAAAAACCCATCAGACTCCATTAACAATTTTTCAGATGCTCTCTTAAATGGAAGCTTAATAGTGTGAATGATAGTGGGAAGTACCGATCGCAATTCTTATTGTATTAATTTCATAGAATTTGTTAAATTCATCCTTTTTTCGTACGGGGGGACAGTGAAAATAATAATCGTTAATCAACCAATAAAACCTCAACAAGCAGTGCTTGATTATTGCGGTCCCGAAGGTCGAAGCTATTAGTGACTGTGCGCGAGGTAAATGCCAAACTATCTAGATCGTACGTATCTGTGCGTGTGTGTCTATGTGTGTGTCTGTAAATAACGCGGTTGGGTGTACCTTATACGTACTAGGTGCGATCAAGCCTGTCCCCTTCTAAAATTTATTTAGGTGTATTCAATGTTTTTGTTGGGCTAGGTCACTATTGTGACGCACGCGCATAACTGGCTTATGATCGATCAAAGGTGATTACAATCATGCAAGAAAATACCTTACGCTCATAAGAAAAGGCTTATCACGTTCCATGAGTATACTGCGGGGTTAGTTTAGACATTAACAGCATCACAATCCTTCTTCATTGACTGCTATAGTTGTATAGTGTTTTGCAACTTGATCAGTTGTATGGACAAAATCACCACTATCAAAGGGCGAGAGCTCCAGAGCTTGCTCCCCTACATTATTTAGGAATGGGCAAATGCACACACACGGTTTGATTTTACCTTTAAATTGGCATTTATAAAGTAATCATCGGTGATGAGCTAATATTAAACTACACGAAAGTACCTCTTTTCCAGAAATTTAGTGCGTTTTGCAGCCTCTATTATACCGGTTTTCGTTTCCTCAACACACAATCATAACTTTCTTTGCTTCAAACTACGTACCTTGGTGGACGTGTTCTTTTTTCATGAGTTTTTTGCGATTATAGCGCTTTAAAATCCTAAGATACTGTTTCTGATAAAAAGCTTGCTCTAGGTGACTAAAGAACTCTCAAATAATTTTTTATACCTCAGCATCGAAAGACATCACTCTTTACGTGATTGCACGGAATCTATTGCACTTGCAAGTGCTCTTACGAATACATACTGATCATTTAAGCATAGTATAGATCAGCAAAAAATTGCAATATACGAACGCAATGTAAAATGATCGCATAAAATTTTTCGGTCTGAAAGACACAGTCTATGTCAACATCCACACGAGATTATGGTATTTGTAATCATTGCGCATTCACAGCTTTGCATTACTAAGTATAGTACACTTTTATTAACGCATGTTCCATCGCCTATGCAATCAAGATGACGAACAATGTTACATCCCGATAATTCTTTCTTAAAAATGCACTTAATAACTCTTTACATTGCATTGTCAATAATCCCACTAAGTTCATTGTGGTACCAGAATCACACGGCGTTTGTTGCTCTGAATGAATAGACCACGTATATTTGACATGCAGCCCTCAGGTCAGTTACCTATGATAAATGATGTGATCGACGTCCATTCATGACAAATTGGTCTACCATCCGTCAATCTCTTAGAATAGTAAAGATTAGTATGAGAATTGGTTTAGCCTTAGTAATAGGTAGTTGTATGAGGTTTGTTTCCGATAATACTTAAAGATGTAAATGTCGGTTCCCCTTTCGATCTAGTGTTGACACGTGCTTTTTCCAGGCGTTAGCTTATCGCTAAGAGTAAGACCTTTTGGTGGTGCAATCTATAAAGCACTTCGTGCGTACAATCCGTAGAATCGCTGTTAGTCCCCTGAACCAGGACTAGAATCTCTACGAGCGTGATGACTTTCTGAGTCTTCTTTGATTAGTTTTAAGATCTAGAGACTCTTTGACTTATTGGTTTTAGCTCCGTAGAACTAAATGACGTTAAGAGTATTACTTCTTCCTGTGTTACTCCGCTAAATTGCAGCTAATCGTTACTTCACACATACGTCAGGCAACGTAATATTATAGCCGCATTAGACGCTTTTGGTAAGTTGTCCACTCCATCTACACCTGATATAACGCGTGCATTACATTTTCTTACGAGCCTTCTGCTTTCTGAAACAGTGATTGTTATAAATCGTGTCGACTACCAACACCCTTAGTTGAGACAATAGTGCTCGCATGTAAGTGATTTTTTCTGCAATTCACGCCGTGGCTAGAACGAAACAACGTATAGTTTAGCTGTAATAAAATTCAGAAACTTTAGGCGAATGGTGTATAACCGAGTGGAAACATTGTAAGACGTCCATTCAGATACGAAAGTGTGCCCTGTGTCGTGTGTTTGTGCTCTATCCCTTTCTAGCTAGGGCATGAGGTTGCCGGTACGGTAATTATAGATACCGATATAGAGTATGTGGCGATAGAAAACTCGGGTGTGGGGATAATCATTTCTTTGTATTACGGAGGTTTACTTTTCCTTCTATTCTAAACAATCCTTTGCCCAGTTATCAGCCTTCCTCTGTACGTACCGCGCGCGTTGTGTTTTGGAGCACACAACTCTGCACCATCATATGTGAAGAGTTAAACCAGTTATCTGGTTTGCGCACGCCCTGTCACACCGATGCTGTACATTTATTGAGCTAAATGCTGCTTTTGTCAAGTCACACGCAGGTTCAAAGTCCGCCGGTCGTAGAAACATCAATCACATCTGTGGTTTTGAACACTATTGATGACAAATTTGCAACTTTTCGAAAAAAAACGTGCATATTTGTACTAAACGTTGTTTAAATGAAGACCGATAATGTTTGTATTTAGGGGCGTACTATGATAAACATGATTCTCGGTTCTCGAACCAGTAGGTGTTTCTACTCTATTGCACACTTTCTTCACTGTCTACAGCGTACGCGAATCTCGCTACAGCTCTTGTAGACATCCTTCCCTTGCCACATCAATGGCGCATTAAACAACACGACGAATGAAGCACTTATTTCAATATTGGGAGAAACACTACAATTCGTGTAGACATCCTTCCCTTGCCACATCAAAGGCGCATTAAACGACACGACGAATGAAGCACTTATTTCAACATTGCTAGTACGTCGTAAACGAGTTATAAGGATGAGCTCGTGAGTAGTTTGATGACATGTCATAAATACGCGCTCATCGCTGTGAGCTGTCTGAGGCCTTGGTATTCTAACTGAGTAGTGAGAGGGCGGCACACCTGTAATATTTGTTTTCGTATCAGCTGTAATATTTCGTCGACATTCCGGTCGCCCAATTCAATCAATCTATCCATGGGTCTTCACATATCAGCCCATCTAACACTTGATGACTTTGAGAGGCTATGCGCAATAGAATCTTGGTCACTAGTTTATCAGTACGAAGTGAGACCGAACTATCGTTATTCGGATGTAAAAAAAACTCGGCAAATTCATTGCTCGCACACCTTGATGATAAATCTGACTCATGATCCGTCTGCAGAACCATACAACCCGTAGAACCAACTCTTGGTGATCGAGATGCATCTTGTACTCGACTTCCGACCAATCTGAGGGTATCAATGCTCATTGATCAAAGGCTTCCATACTGGGCGTTACCTGTTACGAAAATGTTGCTGACATTCAGACGGACTTTAGTTGCTTTACTTTGCCAGGTGAAGTTGGCGAAGCGTGCCATGCAGAGCAATGTGCTACGTCCGAGTATATCGGGAGTCCTTTACCTGCGCTCTAACCCTTTAGTAAGGGCTGATAAACAACTGCTGTTTACCAGTGGTCGACAAGAAAGCGTTTAAACGTACGTTACTTGGCACCAGTCATGATACATTTCGACAGACATTCAGAGCAGAATACGGCGAGAAACGTGGACACAGTTGACGAGGCTTACTCTACGAGGAATAGCCGTTTTGATTTACCTCAGGTTTCTATCAAAAACTAAAAACCTTTTCGCCTCAGTCAAAAGGTATTTGCTTGGATGCGCACTTGCTGCTTTGTATAATGTACATGAGGTGGTGTGGCTATCACTAGAACCTTCGTCAATATAGGTGACAAATGGTTCTATGACCCATAATTCTCTAAAAATGTGGAAAACGTTACAAGAGCCGCTCCTATTCGTAGGAACCCAGGAAGCCAGTAAGGATTCTTGTGGGTAGTACCGGAATAACGGGATGCTAATTGTAGCACTAATAGTCAGAGCTGTGCGACAAAGGCTCAACATGGCACAGCTTGGGGATAAACGCCTACCCAATAAAGTACATCCAGCTTCACTTTACATTGTCATCTAGCATCGGTGCTACTGCATCTTCTTGCATCAGAAATGCATTTAAGGATTAAAAGTCAAAGTTGTTACACAGATCAGGTTTTATCCTGCTTATTGCGTGCAAATAAATCTTCATTATAACCTCTTAGAAAAGCATGATGCAAATCGTCTTCCTTCGGATGGCTGTGTGGCACAACAGTCCAGTATTGTTGCGTGCAAGGCCTTCGAGCTGAGAGAAGGCCGCACAGATTCGATTCTTGATTCTTTGCTGAATATGTGAGCAACATTAAATGAATTGGATTTTTTTCGGAATATTGCTGTGCAACTTCGCTGAAAATTTACATCTGCAAATCATGGAGGTAAGAGAAATTCATTCGATAAAAAAGTGGCGCTCTGCCGAGTTTACCTGCGTTTCTACAATAGATGAACGACTGCGGAGCGCGCAAACTGTGCTGTGTAAGATGGCGGCTTTTCGTTGCCGTTAACAGACGGCAAAACCGATATACATCTTTCCGGCTGTCGAAGCCTTTGTCGGCATCCTGCCATCTGGCGCTTTCTCAAATCGCTTCTTGTGCAGCTCGTACACTACTACTGGATGCACGCTGGTCGAAATCGCCGTAGCGACTTTACGTTTGTGCCTTGATAAGACTCCGGACTCCCGACAATGAGTGCCGCCGCCTGATAAACGTCTCACCTACAGACAGCCAGAGCGAGTCAGGGCTGATCGTGCGTTTGTGCTCAGCGTGTGTACAAATAGCCATGCAGCATGAAATGTAGCGACATGTCTGGTGGGAAAGGACGGACTTCTGAATCTGGTTTGGTCCCCCCCCCTCTTTTTTCAAAAGAATGTTCTTGATAACCTGTAAAGACGGAATGTCTGTGTAGCCATACGACGAGCGAGAGTCTTATGACTTGTCGTTTCTGCCGAACGACCTGTCACATCAGAACACCTTCAAAACAAGATGCTCGGGCCTCGCCTGTCCATTCGCACGGGTTCTAAAATTTTAGTAGCAAGGACGCGACGATTTACGTGCAGCAGAAGGACTACGAGCGCGCGAGAACGGGCAGGCCCCGCCCGGATTTAGGCCGCGCGGCACTCGCTTTTCGCGTCGCTCGCCTCTCTGCCAGCCAGTCTTGCCCCGCCTGAGCATCTCATAAAAAGCAGAAGAGACGGCCTCTGGACTTGGAGACTGCGCAAAAAAGCGAACGACCGTCGCGTCCTGATCCAAGTGGCTTCCTCTTGCAAGCGCCACTTGACACCCTGCGTTTGCCTCGCCAAGTCGCATATTTCCTAGCCCAGCACGCCCAGGCCACTCCTAATCGGCTCAATCGCAAATCGCCGAACTTTCCAGCAGAGCACCCGCAGCAACTCGGTTCCGCCGCCCATCCACTTCTTTCTCGCGCCCTTCACTGTCCACATCACTAGTTAAGATGGCAGCCGCACCAGGCTTGCCAGTCGACTCGGCGCCTGTGGACGCCGTCTACGACGCACCAACTTTGACTGAACAGCAGCTGCAGCAGCAGCAGACGGCACTGATACCTGAGGCCGGTGAGTTGCTGAGCCGCGTGGCTACCGAGGTCAGCCAGGCTTTTCAGACGTCTCTTGTCCAGGTGCGTGAAAAAGTGAATGTTACAAAGGGACGACAGCAACTGCGACGCAGAAAGCGCAATGGCGGGTATGGACCTGGAGCCGCGCCTACTATTTGTTGTTTGGTCGTCCGTCCGTCCGTCTGTCTGTCTGTCTGTATCGGAGCTCGTCGATTTGGAAATGAAATGCAATCCCTGACGATTAGTACGTGTTTTGTTTCGTCTTGATTCGGGTTGACTGTAGGTCATGTCGGACATTGGCCGCGAATATGGGGTCGAGTCCAGCCGTGTCAAGTTTGCAAGGGTACGTGGCAACGACAGTAGTAGTAGGTCATGGTTTTTTTACTGTGTGTGTGTGGGCCTTTCTGGTTCGAATCCCGGGTTTTGATCAACTAACGGTGGGATACAAAACGGTGGTCCCTCGTTTGTTCCGTTAGCTCGGAGTCTCTATTTGCGCTCAAATCACGCCTTTCGAAGGCCTTCGCACTATTTGACTGACTGACTGACTGACTGATGTGATCTGTTTGCTTTTTGCACACTGGCTATGTCGCGAAAGATGGAGAAAGGCGATGCCGCTGTTGCATCAGGTGACGAGCAGCTGCTCGGGAAGTCAGGGCGCGACGACGTCCACCGCCTCTCGCACGAGCTCGAGCTCCTGCGCCTTCAAGTGCGACAACTGCAGCAAGTTGTGGACGAACAGCACGACGAGCAGCGACTTTCGCAGCACAAAGTGGCGCTTTTGAGCACGCTCGCGAGGAAACTCAAGCGCGATCTTGTGGACGAGCGGCTGGCGCTTGTCGACGCCAAGAACGAGATCAAGGAACAGCGACAGCGACGCAGTAGGGACGACGTCGGGTCAAGCGCTGGAGGACGTGCGCGATCTCCTCACTCTCCTTCCGTCCAGGAGCCAACTGAGAACCCGTGGACGTCACCAAACGAGGTTATTGCTGGCCCTAGTAGTGCCGTCAGCGGTTCAGGTGCGACGGCTGGTGCTGCAGGAGGGTCGAGTCTCCTGACTTTCGACTTTTATCCATCGGCGTCGTCTAGAGGTGGAAATGACCTTGAGAGTGGTGATGACGAGGAGGGTTCATCACCTTCTTCCACCACACAGACACTTCGCCATAGTTGTATGGACCAGTTTTTGCCGTCAGCATTGCTGGATTCACCTCAAGTTACACCAAGACATGTCAAGGCTTTTGTCGATGTTCCACTTGACGAGGAGAAAGCACCATTACCTTTTGCACAGGGTGCGGATGACTTGCAGTCGCCATTGCTTCCAGTACCATTACCATTATCCGGTGATTCGCTGACTACCAGTGCGACCGTTAAGCGTCAGAGTCTGAAAGATGGTGAAGGAGACGGACGAAATGAGACAAGCCACGGTGATAGCGCCAGGGTGGCGACGCCGTCCACAGTAACACCCGTAACGCTGTCAATGCTATCGGAAGTTTTCGACGACGTTCCGGTCAAGGAATTGGAGATGATCCTGCAGCGCTTTGACGATCAGGAATCAGCAGCAATTGATTACATTTTGAGCACTCACCCAAGTTTGAATCCAGTCAGTGGAGCTCAAGGAACTGGTGAGGGCGGCAGCAATTTGGCATCGATGACGTCGCCTCCGCCGTCTCGATCGTCTGTAGTTGGTCACAACAAGACGATCACGCATCGGAGCGGTAATCAGAGCGGACCGATTGAACCTCCACCAGGATCTGTGAACAACTGGAAGACAGAGATTTGCATGTATTACATGCAAGGGAAATGCAACAAGACGAGACGCACGTGTTCATTTGCCCACGGTGAGAGTGACCTGGTGCGTCCCAGTGGTTTGAGCAGCAATGCTGCTAATAGCAAGCACGTGCCTGGCTACAAGACTCGGATATGTCAAGCTTACGAAAATGGGACCTGTGCAAAATCTCGTCGTGACTGCCCGATGGCTCACGGAATGAATGATCTTCGCGATGGAGGCTCTGTAAGCGGCGGCGGTGGAGGCAGTCAGACGATCGTGCCTCCTGCTACTCCTAGATTGCAGAGCTACAAGACAGAGCTCTGCTACTACTTTCTGAAAGGCAACTGCAACTACTCGAAAGAGGAGTGTCGTTTTGCACACGGCCAGAGTGATTTACGAACGGTGGAGGGCAACACGGCACAGATGGCTGCTGTAGCCAGTGGCTCCAGTTTCGGTAGCGACTTTAGTCCGAGCTCACCTGTTCCCCCGCCCCCGCCGGTCTCGATGGATAAACAATTGCAGCTCCAGTACCAGTATCAGCAACAGTACCAGCAGCGCCATCGACCACCACCAGCGGCCTCTTTTCAGCTGCAGCCTCCTCCAGCCCAGCAACCGAATTTTGTACCTCAACACCAGATTCAGTTGCAGCAGTCGTCGCGAGGAGGAGGTGGACAGCACCAATTTGGTTTCCAACACCAACCGTATGACCCGACTCAACAGCACCAGCAGTACATGCAACACCCTGGTGGTCAGTACCGTTACTTGAAAACCATGGAGGACAAGCGTCCAACGTTGGCTGGACGTCTGCCACGACGGGACTCTGGGTCATCCTGGAGCAGTTTTGATGCATCCGGGCTACCACCGTCGGAGTATTAGAACGGGGACTCGTCTGCGCTCCAAGTCGATGCCTCGTCCATTACTGCCGTGCGCATCCCGGGACGCACGGTGTGTAGCCAATTTTTGCATTTTTATTTACATCTCCGGAGTATTGGATTGGAAATGCCTGTAGCTTAGCTGCACGGTTCGGATTGCCACGATTTGGCTGCGCACGAGTACATGTGCCCTTATTCCGACCACAGCTGAAGGTCAAGCTCAGGACAAGCAGACGATAAAGTTGAAGGGCAGTGCGGGTTGAAAATGGATACGCGGACAAGCGCGTCAAAACAAAGCAGCAAGCAGTACGCGAGAAGTAGTAGCAGTAGTAAGTACATTTGTAGAACAGCAAGCGCTTGGGTAGATTTGCCTAATATGTACGATAGAAGAACGTGGTTGCTGCTTTGTCTGCCTGGCAAATTGTTCGTCGAGACCATCACCCGCCATTGTCCCCCGACAGGAATCTACCTCCTCACTCGAACGTCTCTCCCCCAGGGCAAGCAGCTTATTGACCACCTCGGTCGTAGTCGCAACGAGCATCTTCACCTGTCGATCCAAAAAGCGTCCGCTGCTGGAATGACGTGAAGCAGGCCAAGAGGTCCTGCACATTCACTTGCACTGGCACAACAGCTCCGTTCACGAGCATCCGCACTGGACGGTAATAGCCGCCGCCGCCATCATCAGCTTGTTGTTGCTCCTGCAAAGTGTCGTTTGTCTGGTGTTCTTCCTCCGCCTCTTCGGAAAACATCAACCTACTCCTCTTAAACTCCGAAACCTCCGTCGCCACTACCGCTCCAGTCTCCTTCAGTCGTCGACGCCTCGACGGCACGAGCTTTTTGACGTACACGTAGATCTCGCACTGGAACGGCTCGTGCGTCTTGCGCTTGAGGTAGTTCCTGTAGCTTCTGTCCACGCGGCTCTGGAAATTGTCGCGCGTGATCTGCACCAGCTCCGCCTGTTTCGAGTGAGCGCCCGGTCGCATGTACATGGCCATGTCTTGGCGCACGTGGCGCTCCCCCTGGAAGCTGCTCAGCACCTTCTCCGTGCACGAGTCCGCTTTGGCTCGGAGCACGTCCAGTCCCTCGGACAGGAGGAAGCTGAAGGTGATGATCGTCAGGTGTTTGCGCGACGTGCGCGACACTTCTCCGATCTTGACCGTGAGCAGCGCCGTGACTTCGTCCGGTACAGCTCGACGGTCGATTTCGGAGCTCATGCTTTGAGCTCCTACACATCTGGTCATAGGGATCCGACCACTCACATTGGTGCTCATAACTCTATTACTAATACGAGTTAGACGCTGTCGTTTGACTTTGATATGCGCACAGCTTTCAGATACCCCTCTGCAGTGTTAATTTTCGATCATATAAAACGATCTCATAGCTCCCATTCACAAAACGCTTTTTGTGCCCGGCAAAAAGTATACGGCCACACCGAGCATACAAATACGAAGTAGCAAGGATGCTTGTTGAATGTTCAGGGTCATGATTCATTCTTTTATACTTGTAATTTGTAAAGAGCGCGAAGTAATTGGAAGTGAACGGAGTATGCCCGGCATTCTTGACGCAATTGACCAAAGAAAGTGCGCTATGGCAGCAAGAGTAGCTACAGCATGATAGCTCATAACGTAGGTTCGTGCTCGCACCAACAAGAACACAAAAATACGCTCCCGTGACGATGCTTTGTGCGTTTGGTGACTAAACGCACGCGACTTTTCAAGCCGCGAGTACGTCTAATCGTGCGACCTATCTGGTAATTCACTCGGTATCGAACTCCAACAATCACTTTATTGCATAGCTGTGTGCTATGTACATACTGCTGGCTGTCAAGTTTACATTTTACCACAATCGACACTTGTAAAAGATTGCGTTTGTTGCCTTTCCAAACGCATAAAGTATCGTCACGGGAGCGTATTTTCGTGCGCTTGTTGGCGCAAGCACGAACCTACGTTATGAGCTATCATGTTATAGCTACTCTTGTTGCCATAGCACTTTTATTGGACAATTGCATTAAGATTGCCGGGCATACTCCGTTCACTTCCAATTACTTCGCGCTCTTTACAAATTACAAGTACAAAAGAATGAATCATGACCCTGAACATTCAACAAGCATCCTTGCTACTTCGTATTTGTATGCTCGGTGTGGCCGTTTACTTTTTGCCGGGCACAAAAAGCGTTTTGTGAATGGGAGCTATGAGATCGTTTTATATGATCGAAAATTAACACTGCAGAGGGGTATCTGAAAGCTGTGCGCATATCAAAGTCAAACGACAGCGTCTAACTCGTATTAGTAATAGAGTTATGAGCACCAATGTGAGTGGCCGTATCATTATGACCTGGAGTGTATTAAGAGCCCGCAGGAGAAGTAAATATGTTGACATTATCTTCGCCTTTTTCGAACGAGATAAACCACGCGGTAAGCTATTTGCCAGAACGAAAACGATGGATCCAAAGGTGCGCAATCTCTACAAGCGCTTCTTGCTGGTCGGGCGCGACTATCCACTAGGGCTAAACCACGTGCGGGAGAAGGCAAAAGCCGCTTTCATGGTCAATCGCAACCTTACGGACCCCGTCGCGATGAAAAGGGCGATCAAGCGCGGACGCTGGATGGTACGCGAGATTATAGGCGTCATCCAGCTGAAGAAGTACAGGACGCTCAATAGCCGCTACACGTCCGAGGAACTGCGCGAGAAGCTGCGCGACATTGAGAATCGCCAGGTAATGAACGAACGCGAATCGCAAGACAACAAGAATGGCGATGCGGAGAAGTGCTGAGAACCTTCTGGTCATGTAACTTTCGTCGAGACCGACCCGATTTTTAATAATATCAGTGCTTGCTATCGCATGTCAATAAGTCGTTCCTCGTCTGGTTTCGCCTTGTCGACTTTGTATCGCGCAAGGTATTTGGAGATTCTTAGTGAGTAGTCGCTGACCAAAGAAGCGTTCAGGCGAATGAAAAGCTGGGATCCGGTTACGATATTATCCAAATGTTGGGAACGCAGTGTGGAGGCACACACTCGAACGACATTTTGTATCGCTCGTAGGTTCGTGTGCGCCACACTGTGACCCCGTGCTCATCGGCTGCGTTCTGGCTTTTGCAAACAGACGACAAGCGCGGAAGCGGCTGTTCGGTCGTCAGACGGGGCGACGCAATCCGCCACGTGAGACTCGTTTCTGTAACCGCGGAATAGTCCAATCGAAAATTTGTCATAAAATGCAAGCCCAGCAATAGCTCTAAAGTGGGAAAGCTGACGCTACGGACGCACGAAATCCGTCGAGCTCTTTTCGTCACCGCAATTCCTCGCTTGCCATTCTCCGTTTGCTGTTGCCGCAAATATCGTATAAAGACTGCACTTGACATGGTGTTCATCTCACTGCAGGACGTCGTTAGTGAGGGCAATGCCGTCGGTGTGAACATGAAGCAGATTGCCAAGCCAGCGGCTACTATCCGCGTAGTAGTGACCCCAGGTTGCCCAACAAAGCAGCTAGACACTCCGTTTGCACGTGGCAGTCTCTTTTACGTTTCCACGAGACGAAGAACACCGTCGTCTCTCGTGTTGTACGTCTCGATCAGCGCCGTGCGTCACAAGTGGGTGCTCCACAAAACTTCGGATGACTTCACGCATGTGCGCGAGGATATTCGTCGAGTGGGGAACGGGTGCAAAGGATCTGCGTGCTGTGGCCATGTACAGCGCCTTCTCAAGACCTCTCTGGATGTCGGTACACGTCGAAGAAGAGAACCGAGCGCTGGTTTACAGTACGATCAGTGCCATGTATTCCAAGCGTATGCAAACGGCTTGGTGCAAGTCGTGCTCGGTGTTGGCCACGGTCTTCAATGTCACACCATGCAGCGAATACGACACATTCTCGAGGAGTTTCTTGACATTGCAAGCCATTGCACACATGCTTTTGATCGCGTGCTGTGCGACGACGATCCAGTAGCAACAACACCGATGCTAGTGTCGAAACAGCCTTCTTTACAAACCGGCGTCGGATGCGGTGATGGAAGTGGTGACAGCTGCGAGTGTCCGATCTGCTGCGGTAATTTGGCCGACGACAAAACGCGGCGTCTACTGTGTGGTCATAACTACCATGCAGGATGTTTGCAAGTGTGGTTGAACCTTCAGCCCACGTGTCCAGTATGCGGGGTGCATCTGGGCAAAGAAGTTGAGCCAGAGTAGCGTGCGTTGGTTGTAGCTATGACGTGGAAGGATGTTGATTGTGTACAGTTTGGAGAACATGGACAGCGTCAAGTGCAAGTGAAGTATCTGTCGCAAGTGCTAATAAGATGGAGGCAGCCGCTAGCAATCAGTCAAGAAAGTCTATCTACGACCACTTCACCTATTCTTGACTTCTCTGCGCTTCATGTCGCTTCGTACGTGAGATTTCAATTAATGCCACCGAGCTACAGAACACAGAGCGTCAGCTCTCACATGTACTGAAGAAACGGGGAGCCTGTAGCCTTGTGTGGCTCAGCCATCGATAATTTGCTCAAGTCGTTGGTACTTCATAGGTTACGTTGTAGCGAGACTAATTCCTCAACCTCGCTGCTTCTATCTCGCTAACTAGACGCTGCTTCTATCACTGATGGTGCTGATTTTCTCGTCGTCTTCGTAATACGACGTTCCGTACGCTAGGAAAAACTCCTCGCGCACAGACACCTCTTTCCACGTGACGATGTACAACTGGTTCAGCACGATCGGACTTGTCGTATTCTGTGGATTCTCGATCACACAGCCGGGCACAAGAATGCAGTTGTTGTAAAATCCAGACGCGTCCCAATAAACGTCCGCGGGGTATTCGTATACACGATCATTCGGGAAACCGCCAACGGATCCATCCGCATCGACCAAACCGTCAAAAGGCATCAAGCGGTGACCGTACTGTGTCTGGAACTTGTCCACGTCGCGAACGGTGCCATTGACAACAACAAAGGTCTCCCCCAGCTCGCCGCACCGTGCTACCTTGTTCAAGCCATCATGGTGCATTTCTTTCGTAATTCGCCGGACACCGAAAATGCAGACTACCGAGAACGCTGGCCATGTGTGGGCTGAGAGATTAAACAGTCCTTTCCCAGCATTGGGAATGCCCGAAACTGCGACACCAACTGTGCCATTATCATTCGTCTCCTGAAACGTGATCGTTTTCAGGTCAACCTTTCGAAATAGCAACTTGGGAGGCTTTGGAATTCGTCGCTTTACAGCGGCCAGCTCAGCATCGGTTAGGTCGGATTGAGGTGGACTAGACGCTTCGCTTTCAGTGACGGGAGAAAATGACGCACTAATGCTCTCCAACTTCCGCTTTTTCCTGAATGAAAAGCAATCACGCGTTAGAACGAATGGCAGCATCAAGAATAGATAGCACGCAACGTACTTTGCCTCCTGGTCAAGCGTTGGAAACATCTTCATTTGCCGAGAAATCATGCTTTTCATAGCCAATGAGTAAGCCTTCATCGGATTCTTAGTGGCAAGCACCTTTTGGCAAAGTTTCACCATATGCACTGAAGGGTTTGCCACCATGTGGTGGCGGCAACGATGACACAGTTCTTTTGCAATGTAGCACAAATCGGACTTTATCTTGACTTTAGCAACCATTTCACGCGCCATCGTATCCAGCTTGAAGACCTTGATCAGCTCTGCAACGAGTGCACTCGATTGTACGTTCGACTCATCTTCGGCGGTCTTCAGAATTGCATCTGTCGCAGGACTATTAGCAAACTGAATTGTCTTCACCCGTCTTACCTTCCCAAATACAAATGCTGAAGGGTTCTGACACTTCACATACTCCATTTTTTTCCACATGTCGTCTAGCAATGAGTGCTCGATGTCAGAAACAGCACGCGCTGCAGTCGGATCAAGGTCCCACGTGCACAGGAACGCGCCACGCAGCAAAATCAGAGAGTCCTTCGCGTTTTTTCTCTTCCCGGAATTCACAAGATTTGAGGATGACGACTCATGCAGCAGCCACGGCATTATTGACTTGGTGTAATGATGCAAAAACATCTCACCACCGCGTCTGCCTCCCTTTTCAGCCGGATCCCAGTGATTATAATCAAAATACTTGGTATTCAAGTCGAGAACAGCGTCAAGTTCCTCCATTTCTTGAGGTGACGCACGCTCTAGGTAGATCTCCCATGGCCCCGGTTGGATGTTGTGCTTCCTCATAAATGCCACAACCTTGGGAGGCGCTGATGGTTTAATGGGTGATGTCGAAGCATCGGACACGAGCCCAACCTCTCGCTCCAGCATATCGAATGTCTCATCAATCTTGAGCATGGAGTCGTGTCTTCGTATATCTGCTTTATCTGCTACTGGCGCCGAGTACTGCATCCCCCACTTTGTCCAGAACTCGAACACCGCTCGAACATTGAGCTATATGAAAGCAAGCAATTACTCGTATCACTAATCCAAGCATTTGACATACACAAGTCGCAACAATCATACGTACATTGTGCTTTACATCGCCTTTCATCCTTTGCGTCAGCTGAAACAGGATCTTTTCGAGGGATAGCACCAGTGCAGACTCGCGCATTTTTGCATTACGGTCTTTTTGTGGACAATTTGCGCGAACCATCTTAATGACATCGTGGACAACGTACACAATGCTGGCCCTAGCTTTTGGAGAGTGCATAGCATTCATCACCCAAGCTAGCTTCCGACATATAGCTTCGTGTAAATGCTGATGACAAACAATAAACTTCGAGCAGGCCTAGAAAAAAGGCAAGAGAGACACACAACTCACTCACTCAACGAGTCGCTCTTCACCACAAGTTTACACAGCACGCACCTGAACAGCCGACGGCTTCGTGTCTAACTGGTCAATCAGCAAGTCAAATTCCAGCATCGGGTCACCAAACGTGTGCGAAATCGCCTTGGCCGACGACTCCAGTTCTTCCATCACTTTTAGCTTCTCCTGCAGCTTTTCTTCCATTTCCACGTTCACTTCCGACACAATAAATCCAATCACTACGCCGTCTCGATCCGTGCACAACGACTGAATGGAATCCGAACTTGCTCCTATTACAAACACATCGCATAAAAACGAAAATTACCACACAATACCAACAAAAATCAGCTCATTATCCCACACAAAAACAGCATTCCGTGCCTCTAACCTACATACCACTCTTCCGTAGTCGATGCAGACACTTTAACCCCTTCAATGCCGCTGGTACCAGCAAATAGAGCGTGAAATTGAACGTAGAAGCCACGAATTGCACGCACAGCGCACACTCGTGTTTCTTCATGTAAACCTTCATCTCCTCACAATTCTTGGCGAAGAACTTGCAGAAAAAGCCCTTGTGCGGGATCGCAGACAGCTTGGCCTTGGTGCTGACTACGAGGCGACGTGGAAAGTCCCGCAAGAGCGCGCGTTTCTCTGCTGGGAGGCGTCCGATTAGGTCAATGGAGTGACCTTGGAACTTGACGTCCAGCCGCCAATTGTCACTCATGTTGGTCACCAGTAGAGATACACAGAAGTGCCTCTTGAATCAGTTCCAGGCCCCACGTGGCTCGGAAACGTGCAGGGACAAGCTCCTGGACGCGGTTCAGCAAGAGACGGAGGCGCAGCGACTCGAGAGGCTCTGGGGACGACGCGACGATGAGTTAATGCACTGTATGAGCACTGGTGTGTGGACAGGGTCGAGGCCTTGAGGATCAGGTGATCGGGCGTGATAACGGAGATGCACAGATGCTGTGAGAAGGACCGGCGTGAAGCGCTTCCGGCACGCTTGGGCAAGATAGGTAGGTAGGTAGGTAGGTAGGCGACGACTGCCTGGACCACCCAGTACTGAAGGAGAAGAAGGATGATTGGTCGATATGAAACCGTGCATGGTTCGGATTGGTGGATATTACATCTGACGTCACATGCACACAAAGAGAACAAAAGACTTGACGACATCTGGGGATGGGGCCACGGCCTTTTTCTTACCCGCAATGCAGACGCGATGAGGACATAATTGTAATTACTTTAGTTTGAGATGCGGTGGCGACGTCGCCTGTTGCCTTCGAGTCGCACGTGACCAATAGATGCGACGGAGGTGACGGCTTGTTGAAGGTGTGCCAACTGTGTTGTTACGTTGGGATGAATACCGTAGCGTTGGGAGGTCAGTACTACGTTTGGATAGTAACAACAGCAACATGTTACGCACTGCTGGTCGAGCTGGACAAGTATCGAACAATATCCTCGGCAGGGCTGAGTCGACAACGCGGCAATGGCATCCCCGTACTTGACCGCGCTCGCGCTTTTCGGTGCACATGCTGCGAGCCCTTGAGGCCTTATCGAGTATGCAATGCTGAGCATTTATGCCACGAGATCAGGCCTTGAAGGTCGGAATGGCTCGTGGTTTACCACGATTCCGAATACAGATTGCGGGAGTATTTCATCCTGTTTCCAGTAGTGGTTGGACTGCTTGGAAGCTTGCAGGACAGGTTTCTTGTGCCGGATACAAAAGGCTGTGTTGTAATGCAGCCACTTTTCGCTGTGTGCTTTATTGCTACTTGATTCCGGCGGGAACACATTTGCCTGCTATCTGCCACGTGCGCTCAGCGATGCCAAGTATCTTTTGATCGCAAACGTTTTTTTTTTAAGAAAAACGTGACACAGCTCTATCGTCTTCGCCGATTGGGTACTAGGTCGACGCGACAAATAGACCTGTTGCCGGCAGCACACCCATTCACAAGACATACCCGCCGGCTTCGTTACAGAAATATTCTGGGTCACGCAGCATCAGAGAAGGCATGGGCATTTGCTAGCTTGACAACTGGAACAAATTGCATACGATTGCAACATCTACGACAACAAAACGCAAGAGCTTCTTTGTATCTGA
This sequence comes from Peronospora matthiolae, assembly GCA_921007115.2. Taxonomy (NCBI): domain Eukaryota; phylum Oomycota; class Peronosporomycetes; order Peronosporales; family Peronosporaceae; genus Peronospora; species Peronospora matthiolae. The sequence continues at coordinate 61,503 of CAKLBY020000339.1, forward strand.
TCGTTTGGTGTAGTTTGTATCGACTCAATCTGTTCTCGAGCCATGAACGCTCGAAGGCCGAATGTCAACACGCGTCAGAAGATGTCGTCGCAACTTTATATTGCTGACGCCTCTTCGCCATCCTGATCAGAACGCGGTTCGGACATTAGGTTCACACGTCCCTCGAAAGTCGTTAGCATACATCACATAAACTTGTACGCACCTCGATATCGTCGTCACGGCGATCGCGTGCCATACGCTCGCGCTTCACTGGTGGTACACCATCAATTTGTGCACCCTCAAAAGAGTCGCTTCGTCCTCGCTTCTTAGTACTGGACGATCTATCTTTGGACGCTCCATGGTCAAACTCTTTTTCTCCGTGATCCCCTTCCTTCGCAAAACTGGTTTCCACGCATCCAGGCTTGATCGTTGAAGCAACGGTAGATTCTTCGCTCGCCGCGGCGGTACCTATGTCAAGAATACCCTTGACAAGCGAACCCGTACCCTGTACCGCCAAGTCCAAACAATCCACGTTTGTCTTCATTGCAGCGCGCATCGTTCGCCAACACACCATCTCCTCTTTGTCTGGCCAGTACTGCTCTTCGATGCCGTTTTCAGGGTTCCAAGCTTCTTCGAACAAGTTCGTGTACGTGGCTATGGAAACCTCAGAGGCTGGATCATTTTACAACAAATGATTAGAGGACCGCCAACTGAAACCACAGAACGTCCCAAAACGCACCTCGCTCTTTGCCTTTGAGTGTCTCCAAGATCTGCGATGGCTTCGAGCTCTCTGACAAAATCTGCTCCAACAACGGCGAGGTCAAATGCCGACGGGTACGCTTCGCCGCTGGCTCGAGAGCCTCCAAACACTCGTCCTCCGTCACAGAAGGATACTTTTCGTATCCCGGACACTTTTCCTGCTTCCATTTGACCCAATTACGCTCTCGCTCAAGAACGTAAGATACCATCTCGCTATAACCTTTTCCATCCAATGGCGTTTGCTTCAACAAGGCAACTACACGCTCAGTCAAAGCAGCCAACTTCGTCTTTGGCGTAGTACTACCAGCAGGGGGCTTTGCCCTGGCGAGGTCGTTGAAAAGGATAAGAAACTGCGTCAGCATGCACTCGCGCAAGATGGGGTCACGGAGCTGCAGTCTGAAAAGACGGCTGTTGGTCAGGTACTTGGGCTGAAAGAAATGTTCTTGCGAACGCTGCTCTGCTGCAACCTTGATGGAGTCGTTAGCTGACCCGAGACCTGCTACATCTGCTGAGCAGATGAGACCACCACTTGAGTCTCGTGAGCGCTCCAGATCATCTGGCGAGAATGAGTTGCCTTCAAATGCTTCTAGTACTACGTCCAATTCAGTGAACTGCGCACATAACGTATCGACAGTGCAGCACTTGCCGTCAGGACTCCAAATCACACAGCTGCCATTAGTTCACACGTACAAATTTCTCCCAGTTCTCCGATGACTGGACGACCATCTGGTGTTCGCGAAAGAAGCTCTGCAGATCCCAAAAGGTACGATAGAGCTTGTAGTCCATAGGACCAGCTTCGACGCTAGAATTGCTGGTATCAATCTGCCAGCAGCACCAACGATATTACGCCCGACACATCCTAAGTTTGACTACCAATACCACGTACAAGAAACAAGTACAGGTTTTACCTCCAGTGAAAGCGCGGCACCCTCCGAAACCTTTGCAGCATCGGAAGCTTCAGCCAACTCAAACGCCTCTTCATCTTCGTAGACAGTCACGTTCGTCACGTTCGCTTTGCCCGTGAGATTGACCGCCGAGCGCTCAGACAGAGCGAACGTGAACGACAAGAAGATCAGAATCTTGCCGCAAAACACGCTGTTATGCGTCTTCGACAAGCGACGTAGCAAAGCGTTGCACATCCGGAGCAAGCATAGTGACGCCTTTGTTGTGCGGCCCTTCTCAGCGATGAAATCCGGCTGCATCAACCAATCACAAGATAAACAGCATCACTCAGCCGTAAGTGGAATGAATCCAAGAGAGACTTGTACACTGAGTGCAGCACGCACCGTCGTGAGTTTGTCCTTGCGGGTTTCCAGTAGCTCCCATATCTTCTCGCACGCACTGATAGTCTGTCCCTCCATCAAATCTTCCAGCACCTTATACGGCGTACTATTGATAAGGAACTTCTTGGTCACCCCCGCGATGCAAAGATCGAGGAGCGCCGGGACGCCCACGCTGTTCGGGCTCGCGTGAGCTTCGGTCAGGAGCTTCCAGGCTAATTTCTCTGCAATCTTCTGCACTGCAAGGTCCAGTACATTGTGCGTGAACTCCTGCGGTCGCGGAACCTGGAGCAGCTTCTCCACGGCTTCAAGCGTGCGGCAGTGCAGTTGGTCCAGGCGTGAGAGCGCGTCGTCGTGTGCAAAGAAGTCACCGATGGATTCCTGTGCAACGGTCAGAGGGTTTGTCAGTGAGTGTGGAATGCAATGGGAAGCGTGGGGGAACGAGAAGGAGGAGACGGCGCACCTCCGCGGTCTTGGCCAGCTCGAGCGCCATCGTACGGGATGTGACCGGTTTGTCGATCGGACATTAGATGACGCTTGTGATACACCATCTGCACACCATGTGCATGTGGTGTACACGAAATATCGTCGATACCAGATGGTCGACTTTATGGAAGTCTCAGTTCGGCGTTTGCGCGTGTCCCAGTTGCAAAGCGAGAACACCATGAAGTTTTGTGTACGGTCGTTTTGCTTTTGACCTGTATGAAAAAGGCCAAACTATCTAGTTGAGTGCTTTTGACTGCGCTAATACGCTTGTGTGAAAATTGTTCGGGGCCTTTTACCGTGACTACATCCTTCTCCTCCTTGCAGGCTCATTTCGTTGGTTCAAGACGTCAGGCTTTTTTTCGGGGGCACTTCGCATAGGGCACGTGCCACTTGCGTTCGATAGTTATCTTTGGAGCTCTAGACTAAGAATGATGATTTCGAGCCTGGAACGAGCACGGGGTAGAGGAGCTCCTACTGTCTCAAAAGGTGCTCTTAAAGGACGCGAGTACATGAATCACAATTTTTCACACCTTCCTCTCGCATACGAAAGCAACGAGTGCGTCAGTATTGTGTGCTCTCCAACGCCTTATCTTCGATCGAAAATAACGAAGTGACCTATCTCATTGGACAACATCCCCGTCGACGGTCGCGATGCTACATGCACTACCCCATCTTCACCCCAGCAGTCAAAATGAGTTACCCAATGCAGTGTTCGAACCCAGAGACACCACAGCTTCACTCTTCACTCCCACAGTTGCGCGTGTACGAAGGTCTATAGCCAGTTTTTGGTGCGCCAAGCAGACCACCACGACGATCTATCGCGATCCACGCGCTGAATTTGAGCTTAACATGTGGCTTGGAGTTGGTTTAAATGTGATCCGCGCGACACATCACTTTGAAGAAGCGCTACTTTCAACAGTTACATTAGCCCAGCTTGTGCTCGAGTTAATGCCAATTTACAGTGTCACTAAATGGTCGGTCGTCATTCTGGCGTTTTCGTGCGGGGTCGAACGTCAATTCGTTGTTAGCAAAAACAGATCAAAGTCCCGGTGCACGAGTCTAGTCGATTTCAATGTCGTTATGTGCTATGTATTGTTTTAAATGGACAAACTCGTTGAGCTCCTTCCATGCAAATACAGCGACCATTACCATCTGACTCGTCATCTGACTTGTTACCTGGCTCCAGTTTCGAACTTGACTCCGATGGGATGGACTATGAACTGGATGCAATGACAAGCGACTTCTCACCGGCTTTGTCTATACACTGCTGGATACTCGGGTGGAGGGGGGCGGGTAACGCATTTTGGAAATAATGGACGTGTGGATACTGGCAGCGTCCGCGGTTCTAGCCAGCACAACATTATATCTTACGAGTTCTTTTTCTTGATCGTCGAGCTGCCATCTCCACTCTCACTGCTACCTGAAATTTGATTTCCGAAGCTACAGCTCTTCGTACCAATTCCACGGCTTGTGGGTGCTGCTGCGAGCGGTTCGCTGAACGTTGTACCATGAGATGTATGTGTCTGCACGACATCGACCAGCTTTAGAGTACCTCGTTTCTAGACTTGTTGTGGCAATGCACTTTTGTCATCTCTCACCTCTCCGTGCGGCTCGTCCTCAATCGTAGGATCTTCACTGAAGACGCTCTCTCTGCACAGCTTTGGTCGGTGCTTGAAGCTCTTCCATGATAAAAGTAGACAATTTATCCATGGAGGTCTACTTCCGGGCTCCTGCATTCTTTGTGCGAGTTGGCGATCGTGGTAGGTGACATCATCTCATGTTGCTCTCATCGTTGCGAAGATCTGCTGTGCCTTCGTTTGATCTGCTACATCCCTTTTGTGTACTTTATCTTCTCTCCTCGTTCAGAAAAACGACGTCAACCGACGACTGGATACTGTGGTCACTTCTTTTTTCGAGTATCGGCTGGATCTATCGAGAAAGTAGTTTTCAGTTTCGTGACTCTAAAGGCGATTTTTGTACCTCTCAAGATGTCGTAATTTTTGACGGAGCTTCGGAAGTTTCGCCTGAGCGAGAACGATTACGGGAAATGATCTTTCCGCCAGCGAGATATACGAGAAATAGCAGGAGCGCACGGGTACGCTAGGGAGCAGTACATCAACTTGGCTCCCTCCGTGCCTTAGGTGGTACGTCACTTGAACCAGAAAAACAGCAGGAAATGCAGCAGCCTCTCTTTCGACGTCAACGGAAGACCAACATAAGGAACTTCACGGTGCCGAAAATGAGGATGTGTCATCAATAGTCCTCATCAGTATCAGCAATTAGTCCTCCTTGAGGTATCACACGAGCGTTGGTGAGTGTGGGCAATCAACTTCAGTACAACGTCACAAACGGGACGCAGAGCCTGCTACAGCGGTTTGCCTCGCAACACTTTACATTCGTCCCACGAAGAAGCTTTCGCATCAACAAGACGTGGCGAAAGTCTGATCGCAGCAATCCTCACATACAGCCAGTTCCAAAGGATAAGCACTGTGTCCTACGTGAGTAGAGCGATGCGCGTGTCTGCGTGAAATCCGAGAAACTGACACCAAAACAGAAAATCGATTGTTACGTTGGACTCGATAGTTGCGAGGAATCTGGATTCCAACTGCCATACTCAACTCAAGCTCTTTTACTGGCTCGGCTATGCATCTATGTGCTGCACACTGACCTCGAGATTCGTGATAGACACGCAGAACATGTCGAGACTTGTAACCATTTCGGCATCTGCGCTCAAGCAGAAGCTTCTTTCAAATGGTACAGCACCCAGCGCTTCTTCCTAGCGGCAAAAACGCGTCCTATGGCTCGGGAGATATCGATGCAGTTCCCAAGAACTTCACACCGAGTCCTCGTCGCCGTCTCACGCAATGGCACATCAACATGGCGCTGATCAACTTTGTCGAGTTTGCAGCTGAATCCTCGCGTGGCGTCGTGCTGGCCACGCTCTTCCTCTACACCAAGTCACTGGGCGGCAATTTGGCCTTCATGGGTCTCTTGACATCGCTCTTCTCTGTCGGAAGATTGATCTCGTCCACGATCTTTGGCTGGATGTGTGACCACTACTCGTTCCGCTCAGTCTACCTCGTGTCCTCGGGTATCTGTCTGCTGGGCAATTTCATCTACCTCATGGCAGACATCCACGTGACCAACAGCTTACCATTATTGGCTGCAAGTCGCTTCATCGTGGGCTTTGGGGCTGGCAACCGGAGTGTCTGTCGTGCCAACGTCGCAGCCATGACGACCATCAACCAGCGCTTGCGCTATCTCACCATCCTGGCGACAGTCGTGTTTCTCGGCTACGCTTTGACACCAGGACTCGGCAGCCTCGTGGCGGACGTTGATGTCTTCTTCTATGGCATGCACTTCAACAAGTTCACCTCACCCGGTGTCATCCTCGTCGTGTTCAACCTGGTCACGATCTTCGCCATGCTGACAGCGTACGACCCGAATATTGGCATCCACGACGGTCCGCCAGACTCTCCCAGTACTGCTGCTACCAAAAATACGTTGTCGGACTTGACGTCGATGCCTGGACGCATCGTGAACATCGGTGCGATGGTTTTCATCTTCCTCAACTTTTCTGCTCGGGGGATACTTTCAGTTTTTGAGACAGTGAACATCCCGCTGTTCCTGCAAGTAACTGGCAGCGATCCCGAAAGTGTCGCTGCTGTCGTTGACGCCTCGAATTTCCAGTTCTACCTGGGACTGCTCGGACTTGTCTCGTACTTCTCCATTGAGTACTTCCGCAAGAGAATCACCGACGTCAGCTGGGTGCAACTTGGCTTTACAGTCCTTCTTTTAGGAAACGTTCTGCTGGCACTAAAGCCTACGTCTCTCACCTTCAGCCGCCTAGCGTTTGCCGAGCTTCTGGTCTGGAGCATCGGCTGTCCGATCACGACTGCTGTTGTAGTGGCTGCCTTCTCCAAGATTCTGGGTGGTCGACCGCAGGGCACGCTCATGGGCTTGCTCGGCTCTGCAGGTTCTGTATCGCGCATCATTTTGCCGCTTTTGCCCGCAGCCATTCCATCGCTGACTCCGGTTTTCATGATCAATATCACGCTGTGTGCTCTCAGCGTGGGGCTGCTGTATTGGTACAATCGTGTGGTATATCGGACGAAGATGGCGATGCTGGCGGACGTTGAAAATGCGTTCGAAGTCGCGTCTCCCCCAAATGATCCGCGGTCACCATTAGGTACCGATAAGGTGGACTACGAAGACAGCTAAGTGAAGCCGTAATCGAATCGTGAGTACGTGTACGACGTTCAGCGCGATAATTCGATGCTGTTTCTGAAACACGATCGTCTTTGGTGCTGCCTATCAAGTCAGCAAGCACACACAAAGCTTCTGTGCCGTGCATGTGCAGTAGCTTCCCGACTCGTCGGTGCCTTCCATTATGTTCGGGCAAGTTTCATTTGACGAAACAGCACTCACCTGTCCCGCTGCAAGATGACAGGCGTAAATCAGAGATCGGCGCAAGGGCGTTGACCACTAGCACACGTAGCAAAAACAAACAATCGTCTGTACGGCGATGTAGTCTCAGCGCTAGAGGAATGCTGCTAGTCGTTGAACTTTGTGAATATCCTGTCATTCATCGTGAATAAAGGGAACAGAGTCCATGTAGTTGAGTGCCGTTGCAAGGCGTCCGTCAACTTCCAGTTCACCTCCGTTTGTACGCTCGGATCTCTGTATCGGATTGTCATTGTCAACCGAATAGATTCAGAACAGCACAGTATTCGGATATGCGCTGAGGCAACCGGGTTTCCCATCACGACTTGCCCGGAGCGCGGTGTTCACAGTGGTGACCAGTACTAACCTACGGACGTGCGTTGTACGCTAAAGCCTGGACGCTGAGTAGAAGTGCTGGCTACCCAACCTCTGCGGCAATTGTCGAAGCGGTCAAACCTGCGCTGGGCGCCCGTAAAAGTGCGTTAATAGGGATTTCCTAAGAGCCATGACTTCTCGTTCTCTCGGCCAACTGTGCTCAGCGGGCCCAGTGAAGAATGCATAACGGAACCATCGCGTCTAGATCAGCAGCCTCATAGCAATTTGCTGCAGTGCAGGAGTGCGAGCTCGTTTGTGCGTGACGTACGCGAGCCGCCGGCTTTCACCAACCTGACCGTAAATAATATGGTCAGCAGGTCGTTCATGTGGGGAGTGAGGGAGTCGAGGTGTTGACAGACGGCGACAAGCTGAACATGGTCGGGATGGGCAAGGCCGGAACAAAGTCAAACATGCGATCAAAGTCTCACTTCAGGACCCCATAGTCCCTTGCTAGTGTTCTTGTTTGCTGTTTCGAGCCCACGTGTTGCTGGATCAACTGTTCTACCCCGGCCCTCTCTAGCAAACTCATCGCAGTGCAATAACACCACGTTGTGGATCAAAAGTACAGATCCAGGCGGCGGCTAAATCATGCAGCAGCTGCAGTAGGACAAACGTGACTGAAGTCGCGCTTTCTTTACAGAGCTTGCGAGACAGCTTCTGAGCAAAGACAGGGCAGGCTGATGTCCTGATTCGCACGTTTGGTAATCAAGCACAAGCGACTGGACTGTCTCTGCACTGGACCAAAAATCATGACACGGCTGGACCTGTTGACGCGTCCTTTTTGCGTCTCCGGATATCCTCTCCCCTTCCCCCTGCAAAAACGTGGCGCAGCGTATCTTGCTCTCACTATGTCCAAGAGCTCTCCCCGATCCCCTTTGCCAACAGCTCATTTCGCATTGTGTTAACTCAAGCGCAAGTCAAGTCCCGCGACATCGACGATGCCCGCCCTGTCTGCCAGCGCTGGGGCCACGTACGGCACGGCCGAGCCGAAAAGGTCCCAGCCCAGTCCACCTCGTCGCCTCGCGCAGTGGTACACGAACATTGCGATGATCAACTTTGTCGAGTTCGCGGCTGAATCCTCGCGTGGCGTGGTATTGGCTACGCTCTTCCTCTACACCAAGTCACTGGGCGGCGATTTGGCTTTCATGGGCATGCTCACGTCGCTCTTCTCCGTCGGAAGATTGATCTCATCCACGGTCTTTGGCTGGATGTGTGACCACTACTCGTTCCGCTCAGTCTACCTCGCGTCATCCGGTATTTGCCTCGTGGGGAACCTCATCTACGTTTACGCTGATCAGCACGGGGCCGGCAGCTTGACTGCACTTGCTGTTAGTCGGTTCATTGTGGGTTTTGGAGCTGGCAACCGAAGCGTCTGTCGCGCTGACGTGGCATCGATCACGACCATCAACCAGCGACTCACGTACCTGACAATGCTGGCAACAGTCGTGTTCTTTGGCTACGCGTTGACTCCTGGGCTTGGCAGTCTAGTGGCCACGACGGACACGTACATGTTGGGCATTCACTTGAATAAGTTTACGTCGCCGGGCATGATTCTCGTGGTATTTAACCTGTTGACAATAACGGGTATGTTGACTGTGTACGATGAATCCGTTCAAGTGCACGATGGTCCTGAGGAGTCGGTCAGCACGAACAACACGCTGAGCGACCCCACGATTATGCCCGAGCGTATTGTGAACATTGGAGCTGCCGTGTTCATCTTCTTGAATTTCAACGCCCGCGGCATTCTATCCGTGTTCGAGACTGTGAACATTCCGCTGTTCATCTTGGCGACGGGCAAGGACCCCGACAGTGTCAGTGCCGTGGTGGACGCGTCCAACTTCCAGTTCTACCTCGGCCTTCTGGGTTTGCTCACGTACTTTTCGATCGAGTACTTTCGCCACAGTCTCCGAGATGTGAGCTGGGTTCAGCTTGGCTTTGCGATGCTTCTGGGAGGCAATGTCCTACTCGTTGTGGGTCCCACGCTGCTTTCGTTCCCCCGACTGGCGATTGCTGAGCTGCTTGTGTGGAGTGTGGGATGTCCGATTACGACTGCTGTGGTGCTTGCCGCCTTCTCAAAGCTGCTCGGTGGTCGTCCTCAGGGCACGCTAATGGGCTTGCTCGGCTCGGCTGCTTCTGTCTCACGCATTGTGCTGCCACTGTTGCCTGCTGCTCTCCCGTCACTGACTCCCGTGTTCTGGATAAACATCGTTCTCTGCGCGCTGAGCATGTTCATGCTGTGGTGGTACAGTCGACTAGTGCACAAGACCAAGATGGATATGCTGGCTGACGTTGAGAACGCTTTCCGGATTGCGTCTCCTCCGAACGACCCGCGGTCCCCGCTTGGTTCGGACAAGGTGGACTTCCCGGACAAGTAAGAGGCTTTGAAGGCAGGGAGTACATCGCACGCACGTGGTGCTGATAGTATTTTTCCATTCCTTTGACCGTCTGACAGCTCACTATTGGACCAGCTTTGACTAGAGCTCACATATTCCTGCATCCCACCTTACGTTGTGTAAACAAACAAAAAAGGCGACGAATCGTCCAGCTCCAGCTGCTTCATTTGGTGAAAACACTAAAGCGGGTATAGGTGGCCTCAACCATTGTCCAGGTCATGGTAGTGCAATTTTTACTTCCAGCGTGCCTTGGTTGTACCACAACAGGAGCTATAAAACATGACGCAGAGCCTACATCCACCTCATCGCATGCCGCAATGACCAAGGGGGTTGTGTTTGCACAAATTTGACCTGCTTGCGATCACCGCCCACTGGGTTCTCGGGTTAAACTCGAGCTCAAAATGCCCACAGGACACGTACATTTTGCGGCTTCAGGCACATATCGCAAAGATGTTGGACCGCGTCGTTTCGTTATGACAAACGTCTGTATTCAAAGATTTAAATGCACGTGACGTTCGCTTGTCGGTGGTTGACACACTTTGCATCCAGTTGTTCCGGCAGGCGACGGGTAAATGCGGGACCCGGGAAGTCGGATACCATAGCAGACGGACCTTTCTCCGAATGATCTGCAAGGGATGTGGGTGAATGGTCGTACTCGTACCTTATTCCATTAGATGCAACCATTGTCTGTCTTATGTGAAGTAGCATGCTGCAGGGTTAGAGGTAAAGGCAAATGCTAGACGGCTGGATTCATTTTTTTCGGTCGTTCAGAAAAGTTCTCGGAAGTAACCTAGAAGTAACTTGGAAGTACGCTTAACGTCGTCAAGAGTAGATCCGATACTTAGTTCATTGTCACCGATCACTCACTTGCTGTTGAAAGCTCATAATGACGACATCGGTGCAAAACAGGCTAATACCCCACTACTTTAGTCCTTCCTTCTTCTATTAGCGTCCCCATATTGAGAAAGATGTCGCTTTTTGACGCCATCGTAGCTACACAGTCAATAGACTCACCAAACAGGACGCATTTGCGCGGACGTGAACGCTTGTGGTAGGGCGGTACATCTCGCCTGGAATAGTGGCGCACTCTAACCTTTTTTTCCAACAACGATTGCTACCAGCGAAACATCTTTCACAATTTGAGTTCCCGCAGTTTGTTTCTACAAGCAGCATATTCGTATAGTAAAATTGAAAGTGGAGGTTAGTGATCGAAGTTGGGTGAAAAATATGCAAACGTGGGTGTTTGCGATCTCACGGAGAGCCCCCGCCAGTGTAAGGAGTGGGCGCACTGACTAGAACACCAACACTTCCCCAAAGAGGAGGTAATCTGTCGATAGCCGTATCGCTAGCCAAAGAACAGTTGTCAACAGCGCTGTGGTGACAGGATTCTGTCATTTTTGTCGCACCTGAATTACCTGTCTTGCCTCTTCACCGCTTCACCGCTTCTGACCTTCCAAGTTGATTTCTGAAGCTGACTGAAGCTGACAACCCTGCAAGCTCGAAGTCGCAAGCTGCTACTGTTAGATATTGGTAGCTCTTGCACTTGTGCAAAGGATGTAGGAAGTAAAAGTGAAATATATTGGGTGCTAACTATTCTCCCTAGTCAACCCTATTTGTATGTATTTGCACCAGCACTGCAACTTGACCTGGTCAAGTTGTACTTTGGCATACGTCCAGCGTGCCCATCCCATGTGCTGGTCCTGGTCCCATATGACGTCTGTATGTCTCTGTCTTTCCTACCATCTGTCTTTGATAGTCCGACATGACGATCGTCTTCTCGCGTCCCATATGTCAACCTGTCTCGTCCCACCGTCAACTTGTCGACCAATCAGGTGAGGTCGACCTAAACCTGTAACAGGTCTTGCAGTTGCCTCTACACCGACGTAACCTGTTAAAAGCTATATCTTCTAACACTCCTCCTCGACTTCAGCCTGAATCGTCCTCAAGTTAAACATCTTGCGTAGCTCCTCCATTCTCGGCGCTGGCAAGGACTTCGTCAGAATGTCCGCCATCATGCTCTCAGTCTTGACGTACTTGGGCACCACAATTCCTTCACGCGCGTAGTGGCAGATGAATTTAAACCTGATGTCCACGTGCTTCGCGCTCGTTGTGCTCTTCTCTCCCTCGAGTTGCTTGATCGCCGCTTGATTATCCATCCACATAGGCATCGGAATGCATACCTGCAGCTTTAGCTCCAGCAGTAGTTCCCTCACACCCAGCAGTTCGCGTCCTGCCTGGGATGAGGATATGAACTCCGCCTCCATAGTGCTCAGCGACACACCTGACTGCTTCTTGCACGACCATAAAACAACAGAACCGTCCAAAGTTAGTACGTATCCAGACACTGACTTACGGTCCGCCTTGTCCGCGGCGAAGTCTGCATCGCTTCAGCACTCAATCTTGACATTTTGTTGAGTCGGTCCGTTGCCGTTCAGGTGCAACCTCAAGTTCTTTGTCGCCTTCAAGTATCTTGCAATGCGTTTCGCAATCTTCCAGTCCTTGGTGGTTGGCTTGTGTGTTTGACGAGTTGCCTTATGCACTGCAAAACATATGTCGGGCCGCGTGCATCTTGCGATCCATAGCAGACTCCCGACCAATGATTGAAAGGCACTCAAACTTGGCTCACCGCTTGCACCTTTCGCGGGTAGATAGTCCACATCATCCTTGTTATCATCATTGCAATCATCTCCGATTGGCGTTCGCACACCGTTCGCTGACTCCAACCAGAAATCCCTAAGCAACACGTCGATCATGACCTCTTGGTCCAGAATATATCCTTGAGTTTCATCCAAAGAGATCCTGAGTCCCAGAAACTTCTGAACGACGCCGAGATCCTTGATCGATAGTGTCTCCATGCCCGCGAAGAACTCATCAACCGCGCACTGCTTGGTTCCCGTGACCAGAAGTTCGTCCACGTATACTCCGACGATGGTCCATTCTTGACCTTGGTGCTTGTAGTATAGACACATGTCTGTCGTGCACTGCTTGTAGCCATTCTCGGTCAGCTTGGAGTGTAAGAGCTTGCTCCAGAGTCGTCCCGCTTGCTTTAGTCCGTACAACGATTTCTTCAACAGCAGCGCGACCTCACCAGGAGATTCCACACCGAAACCTTGAAGTTCCTCCTTAGTGATTTGTATGCCTTTTGGAACCTTCATGAAGATATCCAGATGCTCCTCCTTTTCTGCCTTAACGTAGGCGTTCGGAACATCCCCATGACGTGCGGGAACGTTCCATCGCTTGGAGAGCACCAGGATTAGCTTGACAGTCACTAAGTCCATGACGGCCGCAAACGTGAGGTTTTAGTCGATGCCGAAAACTTGTTCGTTTCCGCAAACCACTAGTCGAGCCTTGTATCGCTCGATATCTCCGTTCGCGTCGGTCTTTGTTTTGTAGACCCACTTGTTGTGCAACACGTGTGCATTTCTTGGTGGCACTACGATCTTCCAGACGTCGTTCGCCTCGAGTGCGTCCAAATCTTGGGTCATGGCTACCTGCCATTGGTCGCGTTGTCCACTCTTCATTGCCTCACCATAGTGCTTCGGGTCTTGCTCGACGATCGCGTTCACGATGTCGCAACCGTCCACCGAGGTGTCCACTTCAACCACCTTTGGTTGACTTGACGTTGTCAATCTTGTCCCATGTCGCTCTCTGGTCCATGTCGACTTTCGACCTTTTCTGACCTGCTTCGCACGTTTCACAACATCTTGCCGATCTTTTTCATCCGCCTGATGATCAGGGCCTGGCTCCTGCTGACGTCGTGCCGTGTCTGGACAGGTCTTTCTCTCATCCTGGTCATCCTGTGGTGCTTCAATGTTTTGAACATGTTGAGTCACCACGACCACCTTATCCACTGGGATGTACACCTTGTATCCCTTCGTTTCGCTACCTCGCCCAATGACGATGCCCGCCTTGCCTCGTTCACCGAGTGACTTGTTCTTCGGGTCTCTGTGCGCAGTGCATGTTGAACCAAAGGCCACAATGTCTGTCAGCACGGGAGCCTTGCCTGTCAGGATCTCCAAGGGCGATGCACATCCGGGGTTGGACTTTGTTTTGCTTCGATTCAGTATGTACGAGGCGTACTCTGCAGCATCACCCCAAAATGAGAGCGGCAGGTTTGATGCAAAGATCATACTCCGCACCATGTTCATGACGGTGCGGTGCATCCGTTCAGCCTTGCCGTTGCTTGCTTGGTTTTTTTTGCCTCGCTTACTTGACGCAAGACGCCTTCCGAAGAGCAGAAAATATCGAGTGTCTTGTATTCGCCACCTCCATCGGTGCGTAAGACATGAACCTTGCAATTGAACTCGCGCTCGAAGTTTGCCATGAAGAGCTTGAACTTTGACGCGGCTGCATCCTTCGACTTGGCCAAAAATATTCGACATTAACTCGAACGGTGGTCGATGAAGTTGACCATGTACCGATTTCCCAAACGATCTCGGGGGGTCATGGGACCCTTAAGGCCCGAACAAATGACTCCCCCGATCGCGTCGATTGGCGAATTCGCGCCTGTATCTCTCTTCGACTGGGCTCCCTTGGTCTGTTTTCCCTGGGCACAGGCCAGACACTTTTGACGTGTCGAATCAGTCATTCGGATGCATGATGCCGGATCGTTCGCCATCTTGACGATCGTGTCGAAACATAGGTGTCCTAAACGTCGATGAAAGTCCATCAAGGTACCGCATAGAACATCCGAATCGGATTCATATTCAGGTGGGTTGACGACAGTCATCAGTGCCTCTTGTGGTGGCTTGAAATTACGAATACTGTGATTTGTCACCGCGACAACTAACACGTTGTTGCAGCATTTCACATCCATGATGGGTGTACCGCCCGTACCGGAAGACAACACGCGCCTCCCTCCTCGATATTCAAGTACGCAACCTTTTGCCTCGAGCAATCCGTAGGAAAGGATGTTACGCTCGAGGTTCTCCGCATACTGAACATTGAGGAGCCTCACTGTGTTCACAACTCCAAGTGCAACGACTTGGATGTCTACAGTTCCTTGAAGGGTGATCCGCAGCGCACTTCCATCAGTGGCTGCAGTCATGCACTCGCTGCGACAATCAATCGGATCAGTCAGCAGACTCGGGTCATTGACCAAATGTCTACTCGAACCGCTGTCGAGAATCCATTGTCCAGGCGAGCGACCCGCACCGCGACCAACCGCGAAAACGAAATTCGCACCCGAGGGCTTTTTCTTCATTTTGGGGCACCTCGAACGAATGTGACCCACTTCTCCACATTTGAAACAAGTCCGGGTGTCGGTAAGTGGTAGCGACGGTCTTGATTTGTGTTTGTCCTTGAACTCCTGCGCAACCTCGACAGTGTTCACCACATCGCGTCTAAAACTCTTCGAGTGAGTGTCCACCTCCGTCGATTGGGCAAATTGCGCCAGCTCTTCTGCTTGCCGCAGGTAATCGGTGCGATGAATGTCCAATCTGGACAACATCGTCGTTCGCATGTGTGGGTCAGCATAATGGACGATGTTGTCCAGCACAAGGTTGTCTGCACCTCCACAGGCGTCACTGACGGTCGTCAAGTACAGAAAATGGTCTGTCCAGTTTCGATGGGATGCCTTGGGTGCTGTGAACAACTTCATGCTTTGTGCTGGCGAGATCTTCGTCGTGAAGGTCTGCAGTAGTCTCTGCATCGCATGTTCCAGGGTTTGGTTTTCAAACCACCACGTTTCCACTTGACGACGATAGTAGGTCTGTGCCTTGCCGGCTAGGTGCTGACCTAGAACATCAACTTTGATGTCCTCTAGCCACACGAAACCACACGCTCGCTCAGCAAACCCGACTTTTCTGACAAATTCTTTGCCCCACTCCATGAATCCACAGCCAAGGCCGTGGTAGAGCTCCTTTCCGTCGAAAGGTTGCAATGCCAGCTTCCGCTGTTGCGCGTCCGGCATACCGACTCCCGGCTGCCCAGGGTAAACACACACCCCGTTAGGCATACCCATACCGGGGTAGCGTCCTTCAGGCAAACCTGCCCGGTATATCCCAGGGACGGGTGCCTGACCCATGTTGACTCCATCCTCTGGTTTTCTCGCGTGAGGACCTTCAACACCTGCCTGTTGTTGTCGCCGAATACCGAAATAGGTTGCTGGTGACACGTTTAAGGATTCCTTGGGAGGGGTACGGTCCAAAGTCTGGAGATTAATCCCTGCCCCGACCTCCTGTTGCCGACTGGCGATACTCGACTCGGGTGAGCCCTGCCAGTTCTTGCCGCCTTGCTCTCTCTGAAAGACCTCCATCCGGTTCATCCTTTCGGACAGGTCTCCTATCATGGCTAGCATCTTCTCGATCGCCTCCGAAGGCGCTGCCGACTTTTCTTCCAGGTGATGGTCGTCGACTACCACGGTATGTGCAGCTGGTTCAGCCGCACCGCCAACACGTTTGATTGGGCTCATAACCTGTTAGATGTTGGTAGCTCTTGCACTTGTGCAAAGGATATAGGAAGTAAAAGTGAAATATATTGGGTGCTAACTATTCTCCCTAGTCAACCCTATTTGTATGTATTTGCACCAGCACTGCAACTTGACCTGGTCAAGTTGTACTTTGGCATACGTCCAGCGTGCCCATCCCATGTGCTGGTCCCATATGACGTCTGTATGTCTCTGTCTCTCCTACCATCTGTCTTTGATAGTCCGACATGACGATCGTCTTCTCGCGTCCCATATGTCAACCTGTCTCGTCCCACCGTCAACTTGTCGACCAATCAGGTGAGGTCGACCTAAACCTGTAACAGGTCTTGCAGTTGCCTCTACACCGACGTAACCTGTTAAAAGCTATATCTTCTAACAGCTACTTCACCTGCCCTGGCATGTCTCTTAAACCATATTAGTAACTAATGACTAGCGAATATCTATGGATCCAAAATGCAATTGCTAACAAATCGTCAATCGTAGCTGAAACGCGAGAGTTACCCCGAGAAATCCCTTTTTGGCGAGGGGGTCACCAAAGTCACTTTTTGAAAAAACTGGCATTTTGACGATATTCACAAAATCCGTTTTAAATGATGACTTTTTCACCCTCTATTTGAAGAATGACTCAGTCGTTTGGCATTTGCCCAGATAAATGGGTACCGCTCGTTGTGTCTGTGGCCTTGACAGTTCATATATCGACAGTAACGGAGATTTTTGGCTTGAGTGTTGCATCCCTCACTCTTACAATTATCTTGGTTTGTTATCAGAACTGTAGAGCAGCCGACGGGAGACACGCTGCTGGTGTAACGGGGCACCCTGAAGCTTGTACTGATGACAGTACAAGCTACTTATTCTGATGACAGAATAAGGCGGTGCCTCGTAACTTCACGTACACTGGTACGTGCAGAGGAAGACGGTAAGAAGAAGCGAGTACTTGGTTAAAGTAAAAAGTAGAACTGTATTTAGTATAGTTAATGTCTGCAATAAATCACTATTTATCTTCATCTAACTATGTCTAAATACAAATGTGTAAATCAGGTATCTGCTCACCACTCATTGCGTGCGTCTGTCGTGGCGCGTCTTCGTTGGTTGATATAATGGCCTATATCAACCAATTAGGAACTACTTGTAAGTGCTACAGAATATTTGTCCTTATGACAATATTCTGAGAATATAACTCTTATAGTTATATTCTATTAACAATTTCTTATAAATTGTTATGTAACGATTCACCCCGTTACATCACCCCCCCTTAACCATCAGTCACTTTAGTGACTGATTGACGAAATGGATACTCGTCCCAAATCATTTGGGACAGGGTTTGCACTTGTTGGTCCGCGTCCACTTTCCAACATCTCATCGCATGGTAAACAAGCCCATGCGATGCGCGAACAAGGCCGCCGAGAGCGCGTCTGCACGTCTCTGTGCGGACGCCGAAGCAGAAACAACAGCAACTGATGTCTCATCGGTTGCTGAAGCGACCCAGCCTGTGTCACTTGGTGATGCAGGCGCTGGTCATGAAGACACTCGTGTCTTCACAGAGTACGAGCTCGGTGTCTCGTACTCTCCTGATACGGATGAAGGATCCGTATCGACGGCAATTGAATCCAAGCCGCCTGCCAAGCGTGGCATGGACGATGCTTTGCGTCGCAGCATCTTTGGTTCATCTGATGAATCAGATGAACCACCGCCGAAGCGAAGGCGCTCGAGGTCGCGAGACTCGGGCGCTAATAGTGGTGTCGGTTCTCCTATGGACACCACTTCACAGCGAGGTGCCAGTACTTCTGTCGGCACGTCACAGGAAGAGCGGGACTGCAATGTGTTGCGTCTCGCTCCTGAGAAGAAGGCATGGATGCCTCCTAAATCAGTCATGGATCACTTGTCGGCGACGACGAGTGATCGTTATCGAACACGATTGTTCGATTCGTCAAGGATCCATCACCTTGACCCCAGCGCGAAAAACTATCGCGCTGAACATGAATTCTTCATCTATGCTTTCTTTAGATATCGATGGTACAGTGGGAATCACAAACGTGATGGTCCCTCACTACTTCAGGCGTGGAACGCCTACATCCATAACCTCGAGGATGTAGGTCGTGACGCTTGGAACGACAAACTTATCAAAGCTCGTGATAAGTTTGAAAAGCGAACCCCGACAGGTGCACGCTACAAGCTGCATCGTCTGTCAAGAGAGAAAGGATTACCCTGCCTCTCTTGGGGAGACTCGTGCCCATGTTGTGTGAACAACTGTGCACGAGCGCCTAAGGAGGCTTACCTCCCTAATAGCCCGTGGTGGCGCGTACGTATCTCTAGTGAGATGTACGAAGGGATTGACAACCTGAAATCCCTTTACGACCGTGCCGGGAAGACTTTCTCCGGCAGTCCTTCTGCGGCACAGGATGTGCCGCGTCGTACTGCTCAACCAGACCCAGTACGTCGATCATCAGTTGGGAGCGGGGCTCCCAAGAATCCCAGGACGGGGGATAGCCGCGCCACCGGACGAGATAACTCGTCCGACGTCCGTTCACGTCGCGGTGGTTCAACAGCTGCTCAATCAGATAGCGCTGGCCACCGCGAGAGTCCTCTAATGGAGGTGGAGGAGGAGGGAAGACGCTCTCCACACGATCATGTGGATTGGTGTGTTCCCGAGAGCTTTTTTGATCGCGTAACGCAAGGGTTACGCGACGATCTCGAGCATGAGCGGAATAGGCGTCTCCAAATGGCGGACACTGCCTCGAAGCATCGAGATGAGTTTGCCTTTGCTCAGCTTGAGGACGAGAGATCTCTAACATCTCTTCGTGACGAGCTAAGGGTAGCTCGTGGGATTGCTGATCGGTCTCGGGATGAGATAGCTGCTCTTCAGACCCTTGTTGATGCCCACCATTGGGAGCACAAGGCTCTCTGCGAGATGCTAGAGCGCAAGGGCGTTCTTCATCGGAAGAAGCAGCGTACTGATGGTACGGCTTAAGCCGACCAATGTAAAACGTGGGATGCGTTCGCATCTTACGTGGTAACTCGATCGTGTATGCATTGCCTAGGCGGTGCAATACACGAAATGGGCCAATGTACTTGGGTAGTAGTTTACTGCTACCCAAGTTAGTCACTACATGCTTTGGTAGATTAACCGTAGACAGTAGGACTAAGTCACCTTTATTAAATAAAAGAGTGTTTGCCCTTCCATTCTTGTCAGCGTTTTGCTTTTGCTTATCCACCGCTTCGGCGATGGAGTTTTGCACAAAACGGACTACCGTTTCACGAGCCAGTATGAACTCATATGATGACTCGTTAGCTTCAGTGTGATGTAAGCGCACTGCAGCAACATCAACCTTTTCTTCAGTGAGGGCTTCCGCACTCTCACTGGGATCATCTTCTTCAGTGAGGGCTTCCCGCACTCTCACTGGCATCATCTTCTTCGATATCGATGTTATCGATATCGTCATCAAACGCAATGACTTCTTCGTCAGAGCGTGATGAGCGTGAACCAAATCGGTTTTTGCTCGCGCGAGTCCCTCCCCCCCTTAAACCAGAGTTACACTCTAGTAAGGTGGGTACACGCGGATGGCGCAAGCCATTCACGTAAAACGGTGTGTGTGTCGTGGACGCATGCACCGAGTTGTTGATGGCAAACTCTACCATTGGCAAAAACTCACTCCAACTCTTAAAGGAGTGTACGTATCCTCGAAGTATCTCTTCAAGGACACGATTGGCACGTTCCGTCTGACCATCTGACTCTGGATGATCAGATGTTGACATCTTCAAGCGCGTTCCGAGTGATTTGAACACGGAACGCCAGAAATCAGCAGTGAATCGTGGATCTCTGTCTGATACGAGTTCACGGGGCAACCCATGAAGTCGGAAGATGGTGTCAATAAAGACACAAGCACAGCCACTTGCCGTGATTGTCTCTGGTACAGCCACAATGTGTATCATTTTGCTGAATCTGTCAACAAATACGAGAATACCCGTATTCCTGCGTGCGTCTTTGGGTAACTCGAAGACGAAATCCATTGAGATGGATTCCCAGCACTCAGCCGGAACCGGTAGAGGCTGTAAAGGTGCACGCAGTGAAGGACTTGACTTCACTCGTTGGCAGACTTCACATGCGCGAACATACTTTCGCACAAACTGATACTGGCGGGGCCAGTAAAAGTCTCGACTTACCGTGAGATATGTTTTCTCTCGGCCACGATGTCCTCCTATAGGAGCATCGTGATACTCGAACATGATCCGCAAACGCAGATCAGTATCATCTGGAATGACAACACGTGGTGTGTCACCAGAAACGGCTGTATAATACAGTAAACCGTTACGAGTAGTGTATCGATCTGATGCAGATCGATACGCAGACGACAATCGTTTCAACGATTCTCGAGATGGTTGGGAGAGATGTGTCAACAACTTCACAATCTCACCATCTTGGGCGTATGCCCGCCTCACATCATCATACAACGTTGTAGATGGGACTGCCGACGTCATAACCGCAACAGTGACTGTCTCACTGTTGGGTTTCGCGACTGTCTCACTGTTGGGTTTCGCGACTGTTTCAAAGTCGGGACGACGTGAGAGTGCATCAGCGACGACATTAAGTCGTCCTGGTTTGTACTCGACCGTAAAGTTGTATTCTGCAAAGAATGACAACCACCGCGCCATTCGTTGTGAAAGGTGCGGGCTGTTCACTGCCGTGCGTAATGACGCATGGTCAGTGTAAACAATGAAGGGTCTATCTCCTAATAGATAGACTCTGAACTTCGCGAGTGCATACTTCATGGCAAGGAGTTCCTTGTCATGCACTGGATAGTTCCGCTCAGCTGGTTGCAGCTGACGCGACTGATAGCAGACGACGCGTTCAACGCCTTCAAGATCGTACTGCATTAATGCACAGCCGATTGCGAAATCGCTGGCATCACAGACCACATGAAATGGCCTGTCCTGATCGGCTATTGCTAGGACTGGGGATTGTATCAAGCTCTGCTTGATACCCTCAAAGGAGCGCTGACATTCAGCGTTCCATAACCACCTCTCGTTCTTTTTCAACAATCGAGAGAGGTGCACAGTCATCTCGGCGTAATTGCGTGAATACTTATGCAAATACGCCGCTAGCCCAAGGAATTTTCGAAGACCCTTGACATCAACCGGCACAGGCCAGTCGGTGATCGCCTTGATCTTTTCGGGATCAGGACGTACACCGTTCTTACCAACGATGCACCCAAGAAGTGGTATTTCGCTTGCTGCAAATATACACTTCTTGAGGTTTGCATACAATTGATGCTTTCGCATGATTGTAAGAACTTGTCGGACGTGGTACCTGTGAACCTCAACGTCCGACTTTCCATCCATAGCTCGACTATGGATGAATACGTCATCGAAATAACTCGGCGCGAATTCTCGTACTGGTCTCAACAGATGTGATACACATCTGTTGAACGTGGCAGGGGCATTACTAAGCCCTTGTGGCATTACTAGCCATTCCCAGAGCATGCCGCTAGGCGTGCTAACTGCGGTATAGGGTATATCCCGTTCCCGCATAAGGATTTGATAGAAGCCATCCATCAAATCCATGGACGAAAAGATGGTACTCTTTGACATACCATCAATGATTACGTCCTTCCTCGGTATCGGCGTCTGAGCCGGTACCGTTGCAGCGTTCAATTTGTTGAACACGTGCACTATCCGCCACCCTCCTGTTGCTTTTCGCACACAGAAGGTCGGAGAGCTATGTGGGGAAGTTGATTCCCTCACATGGCCCGCAGCTAAACGATCGGCAAAGAACTTGTCGATCGCAAGTACTTGTTCACGAGGCAGTGGCCACTGCTTCATGACACAGTACTTCGAGCCTGGTTTAAGCTCGACCTCGTGTCGAATACCTTTATCCTTCGGTAATTCGCACGGAACAGTTTCAGGGAATACATCCTTGAATTCAACCAAATCTTCATAGAGAGGATTTGTCTTGAGCGATTCCCACGATTGGGAGTCGTATCGCTCAATTCGTGTCTTTTCATCTAGGACACTCTCGTCCATAGATGAACTACTGAGAACTCTCTCGTTCTCAGTGAACACTGTTGCTGACCTTATGTCGGTTACACACTCGTCGTCAGCGACGAGTACGCAGATCTGCTTGACTTTGCCACTACGCAGATCACGCAAGAACCTTTTATGTTCGAGCGTTGGCAACTGAGTGATCTCCGAAGTCAACTTCGGAGGCGCAATCAGATCAAGTGTATAAGCGCCTACACTTGATCCGTTATTGACTATGACATTCAATGTCTCTGTCATTTCCTGGGGACTTATTCCCTCAGGCTTCGAAGGACTTATTCCTTCGGCTTCCCGGGGACTTATTCCCGCGGGTTTCGGGGAACTTATTTCCGCCGTATTTGTAATCTTGGGACTTATTCCCTTTACTTCCTCTAGCTGGGGTTGCGCAACCACAGCGAGATCCTCTACGAAAGACTCTCCAGTCGATCTAGGATTATCGTTTCGCTTAACCTGAGCGATCGATTGTTTCTCTTCTAGATGTTCCCCGCTAGGGATACATCTTTGTCCCAGTCCACCCGACTTATTCGAGTGGTGGACCTTCGGCGCAGCCTGTGTTTCCTCACAGCCGCCGGAAGCTTGCTCCGAAGTGTAACCGTTTGGTACACTAAGGTTTTGTGCAGTCGTACTAACGACCGTACCACAAGTGAGGCCATCGCACTCACTCGTAGTACATCCACACGCTTGTGAACGCTCCAAAACGTTCATCAGATGGCCATCTGATGAACAAGCGGCAGGCATCGTTACTGTTCGATGTTGCCAGTTTACCCGTGGTTCGTACCTTCTGGGCCACGGAATTCCAAGGATGACATCAAATTTGTCATCCAAATCCAATACGATAAAGTCATCTTCATATTGGGTATCTTCTAGCGTATAGTGGATCTTCACTATGCGCTTCATGACGGTTACGGATGCTCCTGTCGCAAGACGTACCGTCATCCTCGTAGGAGGTGTGTCACATTCACTGAACTTAAAGTGACCATCTTCTAGCGATTGGCGTCGCACAAAATTGTTGGACGCCCCACAATCGACTAGAGCTCGAAGGGACAACTTATTCGTCACTTCGAGTTTCAAGGTAATGAGTGAGACCTCATTACCTAGAGCAGCAACGCACAACGTCTGTGTGTTGGGAGCAAACTTCATCAAGAGGCCTACAAATTCTCTTGACGTTGCTGGATCAGTAGGGTGCTCCGCACCTACTGATCCTGTCCGTTTTTTGACGGTCCATCCCGTTGTTGCGTCTTTGCACCAACTGCGGACCCTCGTCCCTGCCCCTTTCTCATGGGTGGACGGTCACTACGCCCAGTGTCGCGAGACACTGGACGAGGGGCACTACACTCGTAAGCGTAGTGTCCTGTCTTTTGACATCTGTTGCATCTCTGCAACTTCTTGTAGCCTGTAGAGCGAGCCTTCTCGCTCTCTACATAACAGAGTTCCATCGGCTCTGGACCTCCGTTGTCATATCGTCTCGGTTGACGATATGATGTCGAGCTGGCGCGAGCCTGTCTCAGACTGAAGTCTTCCTGCTCCGCAATGGAAATGGCTTGTTCTAGTGAATCTAGTTTAAGCCGGAACAGGTGAGTCTTGACGGGACCATCCGCAAGACCCTGCATGAACACCGAAACCAACGTGTGTTCATCCACCGGATTGGAACTTATACAACTCGTAAGATGTCGTATATGTTGAGCGTAAGCGTGCACATCACGCTTACCCTGTTTGATCTTCAAGAGTTCAGTTCGAGCTCTGAACTCAGCTCTAGGCGGTTCAAACGTTTGTCTGAGCCGCGACTTGAAGACTCCTAACGACCCAAACGGATATGGGTCGTGCAACTTGACCCCCAGTGCCCAAGTCTTGGCACGTCCTGCCAGATTTGATTGGGCAAATGCAACTTGCATATCCCCGTCGTCGATGCGACGCGCCCTTATGGCGTCATCCAATTCGACGAACCATCTCAAGAGAGAGTCCTCTTCGACTCCCCTATACTTGGAGTTGTCAATCTTCAAGGTCTCGGGTCGACGCGAGTGCATCGGCCGACCAGCAGCAGCCTGCTGCTGTCTCAACAGTTCAAACTGTTGAGCACCCTGTTCTCTCAACAACTCTGCTTGTTGAGAACCTTGTTGGTGAAGCAAGGCTACTTTCTCGCGTTCAGCGTCAAGTTCATTTTGAATGAACTTGGCGATAGTAGCATGTTGGGCATCTCTATTGAGAGCCTCTAGCATGACGCTAACAGCATGGATGCCCATGGTCGAACCCATCCGTTCAACCGCATCCCATTCGACATCGCTCAAATGGGAGTAGCCGTCACGCGTAGCGTGAAAGCTTTGGTCATCTTCATCATCCAACATATTCATGTTGGATGTGAACGCGGTCCTTGGACGGACTACGAAGTGCTACCAGGTGTAACGGGGCACCCTGAAGCTTGTACTGATGACAGTACAAGCTACTTATTCTGATGACAGAATAAGGCGGTGCCTCGTAACTTCACGTACACTGGTACGTGCAGAGGAAGACGGTAAGAAGAAGCGAGTACTTGGTTAAAGTAAAAAGCAGAACTGTATTTAGTATAGTCAATGTCTGCAATAAATCACTATTTATCTTCATCTAACTATGTCTAAATACAAATGTGTAAATCAGGTATCTGCTCACCACTCATTGCGTGCGTCTGTCGTGGCGCGTCTTCGTTGGTTGATATAATGGCCTATATCAACCAATTAGGAACTACTTGTAAGTGCTACAGAATATTTGTCCTTATGACAATATTCTGAGAATATAACTCTTATAGTTATATTCTATTAACAATTTCTTATAAATTGTTATGTAACGATTCACCCCGTTACAGCTGGGGTCTGCTAGGCTCCGCTGCCTCCGTCTCGTGGGTTACTCCCTTGCCCGACTCCTGCAGCAACGCTCTATCCAGTATTTTTTCGCTTCCATTCTGTTGAATGCCCTCAGTAATTTGCTCTTGTGACGCCAAGTGGCGCTTCTCTGGTCTCATCTAGTAACGACCTCAGTCGCCTTCAGAGCCAGACGAGACGGTTGTTTTTATCGATTAAAGCTTTCGCTGTTGACGTAGGTACCAGCTTCGTACTCGCGGGCTGGGATTGTATCAGACTATTGCGACTTGGTCTCGCCAAATCGCTGGTGCCCTGTGGCGGATGAATGCGAAAGCGCTTCTTTCTGCAGCAAAGTGAAAAATTCACATGTGAGCTAAGTCAAGGCAATTGGTCGTCGGACTCACATGTCCAACGAACGTGCTTCTGCACTCCAGACACATGATGCTGAAACGATTGACGTCGGTAAACTCGTGCCTTTGATGTGCTTCCACCGCAACTTCACTGGCCCGTTCGACCTGCAAACAACGGCGGCCGACACACTCAACAGCAGCTCGTACAACCAATCGGTCTATCTACCATCGTACCTTCGTAAAGTCATTGATTGCAAAGAGCGTCACATCGTGGTGCTCCGACGCCGTGGAAGATGGGGACTCGACCACTAGATCGTAGTGAATGCCATCGTAGAGCAAGAACATTCGTTGCGTGAAGCCTTGGTCTTCACCATAGCAGAGTCTGCTCATACTTGTGACATCAAAGACGACCATCTCTACATTGTAGTATGTCGATAAAATCGACAACTCAATCTCGCCACCCCAGGACTTGTCGTCCATAATCCAAGCGCAATACTCATACACTGGTCGTCCCAAAAACACCTCCGAGTATTCCTCCGGGTTTGCCAAAATCGTATCCCGAATCAACTCCCGCATCCTACTACTACCTCCTTCTTCTCTTGTCTTGCGAAGAGCATATCTGTAACACCAAATAGAAACATCAAGTCAGTAAACAGCACCACACTGCCAACCTTTTCTCCACGACAGTGACACGCACCCAATGGAATGAAAAAGGCAACTATTGTCTGCCGGCATGACGCGTCGCATGAACACCGACGTGACTTTGGACTGGATACAACTTGTCTTTGGAGCTTCCTTGAGCACTAACATGGAGCCTGTGCGCACCCCCAATGAAGACAACGTACTCTCCTGTAAAAATACCATTGACACAAGTGGATCAGTAAGGCCCTGTCACTCACATGTTCCTTCACTTTAGTGTCGTCATCACGTACTCCCGGACCCTCAATCATTTTAGGAGGGTATCCTGTCATCACTGCAGCCACAAACCACAAGATATAAAAAGCAGATTAGACAGGCGAGTCTTGATCCAGAGATTTCAAACGTAAACATCATAGTGATCTTGCCATGCTGATCTTGAGGTTCAATCGACGTCTTCTCGAACAGATGAGCGCGTAATCCGTCCAGCGTCACATCGTCGGGTAAGCCCAAAAGCTTCGTCGACGTGCCATCCGCGAACGTCACTTTGAAATTCATCGGCATCTTTCTGACGGCGTTTATCGTAGTTGATATTTGGCACGTTGACCCAAGGTGAGCACTATCAAAAGGGGTTGTTGCAATTGACTATTTCTAAGCACAAATCAGAGCTAACAGGTTTCTACCGCAGCATCACATGGTAGTCATTTTCGTCACGTAGCGCTTCCTAATAAAACGCAAATGAGCAAAATTCAGCTACCACTTCCCTCCTTGTCCCATTTTGACCGTGTCTGTCGTACTGGATCATAAGCCAGTGCTCTGGGCTGCTTACTACTTCAGCCAGGACATCATTTTGTGTGCAATCTTAGCGTTTAGAGCCTTTTCATCTCCTTTGCTGTCCACAGTAGGATCTTCTGCAACCTCCACGACAACACTGGGTGTACCCAAATAACGCTCTTCGAAAGAGCCGATGCCTGGTACGACATGACCGTTATCGTTCAGTCTGGCGTCAAAGGAAGCAGTCACCAATCGAGCGTCACCGAATGTCTACGCAGCCACAAACCGCAACCGACAACAGATGAGCTCAGACTCAACAAAGTGCAATTGACACTGTAGCGACCTTGCAAAATTTATCTGCAGCTTCGGGGCAAGTAACAAGAGTCACGACCGTGACTTTGCTCTCTTCCACACCTTGTAACATCAAGAGCTGATCAATAGCATCATCAAGTAACGTTAGGAACAGAATGCTCTCGGTACCATGAAGCTATGGAAAGCATCGCTTTCACACGTACATGTATGACTTTGTCGATCTGGGAGATCGACGCCAGCTCGGGCAGAAGAACCAGTATTTCGTGGTCATCTAAGTCGTCCGGTAGAGCTGCGTTGGCTATCTAAACAGCGTCAACAGACCACGTCAGTATTGCAGGAGCAACAATAAAAAACATGCAATAACAATTCCACCTTATTGCCACCTTTGGTGAGCTCTTGCACTAAAATCTTGCCGCACTTGGCGCCGTATGGAAGGGACGTGCGAAGAACTTGCGCCAGACTATACATCCACGACATAAGTAAGTTGACGTTAGCCCAGATCTGTGCACCACTTCCTGCACATGTGCGTACCCCTCGTGCGTCTCTTCCTTCACGGCCACACTGATCCCGCACACCTTCACATCGTCCTCTAGCACGAGGCCCTCTACCTTGTACCCGCGCGGGGTCGTCACAACAGCCTAAACAAAACATCACCAACATACAAGCATTAAAAATGCCACGGACGGGTAGTGACCCACAAGATGAAGAATCACGATCATCACCCTTCCATCGTTCGGTAGCTCGGTAAGTGCCAAGTCCAAAGTCGACCGCAGCACTCCGTTCGCATCATGAACAAACTTTGCCCCTGTCCTCATGCAAGCAGCAGCGACAGCACCGACAACATCGGTTGATTCATTGCGTCAGCGGTCTTGATAGCAAGCGCCTCTGTTCCCTTTTCAGCAGCACCCCCACCAGCGTTTTCGTAGTCGCGGATCCGAGTCATCCCCAACTGAATCAACTCGCTCTCGAAATCCAACACCACCACATTTTCATGCTGCTCTCATTCCCGTCAGCACGAAACCGTCTTCCCCTATACACATAAAACCCACTTAACCCACTGACCTGAGCCTTCCAGAGCTCGAGACGGACTCCACGTCCCAACGCTTCGCTGACGACAGCGCATGTTAGCAAGCAGATGAGAAAGATTCCCTCGTTGCCTTCAGGTGCGTACCCGCTCACATAGACCCGCTGCTCGGCACGTGCGTGTTGATTGAGCAGGAGGGTAGGGGCGCCAAGCAGCGCCGTCGTTCCTGCTTTTGCGTAGCTCCTCATCGCGCGTCGAAACATAATTGACAAATGAGGATGGAAAGCGTTCGGGACGCGATGTTTGTTGCGAGCCGTAGGGTGAAGCTATGAGTGAGCGTGCGCACTTATAAATCGTACTTAGCTATCGACTGCTGCTGTGTGGTGTTTTGCAGCATGATTGAGTTCTATGAACGGAATTACTTATTTCAAAGGACGAGCTCCAGAGCTTGCTCCCCACCCTATCTCAATTGATGATGGGGTCGTAGCGTTGTAGTTGTAAATCTTGCTACGTATCGGATTATTGGGGCTAGGGCGCCACTTAGGCTGTGCGAAGCAGTGATTGCTAATTGATCTACCTGGTCGTCAATTGTTATCGATGTCCAATTCGATGGATCTTGCGGAGACGACCGACCACAGGTACTACCTTAGCACGCGCGACAAGACGAATTCACTTGGCTCGATCTCTGCTGCAAGACACATTGCTAGATCTTCAATAGTACACGCTTCTTGTGAGGTCATTCGATTGTGTCCATTGCAGCAAACTTGATCCTTTCTTTAGCTACGATGTTGGGCCTGCTATGCTGCATACCACCTGTGTAACGGGGTGAATCGTTACATAACAATTTATAAGAAATTGTTAATAGAATATAACTATAAGAGTTATATTCTCAGAATATTGTCATAAGGACAATATTCTGTAGCGCTTACAAGTAGTTCCTAATTGGTTGATATAGGCCATTATATCAACCAACGAAGACGCGCCACGACAGACGCACGCAATGAGTGGTGAGCAGATAACTGATTTACACATTTGTATTTAGACATAGTTAGATGAAGATAAATAGTGATTTATTGCAGACATTAACTATTATAAATACAGTTCTACTTTTACTTTAACCAAGTACTCGCTTCTTCTTACCGTCTTCCTCTGCACGTACGAGTGTACGTGAAGTTACGAGGCACCGCCTTATTCTGTCATCAGAATAAGTAGCTTGTACTGTCACCAGTACAAGCTTCAGGGTGCCCCGTTACACCTGGTAGCACTTCGTAGTCCGTCCAAGGACCGCGTTCACATCCAACATGAATATGTTGGATGATGAAGATGACCAAAGCTTTCACGCTACGCGTGACGGCTACTCCCATTTGAGCGATGTCGAATGGGATGCGGTTGAACGAATGGGTTCGACCATGGGCATCCATGCTGTTAGCGTCATGCTAGAGGCTCTCAATAGAGGTGCCCAACATGCTACTATCGCCAAGTTCATTCAAAATGAACTTGACGCTGAACGCGAGAAAGTAGCCTTGCTTCACCAACAAGGTTCTCAACAAGCAGAGTTGTTGAGAGAACAAGGTGCTCAACAGTTTGAACTGTTGAGACAGCAGCAGGCTGCTGCTGGTGGGTCGATGCACTCGCGTCGACCCGAGACCTTGAAGATTGACAACTCCAAGTATAAGGGAGTCAAAGAGGACTCCCTCTTGAGATGGTTCGTCGAATTGGATGACGCCATAAGGGCGCGTCGCATCGACGACGAGGATATGCAAGTTGCATTTGCCCAGTCAAATCTGGCAGGACGTGCCAAGACTTGGGCACTGGGGCTCAAGTTGCACGACCCATATGCGTTTGGGTCGTTGGAAGTCTTCAAGTCGCGGCTCAGACAAACGTTTGAACCGCCTAGAGCTGAGTTCAGGGCTCGAACCGAACTCTTGAAGCTCAAACAGGGTAAGCGTGATGTGCACGCTTACGCCCAACATATACGACATCTTACGAGTTGTATAAGTTCCAATCCGGTGGATGAACACACGTTGGTTTCGGTGTTCATGCAGGGTCTTGCGGATGGTCCCGTCAAGACTCACCTGTTCCGGCTTGAACTAGATTCACTAGAACAAGCCATTTCCATTGCGGAGCAGGAAGACTTCAGTCTGAGACAGGCTCGCGCCAGCTCGACATCATATCGTCAACCGAGACGATATGACAGCGGAGGTCCAGAGCCGATGGAACTCTGTTATGTAGAGAGCGAGAAGGCTCGCTCTACAGGCTACAAGAAGTTGCAGAGATGCAACAGATGTCAAAAGACAGGACACTACGCTTACAGAGTGTAGTGCCCCTCGTCCAGTGTCTCGCGACACTGGGCGTAGTGACCGTCCACCCATGAGAAAGGGGCAGGGACGAGGGTCCGCTATTGGTGCCAAGACGCAACAACGGGATGGACCGTCAAAAAACGGACAGGATCAGTAGGTGCGGGGCACCCTACTGGTCCAGCAACGTCAAGAGAATTTGTAGGCCTCTTGATGAAAGTTGCTCCCAACACACAAACGTTGTGCGTTGCTGCTCTAGGTAATGAGGTCTCACTCATTACCTTGAAACTCGAAGTGACGAATAAGTTGTCCCTTTGAGCTCTAGTCGATTGTGGGGCGTCCAACAATTTTGTGCGACGCCAATCGCTAGAAGATGGTCACTTTAAATTCAGTGAATGTGACACACCTCCTACGAAGATGACGGTACGTCTTGCGACAGGCGCATCCGTAACCGTCATGAAGCGTATAGTGAAGATCCACTATACGCTAGAAGATACCCAATATGACGATGACTTTATCGTATTGGATTTGGATGACAAATTTGATGTCATCCTTGGAATACCGTGGCTCAGAAGGTACGAACCACGGGTAAACTGGCAACATCGAACAGTAACGATGCCTGCCGCTTGTTCATCAGATGGCCATCTGATGAACGTTTTGGAGCGTCCACAAGCGTGTGGATGTACTACGAGTGAGTGCGATGGCCTCACTTGTGGTACGGTCGTTAGTACGACTGCACAAAACCTTAGTGTACCAAACGGTTACACTTCGGAGCAAAGTTCCGGCGGCTGTGAGGAAACACAGGCTGCGCCGAAGGTCCACCACTCGAATAAGTCGAGTGGACCGGGACAAAGATGTATCCCTAGCGGGGAACATCTAGAAGAGAAACAATCGATCGCTCAGGTTAAGCGAAACGATAATCCTAGATCGACTGGAGAGTCTTTCTGTAGAGGATCTCGCTGTGGTTGCGCAACCACAGCTAGAGGAAGTAAAGGGAATAAGTCCCGATATTACAAATACGGCGGAAATAAGTTCCCCGAAACCCGCAGGAATAAGTCCCCGGGAAGCCGAAGGAATAAGTCCTTCGAAGCCTGAGGGAATAAGTCCCCAGGTAATGACAGAGACATTGAATGTCATAGTCAATAACGGATCAAGTGTAGGCGCTTATACACTTGATCTGATTGCGCCTCCGAAGTTAACTTCGGAGATCACTCAGTTGCCAACGCTCGAGCATAAAAGGTTCTTGCGTGATCTGCGTAGTGGCAAAGTCAAGCAGATCTGCGTACTCGTCGCTGACGACGAGTGTGTAACCGACATAAGGTCAGCAACAGTGTTCACTGAGAACGAGAGAGTTCTCAGTAGTTCATCTATGGACGAGAGTGTCCTAGATGAAAAGACACGAATTGAGCGATATGACTCCCAATCATGGGAATCGCTCAAGAAAAATCCTCTCTATGAAGATTTGGTTGAATTCAAGGATGTATTCCCTGAAACTGTTCCATGCGAATTACCGAAGGATAAAGGTATTCGACACGAGGTCGAGCTTAAACCAGGCTCGAAGTACTGTGTCATGAAGCAGTGGCCACTGCCTCGTGAACAAGTACTTGCGATCGACAAGTTCTTTGCCGATCGTTTAGCTGCGGGCCATGTGAGGGAATCAACTTCCCCACATAGCTCTCCGACCTTCTGTGTACGAAAAGCAACAGGAGGGTGGCGGATAGTGCACGCGTTCAACAAATTGAACGCTGCAACGGTACCGGCTCAGACGCCGATACCGAGGAAGGACGTAATCATTGATGGTATGTCAAAGAGTACCATCTTTTCGTCCATGGATTTGATGGATGGCTTCTATCAAATCCTTATGCGGGAACGGGATATACCCTATACCGCAGTTAGCACGCCTAGCGGCATGCTCTGGGAATGGCTAGTAATGCCACAAGGGCTCAGTAATGCCCCTGCCACGTTCAACAGATGTGTATCACATCTGTTGAGACCAGTACGAGAATTTGCGCCGAGTTATTTCGATGACGTATTCATCCATAGTCGAGCTATGGATGGAAAGTCGGACGTTGAGGTTCACAGGTACCACGTCCGACAAGTTCTTACAATCATGCGAAAGCATCAATTGTATGCTAACCTCAAGAAGTGTATATTTGCAGCAAGCGAAATACCACTTCTTGGGTGCATCGTTGGTAAGAACGGTGTACGTCCTGATCCCGAAAAGATCAAGGCGATCACCGACTGGCCTGTGCCGGTCGATGTCAAAGGTCTTCGAAAATTCCTTGGGCTAGCGGCGTATTTGCATAAGTATTCACGCAATTACGCCGAGATGACTGTGCACCTCTCTCGTTTGTTGAAAAAGAACGAGAGGTGGTTATGGAACGCTGAATGGCAGCGCTCCTTTGATGGTATCAAGCAGAGCTTGATACAATCCCCAGTCCTAGCAATTGCCGATAAGGACAGGCCATTTTATGTGGTCTGTGATGCCAGCGATTTCGCAATCGGCTGTGCATTAATGCAGTACGATCTTGAAGGCGTTGAACGCGTCGTTCTGCTATCAGTCGCGTCAGCTGCAACCAGCTGAGCGGAACTATCCAGTGCATGACAAGGAACTCCTTGCCATGAAGTATGCACTCGCGAAGTTCAGAGTCTATCTATTAGGAGATAGACCCTTCGTTGTTTACACTGACCATGCGTCATTACGCACGGCAGTGAACAGCCCGCACCTTTCACAACGAATGGCGCGGTGGTTGTCATTCTTTGCAGAATACAACTTTACGGTCGAGTACAAACTAGGACGACTTAATGTCGTCGCTGATGCACTCTCACGTCGTCCCGACTTTGAAACAGTCGCGAAACCCAACAGTGAGACAGTCACTGTTGCGGTTATGACGTCCTCAGTCCCATCTACAACGTTGTATGATGAGGTGAGGCGGGCATACGCCCAAGATGGTGAGATAGTGAAGTTGTTGACACATCTCTCCCAACCATCTCGAGAATCGTTGAAACGATTGTCGTCTGCGTATCGATCTACACCAGATCGATACACTGCTCGTAACGGTTTACTGTACTATACAGCCGTTTCTGGTGACACACCACGTGTTGTCATTCCAGATGATACTGATCTGCGTTTGCGGATCATGTTCGAGTATCACGATGCTCCTATAGGAGGACATCGTGGCCGAGAGAAAACATATCTCACGGTAAGTCGAGACTTTTACTGGCCCCGCCAGTATCAGTTTGTGCGAAAGTATGTTCGCGCATGCGAAGTCTGTCAACGAGTGAAGTCAAGTCCTTCACTGCGTGCACCTTTACAGCCTCTACCGGTTCCGGCTGAGTGCTGGGGATCCATCTCAATGGATTTCGTCTTCGGGTTACCCAAAGACGCACGCGGGAATACGGGTATTCTCGTATTTGTTGACAGATTCAGCAAAATGGTACACCTTGTGGCTGTACCAGAGACAATCACGGCAAGTGGCTGTGCTTGTGTCTTTATTGACACCATCTTCCGACTTCATGGGTTGCCCCGTGAACTCGTATCAGACAGAGATCCACGATTCACTGCTGATTTCTGGCGTTCCGTGTTCAAATCACTCGGAACGCGCTTGAAGATGTCAACATCTGATCATCCAGAGTCAGATGGTCAGACGGAACGTGCCAATCGTGTCCTTGAAGAGATACTTCGAGGATACGTACACTCCTTTAAGAGTTGGAGTGAGTTTTTGCCAATGGTAGAGTTTGCCATCAACAACTCGGTGCATGCGTCCACGACACATACACCGTTTTACGTGAATGGCTTGCGCCATCCGCGTGTACCCACCTTACTAGAGTGTAACTCTGGTTTAAGGGGGGGAGGGACTCGCGCGAGCAAAAACCGATTTGGTTCACGCTCATCACGCTCTGACGAAGAAGTCATTGTGTTTGATGCCGATATCGATAACATCAATATCGAAGAAGATGATGCCAGTGAGAGTGCGGAAGCCCTCACTGAAGAAGATGATCCCAGTGAGAGTGCGGAAGCCCTCACTGAAGAAAAGGTTGATGTTGCTGCAGTGCGCTCACAGCACACTGAAGCTAACGAGTCATCAGATGAGTTCATACTGGCTCGTGAAACGGTAGTCCGTTTTGTGCAAGACTCCATCGCCGAAGCGGTGGATAAGCAAAAGCAAAACGCTGACAAGAATGGAAGGGCAAACACTCTTTTATTTAATAAAGGTGACTTAGTCCTACTGTCTACGGTTAATCTACCAAAGCATGTAGTGACTAACTTGGGTAGCAGTAAACTACTACCCAAGTACATTGGCCCATTTCGTGTATTGCACCGCCTAGGCAATGCATACACGATCGAGTTACCACGTAAGATGCGAACGCATCCCACGTTTTACGTTGGTCGGCTTAAGCCGTACCATCAGTACGCTGCTTCTTCCGATGAAGAACGCCCTTGCGCTCAAGCATCTCGCAGAGAGCCTTGTGCTCCCGATGGTGGGCATCAACAAGGGTCTGAAGAGCAGTTATCTCAGCCCGAGACCGATCAACAATCCCACGAGCTACCCTTAGCTCGTCACGAAGAGATGTCAGAGATCTCTCGTTCTCAAGCTGAGCAAAGGCAAGCTCAGCTCGATGCTTCGAGGCAGTGTCCGCCATTTGGAGACGCCTATTCCGCTCATGTTCGAGATCGTCGCGTAACCCTTGCGTTACGCGATCAAAGAAGCTCTCGGGAACACACCGATCCACATGATCGTGTGGAGAGCGTCTTTCCTCCTCCTCCACCTCCATTAAAGGACTCTCGCGGTGGCCAGCGCTATCTGATTGAGCAGCTGTTGAACCACCGCGACGTGAACGGACGTCGGACGAGTTATCTCGTCCGGTGGCGCGGCTATCCCCCGTCCTGGGATTCTTGGGAGCCCCGCTCCCAACTGATGATCGACGTACTGGGTCTGGTTGAGCAGTACGACGCGGCACATCCTGTGCCGCAGAAGGACCGCCGGAGAAAGTCTTCCCGGCACCGTCGTAAAGGGATTTCAGGTTGTCAATCCCTTCGTACATCTCAGTAGAGACACGTACGCGCCACCACGGGCTGGTAAGGAGGTAAGCCTCCTTAGGTGCTCGTGCAGAGTTGTTCACACAACATGGGCACGAGTCTCCCCAAGAGAGGCAGGGTAATCCTTTCTCCTTTGACAGACGATGCAGCTTGTAGCGTGCACCTGTCGGGGTTCGCTTTTCAAACTTATCACGAGCTTTGATAAGTTTGTCGTTCCAAGCGTCACGACCTACATCCTCGAGGTTATGGATGTAGGCGTTCCACGCCTGAAGTAGTGAGGGACCATCACGTTTGTGATTCCCACTGTACCATCGATGTCTAAAGAAAGCATCGATGAAGAGTTCATGTTCAGCGCGATAGTTTTTCGCGCTGGGGTCAAGGTGATGGATCCTTGACGAATCGAACAATCGTGTTCGATAACGATCACTCGTCGTCGCCGACAAGTGATCCATGACGGAATTTTGGAGGCATCCATGCCTTCTTCTCAGGAGCGAGACGCAAGACATTGCGGTCCCGCTCTTCCTGCGATGTGCCGACAGAAGTACTGGCACCTCGCTGTGAAGTGGTGTCCATAGGAGAACCGACACCACTATTAGCGCCCGAGTCTCGCGACCTCGAGCGCCTTCGCTTTGGCGATGGTTCATCTGATTCATCAGATGAACCAAAGATGCTACGACGCATAGCATCGTCCATGCCACGCTTGGCAGGCGGCTTGGATTCAATCGCCGTCGATACGGATCCGTCATCCGTATCAGGAGAGTACGAGACACCGAGCTCACACTCTGTGAAGACATGAGTGTCTTCATGACCAGCGCCTGCATCACCAGGTGATACAGGCTGAGTCGATTCAGCAACCGATGGGACATCAGTTGCTGTAGTTTTCTGCTTCGGCGTCCGCACAGAGACGTGCAGACGCGCTCTCGGCGGCCTTGTTCGCGCATCGCATGGGCTTGTTTACCATGCGATGAGATGTTGGAAAGTGGACTCGGACCAACAAGCGCAAACCCTGTCCCAAATGATTTGGGACGAGTATCCATTTCGTCAATCAGTCACTAAAGTGACTGATGGTTAAGGGGGGGTGATGTAACGGGGTGAATCGTTACATAACAATTTATAAGAAATTGTTAATAGAATATAACTATAAGAGTTATATTCTCAGAATATTGTCATAAGGACAAATATTCTGTAGCGCTTACGAGTAGTTCCTAATTGGTTGATATAGGCCATTATATCAACCAACGAAGACGCGCCACGACAGACGCACGCAATGAGTGGTGAGCAGATAACTGATTTACACATTTGTATTTAGACATAGTTAGATGAAGATAAATAGTGATTTATTGCAGACATTAACTATTATAAATACAGTTCTACTTTTTACTTTAACCAAGTACTCGCTTCTTCTTACCGTCTTCCTCTGCACGTACGAGTGTACGTGAAGTTACGAGGCACCGCCTTATTCTGTCATCAGAATAAGTAGCTTGTACTGTCACCAGTACAAGCTTCAGGGTGCCCCGTTACAACCTGCCACGATGGTCCATTCGATGTCGCGTTGTCGTGCGAACAGTCACAAATAGACAAGAAAAAGAAGCTAATTCTAGTCCATCTGTCCACTGAGGATTCAGAGAGGCTCCATTGAATGCACATAAAGTCTCACCCATTCGTATCTGCGTGAACTCATGAACAAGCAGGCGACCCAAGGTAGAAGCAAGAGTGGAGCTTTCTAGTGGCCTCAGTGTCGCTAAACTTTTTCTGACCCGCGATTACTAATGACTATAAGCGGTGGAAGGGAGGCAAACTAATTATGCCTGCACGCTTTAAGCCACTGCGTCAAAGCATTTCGAACTGCGACAGAATTCATACTTACTATCCGCACCCATTAGCACAGCGGCTGTACTCGACAGAAGATAAGATAAAGCGATGGTCGGTCTCTACCGTGCTGTATGTGTATTGTGACACCTCCAAGCGCGATAGAACCGTGACAAAGTTGCGCATACGCTAGCATTTCTGCACTCGCTCAGCGCTAGAGTACAAGTGTAAAACGTAGCACCTCAGGTCTGACAACGCTCAGTTTTGGGTGGTAGCTGTAGTTACGTTCTTAAAAGAATGTCTGCTTACCTTTTTAGAAGAATGTAAGCATTTCACGACCGCCTGGATTTGAAAGCAAATGGACAATGGGGACTGAATATTTGATTTAGAGCTTAGCGACGATAATGATCAGCAGGTACGTATGCAAAAATTAGTTCCTTTTTATCCGGTGTCAACTGATAAATGTGTAGATCCAGCGCTTGGGGAATGATCATGACTACGATGGCGAATGCATCGTCCAGCATGTTTGTATATCTGTCGATTTGCACAGGAACAGTTTAGCTGAATCCTGTGATGTCTATATCCCCTGGAAAAAACCATTGTAGGGTCGTTTTTTTTTTTCAGGTGGGTGTTGACTTTGCCAAATTGGCCGAATAATTGAATGAGCGCTTTTCGATGGCATGCGGAATGCACTCAAGCTTGCGATGATGATCTCTCCATGCTGTACGCGCCTGCCCGAAACTTAATCAGATCTTTGCCTGATCGTGATCAGGGATCATGCACCTAAGGCAAGAATTCTAAACTATTTACACCTCGGCACTACCATCAAAACTTGGCAACGCTATCAATGTGATAAAGGTTGAACTCCCTTTGACTCACACGCTTCCTTCCAGTCGGTGGACTTAGACGCCCAAAAGTTCGAGAATGTAACACCAATGAAGTGGAAATTTGTCGAGTGCCTGACACGGGGCGATGTTTATCACCTCGACGTGCAGCGAAAAAGAATGTGCGTGAGCGCGGTGCATACTTGAAGAAGCAGACGTCGTAGCTATCTTGTGCCTTGATGCTCCAATATATTCTTCTGCTCATACACCGACTGTCCTCGTCACTTCTTCGCTGGTGCTATTCACTTTCTTTGTGACTGGATCGCTTCCGCTTATTTGGCGCGCCCTCTCTTCTGGTGTATCTTGCACGAGTCTTCGGACGCTTTTCAGAATCAATACGTCGTGCTTTTGGCGACGCAAGTCAGCCAGAAGACACGGCTCGAGGTTCACGGATCGCCTGAGCTGCTTGCGTTGGAGTGCTGATTCGCTAAGAATGCTGTTTCTCCCTTGTTGCCGCTGACAAGCTCAAATTATCAAACAAAGAGGCATCTCGGCGATTACTCGAGATTCAACGCATCAGTGAAATCGCCGAAACTGAGAGGGTCAAACTGAGTCGTCTTTCTCTTTCCGCTTGAGCAGCAGCGACGAAAAGCTGGTTACCATGTGCCTAACAGACGCGATAGGATACATTGCATTTAATTGATAAAAAATAGGTTTGCACATCAAATGACTATTTGGTGTTGGTGCCAGAAGCTGTGTTTAAAAATAACGATTGAAATTATCTTCGGCTAACTGATTGAGTGTCATCGACCGGATGTCCGCGAGGACTTCAAACTTTGCGATTCAAGCAGCAACATTGCACTCGTGTCAATGTCTCATCCAGCATCAGCTGCGCTCTCAGCAGCTGTACGCGCGCCCCTTGCAAACTCCACCGTATACTCAAGGAACTACTGTATATGCACCTGTGTCCAGTTGGAATGGGGTAACTCAAACGGTCGTGATAACCAGGTACATTGGTGTGGTATGCATAGAAAGAGATCAGTGTCACTGATAAGGCGTACTTTGGTTATGGTTAGAGTATATCCATCGTAAGGGGGTCTTCATAAAGGCGACGTAGTTCTCGTGTGGTACACAAGGAAAACTACGATGAGGGCTATTCTATTAAATAGCAAAGTGTTAAGGTTAACGACGTAAGTAGCAATTATTATCACTATAAATCAGTACATTTTCCTGCTCCCCTTTTGATCAACTTCAGACACGTGTTTTTCTAAGACGTTTCTGGTCGCAAAAGTTCAGTGCCTGAGCTAAGACTAAGTACTATTTTGATCATCAGTGCCACGTGATTCCTTGGAGTCGTAGCCCTGAACCAGGACTCGAAGCTTTAGAGCTTGCACAAACACTCAGAGTTAAGTCTCACCAAGTCTGCAAACTTGGGACCTTTTAAGTTTAATCCGCTTAATTTGATATCCAAAAAGACTCTACGGGCCTAGAGTCTTTTTCTGGTTAAAAAGCTAGGGTAACCCGTTGCATAAGTGGCAACGCACCAGAATTCGCAGTCTTGTCTCTATCAACGCATCAACGCGACTCAAACGCACGGGACGAGCATTGGTAGCGTGATGCTTTAGAAATCGATACAAGGCCATTATGCGTAGGCTTGATGTAATGGGGCAACCTTTGTTTGGAGTGCCACGAAACTTCACGTACACTCGTACGTGCAGAAGAAAATTAACTTAAACAGCTAGTTTGAGTAATGGTAAAAGGAGAACTGTATTTAATATAGTTAAGCTATCAATTGAACTTCGATCTTTATCTAACTATATTAATCTACGTCGTCGTATGACGACAGCCTGCTCACCACTCATTACGCGCGTCTAGCAGTAATTGGTGGTAACCTTGGTTGATAAGCATTTATCAACCAATCTTTGAGCAGCGCATGAAAATTATCTAAAGGGAATATATTCTGCGGTAAAGCCGATCGAGATCGGGTCCAAAAGCCTAGGCGAGTCAGCTAAGTACGAGGTGGTATCGGATAAATGCTCGTGTGATGATTGCCAGCTATTTGTATGTTACCGTTGGGAGGATCCAACGGGCCCAACCCCATCTAATCCGCACGGTATTAGACTGTAGAAATATGAAGGGACCGCGATCAATGGACCGCGATCAAGGGACCACGATCAGGGGACCGCGATCTGGCGTGAGCCACGTGATATAGAAGGATTGAAAATCTATTTTTCGGCATGGAGAAGACTCGTGGCGGCTAATCCTGACATAAGAAGTAGGCGTGATTATAGTTTTGGGTTTTGGTTGGTTAACATTGAAGAGAGTCTAATTTGCTTTTCAACACATACGGATCGTTCTTCTTCCGGGTTGGATATTTTGGCCTCCCGACGTCAGAGAACTTCGACACCAAGGGCAGGCAGATCACTTCTGGAGCTATTTGGCCAGGAGTGCAAGGAATATCAACACACCTCAACTGCAATAGGACACAAGCAACCTTACTGGTTGAAGTACAAGATCGCGAGACGGCTCAAGTGGCCAGAAGGATCGCGACTCAAGTACCTCATTCTTGGCAGAAGGCGATCAAGGTTGATCGCGGCGATTCTAGGAGAGCACCAACCAAGAACAGGCGATCGGGTGAGAAATTTCCACCCGATGAGCGCCAATCTCTAAAACGGCCAAGATCAGCATTGAGTCAAGTCCACGTAGAAGAGTGCAACCCACCCTACCGACGGGTACACAAGGTGAGGAGGAAACAAGTGCAAGCAAAATCGGTGTACCCCCTCCGTTAGTCGGCTGTCTGGGCGCCAGTGGAGAGTCGTGATCGCCTCATAAAATGAGCAAACCCACCCCACCACAATGGTGCGCGTGTCCGGATCTTCTGGTGACTCGGGACTTCACAGTCACGCGAATTCGACAAGCAAAAAGAAAAAAATCTTATGCTCACGCAACAGCAAGAAGTCGAGGCGGATGTAAGTGACCGTAAACGGCAATTGACACCTCCTTTATCGACTATCCGTATATGTTATGTATCGTTCCATAGACGTATCGACCTACCCGTGTGTCTACCGTTATGTGTGTGGCTATCATTATGTCGATTTGTCTAAAAAAAATTCATTCGGATACTCACGCTGCAGCACCAGGATGATGATGCTTAGATCAAGACTGAACCTAGGATTGAAGCGCCAGCGGAAGATGGATTGCCGCAGTCGCGCGAAGAGAAAATATCCCAAAATCATCATAGTTTTGGGAGGGAATACGATAACAAGAAAGTTAAAGAGGATGATCAGCTTGGTGACCTGAAAGAGAAACCTCGACTCCCTCCTGATGTCTCTTTGGGGACCACCGCGGATCGTGCTACAGAACACGATCTGCCGGATGAAAACCCTTTCAACGAAATCTGAAAT
The DNA here is from genome assembly GCA_921007115.2 of Peronospora matthiolae. Classification (NCBI taxonomy): domain Eukaryota; phylum Oomycota; class Peronosporomycetes; order Peronosporales; family Peronosporaceae; genus Peronospora; species Peronospora matthiolae. Next base: position 102,980 of record CAKLBY020000339.1, read on the forward strand.
ATTTTCATCCAAAACTACCGCCCAATAAAAGGCGAAGAAATACACTCCCAGGTTGTCTCGGTCTTAGATGAAGACGGTGGAGACACAACGGAGCAAGCAAGCGATCAAGGCGTAAGTAAATGCTTAATCAGAAGGCTGGCAGTTGGAATGGAGCACCTGGGAATTGTATTGGCAACAACTGAAGAATCTTCTCTCAAAAGACCCACTACTAAAGGGGTTGAAGCCTTATCTGATCGGGACGATTATGGTCCGGTATCGCCACCAAAAGCGACCCCAAATCATCTGGAATTTCTACATCGTCTAAGTTCAACTGCTAAAAGACGCCGGATCTACATCGGGAGCTTTTGCTGCACTAATACTTCAAGAGTGCACCCACGTTCGGGTACTCAAAGCAGGACGAATATTATTTGAAAGGTTAGATTCATAACAGGGTCTCACGACCCGACGGATCAACAGATCAGGAAAAAGAGAGGATACCTACCGAAGAATTAAGAAGATCGACCGCACCCTGAAAGCAGAACACCTGGTCCAAATATTCGAGTTGATCGACCGCAACGTAAAGGACGAATGTACAGGGTCCTCGCGCTCTGTCTCGGCAGAATCATATTTGGACTCAGGCGAATCGCTTGAGATGCAACGAATGTTGCTAGGACCGACGGGAGCAGCTCTGATGAGATACAGGATCGATTCGGCCAATAGCGAAATGCGATCGACTCCAATAACTACCTCACAGAAGGCAAACACGGCGGAGCTAAGCCAGTTTCGAACGTACTCCAAGGCCTCCATGGACGAGTTCATTCGCGATCACGAAAAATAAGTAGCAAGCCACCCGGTCGTCCAAGGACAGTTGACGAATCTGCAAGAGCGATGCATTCAAGATGTCGAAATGGATTCAGTAAAATTATATCACGACCGACCGAGCGAACACGAGCAATATGGTAAGGGTTCGAACGATCTAAGGCGACCGCAGGATGAAACCACAAGAACCGCACCTGCGGGAGTTTTCAGCGCGTAGAGAATAAAGTTGTCGGCAATGACTGTCCTGAAAGAATTTTCAGGACGGGACCAAGACAAAAAACGTGCAGGAATTTTTTTAACAAGATGAAGACTGCCTTCATACGCGATCAGGCTCCCGATTACGAGATATGTTTGGTGTTTGAAGATTTGCTGACAGGACCTGCCCGGAATTGGCACAATCAGTGAAGCCGATCTAACTGCAATGAGTGGAAACCATTGCTCGAAAGCTTTATGGCCAAATATGGGGCAAACGGAATGTCAGCAGGCAAAAAGTGTTACCGCGCGCGCAAAAGGCCGAATGAGACCCCGTTGATATATCTTCACCGGCTGAATGTGGCAGTAACGCAAGAAAAGATAGCGCTCAGCGATGAATAGCCTGTAAGCCGACGTGAACATGCGGGACATTTTACTGATACTTTGGACAATCTAGAGTTGGCGAAAAAACTGACTCAATTGCGAGTACATGACGCGTAAAAGATGGAAGAGACTCTACACGCGTATCAAAGTATGAGTTTTCGGCACAGGTAAGAGCCTACCGAACCGAAAATTATCGATCGCGATCGGCTACAGCGTCGGCCCCGGTATATTCAAAAACGCCGCGATTTGTGAAAGCCATCCGTATGAAAAGTGACAAGAGCGATTCAGACTCAAGCTCGGACGGATCGATTGAGGAAGAGTTTTGTCGCAAATTTTGTGTGACTACTACCTCTGATCAATCTGCAAACCCGGAAGAACAACGAGACAGATCACACAAGACAGAAAGGGATGATCATCGCGATTGCGGTGGAGTTTTGAGAGCCTGCACACACTGTGGCTCGAAAAGACATGACGAACGCGGATGCTGGAAAAGATTGATCTGTTAGAAGTTTGGCCGCAAATTACATCCCTCGGACAAGTGCCTGCATGTGTGTCCCGCCTGTGGGAGGTTCATGGGAGCGGCAAATACCCCATGGAAGAGTTCTACACCTATCCGCAAGTAGTACGTCCCAATTAAGCACGCGTGCCTACTACTGTCCAAAGTTGAGGAGATGTCAAAATAGGAAGCTCGCCAGGTTGTAATCCGGCACGAGCCGAGCGTTCTAGGCTATGCATATATGCATTTGTAGAGACGGAAAGGATCGATCAAGGAGGGAACAGTCGGATCGGCCCGATCGCTAGTACATGTGATTTGGAAACCCATAGTCTACGTATTATTTTAAGTGTAAAAGGGTGGATGCATATTCGCGATCTCCCGTTAAAATGGAGCTCGATCTAGCACTGAGGGAATCGCGACAATATTGGAAGTATCACACACTTGAAAAGTGGTTCAAATAGGCTTATGCGGTGGGCAAAATCAACGACGAAAAGCCACCATGCTATTCGATTCTGGAGCCGAAGTTTTGATCATAGATGCTACCTTTGCTCGAAAGGTTGGATGTACAACCGATAACAGTCAGTAGCAAGAATGTGAGGGGATCGAAGAAAAGGTTTACATCACTGAGGGGCTTACCAAGATCAAGATCACATTGAATGGATCACTAATATATTGTTTTGATTTTTGGGTGGGCGATCATGTTAGACAAGAAACAATCTTAGGTATGGATTTTACGGTGCCAGCAGGAATACGGTTGGATCTAGCAGACGGTACGCTTTGTTTGCCAGACGAGGTGAAAATTCACTTGGCAGGGCGACGACCTTTGCACGGATCAAATATGCAACTGATCACTGCCCTAGAACAATATTTGGTAATCCCCGCCGGAGAATCCCCCAAAATTAGGATTAGAACAAATTTTGTCCGAATCCAAACTATGGGTAAGGCGAGACAAAATGTGGGTACCGACAGTGACTACTAAGCCTAGCCAGATCAAGTACTTGATACTGAATTACGTCGTCGATGGGTAAGTAATTCTCGATCACTATAGTCCTTTAGGGTGCTGTATGATGACGGACATGATACCTGCGTTACCGGGATATGTATCAGTCGGATAACGCCGGTATAAGGAATGGCAGACTCTGGCATCTAAATCTACAAAGGAGTATACTAAAGAACAACCGATCGGGCATTCGGGCCCCCTAGTGGATCACCCGTCTTATCCTATCTCAAAGAATACATGCTCACGACCAGAGGTGGCATATATCATAGGGCCCCACATCAAGGACGAAGATCGCCCCGGCGAGCAAGAGCAGCGATCGCTCGAGGTGCCTGCTGCGGTCAGTATGATGGCTTAAGCAGAGGATGGCGGTATAACACAGAATCGGTCGAACGAATCGCCCAAAAAAGAACAAGCGATCGCAGGCGATGATGATCGCTTGGGAAATCAGGATCTCACGCTGTCAGATCAAGAGGAAAAACGTTACAGTAACAACGTTTGTGGACGACTCAAGAGATGATGATCCAATGAAACCTGCTATATACCGCCATGACGCGGGCGATCTGTTCGCGGAAGATGCGGACCAACACATGGCCCTCTTGCCAGAGATAATCGCTCCCACGGAAGAAGTGGATATAGATGACATCCAGGTTGGCGATCTAGGCGTGCCACTGACAGAGGATCAATTGAAGTTGAGGCAACTGATCTAAAAATATTGCCACTTACTTGTGGGCAAGGAGAACTCCCTGCCTCCAGCTGCGCGTGGAGCGGTATGCGATATTGATGTCGGAAGTGCTAAATCGATCGCGCCGAGAGTACGACCAGTGGCATCTAACTAATGAGAAAAATCGACGGACCTGATCAAGAATTTATCATCGGCTAGGATCATTCAACCTTCCACCTCACCTTGGGCTTCCCCTGTAGTGGTGATCATTGAGAATAACGGGGAAGATATACGGCTGTGCATCGATCAAAGGAATGTGAATTAGTTGACAAGATTGATGCTTGACCCCATTCCAATGATTAACAGGTTGCTGCAAGATTTGGATAAAACGATGTGGTCTTGCTCGTTAGACATGGCAAGTGGATTTAGGGTTGAGGAAATGACAGTGCGAGCAAGAGCTACTTCCGCATTCATCACACCTTCGAGTTTGTTAAAATGGGTACGAATGCCTTTCGGGCTAAAAAAGGCTCCTTAGATTTACCAACGACTGATCGACAACGCATTTTACGAAAATCCGAAGATCGGCCCAACACCTAACTCGCAAACACTACTTGTCGACACCGACTGATGTGTCTACTAACGGAGTGCCAGATGCGAAACCAAGACCACCAGATTAGGTCGAAGGTACTACATCGACGACGCCTTTATACCTTCTACGTCATGACCCTCCCTATATGAAAGGGTGGAAAGACTCGTAGAAGTGTGTGACTGTTGGAACTTATCAATCAGTGCAGCCAAAAGTTTCTGGGGTCGTCGGAAGGTTGACTACCTAGGTCATCAAGTGTCGCTTAAGGGGTTGGGGGCCACCCCAAAGACTTAGACTCAATTGTAAGTGTTTCCTTCCCTCGAACTATGATTCAATGCAGTCTTTCTTGGGAAGCCTAAAATACTACAGCCGCTTTATTGGAGACTCTGCGATACATGCTTATGTGCTGTATGAGCTGTGGGAAACAAGTTGCCATGAAATCAGCTAAGACAAGAGTTTCAGTCCGCAATATCAGACATCGAACTCGATCGCGATCGCGATTCACGAGAGGGGTCAAGATATTCTCCTGGCTTAATAACCGGGGGCGATCTGGACTTTAACACAATGAGCGATCTGAACGTAAGCACAAAAGGTGATATGGATAAAAATGTTGAGGGCAATCCAGATTCTGGAAACAGAAGTTGATGAAAGAGAGCAGTGATAGCTTTTACTTTTTTAAAAGCCAAAATTGCTAATACCCCGATCTTAGGACATTTCGACTCAGATCGAGCACCTGTGATTGTGGTATACGCCAGTAAGTGCGTGGTATCAGCTGGACTGCTCCAGGAATATGATGGCACATATTTTCTATCCTCCTTTTCTAGCTGCACGCTAAAGCTGAATGAAGTCATTTACATAATGGTCGAGAAAGAGGTGTTAGCTCTCCTCCGAAGACTAGATAGTTGTTTCACCTTGTAAGTCTCCTTCGATAATTGTGGTGCTTACGAGATATTCAACTTTGGCTTGGCTATTGCAATATTCTAGTCTCAATGGAAAGCTAAGGAGATGGGCAGAGTAACTATTAAACTAGGCGTTGAATATTCGACGATGCGAATAAAGGCGAAGACGAAATACTAGGCACGTTGGCTACCAGGTGTGTGACACCCTGCAAAGACGTAGACGAAATGTTGATCGCGATCGCTCCAAGAATAGCCACGGCAAACCGAAAGCATGCTGTCACCCACAGTTGAAACAGACGAAAATGTCCTGGTGTTCAGCTTCGATGGTCGGCTAGGACAAAGAAGAAAGGCGGGGCCTACAGTGCGATAATATGGAAGTCACCTAAGTGGACAATCTTGGCGGCTACTTCTGAGTTTGCAGAGGATTTGACAGTGAATGAGGCGGAATATCGCGGACTGACCCTGGGTTGGATTCACTATCCGATCAGACTAGGGGACGGGCGATCTTTTGTGGTGACTCGAACTTGGTGATAGGGCAGATGCGAGACGAAATTGATTGTAAAGGACCCGATTTACAATAGCCAAAACATAAGGCAATGGAGAAACTCCGATCGTGGCCAAAAAATGAACTTCTACATATGAAATGGGAATGTAGCCAGAGTGCTGATCAGCTAACGAGTGAGGCTTTACAGCAAGAGAAAGGGAATGTCGTGGTATCAGACAATGAGCGGAACAATCTCATGACCCATATCGGTTACAAGAGTTGCTGATACCGAGACAAGTTAAACGCTTAATCTAAGTGGCCGCTATCGCTCGATCAGCGAAGCGAAGACGATTCCCCCGACAGTTTTGCAAGAGGAAGTTGTACAACAGTTCAGGATCGAACGTATAAAACAGGCGCAAGATGAGGAGAGTTGGATTTTGGACTTGAAGACATATCTGATCGGGGATATGGCCACGCTGAAAGCTAGAGACGCGAAGATTTGCCCTAATTGCACCAGCCTACGAAGTCGGTCAAAGCGGACGGTGTTTTGTTGTCCAAGGGAAGCGGCAAAAAGCGGAGATCGGGCCAAACCGGTTCGACTGGTTTTTGCGAATCGTAGCAACAAGACGTCTTACACCATTACGATATTAATTTGGAAGAAGGACATCAAGGAGTAGGCCGTACATACCAGCTGATCAAAGTGAATTTCCATTGGCTAGGATTGTACCGGAGCGCGCAACGCTTTGTTGAAGGTGTGTGAATTGTGAAACCGGCAAGGGTCGCCCGCAAGATCAAGGTAGGTTGCCAGGAAATTTACAGGCGACTTACACTTTCCAAATTCTGACAATGGATCACATCCCATCTCTACCGCGATCGTTTTGAGGGAATACAGAGTTACTGCTGCGGGTCGATCGGTTCTCGGGCTATGTGATATCTAAGGCGAGATCGGCCCGAACTGCACAGGCAATCGCAGAAAACTATGAAGAATGTGTATTCCGAAGACTCGTTGCGAGTGCAATCATCCGTCACGACCGAACACAGAATTGATGTCTGCTTTCTTTCCAGCATTTAACAAAATTGCGAAGCCGAGGCAACGAGCCACAATGGCTTATCGAACTTAAGCAAACGAAACTGTGGAACGCATAATTTAAACTCTGACACACTCAATTATAATGTATGTCACTGATGAAAACCAGAGAGATTATGACGAGTACGAAGAACAATCAACCCACGCGATAAATACCGCGCAAGATTGAGTCCGCGGGGAAACACCGTTCTATCTGATTCAAGGTTGGGACCCTCGATAAAAGTTGGAAGCGACATTGCCGATAGGGAGTGTTAAACCTCGTGATTTCGACCATAGAAGATGGAGGTACAATACAAAGCGCCAATGCTAACAAGTGATGGAGATCGTGAACATTCGCCTGAAGATCGCGATTCAAGACAGAGAAGGTCGTCATTACGAGGACTGGATCCGTTGGAGATCGACCAAGGATCACAAGTATGGTTAAATCTAGATTGCCTCAGATATGAATGTGCTCGAAAGTTAGCTCATACGTGGCACGGAACGTTCCGAGTAGGTGAAAAATGTGGATACCATGCAGTGAAATTGGCGATCGCAGGCATACCCTATCGGTTGATCCCGGTCGTTCATGTATCCAAACCTAAGCCAGTGAATATGTTCCCAGAACGACCCCAAGTCGGGTGAATTTAGACGAGTCTGATCGAGTTGAATTTGATGAACCTTTACTACCAGAAGATAGTTGGGAAGGTGAATTGGATGACAACGAATTTGGGGTGAAGAAAGTTGTGGATGTGCAATCATGTCGAAAAACACGCTACGGGCGATTACACCATTAAATTATAGTACAACGGAAAGGTTATAGCGATCCGTCATGGGTGGATGAAGCAGATCTGAATAATGGAGCTTTGCTACAAGAATTTAATTGCGATCGAATCAGTCGGATTCGCTTTCAAGTTATGCAAACGCACGAAGAAGAGCCAGGGGCTTAGACCAAATCGGGAGGATCGGAGTGTGTGAGTGTGCAAGGAGGTTGCATACGGTTTTAAGGCGGTGAAGAGTACTGGGAGGCTGTATATAAGAATTGTGATATGGCGGAAAGGTGCAAGGGGGTTGCATATGTTGCAAGGTGGTAAAAATTGCATCAGGAGGTGATGCATGAAGAAAAGATGGCTTGTTGTAAGTATGTGCGGCGATCTAAACACTATCGCGTTCCACGAGACTGATAAAAGAAAAAGAAGAAAACAATTGTAAGGGGTACCATGATAAATAACAGCGTAAAGAAATGGAAATGGAACTTGAAGATGTACAAGCCCAAACATATACAGAACGAAGAACTTGCCGGCTAGGCGAGAGATCGACATGCCTGGATGATCCGCCATTGCAGCTCGGTACTGATTGCGCCACGGCTTAACAGAGTTCGTTAGCAATAAAGGGAAATACAGGTTGGTGATGTTGGTTGTATCGAGCCCCCAATTAAGGGTACCAGAACTGCTTCTCAGTTGAATGAGGCAGGTGCAAGATAACGGGTCCAGAAGAATGTTGAACTCACAATTTACTTTCACCATACCCTAAAGTATGAATCTCAGAACGGTTTTCCAGCGGGATCCATCTCGAGAGTGACTTTGCTTGCACTGGTCACAGTACACGCCAACCCAGGAAGCTTACTTGATCGGCGGAGGAAATGGGCAAATTGTGGGTCAACTCCTACAAGTTCTGGATATGGCGATACTCGAATGAGTGGTACAGATCCAGCAACTTTTCGAACTAACCATAAGGCGGGAAGGACACCGGCTCGACCTTCACTTTAAGAGACTTTCAAGGATCCTGGAGGTTAATTGTGGCGATCTGCGCTGAAGATCCATGCGAGAAGACCACATCGACACAGGAAGTGTTACCGACATACTGGGAGGAACTCGAAAGGAATTATATTTTGGCCTGGCAAGATGGCGGCAGTAAAAACCAGTCCAGTTCAGACATGCTGATCCTGCTCACCCGACGTTCAGACCAAGGTGAAACTTGAACAGAAGATGAAAGAACGCGGCAACGATAACCAGGTATACCTTGATCACGGGACACCTTAGCCCGGGGAAGAGCATCGTACTCGGCTAAAGACAACAGCTTTAAAGGGGGTTCGGGATTCTTCCGCAACACTGATCGCGCAATCCGAACTGCTAGAGGCTTTGCCAAACAAGCCGACCTTGGAAGCCTTGTTTTGAGCGTAGGAGAAGCAGCGATCAGGGGAGCAGGAGAACCCAATGAATGGCTAGGGATATCCACGACGATCAACTCGGGCGAAGTAGAGGTCGGAGCCAGCAGGCTACCGGGCGGACCCATACGCTGGGAAGAAGAGCGCGATCAGCATAATGCAGCTAACATTAGCGACTCCGCATCTAATGACTTATCAACATCCGAGCGGAAAGCGGCAGGTGCCGGGACGCGCAGTCTACCTTTTCCCTTAAGACCACCAGACCCGGACGGAGCGGGTGGTTGGGGCGCTAGCTTTGCCGTGGATCGCTTGATAGGACGGGAGAGATGAGAAACGTTGTCCTTCAGATTCTGGCCCGGGGAAGAAGACGTGGTAGAGCCGTCGGGCACAGACAAAGCCGAGGTTTTTGCTGTCTCATTGACTAACGACTGCGAAAAGGTTCGGAGAGTATAGAAAGCTCTTGTGTTGGACCTTCTGTTTCGCGGAGGAAGAATTGGAGTGAAAGATCCAGGACGTCTGCCACGGGTGTCAATGGAATCCGCTGATCCTTTTACGCTTGATTGCTTAGAACGGGATGGGGCTCCCACGAAAAAAACAAAAAATGGGGACGGATACGCTGGTAGCGAATTTGGCGGTGCTCGCGCGAAGAGCATCCCGATTGCGCTATACTAGAACGCAGGTCTGACATCAGTGCCGCAAGAGCGTCGCGCAGACGGCAAACCTTGGTCTAAGCCTGAGAATAGCCATCCTCGTATCGGATTTATTTTACTGGACCTTCTGAAGTCTTGCGATTACTTAGGTGAGTGCAGCATGCATTCGGGCATTTACCTCTCCAAGTCCTGTCACAAGGCTGCAAACTCCCAATCGTGACGTTTCTGTGAAGCATGAAGTGATCGAGTCGCCTTCAAAAGCTTAAACTTAAGTAGTTAATTTGCTACTCCTGAAACTGAACCGCGTAGACTTCATCCCGAAGTAAGGCGGCCTCTGCGCGCGTATCTGCGAGGTTCAAGTGAAGAAGATCATAGCGGACTTGAACGAAAGGCACAAACGGAGATGACGACTCAGCAAGGGAACGGAGCTCTTGGTCTAGCCGATCACCTTGATGGGTCTGTTCTCTCATCGATTTCTCCATATTGTGGTAGCGATTAACGAAGTCTTGCTGGGACGCGATCTGTTGATAAAAACCAGAGAGCATCTCAATAGCAGCCGCTCGATCGGCTATCGGCGGCGATTCGACTCGATCGTTCAGCAATGGAATCGCTCTTGTGGGGCTGGAGTCGATGTGGCCGATCGGCATCAGAGGTTGCAAGAATTGCACTGTAAACATACCCGCAGTGGTATCAATCGAAGTGCCAGACGATGTATTAACGGGTGTCAATGTGGAGCCAACCGGGTGAGGTAACGCGTCACTAGCAAAAGACACGTCGGGCGAGGTACGATAGGGCGTGGATGATGTGGACGACGTTGAAGCCACGGTTAACGGCAAAAGAAAAATGACGAAAAAACACGTGCAAAATTAGCCGGATGTTGTGGATCGACTGATTGTGCAGGGGGCGATTGTGGTAAAGCCGATCGATATCAGGTTCAAAAGCCTAGGCGAGTCAGCTAAGTACGAGGTGGTTTTGGATAAATGCTCGTGTGATGATTGCCAGCCACATAGATGTTGCCGTTGGGAGGATCCAACGGGCCCAACCCCATTAAATCCGCACGGTACCAGACTGTAGAAATATGAAGGGACCGCGATCAATGGACCGCGATCAAGGGACCACGATCAGGGGACCGCGATCTGGCGTGAGCCACGTGATATAGAAGGATTGAAAATCTATTTTTCGGCATGGAGAAGACACGTGGCGGCTAATCCTGACATAAGGAGTAGGCGTGATTATAGTTTTGGGTTTTGGTTGGTTAACATTGAAGAGAGTCTAATTTGCTTTTCAGCACATACGTGTCGTTCTTCTTCCGGGTTGGATATTTTGGCCTCCCGACGTCAGAGAACTTCGACACCAAGGGCAGGAAGATCACTTCTGGAGCTATTTGGCCAGGAGTGCAAGGAATATCAACACACCTCAACTGCAATAGGACACAAGCAACCTTACTGGTTGAAGTACAAGATCGCGAGACGGCTCAAGTGGCCAGAAGGATCGCGACTCAAGTACCTCATTCTTGGCAGAAGGCGATCAAGGTTGATCGCGGCGATTCTAGGAGAGCGCCAACCAAGAACAGGCGATCGGGTGAGAAATTTCCACCCGATGAGCGCCAATCTCTAAAACGGCCAAGATCAGCATTGAGTCAAGTCCACGTAGAAGAGTGCAACCCGCCCTACCGACGGGTACACAAGGTGAGGAGGAAACAAGTGCAAGGGAAATCGGTGTACCCCCTCCGTTAGTCGGTTGTCCGGGCGCCAGTGGAGATTCGGGATTGCCTCATAAAATGAGCAAACCTAGCTCACCACAATTACTTCAACATTTACGATCTCGAATGATATTGACATGATATTGTTAGGCTAGACAATCTTCCTGTTGACACCGTTTTGTGTCAACATTATGTATTGGGCTATCCGTTACAATTCACCCCTCTCTCTAAACATCATTCCCCCCTTTTTAAAATTTAAATGATCGGGACAGTATAATCACAGTAAGATTACTTTGGAAGGGAAGCACGAGCTGGTCAAATTCCGACTCATTTGTTACTTCATTGCATGGTGTCATAGTCCATGCGGTGCGCTGCCGAAGCAGACAGAAAGACAATTGCACGCATGCGTGCAGTCAAAGAGAGTAATCATACTGCTTCAGCAGCTGGTAATCCTTCTCCTGCTGTTGCGAGTGAGCAACAGGCAATGCCTTTTTTGACTAGTCCACGTGGTAAGTTACCACGTGCGACAGATACAACCGCTTCGTCTGCAATAGGTACTGCGACTTGCAATGCGTATGAGTCGGAAATACAGCTCATCTATTCTACGAGTCAGATGTATTGTCTGACTCGAAGGCGGCACCTCCCGCCTCCGGATCACCCGGGGCGGACACTGCAAGCGCCAGGCTGATTGGCTCTGGGGAACGCGGCGGCATCACGTCCGAAATCTTTGGACCGAGCGATTTTTCTGACGAATCCTCGTCTCACGCAAGTCCATCTGACAATAAGACGCGTGGTGATGGTAGTGACGCACCTATACGTCACCACGAAAGACGAAACTCAAGGGGTAAAGCTTCTACCGGTGTCAGTTCTCATGCTGACACCACTTAAGAGACCAGGGACCGCAGTGTCCATCACCATGCTCCACAAATAAAGTCTCGTTGAACGCCATCATCCAAGGAGTTAGAGTGAGTTGTCGGTAAGAACACTGAGCGAGATCGAATCCCGTAGTTGGACTGTAGGATGATCTGTCCTCATATTTCCAGCACGGTACCTATCCGTGCTGAGGAAGAGTTCTTCACCGATGCTTTTTATAAACATCGGAGGTACAGCGGCAATCGTGGCCGAGACGGTATGGCCGTGGTGCAAGGACGAAATCCCTTGATCCATAAAATCGAGTGTGTTGGCCGTAAGGCCTGGCTCTGTTAACTTGATGCAGTTCGCATCAGGGCTAAAAAGCGTATTCCAGTCGGTGTACGGTACAAGTTTCACCGACTGTCAAGAGAACCAGGGTTACCCTGTCTCTCATGGGGCACTTCGTGTCCAGGTTGCCTGGACAACTCGAATCGTGCCCTTAGGGAGGCCTGTCTCCCTACTGTTTACTGCTAAAGGGCGCGCATCTCTTCTGAGATGGCCGAAAGGATTGAAACTTTGCGATCCTTGCACTCGTGTTTGGGGAGGTCTTTTATCGACGGCCCTTCTTCAAACGCAGCGGGTGGGTCTCGTCACATTGCTCGACGAGACCCAGAACATTAAAATTCATCTGGGCGCGAGGCGCCCAGCTTTCCCAGGCCGGTGGATAGCCACGCCAGCGGACGAGGTTACTAGTCCGGACCCCCTTCACGTCGCGGTGACTCAAAAGACGCTACACTAGAAAGCGTTGACTGCCGCCAGAATTCTCCAAAGGATGTAGTGGGGGCGGGAACACCTGATCCGGCCCGAGGGTCGGATCAGCTTGATGTTCAAAAACTAAACTGTGTAACGGATCAGTTATACGATGACATGGCTCAAGGATGGACTAGGCGTTACGAGCTCCATGAATTTGTATATTTACAATTCCTTAGCGCACGATCGTTCAAACGATCGTTCTGCACTTGCGTTTGAGCAACTAGAACGAACGCTAGATTCATTCTCTTCGTAACAAGCTGGCTGCAGCTCTTTAAAATATCTCTTAACTGCATGAACAGGTCGCTTCACTAGTCGACCAGACTGGCTCATTGAGACGGGACCACTAGAAGGTGGTCTCGGCTCTTAATTGAAAAGGCGTTCTTCGTATCTCGAAACGGGCTCGTACTGATTGTACATGCGGAGATGTCCAACAGTAAACGTAGGATGTGTACGCATCCTACGAGGCAGTCAATCGTGCACGCGTTGCCTAATCGGCGCAGCACACGAAATGGACCCATGAACTTGGGTATTAATTGCTGATGCCCACGTTTGTCACTGCGTACTTCAGTAGGTTTACTGTAGACAGTAAAACTAAGTCTCTTTCGTGGAATGAAAGAACATTTGTTCTTCCATGTTTGCCTGCATTTCTTTTCTGCTTGTCGCATCTGCAATAAAGGCTTGAAGAAAGCGGATAACCGCATCTGCAATAATGGCTTGGACGAAGAGGACAACCGCTTCACGATTCAGCAGAAATTCCTCTGCTGGCGCGCCCTTGTTAATAGCTGTGCGCTTCGTATGCACTGGTGAAAGAAATATTTCTTCATCAGTGAGGGCGTTATCTTTCTAATTGAAGCAGTCTTTGGCGATGCTGTTAAAACCAGCATCGTCGTCACCATCATCATCGATGTCGATCTGATCGACATCGGCAGTCATCAAGTCGATATCATTGTTGACCAATGATGAGCAAGAGCCAGATCGGTTTTGTTCGAGCGATTCCACCCCCTCTTAAAGCATAGCATCAATCTAAGATGGCGATTAAGTGTGACTGATGTAGGCCATCCAAGAATAATAGTGTATGCGTTGTCGACGCATGGACCGAGTTGTTGATGGCGAATTCCGCCATCGGCATGAACTTACTCCAATTCGCAAACGAGTGGACGTATCCTCGAAGTATCTCTTTGAGGACGCGGTTGACGCGTTACGTCTGACCATCTGGTCTTGGATGGTCAGAAGTTGACATCTTCAAACTTGTTCCAAGGGAACGGAACACGAATAGCCAAAACTCCGCTCTGAAGCGGGGGTCCCCGTCAGACACGATTTCACGGAGTAAACCTTAAAGTCGGAAGATAGTATCGATGAAGACACGAGCACAGCCCTGGGCTGTTCACTCCGGTACAGCAACAATATGTAATATCTTGCTGAACCGATCAACAAACACAAGAATACTAGTGTTCTTGTGAGCGTCTTTAAAAAACCCAAAGACGAAGTCCATCGATACGGACTGCCAACACTCTGCCGGAATCAGAAGAGGCTGTAAGGGTGCACGGAATGAAGGCTAGGCTTCACCCGTTGACAGAATTCTCAAGCGCGAATGCATTTGCGAACAGACTCATACTTGCGGGGCCAGTATAAGTCACGACTTACTGTGAGGTAAGTCTTTTATCAACCGCGATGTCCACTTGTTGGGAATCGTGACACTCACACACGATGCGCAATCGCAAATCATCATGAGCGGGAACGACGAAAGGAGGTGTGTCGCCGTTGACTGCTGTATAGTACAGCAGTCCATCACGAACCGAATACCGTTCGGTCGAAAAGCGGTATTGAGACGACAAGCTTTTCAAAGCTTGGCTGCATGGATTAGATGCGTAATCTATCAATCTCAGAATAGACTCATCTTCTGCATATGCTTTCCGCACGTCTTCGAGCAGACTCGACGACAAAGCACTTACTGATAGTGTAGCAATTTCGGGATTACCGCTTGTGTAGGGTTGAGCAGTCGGCTCCAATTCGGGCCGACACGAAAAAGCATCAGCGACAACATTAAGTCGTCCTGGTTTATACTCGACAGAGAAGTTGTACTCCGCGAATAAAGACAGCCACTTTGCCATTCATTTCAAGACGTGTGGACTGTTTACGGCCGTGCGCAATGACGCATGCTTGGTACAAACGATGAACGGCCTATCTCGTAAGAGAAATACCCGAAACTTAGCCAGTGCATGTTTCATGGCAAGGAGTTCCTTGTTATGCACTGGGTAGTTCCGCTAATCTACTTGCACCTGACGCGATCGGTTACAGACGACGCATTCAACGCCGTCAGAGTCGTACTGCATTAACGTGCAGCCGGTCGCAAAATCTCTGGCGTCACAAACCACATGGTATGGTCTATCCTGGTCTGCAATCCCCAACACAGACAATTGTATCAAGCTTTTCTTGTTGCCTTCGAAGGAGTTCTGACGTTCATCACTCCATGAACACCTCTCGTTTTTCTTTAGTAGACGAGAGAGTTGAACGGTCATCTCGGCGTAGTTGCGCGAGTACTTGTGCAAGTACTCCGCTAAGCCAAGGAGCTTTCGAAGTCCCTTGAAGTCGACTGGCACAGGCCAGTCGCTGATCGCCTTGATCTTTTTCGGATTAAGGCGTACACCGTTTTTACTCACGATGCAGACAAGAAGTGGTATTTCTTTCGCTGCGACTACACAATTTCTAAGGTTCATAAACGACTTATGCTCACGCATAAGGTTAAGAACCTTTCGGAATTGGATTCAATGAACCTCCATGTCCGTCTTTCCATCCATAGCCCGAATATGGACGAAGACATCGTTTCAGTAACTCGGTTCGAAATCGCGCACCGATCGCAACAAATTTGTAATACATCTGTTGAACGTTTCAGGGAAGTTGCTTAGCCCCTATGGCAACACTAGTCACTCCCAGAGCATACCACTGGGGGTGCTCACTGCTGTGTACGGGATGTCCCGGTCACAAATGAGGATCTGATAGAATCCATCCATTAGATCCATGAACGAAATGATGGTACTTTTTCCATACCATTTATGATGACGTCCATCCTTGGTATCGGCGTTTGAGCCGGCACCGCTGCAGCGTTCAACTTGTTGAAGGCGTGTAATGTCCGCCTTCCTCCTATGTCCCTTCGCACACAGAAGGTCGGAGAGCTGTGTGGGGATGTTGATTCCCTCACATGACCAGCCGCTATGCGATCGGCTAATAATTTGTCAATCGCTGTTACCTGTTCACGAGGCAGTGTCCACTGCTTCATAACACAGCACTTCGAACCAGGTTTCAGTTCGATCTCATTCCGAGTGCCTTTGTCATTGGACAGCTCGCTTGGCACGGATTCAGGGACACATTCCTGAGTTTGACCAAATTCTTATACAAAGGATTTGTCTTCAAAAATTTTTCAAGATTACGTGTATCGCTCAATCCGGGTCTATAAATCAAGGACACTCTCGTCAATCTATGAGCTACTGAGAACCCGTTGGTTCTCATCAAACACATGTGTTGACCGAATATTGGCGACGCACTCGTCCTCTGTGACGAGTACGCAGATCTGCTTGATCTTTTACCACGCAGATCTCGCAAGAACCTTTTATATTCTAGCGTTGGCAACTTGATTACCTTCGAAGCTGACTTCGGAGGTGTCACCAGATCAAGTGTATAAAAGCTCACACTTGATCCGTTATTCACCAAGACATTCACTGTCTTGGTGCTTTCCTAGGAAAACACATCTGCAGGTTGTTGGGGACCCCACCCTCAACATAAATCTCTCGGGAGTGATCACTCTCAGGAACGCTGGAAGTTTCTTCCATTATATGTTCTGAATGTGGGTGTACAACAACAGTCACGTCCTCTTCGATCAACTCTCTTTTCATCGATCGGGCTTGCTCTTCGACCGAATCTCTGATAGTCGATCTTGCTTCAACATTTTTTTTTCCTGAACAAAACTAATCTCTCATCTCGGATGGACCCTTCTTGGTGTGCATCCGTGTTCCAGTCCACTCGATCTCTTCGAGTGGTGAAACTTCGGCTCAGTCTGTGTCTCTACACAGATGCCGGAAGCTGGTTCCACAGTGTAGTGGCCTTCTACACTGCGATCTTGTGCAATCATACTAATGATCGTACCACAAGTGAGGCCATCGCACTCACTCGTAGTACATCCACACGCTTGTGGACCCTCCAAGACGTTCATCAGATGGTCATCTGATGAACAAACGGCAGGCATCTTCACGGATCGATGCTGCCAGCTGATCCAAGGCTGGTATCTTCTAAGCCATAGAAGACCAAGGATGAAATCTAATTGTCAGCCAGATTTAGTACGATGAAGTCGTCATCGTACTGCTTTCCTTCTAGCGTGCAGTGGATTCCCACTACAAGTTTGTTCACTGTTACGGATGCGCCTGTAGCAAGGCAAACCGTCACCCTCGTTGGAGGGAACTCTCGCTCACATAGTTGAGCCAAGCTTCACGACCCAAAAGTGTTTTAGTCGTTAGAGATCTTAAAGTGTCGGCTTAAAGACACGTTTGGGCCGCCACGAGCCTATTTCAGAGCACGCTCTGCACTCTTGAGGCTCAAGCAAGGTAAGCGTGATGTGCACGCTTATGCTCAACACATACGCTACCTTGCGAGTAACGTCACGTAAAGCCTTGTTGATGAGCACACACTCATAAACGTGTTCATCTACGGCCTTGCCGATGGACCGGTTAAGACCTACATGTTCCAAGATGACTTCCGTAGATTGTCGTCATACGACAATGTAGGCTACATAGTTAATATAGGACTAAAGCTACATTGATAGCTTAACTATATCAAATTCAGTTCTCTTTTTACCTTTTACTTAAACTAGTAGCTTGAGTAGATTAGCTTCCTCTGCACGTACTAGTGTGCGTGAAGTTTTATGGCAATTCAAGCAAAGGGTGCCCCGTTACACCTGGTAGTACTTCGTAGTCCGTCCAACGACTACTTAGTGTCCGTCTAACGTGTTTTATGTTGGACGTAGAAGACGACACCTTTCACGTCACACGTATAGCTGAACTGCATTAAGTGTATTTAATATAGTTAAGCTATCAATATAACCTCAGTCTATATCTAACTGTTTTAACCTACATTGTCGTTTGACGACAACCTGTTTACCACTCATTACGTGTATCTAGCAGCGATTGGTGGTAATCTTGGTTGATATGACTTTTATCAACCAATCTTTAAACAGCGCATGAATATTATCCCAAAGGGGATAATATTCCCTCAACATTATTCATCTCGGACAATATCGGTAGGGAATTGTCATGCTAGACAATAACCATTTTGACACCGTTTGGTGTCAATATCATGTATTGGGATACCCCGTTACTGTTACGGTACAGCAATTGAGTACCTTTATCGAAGTGTGTGTCACACACGGACGACGTCAATTTCCGACGTCATTACATGAAGTCATTGAAGTATGTCATCAGCGCATTTATGTTCATGTAGCGCTCTGAAAATACGGGGCATGATCCGAGCGCACGTCTAATCTTTTGTCTCTCAGCCAATAACAATTTTAAGTTCAGTTTAATTCATTTAAATAAATTCATAATTAAAGTTAGTTCCTTATTCTAACGTGTGTATACCGAAGGACGGGAAACTAAGTCCGGTCCACAACGATCATAAAGCGTTCATCTATCGGTGAGACAGTCATAGGGCGCCTATCAAAGCCTTGCTTTACTTGAGATAGAAAGGTAAAAATCTTTATCTTGAAGGTGCCTGAAGGTGTGTTCAGAAGCAGAGATGGCAGCTTTACGCGCTCGCCTTCATTTTATTAAGCTAATAGGCACTCTTACGGCACGTATCTCTGTAAGCGTGCAAGCGATGATTAGCCTCCATTTTGATTAGGCTCAAGTCTTCCACCTCTCCTAAAATCAGCGGAGATTGAAAAGGCGTTACACGCTGTATGGTACTCGGTACCCTGTGTCTTACACACACGGGATCGTATCCCACTGAAAGATGTATAGAATATTTTATCGGTGTATATGGGCTGACGGGTGTCAGCCACAAGATAGGAAAGATCTTGGAAATATAAATTTAAGACAAGAGTGCCTGGATTAGGTAACATTAGGATCAAGATCTTTTTTTTTGAGTTAAACGCAAATATAGTCTCTTTCCCCTTTGATCTTGTATAATGCAGATGGCCTGCAAGGCGTCTTTGATCGCCGATCGTTGAGAGATAGCAACAACTCCCCGAGGGAGCTACTCTCGAGCACTAAGATCTGTAGATTTACTAAATCGTTGGGTTCCCTGAAACAGGGAGATGAAGCTTTACGCTTGTTGACTCATAGAGTGAACTTCTTTAAACCTAATAATGCTCGTTGAGCACTAAATCTTCCTCAGAATCAAGGAGATGTGTAGCTCTGCTATAGAGATGGCTACACATTCGTCTTGGGTACTGGGTGACCAAGACCTTTAAACGTTGCTGAATTTTCCACTATGTAAACACGCTACTCATTTGAAAGTGATTGAAAAGTTAGTGCTCAGATAGCGGATGTTCGCATACGAAGCACGAAGCCACGTAATGGCGGCATTTATCCATAACACTAATAATAAGCTTTAGTACGAGCAGGCTTAGAACGAGGCGCTCAGGGAGCTTTAAGACACTCTTGTACCGGTATGCTCAGCCCAACTTGATTAGTTATGAAACTCCAATTCTAGACGGTACATACATTGCTTGCACTTTGTACACTGGATTCTAGCCGTAGCACAGTGTATACGGACGTTTCAGAATATTGTTTTACGTTACGTCCTATTTGCGAGGCTAGGCGTTAAAATGAGTTCACTCAGAGCTTAGGGCAAACAGTAAACTTATCTTATCATGATCGATTTTGAGGCAAATATTTGAGCTATGCATCAGCCGCCGAACGATAAAGTTTTGCGTCAGGCGCGCATCTTAAGCTCGCGACAAGTTCAGCAATTCCTGCAATGCTATATGCAGGAGATGCACTCGCTATCGGCGTCCATTAGTGTGGGTTTAGTACCAGAAAACGTAAAGGTTCCAATTTTTCTAAACGAACTACGGCATCGCCCAGCGCGGCATCCTTTTCTCTAAAGGTGTCATCTACAGTTTGAGAAGCACATGATATTGCTTTAGATGAGAAGCAATCTTTCAAGATGGCTTTGGTGAAGCCTTGGCAAAAGCCGTAATTGAAACGTCTGCAGTCACTCCAATGAAGTTGTCGAACGCAGAGGTTGTCTGCTACAATTGTGGAGAACTTGGCCTTATGATGGCTTGCTGCTATGCAAAAGTGTGCTCTAGCGCGACAGAGTCTGGCAGTAAACTGCCCTACTCAATGAACGGTGCGAAGAACCAGCGTAAAAGCACTTGTATTCCGCATCTACCAGACATAATTTTGAAATGTAGCAGCACATTAGGGGCGGGGTGCCCTACTGATGCGGATTGTGAAGCTATTCAAACGTTCGCAGTTGTGGACAAAAGACCAGCATTGTCCCCAAAACAAAATAAAGTGAATCCAAAAATGATGGTTTAAGCTCTCTAGTGTGAGGATATGATCACGTGATAACCCTTCTATTAGATCCGGGTAGATAAAAAGATTTACGAACGTATTAGCTTTGAAAAGTGTCCAAAGATACATGTGGCGCTTTGCCGAGATGGCAAGCGTGAAGAAGATATTGTTATACTACCAGACGGTATGGTGGTGAAACCGAGGAGATTTCGCGTTAAAATGGTCTTTAGCTATATTAAATGCTTGCTCGAAGAAAATTTAACAGTGCTGGGCATGGAGTGCACGCGTGACTTCGTCCTAGGCATACCTGGATGGTAAAGAATCACTAAGGATAGATCGGTGAACATGCATAGTCGATAAGTCTTCGCAAGGCATCAAAATGATGTGCTTTTGCGAGAGGCTTACGTAGCTGATGAATTTCTCACTGCCATTTAGGATGCATTGACAGTGATTCAATCGTTACCCAAGACTTACAAGCTCGGTGACTTGGTTGTAATTAATAGCGAGCTGACAGTGACTCAAGTGTCGCAGGAACTGGCACACGGCCAAAGGCATGGTGTGGTTTAAAAAGACACGTAAGCTACAACAGCCACGATACCCAATTTCAAGTTAAGGAACGTAGTGGTGTGACGTGTAACGCGCAATGGAAGAATCGTTTGGAAGATCAAAGACACCATGATTAGATTGTCAATTACACAGCAGCGGCCCAAGACGACGGACCTACTAAAGAAATGTTCAAGGCTGTTCCAGGCAAGATTCCGAAAGCATTGTCGACAGAGGTGCTCTAGCGTGCCTGCGATCTACCGAAGAGATGGTAAGCCCCTAATAGATAACATAGGATACTTTCTGGTTTAAACAAAGGAAGGAAAGTCCCCAACACAGTCGCACCATTGCAAAGGAGAACTTGGTGTAATGTTGCTCTTCTACCTTATTGGACGAGAGTGTCTTGGAAACCGACCAGAGAAAATAACTTGCTGCTTAAGGCTAAGGTCCTGAAAATCAGTCCGTTTTACGAAGTTCTGCGGAAGCAAAGTGTAGCCTATCTTACAGGAGCGCCAAACCGCCTACCGGCCGATAGAGGTTCCAGGCACGTGATCGGCTTAAAACCTGGCTTTAAATTTTGTGTGATAAGGCCGTGACCATTAATCAAGGAGCAGGTCGGTGACATCGACCAGATATACAAGGCGGGACATGTACGTAAAAGGAAATCGCCTTACAATAGCCCATTTAGTTAAATGCGCAAGGCAACAGATAATTGGTGCGTAGTTAATTATTACGTATAATACGGCCACCTTCTTAGAGCAGGCACCGATACGGCCACCTTCTTAGAGCAGACACCGATCCGGCAAGAATGTACATTTAAACCTAATGGAAAAGTCAATTGTCTTATTCGCGTTATACTTGAAGTATGGCCACTGTCAGGTACACATGAATTAGACTGATGTAGCCAAGATGACAATTAGCACCCCAAGCGGTATGGTGTGTTTGTGGACAGTGATGTCGCAAGTGTTAAAGACGAATGAGCGACATTTAACCGGAGGTCGCACATGTGATGCGTGTAACCAAAAATGAAACGGAGATGCACCTAATGTAAAACAAAAACCAAGTAAAAATAGGAGTATTCCACACGGTGCTCACGCGTCTTATTACTTTGATAATGAATTCGTTCATAGTAGGAACGAGGACGAATGATTGAGATAAAATTGCACAAACATTTTTAGGACGTTGTGTTGCAGAATCTGGGCGACGCCTTATTGTACGTCAACCTGTAAATGTTCGTCATTTAGGTTCCCGCAATACCTATACTGGGCCGCATTGTGAATAAACATGGTGTTGGATCAAACCCTAAAAGGTTTCAACAATAAGGAATGGCGTAGCCCACGAATGTGATGGATATGCTAATATTTTTTGGGACTTGAAAATGTTTGCACAAATGTAGTACGAAGTATGCAGAGCGAACCAAAAAATGTGTGGCCCCCTGAAAAGGAACGCAGAGTAGAATTAGTCAAAGGCCTAAGTAGACCTAGATCATCTTGGTAAAGCAATCACTTTAGAGGGTCCAGTCTTGGCTTTTCTAGACGCGCAGAGGCTTTTTAGTGTTGTGTGCGATACGAGCATTTTTCTATCGGCAGTGTGCTCATGTGAAATATCGATAATGCTATTGACCGGGTTTTCTCCTTTCAGTCCCAACTTGAAAGTTGCGGGGTAAATTGCTTCGTGTACGAAAGGAGCTACTTTTTACAAAGTTTGCTCTTGTAAAGTTTCGAGTGCACATATGGACACTGAAAATTTCGTAGCTCACACGGATCACGCATCACAACGTGTCGCGATATACTAGCCGCACCATTTAACTAGGTTAAAGAAGTGGTCCACGTTCTTCTAAAAAATTTATTTTCGAGTTGAGAACAAGCCAGGGATGTCGAATGGCTTGGCTAGCGCGTAGTCGCGCAGATTAGACTTCGCGGAACGATGCCTTCAGGACAATTCTCGTAATAAGTCACGAAGTGAGTCGGCAACAATGGTAGCCCTACAGGTTGAACATGAGAAACCAACTCTAACGTCTAATATATAGGAAATATATATGCGGGGAGGAACAATTTCGTCTGCTTATCGATCACTTTAGTGGCAGAAAAGTTACTCTTCCGTCGTACCTGAAGTGTCATCGTAATCGCTTCAGTTACTGTGATGGACTGTTATATTATCAACTACTACCTTGTGATTTTTTTTAAAGCATATGTCCCTCAAGACACAGATCAAACAGAATATTCCACGAGCTCCATGATTCTCCACAAGTGGTCATCCGGGCCATAACAAGACATTCTTACGAGTTTCAGATAAATCATGGTGTTCACACCTGTATATGTGAATGGCCGATTTTATTTGATTAAGAGAAGATTGTCAGTGCGTAAATCCTGCACCTTCTAGTAGTGCGCCACTGAAGCCACTACCGATACCAATTGACAGTTGGCAGTCGACAAGTGAGAAATTCACCTTTGGAAAGCTGCCTAAACATAATGTCACGACTGTTCTCGTCATCTTTTTTTGGACTAAGCCGAATGGCGAATTTAACACCGTGTAGCACCAAGATCTCCGGCAACAAGGCAGATTTATTTTCTAGATCACGTGCATCAATTACACGAAATGTCCGAGTCCACAGTTTCAGACAAGAATCTTCGTCTTTACGTCAGGCTTTTTGTGTTGTGCGTTTAGGTTACTTGGTAGCTAACTTCATTTGTCTGCCGCCGATTATCTGTAAATCGATGGTCAGACGAAAGAAGTCAAAAACGTGGTGTGGCGGAAATATTGCGTACAATCACTTATCTTGAATGATAAAGAAAAAAACTGCCATCTGTAAATTTATTAATAGTAACATAGTATCTCACGCCAGTAAGCGTGATGCACCATTCTATGCTAACAAAAATCGCCTTTCTCGAAAGACATTTATTTTTATTCGTGCGCATCCCAATTCTAAGTGGGTGGGAGGGCATCGCTAAGCTCGGAACAAATGCGGAAGAGTAAAATATTTTCAAAAAGGTGTGGCAGAACTAGCTCTAGTGACCCGGCCAGTGTCGCAGTAGTCACGAAAAAAGAGAGTGACAAGTCAAATTCACGAAACACGTCAGTGCTCCAAAGAATTGATCGTAGGTCATCATTAGCAGCGACGACCCATTTTGGCATGGGTCTACGCTAATAGATCACGTCGATGATCGTGGGACGAATTACGGTGCCGGGAACAGGACGGTGTCGATGGAAACGTAATCCGATGAGTGACCGATGCCCGTTCACATACTCGCGGACCACAGAGGACTACACGACGACAAATGCTTTAATGTGTTGACCCAAATTTTAAGCGGTCGTACCCTTGACCCTTTTTAATAAGGACGTCGTGCTCGTGCGGATCTGAGCCTGTTGCAAATCGTGCTCTCGAGTGCCACGACCCGCTATTCGATAGCGGCTCCATACGCTTGCGTCTGAGAAGCCCATGAATGGGCCGTGGACAGAAGAATAATAAAAAATCGTATCGGGCACCAGCATCCCTCGTGGACGATAAATAGAACTTACTTTTTCTTGCAGAAGTTTATCGTTTACCGGCAAAGGAAGCAAAAACTTCAATTCCTTGTTCGGTGGAAAGTTTGCCCTCGGCGTTTTGACCCTTAGAATCCAGATGACGGATTGTTGTCGTTTTGCCTGGGCTAGTTGCCGCTTACGAGCAGACTCACTGTATTTATTCGTTCAGCTAATTTGTAAAAGGAGTAAAAGATACAGCGTAGCGTGCAGGAGCAGGGGCATGTAAACATCCCCCTTTTTACGCGCACGCTCCGGCGTGAAGGTCTTTCGCTGCAACCGCTGCATTTATGCTTCAGGGTGTGGCTTGGTATGCTAAAAGACATTCTGCTTTTACTGGTAGGTTGTTGATTATGAAACAACGCTACCGGAACTGGAAAGGTGCATCTAATCCTCTTTCCATTTTCTTTACACGTACGAAAGACGCCATTAGACTTATGTCAATAGTTGCAAGCAATAAGAGCGGTGCAACAGATTAATCCGCTACTGGCCATTCTGTATGACAATGCATCACAGGATACTTCAAATGAATAGCGGAGCGGCCTTTACATTGGCGCGCTTGCGACAAAGATGGGCAAGGCTCCAGTTTTCTTGTACAAGCTTTATGATCTGGTTCGTCGAGTTTGAACTTTTCTTTTTAGATTTCAAATGCTTGGGCATGACCTTTACACCCACAGTAGCTGCTGATCCATTAAAAATAGCTCTCTTTTTGGTGATCATCGAGCTAGTAGTGCCCGACTTACAATGTACATCCCTGTTGATGGCAGACGTTGACTGTCACGGCAACATCACGAGAGTAATTTATAGTAGCGTCTTGTGCACCGGTGATGATTTGAACCGATCTAATCTTGTACCACATACACTCATTGTCTTAATAATCCATTGGTGACGGCAATGGAGTACATCAATTGAAGTCTGCCGTTGATGCAGGGTAATCCTTCACATTAAAAATGGGAAGTGAACAACCACGACCTGTTGATTGCGCAACTGCTGTACTAGCAATCGGCGTCGTGAAACTAGCACCTTGTGTCGTCGTCTCTGCTTCGTGACGCACCTATTAGCATGTGTAAATGTTAGCGTTTTTGCATGCAAATAATCGTCCTTCCCTAGTTTTAATGGCATTAAATTTCCGTGCAGTGTCGCTCAGAAAAAGAGCGCACTTACAGGAAGGTTACTAACAAAGCACATTTGACGAGCGATACGTCTTTGACGGATCACTCTCATGTGCTTCTCCTATGTTTTAATTAACACATAGTGAGAATAAAAGGTCTAAAGCGGGAAGTGATGTAATGAGGTCGAATTGCTGTATGAGGAATCATATGTAAAAGCACTGAAAAATCTGAGGAAGGGTCTAGTGAGGTACATACTTCGCCTTTTTGTGGCAAAGCGGTCAAATAGAAATTTACGGTTCAGTTGGAGTGGGGTATTGGGCGGATCGCACATCTCAGCTAGGTTCAAAGCGTTATGATTGGTGGACACAAAGTTGGACGGGTGGCTATCAAAAGTGCACCGGACCTCAGTAAGCAGGATAGATATCACTTAGGACAAGGCTACATGATAGTTGGACCAGTTAGAATGCGTAATTCATCGTGATACAGTATAAAGAAAGGTTCGTGATGCCTCACCTATGGATCACGATCTGGGCCCAGGATCACGATCCTGACCTAAGATCACGGTTCGGACTTAGGATCACGATCCGGACCTAAGATCACGATCCGGTCCTGGGATCACGATCCAAGGTAAAATGGTGCTGATATCTCGGGTGGACCACAAGAAGATTCTACTGCTGATACGCCTGATGTGGGCCACAACAATATGAAAGGGCGATTTTCCTGAAACGGTGACGCGTTACACCTGGTTAGGATATACGGATACGGGAGAGGCGTAGGTTATACGATAACTGGGTAGTATTTAAGAGAATTCGATTTACTTCAAAAGACGCACGCAATCTCTTCTGGCTAGATCTTTGGCCACCCGACGAATAAAGAGTAGCGACACCCGTCCATATAAGTGTCGCACCTGAACTATCTGGCGTGGTGTGTTCTAGAATTCTCAGGTAACCACAACTGTGATCGGACGCAGCAAGACATGTAAAGGCAAGGCACAGGATCGCGAGACGGCTTAAGTGGTCAGAAGGCTCGCGTATCAAGAACCTACACAGTGGGCAAGGCGATCACGTTGAGATCAGGTTTACTTAGATCCGTACCCCATCAATACCCCAGTGATCGCGCGAAGTTTTCCGCCCGATCACACAAACCTATCCTCAACCCGGTCAAGTTTTCCCTCTGCACGAGTCTACCTGGGAGAGTGTAACCCGCCCTACCGACGGGCACACAAGGTGAGGAAAGCGAAAAACACGGAATCGGAGTACCCTCTCCGTTATTCGATCGTCTGGGCGCCAGTGGGGCGTCGGGATTGCCTAAAGAAGTGATCGATCACCACTCCACCACACCTTCATGTGGTTAATGTACAGCACTTGAGTACCTTTATCGAAGTGTGTGTCACACACGGACGACGTCAATATCCGACGTGATTACATGAAGTCATTGAAGTATGTCATCAGCGCATTTACGTTTAGTGTAGCACCCCGAAGTACGGGGTATGATCCGAGCGGACGTCTAATCTTTTGTCTCTCAGCCAATAACAATTTTAAGTTCAGTTTAATTCATTTAAATAAATTCATAATTAAAGTTAGTTCCTTATTCTAACGTGTGTATACCTAAGGACGGGAAACCAAGTCCGAGCCACAACGATCATCAAGCATTCATCTATTAGTGAGACGGTCATAGGGCGCCTATCAAAGCCTTGCTGTACTTGAGATAAGAAGGTAAGCATTGTCCTGGCGGGTGACTGAAGGTGTGTGTTCAGGTAGTGCGTGGCATTATAGAGTTCGCTAACAAGACTTATTTCTGTCATCGTCAAATCTTCCGTAACCTTGCTATAATTTTGCGTTTTGCGACATCGGAGTCGCACTACCATGCACTTCAATCGTATACATGTTATAGTACCTCTTTACAAAAGTTTAAATCATAATTGTGGTTTCTTTTTCTCCCTTGAATCTCCAAGCGGTCATGTAATACACATAAATCTCCAAGCGGTCGTGTAATACCCACCGTTTTTTTTGTTTCAAATGTAATTCATTAAAAGCCGCAATTAAGGTTATTGTATTTTACCGAGTTAGTTGCCATGTCCACTACGTTAACGTTGGCATGATGAAGGCCAGTACCCCATTGGCTACAAACATACCGGCACAGCTAAGTCCCATTGACTTTAATTTATAAAAACTTATTTTTAGGAGATTCCATTCTTTCACATAGCCGCAGACTGATGCATCCAAGTAACCCTCAGTTCACTCGGTACATTTACCTTCTTTTATGAGAATCAGGGGGTAATTTGAAAATACTGCTTGAATTTTTAGTCGACATTTATCTACGCTGTATTCACATCTCCTTGATAAAGTATCATTTCATATTGTTTAATTAATGCGAGCAGAACCCTTAATGTCTCCGTTCTTTATTCAGGTAAAAACGAGATCACAAATAATGTGTGCTATGGAGGATATTTTATTCCCACCAATTAAATTTTATCTATCTAAAACCCCAAGTCATCGGTTTTAACTTGAAATTGCCATATAAATACTGTCTTAATATTTATAATCAGTGTTTTTGTAACATGTAATTTTGACAAACAACTCCTTGGCGAACATCGAGCTCACCTCATGTTTTATACAGGTAAACATTTGACCCTTTGATGGGGTCTCAATCACTATCAACATTGATTTTAGCATTTTCACATTCTTGATGTGCCATTTTTGCTAACTGTCTGATTTTTATATATCATCTTGTCCGATAGTTGCATCTACTCACACCTATTCTTAAACATCGTAGATATTGACGTTGATGCAACTTGCGTAACGTCCTGATCGAGTCTACTTTTGTCATCTCTTCGCCACTCTGATTTTTGAACTCTTTTTCAAATTAGCTTCATGTAGAGGTCTAGTTGCTTCAGTAAAGCTTTCTGGAATCGTATTTGCATCATCTCAAAATTTGCTCTTCGCAATTACTATATCCGTCACAAGTTTACTAATTTTTACTCCAGATTCTATGCTTTGAATCTAATCTTGAATTTTTAGCTCATAATCCGTATCGAATCATCACTTTCATAGAATTTACTGGATCAAACGCTTGTTATAAGTCCTCATTATGGGCTGTCGTAGTTTTCTTGATTACTTTATTTCTCGAGTCCCGAATCATGCTCGCTATTTCTATAAAGATACATGTCATTAGTTTTTTTTAACAGATATTTGGTCGGTAGCATCTTCTTCTATTTTAGGGCTAGAGGTGGGGTTTGAAATACGTGTGTCGTTGTCAGCACTCAAAAGACTTGTGCCGCTCTTGTTTGTAGATCCACCATCTGCATGGACGATCATTAAATATGCATACATTTTTATCAAACCATACTAGGATTTCGATCATCGTCCTCCGAAGTTTTACGTCTCTATTCGATTTACTCAATGTCAAACACATCAAAGACTAGCTCTTTTTTGAAACAGCAGTGAAATTTCGTCGCAACTGTCAAATTTCCATCAGGCTATCGATTCAATGCTGTTTTGATTTCTAAATTAAAATTTTGCTTACGTTTCAATGGATAATCACCCAAAATTCAAGTCTTACCATAATTATTTTTTATGTGTACAATACTCTTAAGAATAAAACGTTCATCACGTGCGTATGAATTTATTTTTGGAATTATACCTTACATTCGGCTTGATCTACCAAACACTTTACTTAAAAAAAAGTTTTTTGCAATAGTCATCTTGCTTCTGTCTAGATAGCGATGTCTCTTGGTGAACGCATGCATTTATGCCAGACTTTATAATTCTGTGCAGGTAGCCCTTATTTTTAATCATCTAGTATTACGACAAGTCCTAAATTTCTTGACAGTGAATCCTGTTTCGAACAAATTCGCCACTTTAGCCCATACTTCTAAAGGTATTTACACTTTAACTGTAGCCTTTATTGCAAATGCATCTTGACCATTATATTGTGAGCCCTTTCACATTTATTAAAATATGCTTCTTGTTATTTATATGACTGAAACTAGATTACATGTATTCTGTGCCACTCATTCGTCTTGATATTCACAAGTCTCCTTCGCCATCAGTATCTAACTGTTTCCATTTTGGTCTAAAATTGTCTCTCTGACCCGCATATATACCTATCGATTGCATCATTACAACATAGCACATTGTTCGAGTGTGGCGAGTACATTACTGTTTATCTTGAGGATGTATGCACACTAAATATTATAACTGTCTAAAAGGCTTTTAAGCTTCTGCTATACTTTAGATACAGCAAATTTTCGTGATCTGCAAGTTTTTGCCTTTAATGCTGTAGATATGTGGGATTTCGATTTTTCTGATAAGACTCGCTTCCCAATCATTTGCTTGCTTAGTGGCATTGCGTCTACTAGCTCGCAATCTGTTATGATCATGATGTAATAGAGTCAGAAAACAGAATCTATTTCGCTATCGCTCAATGTAATAAATGTTGTTGTGCTAGCGCATATTATACAAGCGTATTGACAGCTTTCAATTGTGTTGCTTAACATGAACTAAGCTTCTTTCCTTAGCGGCATGTCAAAGACGTACCTTATTTAGTAAATTTGAACGGAACACAGACCTGTCTCTATTGACTTCAAAATAAAATCTTCAGTTTCTGTTCTCGAAGTTCGAGCATTTGTATCTCCGGGCTGCAACAATAAACGGATCATCAGCTATCTAATGCGATGATGTATCCATAATTTTTTATGAAGCATTATTTGCATCGTACAAAGTCATTACATTCCCTGCTTGGTTTGACATTGCATTAATAAATAAGTTAGATGACCATATCTATCATTTTGTCGGTGTCCAGAAAAAGCATATACCTAAGTGAGATTTTTTTTTAGTAATGGTTAATCCTCATTTAGGATGAGGCATTATTTGTTGCTGTACTCTTCTTTGCTTGGAGATTGGATTAAGTAGTACCGTGTTCCTGGTCCACGAAATATCACCAGATGTGTAATTTGACATGGAACAATAGAAAATATACTTAGCGAAGATGTCATCTTGCTAAGTCGACGTGCATTTTTATGCAGACCTACATTGTTTGGTTTAAGTACTGTGGGTATATTTATTAGTTCCAACAGCCGTCGTATGCCTTCGTCGGCAAAGTAATCATATTCCCTTCCGTAAGGCGTCAAATACTGAATCTTTGATAAACAATTAGTACAGAACCCTCAGCTATTCCTTTCGTGGTATTTTTCTTTTGCGAAAGGCCGTTTATAGTGGAACAAAGTCACGAATGATAATATTCAAACAAATGCTTTACATTTTGTACGGCCTTAGATGTATCGAACGAGTTATGGAGACGGGTATTTTGACTAAAAGATAGTATGTACTCAAGTTTCCAGGGGACAAACCCACCCCAAAAATAAAACTGAGAGTCTCTGGTCCTACAAGGGGTGGTAGTCACTCTGCCAATTAGGACTCCACTCAATGTATCGCCCCTTGATGACTGTAAGCTATACGTATCGAAAGCATTTCTCAACGGAGGACACTATTTGAAGCTCAATCTAGCACACTTCTCTTTCCATTTAAGAGAATTTCCGCCTAAATTTATAATGTGTATTTCCTTAGTGTATATCTCGAATTCGCTTCAACTTTACTAATGCCCGAATACAAGGACTACGAGCACTGAAAACATGATAATCACGCTCACATATCAAAAATACGACGCGTGTTGGGAAGAAAATCTGAAGCTCGCGTCGATCTTACACTCCATGGCATCGCGGTCGATGAGCAGATGAAGTAAGACGCGTTCAATGGCTACCCTATCGCAGTAACTTTGACAAAATCATCCACGATGCTCAGTCTGGTGGAATAGTGGTATCTGATAACGAATCGCACAAATAAACGCATAAGTACCTACGAAAACAACGTCACTTGGCTGAAGGATATTGCATTCAGCGCATCACCGCTGCAATAAACAATGATATTGCTTGCAGTAAAAATTACGTCGTTAAATTTCCCTGACCAGCTTTTTGAAATACTCAAGAAATTGTGCAAGCTTTTAAGCTCGCTGTTTATTCAAGGAGTATAGTTAAAAAAAAATGATTTTGTTTACGTACCTTGTGCACAATCAATAATAGCTTCAACATTCGGGCTCGCAATGAGGAGGAAAGTCTTTATCAAACACTTGATACGCTTAAGGTGCACCTGACCGCGTTATCTACAGATAGCCACAATCACATACGCACAGACATGCACAGAGATAAGTGCGATTAAAAAAATTGTCACTAACCTAGCGCACAGTCACTTATAGCATTTATCTTAGGGCTCGCAATTAATAGTAAATTTCGATACAATTCTGCTCCTTCTGTGACTCACGTTAGTATTCAGGTGCTGGCTAAATGTCAGCACATGTCTAGAATGCAGGTTACTAGACTGTCG
Organism: Peronospora matthiolae; assembly: GCA_921007115.2. Lineage (NCBI taxonomy): Eukaryota > Oomycota > Peronosporomycetes > Peronosporales > Peronosporaceae > Peronospora > Peronospora matthiolae. The sequence continues at coordinate 134,792 of CAKLBY020000339.1, forward strand.
GTAAGGCTTTCGCCTGGATGACGACAATGGTAACGATAATTAAATTTGTCATTATTGTGATTTTGGTGAGTGCAATGCGACCTTTCACATTGAAAAAAATTCAACGAATCGAAATGGTCCATTTGCTTTGACAAATTTCTGCGGTTGCCGCGGACTTGTATTTTAGCTTAAAGTATAAAGCAGAAACCAAGTAATCAGAAATGCATTGACGACATGCAGACCAGGCAATCGACAAAGGAAAAGCAAATGCATACTATCTGTCTGGAGTTACTGCTCGATTAACTTTTATGCGCTATCATCGAAGTTGTGACTCATTCGGTTCCTATGCTATTTACGCATAGGATAAGACCAGACCTTTGAGCAGCTCTAGTTTTCACAGTTGTCACTAAGGTGAATAAAATGGTTTGTAGAATCGCTCAATTCACCATTCTTTGTCGGACGTATAGCACGGCTCGTCGGTTGTGGGTCACTTATCTAATAAGCCATTCCAGAGCAATCCTACTTTCTTATACTGAGTGGATGGTGTGACTTCTTTTACTAAAAGTTACAAGAAAGAAATTGGAACTTGCGGCTTGGTTGGAGTAGGCGTAAGTCACCAACTCTAAATTTGTAACACACTTCGATGAACAGGCGAGCGGTACCGTGTTGTTTTTATACTGCACAAAGTCGGAAAAATATTGAAGCCTTCAAAGTGATGCTCAATAGGCCATTTTAAGATAGTATACTTAAACGCTGGGTTTGCGCAATACTTTGTTTAAAGGAGGAAGTATGTGCACTGCTAGCACATAATAATTGAAATTCATGTTCACGTTACAAGTCTTTCTTGCGTTGGCGTACACAGGCTCACAACTTTATCAGTTTAGTAATGGGAATCGTATCTTGACTAGAATTCCATACGTCAAATATCAAAAAGAAGGTGAACAAGGACGATGAACGCTGAAAGGGTGGTCACGTCCTTAACGAGTTCGCTATAAGTAATTTTATCAGCACTGCCCAGCCAGTTACAAGAATACGTGCTTCAAGTGCCCGTCTACAATACGATACATTGAATCTGTAGCAGTAGTGCAGAATTTATTATAACTTTCCCCGATCGCAAGTATCCTGTTTATGTCAATCACTTCCCAGTTGTTTAACAAAATCCTTTCCCTTTTTAGGCGGTAAGTGTAACGGGGAACCGGTCGCGAGTACTGACACCGTACAAGCTACTTGCACTGAATACAGGGTAAACTGCATCGGCTGGCACGTACGCGCGTCATGCAGAGTAAGAATTGAACATAAGTGAAGGGTAAAATCAGATCTGCAATCAGTACATGCAATCTCTTGTTAACAAAGTCAGTTTATGCTTTGTTTTTTCATGTCCAAATACAAACATGTATTAAAAGTGTTCACTCACCACTAATTGCGTTCTTCCGTCGTGGATGGTCTTCTTTATAGTTGATAGCGTAAATCCACCAACCAACGAGCAGTGTAATACTTCTGCAACACAACACAAATGATTTATCTAAAATTGTGAGAAGATGATGTTGGTACTAACATCATATTCGTAATTGACATTTACCTTGTGTGAATTATCATGCAATGGAGGCACCCCGTATATCACCCTCCCCTCTGCCACCAATAACTTTAGTGACTGATTGAAAAAAAGTGATCCTATAAGCGACTCTGGAAAAGAAAAAGCAATTTTTTTTGGTTTGCTCGAATTCAACCATGCATTTATTTCCCTGTATGGTTTACAAGATTAAGCGGTGTTCAGATAAAGCTAGTCAAAATGCAACGATGAGACTAAAATTCGCTGCGGCGGATTAGGTAAAGGATGTAATTGCAGCAGGCGACAAATAGCCTGCTAGTTTATATGGTCCAGGCTTACGCGTTGATGAGCTGTGTAGCCCTGAAGATTAAGACCTCGTGCTGACATTATCTAGCGAGTCGGAAAGTGACAAAGACTAGACGGGGCTGTCACGCAGACAGATCTGAAAGCGCCGACGACCCCTCCAATCAGGTCAGTCTATCGAAGAACCACAAGACCCGCTGAGCGTCATGACATCTTCGGATCGTCCGACAAGACGGATGCTACGTCTGCAAGGCGAAGTCGTCCAATTAAGAGCAATCAAGGCGGCGACAAAAGGCGATTACACTATGGTGACGAATACGCAGTAATGCGTCATAATCAAGACGACCGTGATGGACGTGGTAAAAGTGCTGCTATTGACACCGCACAAGAAGCCAGAGATCGCTACATACTGCGCATTGCTCCATCGGATAAGGCGTGATTACCTCCTTAGAGAGTGGCGGGTCCCTTGTCCAGCACGGTGTGCGATCGTTTAATTATGAATAAGGCGTTTCGATTCATCATCGCTTTATGGTCTTGACTCCAGTGCGGGTGAGATTTGCACAGAGCAGGAGTTCCATTTCAATCTGTTCTTTAACTATTTATGGTAAGCAGTAAACATAAACGTGATGGTACCTTGCTAGTACTGGTATCAAAAGCCTTTATACCGGACGCTGGGTTAGTTGGCGCAATTTCTGGTTTGACAAGCCGACCCTCTCTCGTGATAGATTCAAGAAGCAGAATTATAGCGGTGCGCGTACAAAGCAGCATAGCTTAGAGAGACATCCCGTGTTATTATGCCTCGTCTGGGGTGATGCCTGCCAATTTTGTGTAATTAACTTGGCACGAGCTCCGAAAGAAGCTTAGTTAAGGGCCGATCCCTTAGGGAGGTTTCGCGTCTCGATGGAGATGTACGAGAAAGTAGCTAATCTGCACTTCCTCTACAAACACGCTGATCGCTCGTTCACTGATCAGACTTCTTTGGCGTTGGATGTGGATGTGCCTTGCAATGCTGCTCGACAAGACCCAACATGTCCACCATCAGTTGCAAGCGAGAGTTATATCTATACGCCGAGGCCATGCGCCATTGGACAAGACAACTTTTTCGACGTATTTTCCCATCGCCGTAATGCCACAGATGTTGCACGAATAATTATAATTCAAGCGCGAGCATCAACAATCGATGAGGTGAAGGGTATAGCACATCATCCGGTTTATTTTTTTGCAGTGCAAATTCTATACTTAAAGGTAGCTCGACCGCGTAACGAGTGAGTACCTTAAGAACTTTAAAATGAAGGCAATTGTCGGGATTTACTTGAGAATGCTAACTGTATAAACTTAGATCGGGAGAAGCATAAGGCAAAGCATGCCTTTTTTCAGCTGGCAAATTCGCGGGAGCAGCAATTTCTCCAAAAAGAATAATGGATAATTGCTAGGATGCCTTTCGTCTTCGCGGGGAGATGATCGAACTTTGGACGCAGGTGAGAGCAAGCATCGTAAGCACAAAAATCTTTGAAAATGCTTAAGCGCAAAAGCTGTCGTCACCAGAACAGCTCTGAACTGACAGTCCGGCATCAGGCGACCCATATAGAACGTAAGAGGTGTGCGTGTATGATGTTGAAGCTCAATCGCATATGCGATGCCTTGGCGGGGCAGCAAACGAAATGGACCGATGACGTTGTTTATTATCTTGTAGTTGCCTACGCAAGTCACTGTTTATCGTAGTAAGTTTACTGTTAATAGTAGGACTAAGTCTCCATCATTAATAAAAGTACGATTTTCTCTTCCATTATTGTCAGCGTTTCGTTTTGTCGATCTACTGCCTCTGCAATAGTCTTGTACGACACGGACTACACGTGTACGAGCCAGCATTAATTCATTTTCCGACTCCGTGGCTCCTACCGCAATTACTTTGGAGCGGATTTTAGCAAGATCACTCGTCGTCTCTGTAAGTATGTCATTGGACGCGTTAGGCGTGATGCTGATTGAAACAGTGTTGTGGCCAGTCGGGAATCTTCTCTTTAACTTTTGTCTTTGTTTACCAACGTCGATTTGATCGGCATTTCTGACGACCGTGGTGATTGCGTTTTCAGCACGTGAAGAGTGAGAGTCAGATTGAAGATTGTTCGAATGGTGTCTTCCCCCTTTAAACAAAAATCAAAACCTAAAATGTGGGACGACGCGAATGGGGATAGCCATTCACAAAGAACAGCGTGTGCGTCATCGACACATGGACTGAATTGAAAATAAAAAACTCACCGATCGGCAGAAATAACACCAACTCGTAAAGACATGGACGTTTTTTGAAGAGTTGTCCTCGAGAAAACGATTGACGCTTTCAGTGCGACCGACTGTATCAGGATGTAAAGACGTGGAAATCTTCGCGCCCCCCCGAGTGTTTTATGCGCAGAACGCCAGAACTTATTTGTGAAACGCGGGTACCGATTAGACACGAATTTTGATGCAACCCAAGACGGCATAACATCGTCTCGATGTGACACAGGACAAGCCAATGCGTCAATTGAATTGGGTACAAAAAGTAGATGTATCGTCTTGCTGATTTGTCAACGACCACAGTAATACCAATGTTAGTGTGAGAGTCTGAGAAAAATCCAAATTCAAAATTTATTGAGTAATGTATCCATCAATCGATGGGGGTGGGCAGAAGTTGCAAAGACCTCTCGAAGAAAAGGACTAATTTTTACCCGCTGACATTTTTCACAGGCCTGAACGTGCTTGCACAATAACTGATTTTGGCATGGCCAGTAGCAGTCGCCGCTGTAACGGAGCACCCTGAAGCTTGTACTGGTGACAGTGCAAGCTACTTATTCTGATGACAGAATGAGGCGGTGCCTCGGAACTTCACGTACACTGGTACGTGCAGAGGAAGACGGTAAGAAGAAGCGAGTACTTGGTTAAAGTAAAAAGTAGAACTGTATTTATAATAGTTAATGTATGCAATAAATCACTATTTATCTTCATCTAACTATGTCTAAATACAAATGTGTAAATCAAATATCTGCTCACCACTCATTGCGTGCGTCTGTCTTGGCGCGTCTTCGTCGGTTGATATAATGGCCTATATCAACCAAATAGGAACTACTCGTAAGTGCTACAGAATATTTGTCCTTATGACAAAATTCTGAGAATACTTGTCCTTATGACAATATTCTGAGAATATACTCTTATAGTTACATTCTATTAACAATTTCTTATTAATTGATATGTAACGATTCACCCCGTTACATCACCCCCCCCACCTTAACCATCGGTCAATTTAGTGACAGATTGACTAAATGGATACTCGTCCTAAATCATTTGGGACAGGGTTTGCACTTGTTCGTCCGAGTCCACTTTCCAACATTTCATCGCATGGTTAACAAGTCCATGCGATGCGCGAGCAAGGCCGCCGAGAGCGCGTCCGCACGTCTCTGTGCAGACGCCGAAGCAGAAACCACAGCAACTGATGTGTCATCGGTTGCTGGAGCAACCCAGTCTGTGTCACTTGGTGATGCAGGCGCTGGTCATGAAGACACTCATGTCTTCACAGAGTATGAGCTCGGTGTCTCGTACTCTCCTGATACGGAAGACGGATCCGTATCGACGGCGATCGAATCCAAGCCGCCTGCCAAGCGTGGCAGGGATGATGCTATGCGTCGTAGCATCTTTGGCTCATCTGATGAATCAGATGAACCATCGCCAAAGCGAAGGCGCTCGAGGTCGCGAGACTCGGGCGCTAACAGTGGTGTCGGTTCTCCTATGAACACCACTTCACAGCGAGGTGCCAGTACTTCTGTCGGCACATCGCAGGAAGAGCGGGACCGCAATGTCTTGCTTCTCGCTCCTGAGAAGAAGGCATGGATGCCTCCCAAATCTGTCATGGATCACTTGTCGGCGAAGACGAGTGACCGTTATCGAACACGGTTGTTCGATTCGTCAAGGATCCATCACCTTGACCCCAGCGCGAAAAACTATCGCACTGAGAATGAATTCTTCATCGATGCTTTCTTTAGACATCGATGGTACAGTGGGAATCACAAGCGTGATGGTCCCTCACTACTTCAAGCGTGGAACGCCTACATCCATAACCTTGAGGATGTAGGTCGTGACGTTTGGAGCGACAAACTTATCAAAGCTCGTGATAAGTTTGAAAAGCGAACCCCGACAGGTGCACGCTACAAGCTGCATCGTCTGTCAAGGGAGAAAGGATTACCCTGCCTCTCTTGGGGAGACTCGTGCCCATGCTGTGTGAACAACTCTGCACGAGCACCTAAGGAGGCTTACCTCCTTACCAGCCCGTGGTGGCGCGTACGTGTCTCTACTGAGATGTACGAAGGGATTGACAACCTGAAATCCCTTTACGACCGTGCCGGGAAGACTTTCTCCGGCGGTCCTTCTGCGGCACAGGATGTGCCGCGTCGTACTGCTCAACCAGACCCAGTACGTCAAACATCAGTTGGGAGCGGGGCTCCCAAGAATCCCAGGACGGGGAATAGCCGCGCCACCGGACGAGATAACTCGTCCGACGTCCGTTCACGTCGCGGTGGTTCAACAGCTGCTCAACTAGATAGCGCTGGCCACCGCGAGAGTCCTCTAATGGAGGTGGAGGAGGAGGAAAGACGCTCTCCACACGATCATGTGGATCCGTGTGTTCCCGAGAGCTTCTTTGATCGCGTAACGCAAGGGTTACGCGGTAATCTCGAACATGAGCGGGATAGGCGTCTCCAAATGGCGGACACTTCCTCGAAGCATCGAGCTGAGCTTGCATTTGCTCAGCTTGAGAACGAGAGATCTCTGACATCTCTTCGTGACGAGCTAAGGATAGCTCGTGGGATTGTTGATCGGTCTCGGGATGAGATAACTGCTCGTCAGACCCTTGTCGTTGCCCATCATCGGGAGCACAAGGCTCTCTGCGAGATGCTTGAGCGCAAGGGCGTTCTTCATCGGAAGAAGTAGCGTACTGATGGTACGGCTTAAGCCGACCAACGTAAAACGTGGGATCCGTTCGCATCTTACGTGGCAACTCGATCGTGCATGCGTTGCCTAGGCGGTGCAATACACGAAACGGGTCGATATACTTGGGTAGAAGTTTGCTACTACCCAAGTTAGTCACTACATGCTTTGGTAGATTAACCGTAGACAGTAGGACTAATTCACCTTTATTAAATAAAAGAGTGTTTGCCCTTCCATTCTTGTCAGCGTTTAGCTTTTGGTTATCCACCGCTTCAGCGTGGAGTCTTGCACAAAACGGACTACCGTTTCACGAGCCAGTATGAACTCATCTGCTGACTCGTTAGCTTCAGTGCGCTGTGAGCGCACTGCAGCAACATCAATCTTTTCTTCAGTGAGGGCTTCCGCACTCTCACTGGCATCATCTTCTTCGATATCGATGTTATCGATATCGACATCAAACGCAATGGCCTCATCATCAGAGCGTGATGAGCGTGAACCAAATCGTTTTTTTGCTCGCGCGAGTCCCTCCCCCCCTTAAACCAGAATCACACTCTAGCAAGGTGGGTACACGCGGATGGCGCAAGCCATTCACGTAAAACGGTGTATGTGTCGTGGACGCATGCACCGAGTTGTTAATGGCAAACTCTACCATCGGCAAAAACTCACTCCAACTCTTAAAGGAGTGTACGTATCCTCGAAGTATCTCTTCAAGGACACGATTGGCACGTTCCGTCTGACCATCTGACTCTGGATGATCAGATGTTGACATCTTCAAGCGCGTTCCGAGTGATTTGAACACGGAACGCCAGAAATCAGCAGTGAATCGTGGATCTCTGTCTGATACGAGTTCACGGGGCAACCCATGAAGTCGGAAGATGGTGTCAATAAAGACACAAGCACAGCCACTTGCCGTGATTGTCTCTGGTACAGCCACAAGGTGTACCATTTTGCTGAATCTGTCAACAAATACGAGAATACCCGTATTCCCGCGTGCGTCTTTGGGTAACCCGAAGACGAGATCCATTGAGATGGATTCCCAGCACTCAGCCGGAACCAGTAGAGGCTGTAAAGGTGCACGCAGTGAAGGACTTGACTTCACTCGTTGACAGACTTCGCATGCGCGAACATACTTTCGCACAAACTGATACTGGCGGGGCCAGTAAAAGTCTCGACTTACCGTGAGATATGTTTTCTCTCGGCCACGATGTCCTCCTATAGGAGCATCGTGATACTCGAACATGATCCGCAAACGCAGATCAGTATCATCTGGGATGACAACACGTGGTGTGTCACTAGAATTGGCTGTATAATACAGTAACCCGTTGCGAGTAGTGTATCAATCTGATGAAGATCGATACGCAGACGACAATCGTTTCAACGATTCTCGAGATGGCTGTGAGAGATGTGTCATAAAACTTCACAATCTCACCATCTTGGGCATACGCCCGCCTCACATCGTCATGTAACGTTGAAGATGGTATTGAGGACGTCATAACCGCAACAGTGACTGTCTCACTGTTGGGTTTCGCGACTGTTTCAAAGTCGGGACGACGTGAGAGTGCATCAGCGACGACATTAAGTCGTCCTAGTTTGTACTCGACCGTGAAGTTGTATTCTGCAAAGAATGACAACCACCGCGCCATTCGTTGTGAAAGGTGCGGGCTGTTCACTGCCGTGCGTAATGACGCATGGTCAGTGTAAACAATGAAGGGTCTATCTCCTAATAGATAGACTCTGAACTTCGCGAGTGCATACTTCATGGCAAGGAGTTCCTTGTCATGCACTGGATATTTCCGCTCAGCTGGTTGCAGCTGACGCGACTGATAGCAGACGACGCGTTCAACGCCTTCAAGATCGTACTGCATTAATGCACAGCCGATTGCGAAATCGCTGGCATCACAGACCACATAAAATGGCCTGTCCTTATCGGCAATTGCTAGGACTGGGGATTGTATCAAGCTCTGCTTGATACCATCAAAGGAGCGCTGCCATTCAGCGTTCCATAACCACCTCTCGTTCTTTTTCAACAAACGAGAGAGGTGCACAGTCATCTCGGCGTAATTGCGTGAATACTTGTGCAAATACGCCGCTAGCCCTAGGTATTTTCGAAGACCTTTGACATCAACCGGCACAGGCTAGTCGGTGATCGCCTTGATCTTTTCGGGATCAGGAAGTAAACCGTTCTTACCAACGATGCACCCAAGAAGTGGTATTTCGCTTGCTGCAAATATACACTTCTTGAGATTTGCATACAATTGATGCTTTCGCATGATTGTAAGAACTTGTCGGACGTGGTACCTGTGAACCTCAACGTCCGACTTTCCATCCATAGCTCGACTATGGATGAATACTTCATTGAAATAACTCGGCGCGAATTCTCGTACTGGTCTCAACAGATGTGATACACATCTGTTGAACGTGGCAGGGGCATTACTAAGCCCTTGTGGCATTACCAGCCATTCCCAGAGCATGCCGCTAGGCGTGCTCACTGCGGTATAGGGTATATCCCATTCTCGCATAAGGATTTGATAGAAACCATCCATCAAATCCATGGACGAAAAGATGGTACTGTTTGACACACCATCAATGATTACGTCCTTCCTCGGTATCGGCGTCTGAGCCGGTACCGTTGCAGCGTTCAATTTGTTGAACACGTGCACTATCCGCCACCCTCCTGTTGCTTTTCGTACACAGAAGGTCGGAGAGCTATGTGGGGAAGTTGATTCCCTCACATGGCCCGCAGCTAAACGATCGGCAAAGAACTTGTCGATCGCAAGTACTTGTTCACGAGGCAGTGGCCACTGCTTCATGACACAGTACTTCGAGCCTGGTTCAAGCTCGACCTCGTGTCGAACACCTTAATCCTTCGGTAATTCGCACGGAACAGTTTCAGGGAATACATCCTTGAATTTAAAATAAATCTTCATAGAGAGGATTTGTCTTGAGCGATTCCCACGATTGGGAGTCATATCGCTCAATTCGTGTCTTTTCATCTAGGACACTCTCGTCCATAGATGAACTACTGAGAACTCTCTCGTTCTCAGTGAACACTGTTGCTGACCTTATGTCGGTTACACACTCGTCGTCAGCGACGAGTACGCAGATCTGCTTGACTTTGCCACTACGCAGATCACGCAAGAACCTTTTATGTTCGAGCGTTGGCAACTGAGTGATCTCCGAAGTCAACTTCGGAGGCGCAATCAGATCAAGTGTATAAGCGCCTACACTTGATCCGTTATTGACCATGACATTCAATGTCTCTGTCATTTCCTGGGGACTTATTCCCTCAGGCTTCGAAGGACTTATTCCTTCGTCTTCCCGGGGACTTATTCCTGCGGGTTTCGGGGAACTTATTTCCGCCGTATTTGTAATATCGGGACTTATTCCCTAAACTTCCTCTAGCTGTGGTTGCGCAACCACAGCGAGTACCTCAACGAAAGACTCTCCAGTCGATCTAGTATTATCGTTTCGCTTAACCTGAGCGATCGATTGTTTCTCTTCTAGATGTTCCCCGCTAGGGATACATCTTTGTCCCGGTCCACTCGACTTATTCGAGTGGTGGACCTTCGGCGCAGCCTGCGTTTCCTCACAGCCGCCGGAACTTTGCTCCGAAGTGTAACCGTTTGTTACACTAAGGTTTTTTGCAGTCGTACTAACGACCGTACCACAAGTGAGGCCATCGCACTCACTCGTAGTACATCCACACGCTTGTAGACGCTCCAAAACGTTCATCAGATGGCCATCTGATGAACAAGCGGCAGGCATCGTTACTGTTCGATGTTGCCAGTTTACCCGTGGTTCGTACCTTCTGAGCCACGGTATTCCAACGATGACATCAAATTTGTCATCCAAATCCAATGCGATAAAGTCATCGTCATATTGGGTATCTTCTAGCGTATAGTGGATCTTCACTATACGCTTCATGACGGTTACGGATGCGCCTGTCGCAAGACGTACCGTCATCCTCGTAGGAGGTGTGTCACATTCACTGAATTTAAAGTGACCATCTTCTAGCGATTGGCGTCGCACAAAATTGTTGGACGCCCCACAATCGACTAGAGCTCGAAGGGACAACTTATTCGTCACTTCGAGTTTCAAGGTAATGAGTGAGATCTCGTTACCTAGAGCAGCAACGCACAACGTTTGTGTGTTGGGAGCAACCTTCATCGAGAGGCCTACAAATTCTCTTGACGTTGCTGGAGCAGTAGGGTGCTCCGCACCTACTGATCCTGTCCGTTTTTTGACGGTCCATCCCGTTGTTGCGTCTTTGCACCAACAGCGGACCCGCGTCCCTGCCCCTTTCTCATAGGTGGACGGTCACTACGCCCAGTGTTGCGAGACACTGGACGAGGGGCACTACACTCGTAAGCGTAGTGTCCTGTCTTTTGACATCTGTTGCATTTCTGCACCTTCTAGTAGTCTGTAGAGCGAGCCTTCTCGCTCTCTACATAACAGAGTTCCATCGGCTCTGGTCCTCCGCTGTCATATCGTCTCGGTTGACGATATGATGTCGAGCTGGCGCGAGCCTGTCTCAGACTGAAGTCTTCCTGCTCCGCAATGGAAATGGCTTGTTCTAGTGAATCTAGTTCAAGCCGGAACAGGTGAGTCTTGACGGGACCATCCGCAAGACCCTGCATGAACACCGAAACCAACGTGTGTTCATCCACCGGATTGGAACTTATACAACTCGTAAGATGTCGTATATGTTGGGCGTAAGCGTGCACATCACGCTTACCCTGTTTGAGCTTCAAGAGTTCGGTTCGAGCCCTGAACTCAGCTCTGGGCGGTTCAAACGTTTGTCTGAGCCGCGACTTGAAGACTTCCAACGACCCAAACGCATATGGGTCGTGCAACTTGAGCCCCAGTGCCCAAGTCTTGGCACGTCCTGCCAGATTTGACTGGGCAAATGCAACTTGCATATCCCCGTCGTCGATGCGACGCGCCCTTATGGCGTCATCCAATTCGACGAACCATCTCAAGAGGGAGTCCTCTTCGACTCCCCTATACTTGGAGATGTCAATCTTCATGGTCTCGGGTCGACGCGAGTGCATCGACCCACCAGCAGCAGCCTGCTGCTGTCTCAACAGCTCAAACTGTTGAGCACCTTGTTCTCTCAACAACTCTGCTTGTTGAGAACCTTGTTGGTGAAGCAAGGCTACTTTCTCGCGTTCAGCGTCAAGTTCATTTTGAATGAACTTGGCGATAGTAGCATGTTGGGCATCTCTATTGAGAGCCTCTAGCATGACGCTAACAGCATGGATGCCCATTGTTGAACCCATCCGTTCAACCGCATCCCATTCGACATCGCTCAAATGGGAGTAGCCGTCCCGCGTAGCGTGAAAGCTTTGGTCATCTTCATCATCCAACATATTCATGTTGGATGTGAATGTGGTCCTTGGACGGACTACGAAGTGCTACCAGGTGTAACGGGGCACCCTGAAGCTTGTACTGGTGACAGTACAAGCTGCTTTTTCTGATGACAGAATAAGGCGGTGCCTCGGAACTTCACGTACACTCGTACGTGCAGAGGAAGACGGTAAGAAGAAGGGAGTACTTGGTTAAAGTAAAAAGTAGAACTGTATTTATAATAGTTAATGTCTGCTAAGAAACCACTATTTATCTTCATCTAACTATGTCTAAATACAAATGTGTAAATCAAATATCTGCTCACCACTCATTGCGTGCGTCTGTCTTGGCGCATCTTCGTTGGTTGATATAATGGCCTATATCAACCAATTAGGAACTACTCGTAAGTGCTACAGAATATTTGTCCTAATGACAAAATTCTGAGAATACTTGTCCTTATGACAATATTCTGAGAATATACTCTTATAGATATATCCTATTAACAATTTCTTATTAATTGATATGTAACGATTCACCCCGTTACAGCCGCTCACTGTGATAAATGTCTGCTCTCGACCGTGATGTACACCAACAGGTGAAATGTGGTGTTTATATTGATGATACGCTGGTGATTTTTAGGCTAGGAGAGTCTCGAGCGAATTTTTTGAGCAAATTGTCTGATCGTGTTCCGTCTTCTATTCATTTATCTCTTTTTCCGGTCGATCGAGAACTGTATATCGACAGGCGAGGTCCAGCGAGAGGCGCTCATGCTTAACCGTAAAATATCGAAAACTGATTCCTTAGGCAGTAACGCTCGACCTGAAAATCTTTCATTTTTTTCTTGACACGGGTCAACTTCTGCGCGATCGCGAACTGGCTAGCAGCAAGTTTGGAAATCACATCAGCTACTTGGGACTCCGATCGATCATTAGCGCTCTCCGAGGATGCAATCGCCGAGTTCAACTCTATTTGGAGAGGTGCAATTTGCCGTAAATGCTTCTCTTGATCTCATTTCGGGACACTTAAGCTTTAGAAGGTAGAATAAATTACGAAATCCCCGTAGACACCACTTTTATCGACCGGATTGAAATCCCCGTAGACACCAATTTTTAACGGCCGGATGCATCTTAAAACTCTTTTACCCTCTTCTCGGCTTTTTTCACCGTGGCACGCAGATGGTTGTAACGATGGTTTAAATATGATTGATCGGTCTGGAGAAGTCTTAACGTCGTACAGTTGACTTTCCATGCAATTGCCACAGGGTGCTTGATATCTTTTTTTGCTTTGGAAGCGCTGACATCGTCCAAAACACCCTGGATAGTCTCAATTTAATCGAAGAGAACATTGGTGGAAGTTCGTGAGGTGCATCGAAAGATTTCGGGGAAGACGTTCATCCGCCCGCTTTTAGTATATGCAAAATAACGCAGTGGAGTAGCGTCTGGCGGTGGAACACTTGGTATGCCGTACGTACCCCTTCTGGAGATCAAAACATCATTAGATCCCGTCATATGTGTGATAACGATAATTGCGGGGCTATAAGAAAAGTATACGGCTGACAAGGTATACAGTACTGATGCACCAGCACTTTATTCATGTTGTTAGCGCAGAGAAGGCTTTATTAAAGCAATTTGAGAAATTTGTAAGTGATAGAGGAGTTGATTTATTAAAAACGACGACAAATCGTCGAGAACGATTGATTGGCAGTCAAGCTGTACAATATAGAGAACGAATGCAAGACATTTAGATTGTTATCGAGATGCCAGCTTCGACAATATTTATGTTGATCAAAGGTGTGAAGATGAGAGGAGAATAGGAAGGTCGACGATCGACCAGCAGTAGACCCAATGTGAGAAGGAAAGGTCAACGGAATGCGGAAGGCACGTGGAAGCATGACCTGATATACAGACATGCACAATAGAAGTTCTAGCTATTGATTGGTCAACATAAAGACAATTCCGTATGCTTCTAAGTAGTGTAAAGCTCACTTTCAGCACCATCATAGATCGAAAGTCGTATCATCAGCACCAGTCCCGAAATCATCACCACCCTATTACGATTTTAGTGCAGATCACACTACTTGGCGCTCCCAAACAAAAGAATAAAACAATGCTGTAAGCGCCACGACTTTAAGTGCATAAAAACAGCAAGATTCACTAAGCTGTCACGCGAAAGGGTACATGAAAAATTAGGTGCGAGTTATGGAGTGACCAAATTGGCTCATATAAAAATTTACAGTCCGGTTTTGCTGCAACCAGGTCATGAAAGACTACCGTTTTCATCAGAACCGGCATTGCAGGTTAAAAGAGTGGTGGCAATAGCAAGACGTACGTGTGTTCACAGGATCGATGCCCATAGGAGGTTCGTTTGACGAAGAGAAAGCGGATGGGTGCAGCTCCAGAGCATTAAATTTCCACTATTAACAATATTCATGCCGACGTGTGCCTGGTAATCGCCAAGCCCTCTTCTCGGCAAATTAAATGGCTTCACATCAATGTTAACTCGAAATATTAACTTTATCTGCGACCCTGAAGAGTAAAAATGAAACGATATTGATTACAACAAGCGAAACAATAGATAAAAACTTCGTGCATCTTGTAAGCTAATCACGACATCGTGTCTGAAGTTGACATTGTATTATTCTTGTCCTTTTTGTTAGCGATATCGGTTGGTAAATAATGGCTAATATCGTCGAAAGCGAAGAGTTCGCGTGACTAAGCAGCTTAAAGCACAATTCCTTGCTGTGATTAGTCGTTCTGTGCTGTAAGCGCACCACATCGTCCATCGCTACGTAAGGAAGTATTCGATCGTGGCCTTGAAGCCGCTCTCTTTTTTAGTCCACCCAAGAATCTACACAACACACAATAAACACCACAATGTGTGCAGCATCAATTGTCAAGCATGCGACCAATTCACACTGTCACGTTCAGCAGCTTTTCTCCAATTGCTTTTATCCAGTATCACATCACAAGCTCAGCAATCTAGGTTCTATTCGATTTTTCTGTATCAATAGTAAAGTGCTACTAAGTATTTCGTTTCTTTCCAAAGCTCACAAAGTTCACAAAAGCCCACGTACATATTCATCGACGTAACTTTTGTATGTCCCGCTACTTGGTCCGACAAAGGCATTGCTTACTCACTATTCGTGCTATCCTGGTAGAAATCCTACAATGACAACAAATACAAAACACCATACACACAATGCTTAAGACCAGCTTTAAATGATATTCACACGTCCTCGTAATCTACATAATTACCTAAAGTGACTTGTTTAACGATGAGGCCGTGACCACATCCCGCGCAACCAGCACACCAAAGACAAATTCAAATTCGACGCGCGTCTGCGTCCTTGCATAACATAATTCATTGAGTACAGAGCAATAAATTACGTCAGCTAATTTGTGAGATACTACAACCACATGTTTTTTTACATTTGTTGTCTTTCCGTCATCAAAACATAAGTCGTGCTTATTTTCGCGAGCAAATAAAGTGTTTATACCAGCGTTTATGAATCAATCGCACCATCCGAGATAAAGGACATGATCAGCAAAATAATCAGTTTCAGCATTAGCAAGTCTACGGATCCAGCGTCTCGATAGCCTTGATATTTCGCAGGATCATACATCGGGGCAAAAACTTACCAAATCTTGTTACGTAATACCTGACATCGCAAGTCGTACAGCACACAAGTAGACTCTGTGTCAGTTCCTCATTACACCATGCGCAAAAATCATGTAACATGACACACATGTTTTTGTCGTCACGCATATCTCGCTCACGCATCGCACGTCGCGACGAAATGCAAAGCGCATTCTACAATTATCTAGCAATCCTTCACAAACGCGATAGTCACAGGTTCACTTTTTGAAATATATATATGGTGATCTACTCTAAACAAATTATCGGCAAGTGCTGATTTTGGTACTGGTGTTGATAATGAAACTTTTGAACGAGGATCTTGCTAATAGTGATATTTACTCATCTTAGTACACGCGTAGGCTTATCTTACATGATGACGTATTGGCCTCTTGACGTCAAGAAAGTCGCACATACTGAATACGAGTGATTTCCCCAGATAATTGTATGGGGATTATGACTTCTCAAGACATTTTTAAATGGGATTGAACGCAGCAAGGACGTAAACGACAGGCTTAAGTTCGCGAGACAGCTCAAGTGGTCAGAAGGCTCTCATATCAAGCATCCACAAAGACGACGAGTCGATGTCGTTGCGACTTGGGTAGCCTACATCAAACAACCTATACAAAGTCCCCTGATGGTGTGGATAATTCTGCACGATCACGAATCCTATCCTCAACACAGTAAAAAAAATCTACACGAGTTCGTAGAGAAGAGTTCAGCCCCCCATTTTATGGGTATACAAGATATAGAAGAAACTTCAAGGCAATTTAAACGGATCACTACCTCCGATTATCGGTCGGCTGTGAACCAGTGGGGAATTCGGATTGCCTCATTATATGTACGAATTTTACTTCACCACATCGGTGTCTGTTGGTTGTGTAAAGGCAGTTCGCGGCAGCTTTATTTGCAGGACACCACTTGGTAGATGTAGTCCTTCCCACGACCCAACTATCTGCTGATGACAACGTGATAATGAGCCTTTGTGTAGATCATTTTCTCTCACCTTTATCTATCAATCGATGGAGGTCGATGAGTATACGTCTTAAACTTATCGACCTATTTCTAGTTAATTTGCTAAGTTTTTGACCAGCTGAACACGTTTGTCAGCTATGTTTGCTTTAGAAGTTCGAGCTCGGACATTGAATGTCCGCTTTCGAGGCATGAAACCAATAAGTGGTGTAGTCCGTCCATGCGACTTTCGATGAGCTTCTGCGCGATCAGGATCAGAGCAAGGCGCTCGATAGAACTGCTCCCGGCCTGGTCTTTTTTAGACAAGGCATGAAAGAATGTACCGTTTTAAATTTGATTTCATTGCCGCCCGCGGTATTGTAAACTGGCTCTTATGTGTAAATCGATGTGGTATGGCGTAGCTTATCGAGGAGATAACTAGAATCGTACTGCAAGCTATGTCCCATCCGTAAGGTAAAGCCCCTAAAGTGCTTACTTAGCATTAACGACCGATAGCAAAGCGTTACTACTATCATGGGCGATCTTTGAGACAAATGCGTGCTCCACGTATCAGCCGCCGAACAACGAAGTGTTGCACCAGGCCCTCTTTAGCATTAGTAAAGCACAGCGGTCCTTGCAGTACTGTGTGGAGGAGATACTCTCGTTGTCAGCATCTTTTTGTGTTATTCCGAAACCGGAAAATATCTAGGTGCACCCGTTTAAATTTATTGCGGCATGGACCAGCTCTTCAGGCTCTTCTTAAGAAGGTGATGTAGACAATGAACGAAGCAATCGGGATCGCGTTAGTACCCCGCAATTCTACAACAGTGCTCAAAAAGCCCTAACAAAACCCGGCAACCGGAACGTCAGCAGATAATTTAGTGAAGCTAGAGAACGTAGATGTTGTGTGCTACAACAGCGGCAAGCGCGGCTATCTGGTGGCTCTCTGCTCTGCAAAAGTAGGCGCTAGCACGAAAGCGTCTAGAAAAATCCTCTTAACTCAAAGAATGGTGCGAAGACCAGCGTGCGAGACGCTAGAATTCTGCATCGAAAAAGCAGGGATCCGGAAATGCGGTAGCGCAGTAGGGGTGGAATGGCAAATCAACGCAGACCATAAAGCTACTCCAACATATAGAGTGGTTGAAAAAGGGATAGCATAGTCCTCCAGGTACCAAATAAATGGTCCTCAAACCTGCTGATTTATAGCGCTCGAGTGCAAGGCTATGACCAGGTGATGAAACTTCTCGTAGATTTGGGTGCATCTCAGAATTTTGCATATATCACGGCACAAAGAGTCCGACAAGTTTAGAGGCAAACTGCCGGGGTGGCAAGCGAGCGCTAGCGACCGTTCGTCTAGCAGACGGTACGCTAGTGAATTAGAGGAATTGTATACTAACTTCGCCTTCCGTTTTTCTAGATATCCTGCGTTAACAAAAGTTTACAGTGCTAGGCATGAAGAGTCCGAAAGACTTTATCCTAGGCATGCCTTGGTCAATAAAACACCAACCATAGATAGACTGGCAAACACGCATATCCGCTAGCATATCATCGATTACTTTTAGCCTTGCGAGAGGCTGAAGTAATCGATGATGTGCTTAATGTAGTCAAGGGTGCATGCAAACTGAGTCACACGTCACCAAGGACTAACCCGCTCGATGAGTCTGCTACAATATCAGCGAGATTACCGTACGTGAAGTGTCGCAGGAACTGACACAAAGCAAAGGGCCTGGTGCTGTTGTAAGGGATGCATGAGATACAACAGCAACGATACCCAACTCCGAGTCAAGGAATGTCTTGTTGACGCGTGTGACGCACACTAGACAAATTGAAAGATGATAAAAGACACGTCAAAAAGAAAGAATTTTGGAGAAGTCTTGGCTTTACGAACGAGATGTTTAAGGTCGTCAAGGGTAAGATGTCGGGCATATCCTCGACGTATGTGCTCCAGAATGTCAAAGGATTTGCCGGAGAAATAGTTAACATTTCGAAGTGACGTGAAACCTGTTCATGTCCGAACTAAATGCAGGAAAGATCTAAGAGATTGTCGCATCGGTTCCAAAGGAGAAACTGTTGGACTTTTTTGATCGTTATCCAGAACAAAACGAGAGTGTATTGGAGACCGTCAATACAAACTGGTTTGCTGCTCAAGGCTGAGACGCCTTAACCAAGCGTACATTTTACGAAGGTCCGTGAAAGTAACGTGGTGTTTCTCTAACAGAAGTGCTGAAACGCCTTACGGTCGATAGGGGCACCCGGCACGAAACGAACTTGAAATTCGTCACCAAGTATTGTGTGACCACGCAGCGGCCATCGCGTAAGATACGAGTCGACTACAACGACCCGTACTCCGACAAGAAGGCCAAGACGGGATGTGTACGCGAGAGCAAATCGCATCACAGCAGTTAGGCCTTTTGTGTGCGTAAAGCAACGGATGGTCAGCTCGTATATCTTGCTTACAATAAGCTGAACTCGGATGACATCCCAGCGCAGACAATGGTCTGGCAAATACTGTCGTTTTATAATCTACGGGGAAGCATACAGTTTTTCTGCATTGGATTGAAAGGGTGGATACTTTTAGGAACACATAAATTCGATCGACTTAGTCAAACGGCAGTTAGCATCCCAAGAAGTATACTTTGGGAGTGGCTAGTGATGGCGAGAGGGATTATAAAAACTTAGCTACATATGACCGGGTGGTTGCTCATGCGAGCGACCACATCGTGCCTACGTGCCTTATTATTTAGACGATGTATTCGAGCGAAGAAGGACTGGTTATGATAGAATTACAGAAACATTATTTAAACTTTGTGTTGCAGATTCTGCGCGACGCTACGTCAACGTGCAAAAGATCATCAAAAGGTCCTCGAAAAAAACTGTACTGGGCTGCAGCGTGGGTAAACACGGTGTTATGTCAGACCATAAAGAGCTTAAGCTATTAAAGAATGGCCAGTATCAAAATTGTAACCATCTGCGTCAACACCTTGGGCCTGCCAATTATTTGCACAAATATGGCAAGAAGTATACAGGGAAAATCAAATTAATGCCTGACCTCAGATTAAGAACGCTGAGCTGAATGGCCTGAATCTCAAGTCGATCTTTTCTTCAGCAAATCAATGAATTGTAGAGTCTTCAGTCATTTCTTTGCCAAATGCTGACAAATTATTTAGTGTTGTTGTAAGCGATGAGATTAATTTACCTACCAGATTGTACTACGAAAATTTATAATGGCGCTTTTAGCCGGGTCATCTTGCATCACTCCCGACTTTTAAAGGCCCCGGGAGCTAAACCACCCTTGTACGAAATTAAAAATTATCTGTAAAGTGAAATCTTATTTAGTTTCGAGTGCACTTACTGAGCACCGAATTTTTGTAGTCTTTTACGGATCTTGCATCCTTGCGGATTACGATCATCACATCGCACCTATCGCCTATAATGGCGAGATTGCTCCTATTATTTTAAAAAATAATCTATGGTCTTCTCACATTCCTCTAGAAATCCATTTTCCCAGATAGATTCAAGCCGATAAAGTTGAATGTATAGGGTGATGCGTCTTGCGCTAATCATACTTTAAGGAAAGACACAACGAAAAGTGACGCGTGCTAAAGCACAGTTTAATACGTGTACAGTGTTAGTCGTACTTGTTGTCTATGAAAAAAAATATCTTGTAATTGATTAAGAGATGGGCTGAAGGCAAACTGAACATGATATTCCGCTTACATTGAGCTTAATGTACGAAAAGATACTCTCTCGACGCACATGAAGGCAAATCTTAAACGATTTGATTAAATTTATAGCTTGTATGTAATCAACTATAGCCTTCTAATCCATTTATGTTTTCTATGACTCAGATCTTAAAATAAGTATCCTTGAATTTTTAAGAACTCTATGACGCATAGTCAAGTGGTCATTTGGGCCGTGAGAATGCATTCTTAAGCGCTTCAGATATAATTTTGTGACCACACCTGTGTAGAAGGGTAGCCGATTTTATGTGATCACGCGTAGAGTGTCAGCTTGCAATGCCTACACCTTCTAGCAGTGCTCCAATTAATCCACTGCTGATAACAACTGATTGTTAAAATTTGGCCCAATTGGACTTCGTTTTTGGTATTCAGCCTGATAAATGATGAAGGACTAAACTCGTATTCTTTGTCGATTGACATAGAAAGATGGTGCATTAAGAACCGCATAGCACCCAGCGATCAAGCAAGGAGGAAGTTTTCTTGTTCCTGAAGTACGCCAATAAGAAACGCAATGACTGAGGCCAAAAAATCAGACTGAGATCCACATTTCATGTCAGGATTTTGGTGCTATGTGTTGAAGCTGTTTTAAGCAATCTTTAAATCTCTACCGCCTTCCACCCCAAATCGATGGCCAGACTGAACGGGATACTGTTTTATGAATTTTTTGTTGCGCACATTCGCAACTCAGAAGGAATGGAGAAAACACCTTCTACTGGTGGGATTTGCTTTAAGAAAGAGTTTTCATTTCATCATGGGATAACCACAATGTTTAATGAACGTTCTGCGCCATCCTTGGACGCCAAACCGTTTTTGCGCAGCCCGAGTCTAGTTAGTCGAGGAGAGCCTGGTACTAGGCTTATAGCAAGTGCGGAAGATAATAACGTTTTGCCGATGTTATGGAGCTCTAGTGATATTGCCATTGCCGCAGTAGTCACGACACAAGAGTGCACTAAATTGAAGTCAAGAAACAAGTTTTCGGTGCTCCAAAGCACGGTGCGTCGTTATATGCACCATCGAACATATTCGACCTTATAAGAGTGTTACTGACACATGAATGCATAAGTATTATAGAAGATCAACGCCTACTGGATTTGCAATTAGCCTATAAACGAAATGTCCGTGATTCTATGGCAAAGTAACTAGACAAATGTAACCCAATATGCAGACCAATTTGGTAGCAGGTAACCCGAAACTTATGTGCAGGATTCAAAGTGCTATAAACATTTGAATAGCAAAAACATGCAATTTTAATACTAACCGGTGACACTAATACACGATAGCCGCAATTTATCGAGCCTTTTACCGTGGTTGAGACGGTCATAGAACTATAATAAGTTCTATCTCCCAAAAATAATGAACGTTCACCCTGTATTTTTCGTGATCGTCTAAAGCGATATGTATATCCATAAAAATTACCAAATTTACATGAGTGTGTGTGTGTGTTTACATGAATGTAGCGTAAGCGATCACGTCGATGACCATCCGACGAAAAATGGTACTGTGGATGTGATGACGTCAAGGCATCAATTACAGCCAATGATCTCCCCTTGTTCGACCTCATATCCGACAAGAAAGAAGAAATTTGCATCGACCGCGCGTCTCTTACCAACAAGATCGTTTTAAACGTTTGACCTGGACCTCAAAACGGTTGTGCCCTTAATTTGACTTATCACGGACGTCGATCTAAGCCGGAGGATAGTTTACAAAAACGATTTTAAAAGAAACAATTTACTTATGGACAGTAAAGCCATGCGCTCGCGTCTGGAGAAAAAGAGCCGCTAAAAAACGAGCAAAGTTAATTTTCGTATCAAACGTCACCATCACTGGTAAATGCTAAGATAACCAACGCTTCCTCGTAAATTTTTTTTTGCCCCACCGAAGGTAGAGATCAGAAGCTGTAAATACTGGCTTAAAGAAAATTAACCACTAAGTTTCGACTCTTGGGATCCAATTGACGCGTTACGCGTCGACGTGTCCGCGCCGATTGCATCTTAGTTGCAGGCAGACCAAAATTATCCGCTCCTCTAGGTCTCAATGAATCGACTGAAGCAGTACATCGCGAAAAAGCATGGGTTTTGATACAACCCTTATGGGCACGATCAAGCGTAAACTTCATTTGCTAAATCCCAGCCACCTTAGAATGGGGCTTACTAAATTGTAAAATTGCTGTTTTGTATTGATCGTTTTTTTATTAAATTAACAAAACGACCGATAAAAACACGGCTAATACTCTTTCCTCCGTCATAGTGTAAGGAAGACGCCATTAAATTACGAATTTTGATGGATCACGCAGCAAATACAATGCAGCATAACCATCCACAAATGGCCATTCACCTAATAATGGCATCGGTGGTAATTTTTAGGTTCATCGAGGCCTTCAATTTGCAGCACATGCGATACAGACGGACGGAGGTCTAGCGTTCTTTAAGTTGCTCTATCCTTTGACCCGACAAACGAACATTTCATTATGGATATTCTAACGTTCAATATAACCTCTAATCTGGAAGAAGCGACTAATTCTTTATGCATCCCTTGCCTTAGTGATCGTAAAGCTAACATTATCCTGTGGAAAATGATCAAACCTTCCTATGGATAGACTGTAAAATTACTGCAAAATCACCAGATTTGTGTACAGGAGCTGTTTTTGCATCATAATGGGGTGAAAACAATTTACATCAGTGCCACACACGCTCACCGTATTTATCATCCATCGAAGACTACAGGGAAGTAGGCTCATTTTATTCTATCATAAATTAAATTTTGTTCTCCGCATAATTTACGTGAGGTGAAACACAATAATTGTCGACAACGCAACCGCTATACTAGCAGTCATTGTCGTGACACTAGCATATTGTGTCGTCGTTGTTTCATCGCGAGCCACATCGTTATTCTTGGAGAATTGGGTATCGTTGTATGCAATTCGTCATTCCTCACACGTCGATGTAATAACAACGCCATGTGGTGTCACTTTTAGCAAGTGCACTCACAATCAGCTCGAACAAGCAAGCATAGATGATAAGCGGCACGTCTTAGACAACTCAATGTCCAGGGTTTCTTCTTCGCTAAATTTTATAGAGTGTAAACAATCTTTATATAAAAGTGGTGACATAACGGGTTGAGACCGTTAAACGAAAATGTTCATGTAAAGTCACATAAAAAATTAAAAAATTTAATAAATGTGGAACATGCTAAGACCTTTTTATGTGGTTGAGGAACAGCAGTAGGTTACCCACTATAAATTGTGTGTCTTACACACGTATGGCGTCAGTAAAAAAGTCATTTGAGCGCTTACACTAAGGTGACATTACAGTTATACTGTGATGTAGAGACTGCGTTTTACTAGAGCGCTCGTCTGATTATTTTTCTTTTAGCAATTATCAGTTTAGGTTTCTGTTAAATTCATGAATTACAAATTAGACATAATTTCGATCCGTCTTACGGGTTTCCCGAAGGACAAACCCCACTTTCGAGCCACCAAAAGAAAACAGTGTTCATAAATCAGTGAGTTAGTCGTAGGTCACCCACTCGAACCTCATTGCACCTAAGTGAAGACGGTAAAAAATTTCTTGCAGTTGCCTGTACGTGTAAGATTATGTAATGCAAGGCAGCTTTTAAAATTGTTGTCATGAAGGTTCGTCTGCGTAAGAGCTACATAGAGAGGACGAGAGACTCGAGACGTATATCTATAGTCAGGACAGGCTACGCCTCCACCAGTTAGGTGACAAAATTACTACTGTTACAGTGTTGAGTATCGGACATTCGAGGTTGAACAGAGCCAGTGACGAGGATGAAGGTGACACAGCGCTATTCTTTTTGCTTACGATGGTTAGCTGCACGGCCAGGTGGCAGGAGAAAATGCAAGCTGTACTCGAATTCCATTAATCGTATCACAAATGCTAAATATGCGTTCGTTCGGACTGTTTCTGACAAACGTTTAAACAAAGAGGTGATTCGTTTGGGAGGATGACCAAAGCGGTCACGCGATCTTTCCGAATACATGCGAGCCGGGTGGTTAATATTAATGGATCAATCCCGGATCATTTTAGACACGGTCGAAGACCTATTATCGGGTTTCTCTTCTGCGTTGGATTCAGTGCGATATAAAATGTTGTGTATAATTTGCCTCGGGACCTAAAATTCGAATTGGTATTGCGCAACGTAACGACTACTAATGCTCGACGCGAAAATTAGTAACACGTCACGTGGCAGTTACTAATGAGCAATGTAACGATCAGTAATGCGTGATATCGGGTTCAAATGCGTATAGTTGATATAAATTGAGTAATGTGAGCGTATTAAAATAGAGTGCGAACTTATAATACTAGATGCATTCACTTTGCATTTTTGCATAGCTAAAAAGACTTGGCAATAGGTTTTGAGTCCAACTTCACTAAATTTGCACCCGACGCCGACTTCGTCTACTACATGGACCCTAAAACTGCCACCAGATTCCGCATTATCAAGTATGATGGGACGATATTATACACTAAGAGGTTCAAGGTGCAGATGAGTCTAGAGTAGTGGGACATCTGGTAAGTGTCAAGCAGAGAGATAAAGCCAAAACCATTGACCACTGCACTGGAACAGTCAACGTAAAAGCACAAGTCGTGCAAGGCGCTAGCATCTACCTGTCTATCTAAGAAATATTCGACGCTGCCGATGGTCCGTTCGGGTATTAGTGCGCACGTTACGTAGTCACAATCAAACATGCATTACGAGAGGAAGAGACTAAAAAACAAGCTATCTATTCGTCTATGCTTCCTCAAGACACTGTTGGATGAAGATAATGATGTGCTGGGGCATAAGAAAAAGCTTAAGGATCTGGCCTAGCAGCTCGATGCAGTCGGTGCTTCAATCGTCGAGGAGGACTTTAAAATCACTTTTTTTAACATAGTTAGCGAGTCATACCAGTTCTTAATCAAGGATTCGGGTCACGTGCCGAATTGCTGCAGTGGAAGGCCTTAAAAGTCGGCTCCCACATGAAGGCATGGAGCACAAGAAGCAAGGCAGCCAAGCGTTTTTGATGTGTACGGGTGGTTAGGAGTGAAAAGACCATTCAAGAAGACTGGCGCGAGCAACTACTGCGGAAAGACGAACTACTGATCGTAGGAATGTTTCTAGCGGATTCAATACAAAGCGGACCGCTAGTGTACGCAGAGTGCGAACGTGGCGCACAAACAAGATTATAATATGGAAGAACAACGACAGCGTCAAGATCCGACTTGAATCATATACTCTGGTACGACACATTCATGGTTCTTTTTTAGCAATTCATGACGCATCAATGATCCGTTAAATGTCCATCTCGAAGACGACGAAGATGTGCAGACGAGTAAGAGCGGCGGTACATCACTAATAATAGAGATCCGAAGTGGCGCCAAGAAAGGTGTGCTTACGAACGAGGTGTGCAATATGATGATATTGCGCAATCTGTTCGCGGTCGGCAGATTCCTTTTAAAGTGTCATAGCAGTGAAATATGACACAAGCACTTGTTGTCCAATTTTTAAAAACCATGGGTGGAATATTGTCGAGCGAGACGGCAAGGTTTCATCAAGCAATGAATTGAACCAGTGCAAGTGCATATAGTGTGCCTTTCAATCAGAACCAATGATTCTTATATGAGCAAGTAGTAAAAGCAGCACCTACATCTTGGACATGTACACCATAATCTA
Organism: Peronospora matthiolae; assembly: GCA_921007115.2. Classification (NCBI taxonomy): domain Eukaryota; phylum Oomycota; class Peronosporomycetes; order Peronosporales; family Peronosporaceae; genus Peronospora; species Peronospora matthiolae. The sequence continues at coordinate 160,916 of CAKLBY020000339.1, forward strand.
CTCAGCGCATTCGTAAAGCAGAAGCAAATTATCGGCCTAGAGATTGCGTCAGTGATCGAGTTGATGCTTCGAATGGGGTTTTTACTCGGGAAACAGACGCGAGTAAACTTTTAGAAAATTGCAAGAGAGCCATCTAGGAATGTGCTTGACGTCATGCACTCCACTGTGTGCCAACAGATACAGGCTGTGAAACTCTCTGGCAAACCCTAGTTCTTGACGTTCATCAACGACAAGCAACGGTTTTTTTTACATCATACATGCTTCAAAGCAAAATAGAAGTGCTAAAAAGTTCATGCAGTTCACTTTGATTGCCACGACTTATACCAGGCGTTGCATCAAAGTGCTTCGCGGCGACAACGGTGGTAAGTACGCGTACAAACAGTTTACCGTATTTCTTCGCAACCACGGCGTCATACATCATTTGACGCCGCCGTTAACGACTGAGCTGAACGGAGTGGCCGAACGGATGAACCAGATTCTAGTCGAGAGAGCTCAATGCATAATTGAGTTTGCGGGAAACCCAAAACGCTACTGGGTGAGGCGGTATTGACAGCAGCATTCTTACGCTATTGACGCTTGCAACTGGTCATAAAAAGCCCCCGCTTCAGTTGAATTAACGAAACAAATCGTTTTTTAAAGAGACAAAAGCTATACGGATGCTACGCATATGTACACGTGCTAATGGAGAAGAGATCGAAGCTCATTGTGCGATCTAAATTGTGTCGCTTTTTGTGAGAGTGTTACCACATAAAAAGCGTATTAGTATGCTGGTTATTAAGCAGTCGCATCGTAGTAATTGGGGACGGTTGGTTTATGAAAGACACCTTAAACAGCATAAAGTACGCAACGACAATCGACACCCAAAATTTGACAACAGCATCACAAATGAAGCGATTAAATAGAAGACTACGACGTACACCTCATCAAAATTGACAATGACAATATGGACAAGCAAGCGCTCGATCCAATCTCGATCCATGAGTAACTACATTGGCAGCAATCGCAACGTACAGGTCGACCGCCACAACATCCGCAGCAGTATTATGTTGATTAACGACCGCGGTTTAGGGGCCTTCTACATGCGCACTTACTGTAAATCTAGTCAAAGCCTCCAGTGGAGAAGCGCTATGGTCTCGTGGGTACTACTAGTCAAGCGAGCACAACGTTAGTACATAGTGACGGTCATTACTAACAGAAATTCGGCGCTACTCGCTCCGATCAACGAAAAATTAGGAGAAGACTGTGTTTTTGTTGTGAATCTAGTAATTACATAAGCATCGGCAATGGAATCCGAAGATGCAAGAAAGTGGAAACAAATTGTGCAATTAAAGGTTACAGCCATGTGCAAGATCAAGATGTGGGAGCTCGTGCCCTTGCCAAGTGGTCGCAAGGTAATCAGCAGCAAGTGGGTGCTCAAGGTAAAGGTACTTGACAAGGGTTTCATAAAACAGTACAAGTCCCGCCTTGTGACAAAACATTTTCCAGCTTATGGTGTGGACTTGAAACATAATTTTTGCTCTCGTGGCTTTGTTCGCGTCGTTCTGGATTTTTGAGCATCTCCGCGCAGCACAACCTCGTGCTCTACGAGATAGACGTCAAGACGGCATTTCTCACTAATCTGCTTGAAAAAGAGATCTTGAAATTGAGGTCCGATCAATTTTTTTAATGCCAATTATACACATTCCGTGCGCAAGCTCAATGGTGCGTTGTACGAATTTAGATACTTACCATGAATGTGAAAATAAGGATTAAGAAGATCACTTAACAATTTGCTTCACCAACTTCGAGATGGACCACTCATTTTAAACGCGCGAAGTGGTAATTATCAGCGCGCGACTACGCGACACATAATGCTATGCAAAAAGAATTTTTAATTCAGCGCTAAATGTGTTGTAGGCTTAAAGTAGCAAATGCGATTGCTAACCCAAAGACCTTTATAATTTCACTCTGCATTTTGATCTCAAAACACAAGCCTTCATAAGTAAAAGGGGATGTGACGGTCTGATTGATGCATTGGTCCGCAATTTATTAAAAGTGCCACCGTGGTTCAGCATGTGGTCGGATGATTTTTGGAAGATTTAATATTAGGACTTCTGGAAGAAAAAAATCGTGACCGCGTAATGGAGCTAGTGCAGTCAATGAGATTTAAGATTATGATAAACTCTACCAGAAGTATTTGTAATAGCTCTTCTATTCTCTTAAAAGTATGTTTATCAAACCAGGAGTGCCATTACGCATACATAGAATGTTAAATAATGACTGAAGGAACTGTACAGAATTTTTGCTTAATTGTTCAAGTATCTTCTACCCTCCAATCTTAGCCGGATCCAATGCGTGAATCTGCGGTATATAAGTAGTCAATGACCACGCTTTCATACTTAAAATTCCCTCACATGCTGAATACCCCAGTGGCTTCATCAAGGTTTCCAGATAATCTTAAAAGTGTCGTTTAGTACATTTTAGCTATATAATGCAATGTTTGTTGTCTTTAACTTTCGAATGATTGTTGTAGAGACTCCTGTAAAAATTGATTTATACGATAGATGGGCCCACTTTAGACAGCAAGCCAAGGTACACGCTGTTTCATTTGCCAAATAACTAAATCGTAGATTAGATAAGTGAGAATTCTTTGAAATTATACTACTTTGGAATGTGTTGCTAAACTAAATTCTGCTATAAAAGATATAACATTAGAAAGAAATTAGATGTGTAAGATAAAAAACTGATGCATCTTATAATTCACCAAATATGGCTTTTTTCCATCTCAATCACATTGAACACAATATTGTTACACAGTCAATTAGTTCTACTGAGTCAACAGAAAAATGTAAAAAGTATTTTTATTGAAGGACGGTAATTATATAAGCAATCTCCAGAGAATGAGAAGCTTCAATTAAGTATAAATAATGTGCCTCTCGCCGGCACATAAATCTTAAGTTGTGATCCGGTCCGCCTCAATATTTTGCATATACCTAAAGGTTTCTAATCTTGTTGGTTCGGGTATTTTGGCGTACACATCGAGTAATATCTCGACTTTTGTGCTAAAATACGCACCAAATGTTTAGTCTGTATTTTGGGTCGAGAGAAAAATGGACTACTATAACCTTGTGTGTTTTAACATAATGTTCGTCTTGCGAGAATAAAGTGAAACAGATTGGTCTGTCATACCAAAATAAGTCTATTGATTGAATAGAAACACTGATACGTCAACACACTGAGGTTTTTAGGGCGCGAACAGGAACCTACGATCCGCCATTAAGTTGTAAAAGACTGTAGACAGTCAGCGCTTCCACTCTTTTGTGGACTTAGCGGTGCAGCACACAGATTCCTTTAGGCCTACCAGATCGCGGATGCCCAGCTATAATATTTTGCCAGAAGTCTCATGTTCAGTTGGAAATTAGCTCCATTCGTTTCTTCGAGTGGTCGTGCGTCCAAGCACGAGCCCTGTGTTCCGAAAGCTCTTCAGAAATAAATCGCTCGGACCTTACCACAACAACTTTTGATCACTTAATCGCTTTGAGCTGGACCAGCCAAAAACTTTTTTGTCAGTGATACTCGTATGTTCACATTGAATGCGTGCTCGAGCTTGAGGTGACGGTATAGACGCTTAATTGAGCCGATGATACCGGATTCCATATGCCGCATCTTTTCGCACGGGTTTGGCAAAATGAATATGACTGTCACGCTCGTGGTCCATGCATTGCGCATTTTTAGACGATGCATATAAAAGTGGAGATGGATGTGTGTTTTTCAGAGTGCATGTCGTTGTCAGGATCAATGAGTACCTCTCTGAGTAGAACACCTGTATTCACGCCTTTAGCTTGCTGCGATAGTATAAACCAAGCTGGCCCGTTTTCTTATTTTGGAAATTACGGTGATTCTTTCCGTAGCTAATAATAAACAGCTCACGTTGATCCTAGTCATCAACGTCGCTCGTCAGAGCGATGGTCACACAAGTATTTCTCTTTTACAATCTTTCCTAATTCTCAATAGGTGACACTCTTATTCTACTCGCGGCCAAAATAGTTCCGTTTATGTGCATGTTATACATTTCAGCTAGCGGAAGACCTTTTTAGGCGAGCCCGAATGGCGTCGCAATGCAAGAGTGTAGTTCAAGTTCACGAGCAGCTCTCGCCATGTGCTATAATTTGCTTATAGATGTGACGTCCCTGGAACGCATCAAGCCACTAATTTAAATTGAAGGCATCTGGTCGTTCAAAATGACGCTTACTATGGCAAACTACATCACTCTCATCTTTATCAGCATCACGCGAATAAATTGACACTGCGTTACCCAGTTGTCTAAGTCCTCGCTAACTGTAGTCAACGCGTGGGATAGGGTCCGCTTGCTCTTGAGGCTAATATTCATCATTTCTTTCTCGAGCAAAAACTTGTGGCGATTACGAAGTATGCCGAATATCGCTCCGGGACTGTTTTTAAAATCAGAATTCGAATTGGTGCTTTGCCTTTTCTACCAGCTGCGATTGGTTGAAAGTAGTATTTGCATCTACCATTGACAAATCACATTTTTAAACCAGGTTTCCAACCTGATTCGGGCGCGACAGCACCAATAATGCACGGCGAAAGCGTGTGAAAAAACAGTATAAGTGCAAATGTGCTGCAATGAGCTGCGGAAGACTAATTCTGCCTCCTTTGCCAAATTTGAGGGCTGCAAATGACTTGACATCTTTCGCACCACTAAAATTTGATCTCCTCTTACCAAATAGTTAAAACCCGTTTCACGAATAATATCAACCTCTAAGATTTAACCTTAATTTTTGTTCAAGTAAAGTACAAATTATTTTTTTCCAATATATAAAATGGACCCACGCAAAGAAGTGGCTTCTTGGCCGGAGATAACAATATGTACTTTTCTTATTCCATTTATTGCGCACGCTCCGATGATAAATTTAAAGGTTTACAGGCTGTAAGCCCAAAACATGATGCACACAAAGGACCCGCGCACGTTGGGGCGTATGCGATAGCAATTCCTGTCAGCTTTTAATAAACAATTGTGTGCATGAAGAGCTTATAAGAGATGGACATACCAGATGTTTTCGATGCAGTGGACGGTACCATACCACGAGAGGACATCGCGTCAGAACATATCGTGCTGATGATGGGAAAAAAGTGAACGTCTGAACAGGTTCGAGGAGACACAAATAAATTTTGTGGAAGATAAAAGGGTCGGGGGATCTAAATGGACATACTAGTAACTCTACTGCTAAATCGATTATTATGTATATCGGTGGGGATAGGTATAATCATGCAAGGGTCGCTAACATGTATCAATTTTTACGCTAATTGAATCTTTCCAGGGACTATAAAGACGCAGATGTTTCATGGTCATGGATATTTCAATTATCACAAACAACTAATGTAATTATTTATCAAGTGTCTTCAGAGCTTAAGACTCCTGATTATCTTCTTGAGAAGTTGGAGGACCTAAATATCTGCACGAACGATGTTAAAATGTGCATAGTAAAGTTCAAGGTCACAATTATTAATCCGATACCCACTGCAAGACAAGAGAATCTAGGAATTTTGTCCAATGACATACGTAAGTTGTGTGGAGGTTTCGGCTCCAGATTTTAATTATGCTCGAATATTTAGAGTATGTTGCTTTACGCATATAAAAGGTCAGGCAGCATTGAGGCCATCTTCTCTCACGTACACATCCCGTCTTGGCCTTCTTGTCGGAGTACGGGTCGTTGTAGTCGACTCGTATCTTACGCGATGGCCGCTGCGTGGTCACACAATACTTGGTGACGAATTTCAAGTTCGTTTCGTGCCGGGTGCCCCTATCGACCGTAAGGCGTTTCAGCACTTCTGTTAGAGAAACACCACGTTACTTTCACGGACCTTCGTAAAATGTACGCTTGGTTAAGGCGTCTCAGCCTTGAGCAGCAAACCAGTTTGTATTGACGGTCTCCAATACACTCTCGTTTTGTTCTGGATAACGATCAAAAAAGTCCAACAGTTTCTCCTTTGGAACCGATGCGACAATCTCTTAGATCTTTCCTGCATTTAGTTCGGACATGAACAGGTTTCACGTCACTTCGAAATGTTAACTATTTCTCCGGCAAATCCTTTGACATTCTGGAGCACATACGTCGAGGATATGCCCGACATCTTACCCTTGACGACCTTAAACATCTCGTTCGTAAAGCCAAGACTTCTCCAAAATTCTTTCTTTTTGACGTGTATTTTATCATCTTTCAATTCGTCTAGTGTGCGTCACACGCGTCAACAAGACATTCCTTGACTCGGAGTTGGGTATCGTTGCTGTTGTATCTCATGCATCCCTTACAACAGCACCAGGCCCTTTGCTTTGTGTCAGTTCCTGCGACACTTCACGTACGGTAATCTCGCTGATATTGTAGCAGACTCATCGAGCAGGTTAGTCCTTGGTGACGTGTGACTCAGTTTGCATGCACCCTTGACTACATTAAGCACATCATCGATTACTTCAGCCTCTCGCAAGGCTAAAAGTAATCGATGATGTGCTAGCGGATATGCGTGTTTGCCAGTCTATCTATGGTTGGTGTTTTATTGACCAAGGCATGCCTAGGATAAAGTCTTTCGGACTCTTCATGCCTAGCACTGTAAACTTTTGTTAACGCAGGATATCTAGAAAAACGGAAGGCGAAGTTAGTATACAATTCCTCTAATTCACTAGCGTACCGTCTGCTAGACGAACGGTCGCTAGCGCACGCTTGCCACCCCGGCAGTTTGCCTCTAAACTTGTCGGACTCTTTGTGCCGTGATCTATGCAAAATTCTGAGATGCACCCAAATCTACGAGAAGTTTCATCACCTGGTCATAGCCTTGCACTCGAGCGCTATAAATCAGCAGGTTTGAGGACCATTTATTTGGTACCTGGAGGACTATGCTATCCCTTTTTCAACCACTCTATATGTTGGAGTAGCTTTATGGTCTGCGTTGATTTGGCATTCCACCCCTACTGCGCTACCGCATTTCCGGATCCCTGCTTTTTCGATGCAGAATTCTAGCGTCTCGCACGCTGGTCTTCGCACCATTCTTTGAGTTAAGAGGATTTTTCTAGACGCTTTCGTGCTAGCGCCTACTTTTGCAGAGCAGAGAGCCACCAGATAGCCGCGCTTGCCGCTGTTGTAGCACACAACATCTACGTTCTCTAGCTTCACTAAATTATCTGCTGACGTTCCGGTTGCCGGGTTTTGTTAGGGCTTTTTGAGCACTGTTGTAGAATTTCGGGGTACTAACGCGATCCCGATTGCTTCGCTCATTGTCGACAACATCTTTTAAAGAGGCATGTCGAGGTGGGTCCTGCCGCACTCCATTTGGGAACATGGTCACCATAAGGTTTTCGGCATAGAATTTGCACTAGAATCACGACGACAGCGAGTGCACCGCCTGCACGTAGTCTCGCATAAATTGGTTGCTGTCGCGAGCCAAAAACAAATGCCTTTAAAGCAACAATTTTTTTAAGGCTAGAACATGGCGCAAATTTTTGTCTTCGAGATCTCCCCTGATAAAAATGCTTTACTTTTTTAAAGAAGAGCTGAGTAATCCCATTTTAAGAACAATTCGCGAATGAGATTTAGAGTACACTTCCACTCTATTATCGTCCTCTATGTAGTGCACCACAACTCATTGCTCCACGGATAAAAAAGACAATCTACAATGGTGCGGAAGGAAGTGCCTTCAATCTTGAAAGGGTCCATTCTGATAGGTTTTGGCGAAATAGACCGTGACGAGAGCGCCTTAGCAGTTCATGAACAATTTAACACTACCAAATCAGTCAAAAAGAGTATTTTTTTTTGACATCCAGTCCAAGTTTAATCTGTGATAGTTGATGGGGTTGATGACATCCGTCGTCCATTGATGACAGATTGATGCATCATCCGTCAATATATTAGGAAGAAAGAGCTGCTATGAGAGCTAGTTCATCCATAGTATTATATAGTTGAATAGGGATATTACAGATAAAACTTAGAAATTAAACAACATTCCCCTTTTGATTTTTTTGACACGTGTACTTTAGACGTTGGTAAATTGCAAAAAGTAAGTGCCTTCTTGTGTCAATTACTCTAGAGCACATGGTGCGTAAGATTATTGAAACTCTTGTTAGTGCCCTGAAGCAGGCCTAGAAGCTCTACGAGCGTGAAGACTCTGCAGTTTTATTTGACAATTTATGGGAACTAGAGGCTCTCTAAACTAGAATAATCTTACTTCTGTAGACCTAAGTGGCTTCTTGAGTCGTAAGTATCCCTTTGAATATGAGCTGTGTAGCTCCGCTATATCGGCAAACGCACAACCACGGTCTTCACTTGCCTAATAAGCGTCAATGCTAATGTCATGGCTCCACTAGCTGCTGGAGAGTGTCGCGTTACGAAAAACACACGTTAAGGTGGTCCAAATATGTCAGGGCGTATTTGTGCGTCACATAAGGATGCAGGAACGCATCCTCGTGGCATTGGTCTGATGAAAGAACAGATTTATCAGCTTAAGGCAGGCCACGGGTAGCTACGTAAGCACCGTCACTCCGAGTTCTATGCGCTTTTTATTAAATCGCACGACGTGAACACATCATCCGACTCATGCTGGCTGTCTGCTTCGGTAGGGACTACGACACTTGAAAATTTAGTGGTGGCCAAGATAAAACCTAAACCGCGTCGGTGGCCCTTACGAGTATGTGAATGGTATGCTGCCGATAATGTATATGTTGTAGACTTCATAGTGAACCTCGGAATGCCGGTCGACGGTGAAGCAGCACGTACGATACTACACGAAAGCAGTATAAAGGTTATTTACGTAGCTACGCCCTTGACCTTTAAAAGACCAGAATTCAGCCCATTCAGTTTTAACGATATCTTAATATGTCGATTAAGATGATGACTTATAATAAATTATATCTATCATGTACCTAATCAGGTGCAGGATGACGATATTTAATAAAATTAAAAATAGAAATTAGCAATAAGGTTACCAATTAAGGTTTGACAGGCAGATGCTGAAGGGGGTTAAATAAAGCATAATTGCAACAGAAAAAACTTTATTGTTAAGAGTTCCACCACATGTTAAAGGATAGGTTAATATTCGGATTTAAAGTGATTAATTACGTAGTGATCAATAACGCCCGTGACCACAAGGTTACATGGCATTGCACTTAGCGGAGCAGATTACAGCTGCAATTAAGGACCAGGAGGTTGAGATTACAAGAAAAGAATTTTACGCACTCAAGTGGAGTGTAAAATACCCAATGGTCTACGCTGGGATGGGTGTTGGGACCGAATCTGACGTGGGTGTCGAAAAAATTATCGCATGAAGGCTGATGTGATTGTCACTTACATGTACTCGTTAGGACATGGACATCATGTCGAATGTGGGGCCGCTTGCTCTATTCCAGGTTAATCGTAGGACCAGTCCTATGGGTTAAATTCGGACATCTCTGGCGAAAGACTGTGACACGTCATCAGTGACGTCTATCAGTTATCTTAAACAATTAAAATTGGTAGTTTCCGGGATGCATTCGTCCGATGTTGGCAAGTCACCAGACATGTCGCCCTACAAGTCACAGAATTATGTTTGCAGTTTACAATTAAAAATGACATGATCTTTACTGTAATGCCGTAACGAAGCGGAAGGTCACAAGGTTTAACCCATCAATGCAACCTCACTTCCTTCACAGATAGCGCGTTCGCTTAATTTTGTTTTCGATCGTTAGTGCCATCTACTACAATAGTAAAATAATTGCTGTGTGCAATCGAGTAGAAATATGCAAGTATTTTTTTTGTTAAGCGAATGACCATTACATAGCTCACCAAAAAGAATTTAGAATCGCAGCTCGAGAAATCAACATCGACAATCTGTAAAAGTGATCGGATATGAAAGACATCCAGCCATGGCATGTCCAAAAACCTTGACATCTATACACAGGCTAGGCGTCTAACGATTGCGCATCATAGCCAGCGCGTTCGGCTCCATGAACAGGTGTATGGCCAAAAGAGAAATCGACATCCTTTAAAAAAGAGTAAATCGCGTCCGTCCAAATAAATTGCGGCCTCCTGAAGCAAAAGCCGGTGTACATACGAAGGCATTTACAATATAGTTTACATAATTTGCGGATGCCTATTCAAGTGCGGTACGAAAAGCAACTAAACATCTGCCGCTATGATCAAAACCTGGACGCAAAAGAACAAAGTATCATTCACCATATCCGTGCTCGTCATCACCTTCCTCTTTCTTTCGAGCATTAAACACATTGTGGTCAGGTATAACCTGAAGTAAAAGAAAACATGTTCTGAATTTATGCACACTGAATAATTCGCCACGCGTGACCTTTTTTAACGCGCTGTGCTTCAGATACTTATAAAAAATATAAAACGGGTTACAGAAGTGTAAAAGGGGAAAATAAAATTAAAACCCAATATAAACCTATGCCTAAGCAAATTCTATAAAAATTACCCGCTGCAAAGACGACTAAGGAGATCAGCGAAATCCAGATTGCTTCTAATAAAATTCAAATGATGGATTTGGGTGGTGTGAAGTTTATTTTAAGCGTGGACATTGATACTAATAGAATTTTGGATCTTTTGTTATAGACAGTGCCGGTGCATAGATGATGTCGTGTGACGCTTCAACCAGAATTTATCAAAGGCAGTAGACAACACGGGCGCTTTCATTACAAGATATCACAGATCATGTAATCACGTGTAGAGTAAGAACGCGCTGAAATCAGTTCAATACAACATCGTTCTTCGATAGGCAGTCTACAGTGCAATACGATACCAGTTATAGCGTATTTGGTACTCAGTTACCACTTTTTCTTGGGAAAGCCAAAATGCAGCACTTAAAGGCGGCAATTTGCGCCCCCCTTTACTTGAAGTCTACTCATGACCATGGAATACAGTACCACGGACGTAATGTAACGGTGACGGCTGACGTTTTCGTTGATGCTGACTGATTAAAAACATGGATAATCGACGTTCTATCTCCGAAGACATGGTCATGACTGTTAAGGCCCCACAGGTTTTCAGGTCAAAGTACCAGAGGACAGTCTCAGTCAGTCTAGCGGTAATAGAAACATGGCATTGAGCCTTTTTATGCGAGAACTACTTTGCGTGCGCGATAAGATGAAGGACGTGGGTCTTGAGCTAGTTGAAGGGATCTTTATCTGGGATAATGATAGAGGTGTAAATGTACTCGCAAGAATGCTGTTTATTATGCAAGAAAAAAAGATTTTTGATGTTTGTGGTCACTTCATTGGCATAAAATTAAAATGTATCACAGTCCAGGTGGACAACGTCGATAAGAAGCATTCAATCTTCTGACATGTTTACGCAGTTTATGAAGCGAGAACACTAAAAAAAATTAAGAAAGGAAACGGGCATTAATTCAAAGGCTTTATTGCCCTAGCGGTGCGTGCGAGTGTTGATATAGTGCACCACACATACGACTGTTGGTACTTTATTGTTTACCACTTGATTCCCACTTGATTAACGCCCGATGATATCAGCGCAACATATGGTTGTAGTAACACGACATTAAATCCGGGACACATTTTACCATTTAGAGTGTGCGAAAAAATTGACCTTATTGCATCACTTTAGGTTCACCCTACTATAACAAGGTTACAATCAAACAAAGTCTGTAATCAAGAATGATTAAAACTGTTCTTTGCTCCTGTTTATGACTGCTTCGTTCCTGCTGGTATAGCAAAAATGCTGACTACCTAGTTAGTGAACACGTAAACCTGCCGTCCATATTACTTCTCTCAAGTCTACGTCAAAAAAGTGACTCTTCGTATCATCAGCGATAGAATTTACATGGAAAATCATCGCCCGGAGAAATTACATTTCGAAAAGCATTCAGTGCAACTAGGATAATGGAAGTTACTTACAAGACATAGTTGGCTAAAATAGTGTACTCCAGATACCACAGCGTGTTAAAAGCTCATATTTACAAGGCATAATTTTGATGTTTTGATGCCAAGATCTGAACATGCTTGCACAAAGCTCAACCAATGATCAGATTAAATGTGGCATAGTTGTACCCTGCCACTTCGACAGTTGTACAATTCCATTCATCACTTGTGTTTCTAATGTAGCATAAGCAGCTCTTATTACTGTCATGTACGCCGCTTATGGAATCTTCACGCTGTTGAGCAGTAAAAATCAGATTGTAAATAATGCAGCAAAGAGATGGTAAGTGTGATCCAGGCGACATCGATAAATGGTGCTACTATTTGCGTGTTGACCCCACTCTATCCTGTATTTAATCGATTGATAATCGAGTGGTTCCTTTTTATAGCGTTTATAATGTGTCATCGGGCAACAGACAACGCGCGATCCGGTTTCTACGCTCAGTATCGGACTGAGTTCGTTTCATGGTTTCTTTACAATTGTTAAATATTAAGTGTGAATGTTATGTTTATAAAGTCGTCATATTTTTACAGCATTGTCATAAAGGTAAGTTACACACTGCTCACAGGATGATATACTATAATGGAATCAAAAAATATAGCTGATCCACGACAGATTAACGCAACGGCTGGTAAGCCAATAGTTACAAACAATTGTGTACCAGGAATAATCAATATTAGGCTAAAAAGTAAATATCGACAGAATATCAACCATTCAAAATTCAGTTCTACTTCTTAAGCTTATTTCGTATTAAACTTCTCTCTTCACGCACATATACCTGAGATTACGAGGCATATGCTTACCGTGTGTTTAAAGTAAGTAGGTTGTATTGTCAAAGTACTAGCAGCCATTCGGTACCTCGTTGTACGCACCACCGAACTCTAAGTGAGTCATGCAAAGAGTATGATCACAGTAAACGAATGTAAAATTAAAAAATGAGGTGCGTAGTCGCGGCTTCGGCGAAAGGTATAAATTGAAAATGCAACGTAAGAAACAAGGCAAAAAATGTAAGAACCGAACAAATGTAAGAATTGGAAAAAGTAACGTAAGAATCAAGGCAAATTAATGTAAGATCATCCGTACACATATATCTTACTAGGGGTGGCGACGAATAAGTTGTATACAATCTGTTAGTCCTGTGTATTTGTTGACTTATTGGGTAATACTTCTGGAGAAGAACAAAGAGGAAGAGGTGGTCGGGTGATAGACCATCTTTTTACAAAGGGATTCTGATTAAAAAAGTGTTGATGATCAATAATATATTAAAGTCTATCACGGAAGCACGACTTTTTTCTGATGTCGTGGCTTTACTTCTAGTATAAAGAAATGAAAATATGGAATTCAGTTAAATCTTTAGTCTTTGTGGACCCGGCATAAATAGCTGAACGTCTTTGCTGAAAGCTGTTAAGATTGACAGCGCGACCGTACACAAATTAAACATAATTACCTTGACAACATCGCGTGCATTGCCCATTTATCGACGTTGTCAAGACTTTCTATACATTAACGGAGTCTTGTCTACATCTGGAGGAAAAGGCATGGCTCAGCAGACAAATTACGATGGGTTGTCCTCCCTTAAAGTTTAAATCAAGTTTGCTGTGATTTATGGAGCCAGAACGATCTTAGTACTTTTATCGACGCTCTAATACACCGGCGTTATCTTATGTTGTAGGAAAAAAATCAAAGTATGTCTTTGTTACTAAACTCCGTGAGGAGGCAGCCCAGTCAGCGCTTATCTTGACATTCTGCGGATGGGTGATGCTGCCTTCTGAAATTGATTGATCTAGAAGATTTAAACCTAGCCCTGTTGATATTAACGAAACTATGATTGACTCGATAGGTTGGAGTTTAATCCACATTTTGTGACAACTGGGGCGCTTAATTCGCTCGTGAAAACATTACAAAATTAAGGTATTTCGGTAGATTTCAAAGGAGATCTAAAAAGGTTTCGTGGTATCATTTCATAGTCTGGGATCCCTCGTACGCGATAGCAACGTTTCGTGGTTTTTGTCAACTACGTCATCCGAATCAGCTGTGATGTAAGAATAAAATATGTTTCGAAGTAATAATAAAAAAACATTCTAGTCGATTGTACAAATTTAGGTTAAAAAAGATAGAAACCCAACTTTGTTGATGAAATGTTTCTTTTAATATCATTGATTCGAAACAACTTTTATGGAACAAAAGGCCTAATGATACTAAAAGCCTGTAAATAAAAGTACCCGATCGGAACTGATTTTTATGTGGTATATGTTTTTTCCACGTGAAGTCTGCCGGAAACTTAACGAAAAAAATATCGTAAAAACATCTCTGAGTTATTAAAGCTCATGAGCGACATATTATGTTTCCGTGCGCTCAGATAAATCAAGCAAGCTTGGAAATACGCAGGTGATAACCGAAATCATGCCAGTCTGGCAACTACCTCTTCCATAATCTATTATATATCGTGAAGTTAGGATAATTCTATTAAGCGCTTGACAAAGGGTATTGATTTAATGAATTAATTGCTCCCTCGATCAAGTTATCTAGAGAGGTTGGTCATGATAGTATCGACATAGGCTAAAAAGGTAACTCTTTTGATAATGTACTTGGGTAGAATAGATATCAAATGTCTGAACAGTCCCGTGGATAGCGTAATTAAGGACGCTGATTACTATAATGTTACATTAATAATTTCCTTGTAGCGTGTACGCTGCGCCATTTTTGATAGTGTTGCTGCTGCTCGTATTGTTCCCGTCCATTTGCGTTTCTGTAAGTTCTAGTAAATTAGAATTTCTATATTTTGCGCATGTATGACCACGAAATACTACCTTGTAAGGTTTGTACCTTTAAAAATTTTAATGCCGTGCATTCGCCCATCGTCGTGAGCTGTGCCACTTACTAGATGACACGACTCCTCAATGTGATCCAATCTTCCGCGACGTTAATGGAGGATGTAAATGTGACGAAACGAGGAGTGAGAGAGGATGAACTTACAACTGATTGAAAAATACGAGCTTAAATGACCGTGCAGAGAGATATAAATATTTTTAATTATCTCTTTTTAAATCATCCATTCAGACCGAGTATTTTCTGCTACGTTGCAACCGGTTTTCAAATAGTTAAAGAGAAGGGAAATACCTAAATCGTAGGTACACGCCCCTTATGTACAATGGGTGATCTTGGATCATCTTTTGAAATCGTACTAGTGTTCTTTTGTACATCCGATTTGTGAGAATAATTACAAATTGTTGATGACCCCCTCGACATTTTATTAATGAATTAACTTATCTTGAACTGAGCAAGTAGAATGCATACCTTTTAATTTGATAGTGGCGCAATTAATCGATTGCAAGCACAGTTTACATATTTGATGCACTCCCTTCAGAACGAGTTATGTACCGTGAACTTCCGCGATGGCGAGTGAAGTAAGCTTGATGACTTTAAATTATGGTCATTAGCGAAGTACCTTCATGTCACGATTATATGCGTGTCCTAGCATATGGTACAATAGTGGCTTAAACTTCCATTTGCTAAGGCGTACGTGCATAGCAAAATATATATGTATTCAACCGCATCTAAACATCATTCTACGGGGTTTGAATGGTACGTGCATTCTTGGAAGTGTAGTTTAGACTCGGTAATAATGTGACCGAACTGTTGCGCCTTAGTTTCGAAGTAGAACGTGGAGCACTGTATAAATTATGAAGCTAGCATGGGTCCGTGTGTAAGAGATACTGGTTTTTCTAACTCCAACTTTGATTGGTTGTAGTACTAATTAAGGCGTGATCATATAACTTGTCTCGATTTGATGTATCACAATCGATAAACGAAAGTCTCAAATGACGTCTTACAGGATTATTGTAGAAACATGCTTTTAGTAGTAAAATGCAATTGATATGCACTGTATCCTCCATCCTCGATGACTTTTGTACTATCACTTAAATACACTTCGCGCATTATTCATCATCTAAAGTACTGTCCGTTTACCCCTCTCTGACCAGAATAATCACATCTTCACGACGCTGCTTTAATTGTCACTGCTGAGTATGCACGGTCAAGACACGGTCAACAAAGCTGACTGAAATTTGTATCGCAAAAGTGACTAGACAGCGATGATATGGCAGAATGTGTACGGCTCACGTGCAGCTGAAAAAATTATAGAACCGTCTAAAGTTTTTACTTAAAAACATCATTAAAAAAAAGATACAAGGTGAAATAAGAAAAAACGACGATCAAGCCCATACAAAGACTAATTCAATGCACTTTTTTGATTTTCCTCCGACTTCACAAAAAGATAGTGCAGTTGTCGATCGAACACCGAGTCCTGGAGGGTAGCTTTTAGATGCCAGATATAGAATAAGGAACCTTTGCATCATCTCTTTTTACCTTTCCCAACGGAGCAACAGAGCCTTTTAACATAACATACCTTATGCCCTTTTTGTTACACACACTCACACATATATACGAAGCTGCGTTGCCTTCATCTTATATTTTTAGTGACGATAAGCAAGACCTACTGGTAAAAGGCTGACGTATAGGATCTTAAACTCAACATTTTACCTATAGCATGAATCTTAAGGCCAAAATGTATCGAATAAAATAACAAGGCCAGCATACGCTCAGCCGGATCCAATTTTACTACTAAATGAACTTGCAAAAAACCAATTGGGTTTCCTCCTGTTGCCTTAAGTAAGCACCGGCCGTTCGAATCACTCCATTTCTAGTTCGATCCCCTGTATGACCAACCCAAGGTCGCTAGAAAATGTGTGATACTCAAGATCAATGGTTCCTTTCCAAAATTCTGGTACCATGAGCTTGGCTTCTCGTAAAATCAAAAACTTTCAACAACAAAAATGTCGGGAGTCCTAGACTGGCTGGTCTCAAAACGTTTAGTCTACAGTTGATTTCCAGTAGATGATGTTTAGGAAACCATCATAGAGGTAAGAAGGTGGTCGTGAGAACTACTACATGTACTTACTGAACATCAGCAGAAAATTTAGAGTAAATTAAAAAAATTAATGTACAAAAGAAATACATCATGCCAGCTCTGGTACGGTACATGGCGTTGGAAATAGTTAGATGCTGATGTGCACATTATTGTCGTATTAGTTTTTTTCACCTTATGCGATGAGCTTATTAAGGTAATAAGCATCCGGATTTTCTTGCGTCCATTGTAGATTATGTGAGAACATAATAAGCAGGATATTACACGGGAAGTAATATAACCGGAAGTTGTTCAGGGAGCAAATACAGTACACCTACCGATAAACGATAGTGATTACAGTGTAGCGCTTGATATGATAAAAATCGGCACACCGATCTATTTGCAAAATTAAGACTGTGCTTTGCTCAGACATGGAGCAGGACTTTGCTGCCACCAACTAGATATTTTCCCTTAATGGTTGCTTTAACGTTTAAACACAGACTTCTCCCGAGAACATACACGAAGACAGTAATTTCGGCGGGCGTTGTGGGTAGGATACAGGACATTGAAAAGGTTGCATTTGACGGAAGTCATTGTGAAGTAAAAAAATTAAAGTCTGGGTTGCATACGAGCATGCTTTGATTGTGAATGCAACATACATCAATGCATGTCATACTTCCGCAAGCTTACTTACCATTACCTGTTGCCAGAAATACATATTTGAGAGCTTAACTTGTGCTAGAAATTAAGACTTAGCTTGTCTCTCAATGTCTGCTCCACGAATTTTATGCTGTCGACCGCGAGGACCTTGGCTCATTTACCTTGCTCTGGTGAGCCTAGTCGTGACTTCAACTGATCTTGAAGACGAGAGAGGGCCTGTTGAACATCCGGGTTTCCAATGTCTACGTTTACATTAGAAAATAGTTGTAGCCCACGAAAAAGTTCGCTTAGATCTCCCTCAGGAAATATCGGCGCTTGTCCGTATGTGTTCATCGGTGTAGCAGCGGCTATCACGAAGCAAATAAGAAGATTCATCTTGGCGCGTTGTGGAAAGTTGCTGTGGACGATAGGAAGGTGATGGCACGTTCTGGAATGATGAAGCGAGCGGACATACATTGGCTTGAGTAGGCATCGAGTTGAATTGATCGTATTAAGAGCAGTTTCGCTGGGTGCAAGGGTGAATTGTCTATCACGCTCGACACCCTTACTACACCTTTACTTATGAAAAGCACGGTTTTTAACGCGAATGAGTCGTTAAAAATGAGGGAAAGGCAAAGACAATTTTCCGGCCTGTCAAGTGCAAGTTGCGATGTCTCAGTTTTTTAACCTCAACGAAGGCCATGGTTTATCAAGAACAAAGACATGCCACCAGAACGAAACCGTCTATACGACTTTTACATCGTCTGGCTTCGTTCGACTAATCATGCTGCGGACTAGTTCACCTGACTGAGTCTGGTCACCCGCTGGGGTACTTTATTCACTGATTTGGCTCGAAGAGAGCGCTCAAACGCCAATCTATATACTTAAAGTGGCCTGGTGCAACGGACACAGTTCTCTTGCTGCTTTGTTTTAAATGTCGTGCCGTTGATCAACTTGACGTAGATTCTACAATATCTTTGAGATGTGTTAAAAAGTCGACCTTCGTTAACATTTTTGCATGATTGGATGACTCTTGACTGCTGGTCAGCATTATCACAGGTGCCTAGCTTGTTCGCGTCGTTTTGGTGTACGTCCTGATAGTTGTTACACCAGCGAAACCGCTGATGACTGATGATAGGGTTCCGGCACGTAGCTGTAACGAAAGAAAAACGAGAGAAAAAGTTTAAAGCCAGTTGAAATATAAGAGTAATGAGTCGATGAGCACCTGGAAGACCGCATACATCACAGATTTGCTTTGTATCTAGAATGTGGGCGAGTACTTATTTTAGATAAGCCTTTGCCCGCCGGAAGATAAACTTTATGAGTTACGTCAAGCGAATTTTCGATGTCCTGTGTGACCAAGAAATAGACGATTGCCACGAGTAAAAAAGGCCCAATATTCATACACGCACGCATGCGGCCTACGGTGCGGATGACTCTGCTACAGATAAAGATTTAAACATACCACGGCATGGCGGCGCCTGCTTACCATCTAGGATATAGCACGCATAGCAATATATAAAACTGCTTCGCGAAGTTTTGAGTGGTGTGAGCACTCTTGCTGTCGTCAATTATCCGGGTTCACGAGACGTTTTTTTCTGCTTAACGTGAAGGCCAAGAACAAAATTTTGAAAATTAAGTTGATGACCAGCCGGTGCACGCCACGGCATCCAAACGACTGCTATCAGCTCACTGTGAGCACCCCTGCTAAGAATGTTCTCCCCTTCGTAGCCGTCTTTAATAAATTTAGCGTCGGGCCTGTTAATTACGGTCATCTATTCAGAATTGCGCTATAATCCTTATCCTGATGTGTCTCCTAGGACCGAACGATACAGCGCAGCTTGCATGTTCGAAATGGAAGCACCTTCAAACTTCTAGTTGAACGGGCGATGAACTTCTGCCACAAACGTCATCATAGAGATAGAGGAGGAGGAGGAGATTCATGATCATTTACTTACATATTCAATGAGTGCAAAATGCCTGGAAATTTCAAAGCCAGGAAATGAGTGCCGCTTGGGGCAACGGATTGTGGCTGACTCTCGCATAAGGCGGGTGTCCACATGGCTTATAATAATATTCTAAGGCAGCCATGAAGGCAACCCCCACATGCATCAGTAGCCGCGGCTTGGTGTCCATGTATTGCGATGGCCTTCAACCGACGAATACCTCGTTCCAAGTAACTTTAGATGCTCGCAGATGGAGTAGTGTGAACATCTTACAAACGACAATATTATGCTTGCTCTACAAATGTTCTTGACTAATGGAGCTGAGGAAAGAAAGTCAATTGCGTCCTAATTCAGTCGAAGCGACGTCGTAGTCGCCTTAGAAACGAAGATGCAGCCCCATACTTAATCGTCGTGATATTGGTGGAGCTTGACGAGTAGCACTGCATCAAAGTGAAAGAGAAACGCATGCCGTTTGACGCAAAAAAAAAACGTCATACTATTTAAACTACTAGGACAGGCGAATGCGATTGTTGCTAGCCTGAGATTTAGGTGCAAAGTGCGACGTCTCAGCATGTTGATCTAAGCGCAGATCATGACAGATGATCAAGAAACAACAGTGATGTCCTTCTAATTATACAAACAGAGTGGCTCCTACATTACATGGTGTCCTTTGTCTTCAAGCAATAGATAGTCCAGCTTCGCGAAGATGCTCGCTCGTGAATAAATAGCTTATGAAAGCAGATCGTAGAATGCGTCTAACCACTTTGCAACACAACAGAGCTGTCTAGGATAGCATACGTGAACCAGACGATCGAACCGATGCTGTGTTCTACGTACTCAATTCTGCTTCTAGTACTTCTTCATCGAGCTGTGTTCGACAATATGAATGAAAAACCATTCACTTTGATCAGTCATGATTGAAGACCCGCTAAAAGTTTCATGTTTTACCAGCTCTTCGCTCGGTTCCGCGGCTATCCTGTTGTACAGTGAGGATACAATCGAGACCGCTGCGGTATTATAGTATTTGGTCATGTAGCGGGTATGGATATAAAATGAGAGGGAGAAGATTGAGAGCTGTGAACAGCAAACGTATCGATAAATTAGCACCTGGACGACGGCATCATTACAGTACTCGGGATTGAGCAGGTCAGCTCATATGTGAAATAATCATGCATCAGCTCGAAGGGGCAAAATGACTAAAATGAGGAAAAAACCAGCGACATTAAACAGCTTGCTCTAAGCAGCAAGTGGACCTTCGCCACAACGGCATGCACATGTGCAGGTAACTGTTACGGGGTCACACTATCCTTTGGCTGAATTAGTCAAATACCTCCCATTAGTGATATGGATGAATGTGTGTGACCTTAGATTTTATATCAGCAAGAGAATATCGATTGATCGATATTCCTAGGTTTACGGTACTTACCGTGTATGTACTTTGTACCGTCATCATTCTGATGACTGAGTGATGTGGCAACCATCCATTTAGTTTTAATACTAATATTTGTGTTTAGGATAATATAGGGTGCATAAAGTAGGATTTTCCTTGACACAAAATCTAAACAAAGTTCAGTTCTCATTTTGAGCAGAAGTCCCTAGACCCCCCCCAATCGCACCTTGCGTTTGACAGTTCTTTAGAACTGTCGTGGGTTAGAAAGTCTTTAGACTCCGGTATTCTCCTTTTGCACATTGTGCGTGTAGATCCTTAGAACTATAGTAGCTGAGCTGTTAGCTTGTAGAGTCCACCCAAGTTCCGTAGAACTGGGTGACTCTTTAACTTGATATACTAGTTCCGTAAAACTAAAAGGCTGTCAGCCGTAACCCCTTGGCTTGTTGAATAAGTCTTCCTCCGACTTAAGAAGCTGTGTAGCTCCGCTGCAGTAGCACTTGCGATTCTAGTTTAGCTCCGCTGAATCTCTACGAATGTCCTCGTTTAGGTTGGCGACGGATGATTTAGCAGGGCGTCGAGTCGTCTGGAGCAAATGCGAATTGCAAAAGTTGCAAGACAACATACATCGACCATTAGAGAGATCCCGAAGTACCACAATGTACCTCTCACGTTACCGCTGAGGTGGCACACGCAGACGCATCGTAATCTCTATTGCATCGGTTTCAGCTCTGCGTGAGCTAAAACCACCGCGGTCTTGAGTCCTCAGCACCGATTCCGTCAATTCCAGCCTGATCCTTACGGGCATGCGACTTTAGGACTTAACGTTAAAAAATGCGTCAATTACACCTGGCCTTCCGTTAAGCTTTATGATCTAGTGAGCTGAATAATCTGTATTGTTATTCAGACAAACGACTCGTTTGACATGTAAGACTCTGTGCGGGAACGCAAGCATGAGTACGCGCATAACTGCAGAAGGAATGCACGAAGGCAAAATTTTGCTTGGAATCGCCAAACCTTCGGAATGATCGTATTGACCGGATCACAAAATTTGCTACTGCAACAAAGTAAATCATTGTTTGGATTGTAGAAGACGTTTAAAAAAGGGGCTGTCTAGGCGTACACCCCCTAGTAACTGCGCGCACACCTCCCTTCGTGTGTGTAATCGTCTAATCGTTTTGTGTACCCTCTCGTTTTTTTATAAGACAAGGTTTATTTTTCTCTTGCGCTGACCAGCAACCGAGAGTTAGCGCGCGGAAGTAGCCACAAGGGACCATCACTTTATTTTCCACTGTAATGAAGCCACAGCATGAAGAGCGAGGACGCGGCCACGCGCGCAGCCAAGCGCAAGCGCAATACCTCGGGCGGCCGCAAGCTGCTGCGCGGGGACGCCACGCGCTGGCAGCTGTTCGAGCTCTCGCTGCCGTACACGACGCGCCTCAAGAGCGCGCCGCTTTTACACCTGCGCGCCCCGCTCAAGTCTATGTACGTGAGATGCTGTCCCGTCTGCGGCGTGGCCCGTGCTTACGCTTTCGTGTGTCTCTCGTTTTTTCTGGGCTGTTGTTTGTTAGCTAAGAGACTCATTTTTACAGTCGAAAGAGTCACGCGGCATCGGTGGTGATGGAGCAACCAATTGTCGGCACGCGCTCGGGGTCTGTAGTTAATTGTAAGGCCCGTGATTGACGCGACAGGCAGCGACACGTGTCTGCACAATGTCAAGTGGTTGCAGTTGTGGTTGTGCTGTGGGGATGATGGTGAGGGAATGGGATGTATCGACTGGACAACTGTTTGGGCTGGTACGAAGTAGGGGGATTAGATGTTCAGTCAGTCAATTTGAAGGTTTACGGGAGTATAGGTAGAAGCTCTTTTTGAAATATTTGGCATGGTAGGCTGTGGGCGTCACGCGTGAGTGGTGTTACTGGGTAATTATATGTAGATGAGGAAATGAGTCCGGATGTGCACGACAACAGGTTGGCACAAGCGTTTTGCAAGACGCCATTCGGCCACTAAAAGGGCGATGGAAAGGACATGGATATGGCTGTTATTTTTGGGTGTATAGCTAAAACTTTGTGGGGTTTCTCGTTGTGCTTTGAGTGATGACATTGTTGGCGTTGAATGGAGACATTCATGGGGTAAATTTGTGGTGCTGATAGCTTTTGGTCGAACATACGGCCTGAATCTCGACGCTGCGGTTAAAGAGTTTGCAGTCTCGAATTCGCCTCATACTTACATGAATCATTTCCTGACGGTGCGTGGGTGTTTGACCTATTTGGGAAGGCCGGCTGATATGATACTAAATTGTGCTGTTTTTGTCTTTTCTATCGGAACATATTCCGGAAGCGCGAGAGTAAATAAACCACTGTCATTGAGGTTGTAACGGATCACAGTGCCATTTACACTGCTTTGGATGTTCCGTATAATCTTGGCGGCTTCGAGTGTGAGAAGCCATTTCTTTAGCTCGTTGCTAGCGAAGGCAGCGGCATCCCTAGTGAAGATGGAAGCATTTCAAAGCAGCAACTGGATCAGTACATTAAATACATCTCGAGTTGACTGAGTTTAGCACTTCGCAACGTCATCTTTCATCCACGAAATGGGAACAAAGCTCAGCACTTGAGAGAAATTTTTTAAGGAAGGCACGTATTCAGGTGTCAGGTCGCGTATTGCATACGAGCCAGTATGACGTATGGTGCATCTGGATTGGTACGCCCCCTCATAACTGCGCGCGCACACCCTGCACGTGACGCGACGAAATTCAAGTCCTCACGTTACACATCTAAAAGTGATTGCAACCTGACGGGGAAAGCATGCATTTGTTCCGAATGTGAAATACACAGTAAAAACTACTCAATGCAAATGTATTACATACTCTGCTAGCTGTTTGCTATCTCAAGAAAGGACAATCGCGCCTGTCATGTCCTTCCTCTCGACAATCTGGATGTCCGCATCTTCTTGGAGCTCGCGCTGTAGCTTCCACTGACTCAAAGCAGAAGGATTACGCCTTGTGCTACTCCCCGCCACCGCACCCACAGGTCTGCCTCTAGTCCGCACTACCACAGGATTGTTCACTGGTGTGAGCGGCTGTTGGGAAAGCAACACAAATTGTTCCTCCAAAATACGTTGCTGGTGTGGGGGGAGAGTTTTGTGTTGAAATTGCAGCTGTGTCAATGCATCTGCAAATTCTGTCATCGCATCTGCAGAGGTATCACTATCATTGCACTCATGCTCTTACGGTTTTATAAGCCACCAGTGCCTATGGAAGTCGTGGGCCCCCAACGAAAAATGGTTGCCCTTTTATAGGTTGAGTCCGTGGGAGCAAGGAAGACCTGTCGTACTTCGAAAGATGCTAAAGCAGGTGGAGTCGCCAGCCAGGTGTTTAGGTTTCTGGAACTGATCATACACCTTGTTCAAAGCATAGTGTGATATCTTCTGCTTGACATCCTTCCAAATGTTGTGAGAGAAGTGAGCATGGAATGCGTCTTGTCGCATAGAATCTGTTGACTAATGTGACGCTCTTGATAGTCGATCGAGAGGGATATCTTCTGGTACACATCTTTACAAACTCCTGAAGAGACACTGATCCATCCATTTATCGAAGAATGTTTGCCTTCAGCGCGAGATGTAGCCAAGTGACCAAGATGCAAGACTAGCTTGGTGGATGCGGTGACAAAGTTTTCCTTGTGTACGATGAATGTGCTCCTCAGGTATCCAAAGTCTGTCCGTACTCGCAGTAGGAGATTTGCTGATCTTTTCAATTAGCGATAAACGTCTCCACATCTATCGAAGCAGCCAGAAGGTGCCAGTCTGCCAGAAACCGTTCCCAACCTTATCAATTCGGATATGTTACACCAAATTGATGACAATGTTTTTTTCGATGTGCCATATGCAGAGAAGATAAAGAGTATCTCCGAGATTATTTTAATTGCTGACATAAAGGCCAGCTCTCGATCAGTAACCACCACACCAGGCAGGAGGTTCAAGAGAAACACCCCTTTCACGCGTATTAAAGCCCATACATAGTCATCTTCTGTCTTTCCGCTCATAATGCAAAATCATATGGAGAATTTAGCACTGGTGCTGGTCATGCCGACAACGTGGAGGGGTGGGAGCTTGAACCTAGTAGACAAACGTTGTGTTAGAGACTTGTATAATGTAGACTGCAAGGTGTGAAGCTCAACACCTGATGGTCTTGTACGTAAAGTCCATTAATGCGACGTCGGGAAACTCTCTAACTCGATCAACAGCACCTGGCGTAGCGAAGAAGAGGTGTGTGATTGGACCCTCATCGTCTTTTGCATAGTCATGTACGACCCCTTTTTCCTGCAGCTCCTCTAGCACGGACTCCAGAGGTTTACGGCTGTTCAAATCTTCTTGTCGAAGCAGGGCTTTAGCATTGAAAATGTCTTTACTGGTGAGGTTCATTTGCGGATCTTGTTGCCGTAAGGTCGTAAGGATAACTTGGGGGCTGCAACGGCCTTGGACATCTATTGCACGACCTGTCGCACTTGATCTGTGACTTTACGTGCGCTAGGAAAGCCTGACATTTTGGCTGTTGCCTCTTGGTTGTGAGAACCGTCCTCTACCTAGAGCCGCCACATCCTTCCCTCTGCGGTCAATTCTCTTTTAATAGTGACGCTACAGGGGCATTCGACGCATCTGCTGCTGGTCTTTCTCTTCCAATTCCCTTCAGTGAAATATTCGCGACGGTTCCTGTACTCTAGGCCGTGCGAGCAATGGATCCGGACCTTGCGTGCTTCACCGCTTTTGGAGGGTTTTGATCGAGTCCGTCCCCCCACAGCGTAGCCTTGGTCAAGTACAAACCGCTCTACTGCCGACTGAGCATCAACAAGAGAAGGATAAGTATGCTCGGGTGGTGGTGCTAGCATTGCCGGAAGAGCAAGGAACAGAGAAATAGTACGATCGGATGGAGGATAGCTCGCATTTAGTGGGAGAAAAAAAATGCGACATCACGGGGGGAAGGGGGGTGCGCGTATTTATTAGGGGTGTACGCCCAGGCGGCCCCCTAAATTAAGCGTCAATTTGGATATAGCGGTCTGGTCTACCGGATTTGTCGTACCACAATCGGAAAACGCCAGCAACTCTTGTACATGACTCCGACGCTGTTTTAATTTTGCAAAGAGTTAAACAGTTGCAAGAGACTTTTCGTGTAACGACAAATGCATAAATCTTTGGGATTCCCGAGCGCGGTACGCATTTGGACCTATCATGTAGTAATGGTACGGCAACACCGTACCTACCAGAAAGCTGTGATTCATGCCCATAAAAACGTCACTACTGACTTAAGTTTATTAGCTGTGGAGGAGGATACTAAAGCCCAAATATTAAGTTAAAGCTAGCTTTTAGAGACCGCGTCTCATCAAAGCGCGCGTCTAATACGCTGTCGTTGTGCCACCAACTTACACTTTTTTTTACTTAACTGAGTAAAGTTCTGTCTCACATTAACAACCTACTTGGCAGTATGCGCAAGAAGATGAAAAAATGGCATTGACATAAAAAACCTGAGAGTGTTAACTATTACAAACAGTTTGCGTAATAATGCTCTATTGGATTACCCAATCATCACTGCCTGCGAATTGTTTTTGAGAGATTATTTCTTGCAGGCGTCTGAAGGTGTGCGTAGAGGACGTGCACAACAGGTATAAGCTCCCGCCAAATCTTCAAAGCTCTTGAAATCCTTTTACGAGCCGTCTTTATGTGATCGTGTCAGCGATTGTGAGCCTCAATGTTGACTAAGCTCAGTGTATCCATAAATTCTAATATTAAAGGGAGATGGCTGAAAATATGGAACAAGAATTTGGTGTACAAACCCTTAGGCATTTTCTGAGTTGCCACCGGAGCATCATTTTCTCGACTTCGAATTTTTTTTTACATGGATAGCGGATTTCCAGGTACAAGGCTTGAAGCCATTACGTGAAAAAAATTATTACTGCGACTCTTGATGACCTTCTGAGCGAGCAATATCGACGCACATAGCGCTCAATGGAGGGGTAGCGGAGCTACACAGCTCATATTCAGAGGGAATACTTACGACTTAAGAAATCACTTAGGTCTACAGAAGTAAGATTATTCTAGTTTAGAGAGCCTCTAGTTCCGATAAATTGTCAAATAAAACTGCAGAGTCTTCACGCTCGTAGAGCTTCTAGGCCTGCTTCAGGGCACTAACAAGAGTTTCAATAATCTTACGCACCATGTGCTCTAGAGTAATTGACACAAGAAGGCACTTACTTTTTGCAATTTACCAACGTCTAAAGTACACGTGTCAAAAAAATCAAAAGGGGAATGTTTTTTGATTTCTAAGTTTTATCTGTAATATCCCTATTCAACTATATAATACTATGGATGAACTAGTTCTCATAGCAGCTCTTTGTTCCTAAAAGATTGACGGATGGTGCATCAGTCTGTTATCTACAAATGACGGATGTCATCAACCCCATCAACTATCACAGATTAAACTCAGACTGTATAATACATTTACAGGTTGTATTTCATTTTGTCTAATAACCGTCGTGTGACCCTGTTTCACCCTCCCTCACCGAGCTAACGCTACCAAAAAACGTCAATTAACTCATTAATTTCCTCATCGAGGCCATTAGTGAACAGATAATCTCACAATTGTCCAACGCGTAGAATTTAGCCACGCAAATGAGTTTACAAGTCTTTTCGACCTTCTCAGCATCGAGGAGAAAATGCGGACTATATCAGTGATACTGAGTTTATTTCAGCACCCCAGTGCGAGACGAGATGTCAAGGCAGACACCCAATCCTTTTGTTGAACGTTGAGCTGCAGATAAGATGACATTGCTGCACCTAGTCCGGCACATGGTAAGTGATCATCACGAATTCCCTCGATGAGCAACAAGAGTGGGTACTCCAAAAGTGTAAGAGCGCTCAGCGCAGATCTTAGATCATGTCGACACAAGGGTCACATATTCACCCATTGCTTACCCGTTTCAGTATAAAGAAGTCCCTATGAGAGAATAGTGTTCAGTATGTGGTAAAGTGGACCTTAGTCATGCTGCCACCATAACTTAAGCGTTTAAGGCACATTGGGAATTAAGCGATAGGTACCTGGTACCAACTATATTTTGCCGAGGTCAATAATAGGCAAGGCATACTTAATGAGGTGCCAGTCACACCGATCAGGGGTATCCCGTACTCCATGTCGAAGGGGAGAGAACCGATGAAGAGGACTACGCGTATGCTCACTGGGTGCAAAGAGCGTGAAACCTAAGCAAAATTGCGTCTCATGATGCTTGCGCTTAAAAGGCAGACGTACGTTTCGAACGAAAACTCAGTTACGACTGCGCCAGGTTTTAAGGTGAGAAGCCATTTGCGGGCAGCGCTCAGCCAGCACTACGCTCCGATTGTGCCGGTACATGCGAGTCATACTAGACTTTTGCCGTGGACCTACCTGCTACTTCCACTATTGGAAAAGAAAGCGTGAGGGGTCGCAAGCTGACATCGACCATAGCGCCCGAAGACATTCACAGCATACGGTCCTTCATTCCGAAAGGTGTCTCTGAATCCCATGATCCATAAGACTCACTGATTTACTCACCACTTCACCCGACATTAGTATGGCCCATGACGACGACGTCATTAAATGATCCTCTCCTACTAAAATGGAGGTACCCTTGCTTATAAAGCAACACCGGTGGCGGTCGGTATGTCAACTGTTTCCTATGCGCATTGTTAGATGAGATTAGCAGTCTTTGTGAGACTTTGGATACAACTAAGCGCACTCATACCGCAATGCAAGCCCGTCTGCTAAATGTTTAAAGGATTCATACGCGGACGGAGACGCGGCGGGATTACCTGATACGGATGCAGCAACCTTTATCAAGGCCATATCCTCTTGGCGATCATCTCCTGATAAACCTGAAACGGATTTTTTTACCGCTATAGAATGTTACGGAAAACACGAGGTGCGTACGCATCTTCCGCGGTTTGTTGAACATATACGCAACGCCCTTTTCGGTCACGACAATGTTAAAAGTCCTAAAAACGCCCTTTACCTTTTAAACACGTTCGACACGACATTTGAAGGCAGGTTCTTAGAGTTTAGTATGACTTGGTTAACAGCATCAGGACTTTCACAACAGCTTTTTCTTTTGGCATCCGCTTGTTATTCTGTGTGTCTCGGTGATTAGTCATCGCGTCACGCACATGTCGTAAGACATTTAATCCCACATTTAAAAACACCCATCTATATTTTTAATAGTAGCAGAGATGATATTTTGCTTTCATGTTCGGCAACGACCATAGCACATATGTTGTCAACCGAAATCTTTGGTAGGCCTAGCAAGTATTCCATGTTGATGGACTTCCTATACACAGATAGTGCAGGCATCTTGCCAGATATGCGGCCGCATGTGCCGAATGTCTGATCCGTTGGAACGTCTCAGATGTCTGCACATCAGTCCTATCCCATTACTAAAGTTCTGGCCACAATAATATATGTTTAACCAGGCCGTAGGTCTACTCATGACCGAGATGACCGCTGATAGCTGTGTCGTGGACCTCATTGAATGTTCGATACTTCAGTTTCTCATCATGATGAACAATTTTACACGAGTTATATTTGATGTCTTTGCGAAAGCACAACAATCCATTATAGATAAAATGTCGATATAGCCTCACATGCAAACGTGCCGACAATAAATGTGCAAATCCCAAAAGTTGTCGCTTCCAAGAGCTTGTAGCAAAAATACAAATTGTTATCTTGGCATGAGACGCACATGTGATGGCAATAAACGACGAAGGTAAAATCGAAACATGATCAAGATCATATTCGGACCGGCGAGACAACGCATCAGCCAGCGTTTCTTGCCTCCCTTACTCACAATTCCCCTTAGAATAATTTGATATAGAAATGATAAGGCTACCATCTATGGGATGTGAGGCGATTGAGTCGCCGTGGGCAAAGACGCATAGTCTGCTTCGACGACGAATGGCTTAGAGACAAGCAGGTGAATTCTCAAACCGACAAGTGCATATTCCATTAAAATTTAATATTTGTCATGATCTGAACAGTTCTTCAGCAGTATAATTTGAAAGGATTCAAATGCGATCAATTTCTCGCGGCCAGAAGCAATTGTATGTAATAGGGAGCCGCTTATGGCAAATTTGGATGCATCGCATACAACACATACGATGTACTACGAATTTGGCAATGTTAGAATGCAACAATGGAGAAGACTCTATCATACGGCCTTGAAGGTCTCATCTTCGAATTTATTCCAAGTACTCGATAAGAAAATTGGTCAATAACCGAACCATATCAGCGCAATTCTCACTATGCTTGTGCCAAATAAATGAGGAACAAGACAACCCACTATGGCATTTACCTTTGCAGCATTTACAGAAGACCACGTTTTCGAACGAAGCACACATGCAGGATCTCGTCCGCTGTAAATTTGCATTTTGACACATAAGCATAGAGCTTGGTAGTGCACATTTACCCAAGCACAGCTCGTAAATGGTCGATGTTGTTATTCACGTCCGAGCAAGCCTAGTGGTTTGCTATGGGCAAAAAAGTCATCGGAATATGTTTGTGCGTAAGCAAATTAAGGGCGGAACAAGTGTGTCAGCAGACTATTACTTGTAGCCGGAGTATTCAAAAGCACATGGGGCATATTAAGACACTATTAGTGCATACTGCTTAGAGTATCAAGAGCTGTGAAAGGGTATCACTTGCTCGCATGAGTTGATAATACCCATCGAGCAGGTTAACTTTGCCCGTATGTAGTACATCCTGCTGTATATTTCTGTAAAAAGCTCTTTCCAAAAATCGGTGTTTATGCCGGTATGGTGACCGCATTAAGCTTAACAAAACGTGAGCAAATTTCTACTTAGCATTTGGTTTTTTGGCACGAAGTTCGGGCTGGAATGAGCATTCATAATCTCTTGCACCATTCCCGCCGATTGCTCAGTACTAAAATGCGTCAATGAAGCCACATTTTTTCGTCAGTAATAGACTGCCTGGTACGCAGTATAGAATCCAATAAACCAGGACATTTTCATGACGTACGCACCTATCGAAGGTTATTACATTTGGGGTATAATGATATACCAAAATTTAAGCTCCTTAATTAAAGTGTAGTAGGGGTCTACCGGATTCTTTAATACATATGATCCACTTCGTACACTAGGTACCGCATTTGTACTCTAAAGGACCATTCATCCAAGTGAAAGAAGAGTCAGCTCATTTTAAAGGCTAAAGGCTACCATATTGGATTAGTCGGCCAAGCACAATGCTGAACTCATTCACAGACATTTCGTATACCTCTTACTGAGCAATAACTAAGAAGAGGCCCACAAAGTCAACTTCACCATCCACGTGACTTGTCACTCCATCGATTGATGTAAAAATCTAGTCGTTAGTATCGATGAGCAAGATTGCAGACACTTTCCGTCTTGTAGCAACAATTTGGCGCCGCTACCGTCACTAAAAAGATACTAAAATCGCAGCAAGGGCGGACTATCAGATTTTACAACGCAATAAGCTGTATTAATTGTAGAGCAATTTTAACAAAAAATAAGATCTCTGTCAATATTACGTGCAAATCTACTTAATCAAGCTTATCACCCGGCGATTTATCCGCCACTGTACACACATCAGACTCCAAATATCTGGGCGTCTCGACAAAAACGTCAACAGTGGCATTTAATGAAGTGCGATGACATCTGCCATCACTCTGTCTATGTTTCACGTTCCTTTGCACATGCATCAGGGGAGCCTCTCTTTTGACGCCGGGGCGTATTTACAAATTTCATAACCGATATTCAATGAGGTGCTATAGCAGTCGCGTTGACTCTGTTGAAGATTACATGCCACTCTACATACATGTGAAAGATCAAAATTTAAACAAATCGACCCGGAATAACTGACACTGTAAGCGTTAAATGGATCGTAAGGAACGCGTTACACTCAACGGATTGCGTGTCGTCTCGCTATTGTCGTTGCCATCAGAGGCAACTATTTTGGACAGTCCGATGAACAGCATTCTAACTGACTAAGCCAGTAAATTAAGCTTATAGCGCTTTTTCTTTCCAGTAATTGTGAGTTTATGACTCTACAAAGCTTGACTGGAAAAAATTACGCGATGCGCCTTAGGCCTTGGACCTCCAACCAATCTTTGACTCCCGGTTTCAAGCTAACTTTAAATAGAGTGAGACATCATATCTTAAACACAAATGGATGTCATTACACCTTTTTACTAGTAAAATCTAATCTTTTTACACTTCAGTTCTACAGAACTATTGTTTCGGACACCCGAGACTCAGTTGCAAGAGGAAATGAGACAAAATCGCCTTTTTGCACTGTCATCCTTCAGTATGCTGCTGCATTATCAAGGAAACGGTGTTGGAAGTATCTCGCGATGCCCGAGATTCAACCAAAGTGAACGCGGCTTCGAATAATATTCTAAAATGCTGCAAAGACAACCATAATGCCTGACTACATTTCATTATTTAATTAAAGCTCACAAGTTCATTTCGGTCGAAGCCATGTTTTAACTCTACCTCCTAGAGCTTCTACATAGCCTAGTTCTTCCCCAGTAAGGCGACTTGGGCCTGCTGGGAGTCGTCGTTCCCCTTCCCCCCGCTGAACAAGGATTCAGGTTCGGATGGGATTTGTATTACGGCTTCGCCGATTCTGTCGCGGTATACGCAGTGGACATCTAGGGCGAACATGCCTTGTACTTATGCGCGTATACGTATACGAATGTTACGTTCCGTTTAGCATTTAAAAGATTGGTTTTTTTCATCATACGCACGACTAAGAGTCATGGGCTCAGCCATATAAAACGAGCTCTGGGCATGTTTATGCGTACCATAGCGAGCCGATATAATGTCAAACTCAGCGTTTGTTGGTATGTCCACAGCCTCCTCAAAATTAAGGGAATGGACACGAAAAAATTGCGTCCGAGCGACCCCAGATCAAATCCCTTCCATCAAAGTCATCATACTCACTTCCTCAAAGAGGGGGTCCAGTTGAAAAGAAGCAAGAAGAGTTTCCGCTTTTGGACTATACTAAAAATCTCTAACCTGTTGGGGTCAAATACAAGCGCGAAAGCACTCGACATGTCGTTTTTTAGTCGGTGTAAACACGCGAAACATCTGTCTTTTAAGCAAATTTCGGAAAGAAAATGCGGCGTTTAAAGACTTATCACATGTCAGCGTCCATTCTCAGGCTCTAACTTCAAGTTTAATGTGAATAGGCCAAATCTCTGATGATTGTTTCACAGCCTTGCGGCTCTCATCGCCAATTCGACATCTTGAATCAAAGTAAGAGATTTTTTCCTGTTTCCCTGCGAAGGTCTTTACTATTATAACAAGCAGAGAGCCTCAGGCACTTCACCGATCATAGAAATGATTCGTGTTGGCAGTGCTGACGCCACATGGTCTTGGACCTGCCCGATTAGCTTAGCCTCAGATTGCTATAAAAAACTCCTGTAATGGGGAAAGAGCTGTTACGTTCATGTAAACTAACGTATTCAAAATGAAGCGTAGGAAACCACACGTGTTTATTGTGTGTGTCTTGAATGATAATTTCAGATCTGTTTTATTTTAATTTGTTTCCCTAAAACATCTTAATGACGAGTGATCTCGAAGCCATGAGAGCCACTCGAACGAACATCGCAACATATTGGCTTGTAATAGGTCTGTACCCGCTTATAAGCGCTATAGGAATACGACGATCCACATTCGCTATCTCGGAAGTAGTGCATACCTACTTGTACAATTGCATACTGGTTTAAGGACACTTAACTAATGGCATCAACGAATATACAGTTAGTTTGTGTAATGTTTAAATTTCTATATACTAACTCCACCTAAATTGCACTCGCATTGTAAGTAAAGATTTAGTTAGCCTAACAAAATAATGCCATCCGCGACACTAGTGGCAGCCACATCAACCACGAAGGTGACGAAGTCGTCTTTCAATTGACGCCGCTACCCGTAGCGGCGGTGACGCGTAGGCAGCATACACAGACTATTTTTTGCAGCTTCTATTTTAATGACTGCAGGATGTTCCAGAAAGCTAATTGAGATGTGCGAGCTGTGGCAAAGCTAGCGAGTAACACGGGGCATTCCGGTCAAGACAACATTTGCCGTGAGACAGACATCATTAAAAGAGTCTCAACTATTCTACGAGCGTCGGTAGAATTCCGACGCTAATGATGTTGATCGTCTGGCGCAACAGAAGAAACAGCGTCTGAGCTGTAAGATGGTAGGCCTTTAACGCACGAAGTGTAAAATCTCATTTAAAATAGGACACTGTTTCTGTTTTTTACACTTTTTGGAAGGATATTAAAGGTGCAAGGCTGGTCAAGAAGCGTGGCCAAACCGTGCTGAGTGGGACACGATCTTAAGGAATCATTCAGTGAAGAACGATGAGAGAACGCGGCTTGAAAGCTAAGATAAAGCTCAATGAGCGTATGCGAGCGTCTACAGCGTTGTGCACGCACCTGATTGATCAATCAAGTCAAAACCGTTCCAAGAAACTCGCTTAAGATCGAAAGTTTACTGGTATCGCGCGTGACTCCACACTCTCTTTCACGTCTGTTCTTACACTCACATCTTGGTAGTACTTGTGACATTAGGAAGAAGCGACATAAGGATTTCGATTTAGTCTATTTCGGAAGGAGACCCTATTTATTGTATGCGATGCATCCACTTCTATTTTACGAGACTAAGCGAAGAGTTGAGTAGCCCGGCGCATACGACCGCGACTAACAAAATCCAATGTGTTGCAATGTTCAAATCTACGCTCAACTAGCAAATGAAGATTCCCATTGCAATAAATAATTCGCGGAGGACGGTCGCGCCGAAATGGTACTTGGTGCAAACCGTGACCTAAGAGAGGCTCCAGTTGTTGATGACGCTGTCGTCGAGAGACACAGCGTGGTAGACCAGCTGATGCTTTTCGTTTGTCCAGTATTACTTTAGGTGTGCTACGTTGCTGAGAGTGCTAAAAAGGGTCGCCATGAGTACTTCGACGGCGACTCTTGGGCTGGCTCAGCGTCATAATTTTTTACATCCAAGTGAGGCTCTAAGTCGTGACATAATAATAATGCGTGTTTTTCGTACGTAGGATATCCAAGATCTTTACGTCATAGATGACCGCGGTGTATGTCCACGGTACTGTACACTATAATGACGAAAGCCCCGGGTGATAACGCGTGAGATGCTCGACGTAACATGTCGGACAAATGTGCACTGTAGTTACTATAGTTAGCGTATATGCGTCACCAATAGTTTTAAAACCTTTAAAGGTTCAATATACCTTGAAGCGAGTATGCTCGTGCCCGGATTCGTAACAAGAAGCATTTGTTTGGGGTACCACGAAACTTCACGTACACTCGTACGTGCAGAGGAAGCTAATCTGCTCAAACTGCTAGTTTGAGTAAAGGCAAAAAGTGGACTGTATTTAACATAGTTAAGCTATCAATATAAATTCAGCCTTTTTCTAACTATGCTAATCTACATTGTCGAATGACGACAATCTGCTCACCACCCACTACACGCGTCTAGGAGCGATTGGTGGTAATCTTGGTTGATACATCGTTGAATTAACCGGTAACAAGTTTATGAGCAGCGCATGAATATTATCCCGAAGGGATAATGTTCCTTCAATTTTACCCGTCTCGAGAAGTATTGGCAAGGTTTGTCATGCTTGACTAATTTCCTATTGACATTGTTTGGTGTCAATATCATGAAAAAGACTACCCCGTTACATCACCACCCCTTAACCACCAATTATCCCGTTGATTAAATTTAGTGATTGAGACCGGGTGATCACCGTTAGATCACTCTGGAAAAGGGGGGCACTTTTTGGTCGAGTATCATCTCATTGCCACTTCATCGCATGGTGTCGTAGCCCATGCGGTGCGCTGCTGAAGCAGTCAGAAAGGCGGTTGCACGCATGCGTGGACCCGAGGAGATTTCTTCTCTTGCTTTAGCAGCAGGTGATCATTCTCCTGCTGTTGCAAGTGGGCAACAATCAGTGCCTGATGCGACTAGTCCACGTGGTGAACTACCATGTGCGACAGATACATCCGATGTGTCTACAGCTGGTGTTGCGACTGGCAATGTGGATGAGCCTGAAAAAGAGCTCATCTTTTCAGGCGATTCGAAAGATGCATCCTACGCTAAGGTGGTGCATTCTGCCTCCGGATTACCCGGGGCGCACACTGCCAGATTCAGGTTGACCGGCTCTGGGGAACGTGGAGGCATCATGTCCAACCTCTTCGGACCAAGTGATTCGTCCGAAAAATTCTCGTTTCACGCAAGTCCATCTGACGATAAGACGCGTGGTGATGGTAGTGATACACCAATGCATCACCACAAGCGAATTAACTCGAGGGATCGAGCTGCTACTGGTGTCAGTGCTCATGCTGACACCACTCAAAATGGCAGACACTTCCAATATCCTTCGCTATGCTCCTCAGGCGATGTCTCCTTCGATACCATCATCGAAGGAGTTACATCGAGTGGCCAGGATGACCACCTAACGGGATCGCATCCCGTTGTTCGACTGTGGGAAGATCTGTTCTCCTAATTCCAGTACGGAAATAATCCGTGATGCGGAAGAGTTCTCCACCGATGTGTTCTTCAAACATCGGTGGTACAACAGCAACCGTGGTCAAGACGGTAAGGCCTTTGTGCAAGGATGACATTCATTCATACCATCGAGTGCAGTGGCTGTGAGGCTTGGCTCGATAAACTTCATGCAGCTCGCATCAGGTTAAAAAAGGGCAACCCGGTCGGTGTACGATACAAGTTGCACCGACTGTCAAGAGAGGCAGGGTTGCCCTGTATCTCGAGGGGCGATCCATGTCCAGGTTGCCTGGACAATGCTAATGGTGCCCCAAGGGATGCCTCCCTCCCTACTGTTTCCTTCTGTAGGGCGCGCATCTCTTCTGAGATGGCCGAAGGAAATGATACGTTTCAATCCCCGTACTCGCGTTCGGGGAGTTCGTGTTCCGACGGCTCTTCTTCGAACGCAGCGGGTGGGTCTTTTCATATTGCTCGAAGAGGCCCAGAAAGAAAACAATCAGCTGGGCGATAGTTACCCATCTGTCCCAGGTCGGTTGTTAGCCGCGCCAGCGGACGAGGTAGGTCTTCCGGCGCTCTTCACGTCGCGGTCGTTTAAGATACGCTCCATTAGAAAGCGTCGACCACCGCAAGAATCTATTTAAGGATGTGGTGGAGGCGAAAACATCTGATCTGGCTCGAGGGTCGGATCAAATTGATGTTTAGGAGCTCAACGGTGTAAAGGATAAGTTACACGACGACTTGGCTCATAAATGGACTCAGCGTTATGAACTCCATGACATTGTAAAGGACTATTCCAATTCCTTAGCACACGATCGTTTAAACGATCTTTCTGCGTCTGCGTTTGAGCAACTTGAACGAACGTTCAATTTGTTCCCTTCGTGACTAGCTTACTGCATCTCTTTAGAACATCGCTCAACTGCATGAACAGGTCACTTCTTAAGTCAGCCAGACTAGCTCGATGAAACGGGACCACTCGAAGGTGGTCTTGGCCCTTAACCGTGAAGATTTTCTTCGCCTCTCGAAAGGGCTCTTACTGATAGTACGGGTGGAGACGTCCAACGTAGAACGCAGGATGTGTACGCATCGTAAGAGACAATTTGATCAGGTATGCGTTGTCCATTTGGCGCATTACACGAAATGAACCGATATACTTGGGCATTAATTTACTGCTGCCCACGTTCGTTACTGCGAGTTTTAGTAGATTGACTGTAAAGAGTAAAACTAAGTCTCTTTTATGAAATGAAGGAACCTTTATTCTTCCATGTTCGTCTGCGTTTCTTTTCTGCTTGTCGTTGCATCTGCAATAGAGTCTTGAATGAAGCGGACAACCGCTTCGCGAATCAGCAGACGCACATCTACTGACTAGTTCTTGTTGACAACAGTGCGCTTCGTGTGCACTGCTGAAAGAGCGTTGTCTTCACCAGTGAGGGCGCTATCTTCCCCGCCGTAGCAGTCGTTGACGATGCTGAATATACCCGCATCGTCGTCATCATCACCGATATCGATATGATTGAAATTAGCAGTCATCACGTCGATATCATTGTTGACGAATGATGAGCAAGAGCCAGAAGGGTTTTGTTCAAGCAAGTCGAGTCCCCCCTTAAACTAGAGTCACAATCTAAGAAGGCGGATAAACGTGGATGGCGTAGGCCATTCAAGATGAGCAGTGCATGTGGTGTCGACGCATGCACCGAGTTGTTGATGGCGAATTCCGCCATCGGCAAGGATGCACTCCAACTCGCAAACGAGTGGACGTAACCTCGAAGTATCTCTTCGAGGACGCGGTTGACGCTTTCCGTATGACCATCTGTTTCTGGATGTTCAGAAGTCGACAACTTCAAACGTGTTTCGAATGAACGGAGCACGGATTGCAAGAACTACGCACTGTAGCGGGGGTCCCTGTCAGACAAGAGTTCACGAGGTAAACTGTGAAATCGGAAGATAGTATCGATGAAGACACGAGTACAGCCCTGGGCTGTGATTGACTCTGGTACAGCAACAAGATTTACCATCTTGCCGAACCAATTAAAACCACAAGAGTACCAGTATTCTTATGAGCGTCTTCGGGTTACCCAAAGACGAATTCCATCGATACGGACTACCAGCGCTCTGCCAGAAATCGGTAGAGGCTTCAAGGGTGTACAGGATGAAGGACAAGAATTCACCCGTTGGAGAAATTTGCAAGCGCGGATGTATTTGCGCACAAACTCATACCGGCGGGGCCAGTAGAAGTCACGACTTACCGTAAGGTAAGTCTTTTATCAACCGCGGTGCCCACTTGTTGGGGCATCATGACACTCAAACATGATGCGCAATCACAAATCATCATGAGCGGGAACGACGAGACGAGGTGTGTCGCCGTTGACTGCTGTATAGTACAAAAGTCCATCACGAACCGAATACCGTTTGGTTGAAGAGCGGTATTGAAAAGACAAGCTTTTCAAAGCTTGACTGCATGGATTAGATACGTAATCTAGCAATCGCAGTAGAGACTTATCTTCTGCGTACGCTTTTC
This sequence comes from Peronospora matthiolae, assembly GCA_921007115.2. Classification (NCBI taxonomy): domain Eukaryota; phylum Oomycota; class Peronosporomycetes; order Peronosporales; family Peronosporaceae; genus Peronospora; species Peronospora matthiolae. The sequence goes on from CAKLBY020000339.1 coordinate 199,797, forward strand.
GCACGTCGTCGAGCAGACTCGACGACAAAGCACTCACTGATAGAATAGAAATATTGGGATTACCGCTTGTGTCGGAACGAGCAGTCGGCTCCTAGTCGGGCCGACGAGAAAAAGCATCAGCGACAACATTAAGTCGTTCTGGGTTTTACTCGACAGAGAAGTTGTGCTCCGCGAATAAAGACAGCCACTTTGCCATTAGTTGCGAAACTTGTGGACTGTTTACGGGCGTGCGTAGCGATGCATGGTCGGTACAAACGATGAAGGTTCTATCTCGTCAGATTCAGACCCGAAACTTAGCCAGTGCAAGTCTCATGGCAAGGCGTTCCTTGTTATGCACTGGGTAGTTCCGCTCATCTGCTTGCAGCTGATGTGATTGGTAACAAACGACGCACTCAACGCCGTCTGAGTCGTACTGCATTAACGCGCAGACGATCGCAAAATCTCCGGCGTCACAGACCATATGGAATGGTCTGTTTTCGTCTGCGATCCCCAACACAGGCGATTATATCAAGCTTTTTTTGATACCTTCAAAAGAGTGCTGACATATAGCACTCCATGACCACCTCTCGTTTTTCTTCAACAGAGGAGAGAGATGAACGGTCATCTCGGCGTAGTTCCGCGAGTACTTGTGCAAGTACTCTGCTAAGCCAAGGACCTTTCGAAGTCCCCTGACGTCGACTGGCACAGGCCAGTCGCTAATCGACTTGATCTTTTCCGGACCAGGGCATACACCGTTTTTACCCACGATGCAGCCAAGAAGTGGTATCTTGTCTCGCTGCGAATATACACTTCTTGAGGTTCGCGAACAACTTATGCTCTCGCATTAGTGTAAGAACCTTCCAGACGTGGATTCTATGAACCTCCACGTCCGTCTTTCTATCCATAGCCCGGCTATGGACGAAGACATCGTCGAAGTAACTCGGTTTAAAGTCTCGCACCGATCGCAACAGATTCGAAACACATCTGTTAAACGTTGCAGGGGCGTTACTTAGCCCATGTGGCATCACTAGCCACTCCCAGAGCATACCACTGGGGATGCTCACTGCTGTGTACGGGATGTCCCGTTCACGCATGAGGATCGGATAGAATCCATCCATCAGATCCATGGACGAAAAGATGGCACTTTTTGCCATAACATCAGTGATGACGTCCTTTCTTTGGATCGGCGTTCGAGCCGGTACCGTTGCAGCGTTCAATTTGTTGAACGCGTGCACTATCCTCCACCCTCGTGTGGCCTTTCGCACACAGAAGGTCGGAGAGCTGTGTGGGGATATTGATTCCCTCACATGATCAGCCTCTAGACGGTCGGCATAGAATTTGTCGATCGCTGTTACCTGTTCACGAGGCAGTGGCCACTGCTTCATGACACAGTATTTCGAACCAGGTTTCAGTTCGATCTCGTGCCGAGTGCCTTTGTCTTTGGGCAGCTCGCATGGCACGGAATCAGGGAAAACATCCCTGAATTCAACCAAATTCTTATACAAAGGATTTTTCTTGAAAGGCTTCCAAGATTGAGACGTGTATCGCTCAATCCGAATCTTCTCATCCAGGACACTCTCGTTCATCGATGAGCTACTGAGAGCCCGTTTGTTCTCAGCAAACACTTGTGCCGACCGAATATCGGCAAAGTACTCGTCCTCTGTGACGAGTACGCAGATCTGCTTGATCTTGTCACTACGCAGATCTCGCAAGAATCTTTTAGATTCTAGCGTTTGCAAATTGACTACCTCCGATGCTGACTTCGGGGTTGTAACTAGATCAAGTGTATAAGCGCCTGCACTTGATCCGTCATTCACCAAGACATTCACTGACTCGGTGATCGCCTGGGAAAACACATCCGCAGGTGGTTGGGGATCCACACCCTCAACATAACTCTCTCGGGAGTTATTACTCTCAGGTACGCTGGAACTCTCTTCCAGTACGTGTTCTGACTGTGGGTATACTACCACAGTCAGGTCCTCTTTGATCGACTCTCTTTTAGTTGCCAAGGCTTGCTCTACGATCGACTCTCTTAGTCGCTATCGCTTCAACGTGTTGTTCATCCTGAACAGCACTCATCTATCTTCTTAAATTCACCCTGCTTGGTGTGTGCATCCATGAACTAGTCCACTCGATCTCTTCAAGTGGTGAACCTATGGCTCAGCCTGTGTCTCTACACAGGTGCCAGAAGCTGGTTTCACAGTGAAGTGGCCTTCTACACTGTGATCTTGTGTAGTCACACTAACAACCGTACCACAAGTGAGGCTATCGCACTCACTCGTAGTACATCCACACGCTTGTGGACGCTCCAAGACATTCATCCGATGGACATCTGATGAACAAACGGCAGGCATCTTCACGGATCGATGCTGTCAGCTGATCCAAGGCTGGTTTTTTTCTGAGCCATAGCACACCAAGGATGACATCAAATTTGTCATCCAAATCCAGTACGATGAAGTCATCATCGAACTGCTTTCCTTATATCGTGTAGTGGATTCCCACTACACGTTTGTTCACTGTTACGGATGCGCATGTAGCAAGGCACAACTTCATCCTCTTTGGAGAGAACTCTCGCTTAGCATATTTGAACCTACTATCCCCTAGCGACTGGCCTCAAATGAAACTGTTCGACCCCTCACAGTCAACTAGGGCGCGAAGTGACATTCCACTTGTCACTTCGATCTTCAAAGTGATGAGAGACACCTCAGTACTAGGGGCAGCAACACACAGCGACTGTGTGCTGGGAGCAATCTTCGTCAAGAGTCCTTTAAATTCTCTTGACGTTGCTGGATTAGCAGGTTGGTCCGCCCCTACTGACACTGACCGTTTTTTGACGGGTCAATTTGCTGTCGCGGTTCAGCAACATGGTCGGACCCGCGCCTTGGACCTTTCTTTGACCAACGACGGTCATCACGTCCTGTCTTTGGACGTGTTGCGGTGCTTGGGTCATTACGCTCATGAGCATAGCGTCAAAGCTTCTGACAGCGACGGCATCTTGCCGTTCGATTGTGACTCAGAGAGCGAGTCTTTTCTCTCTCGATGTAACAGAGGTCCATTGGTTCGGGACCTCCTGTTTCCTGTCGTCTCGTCGGACGATAGTTGGAAGAGTTAGCCTGAGACTGTCTCAGGCTCTTGTTTTCTTGTTCCGCATACGCTACACCTTTTCCAGCGCATGGAAGTCCTTTTAAACATGTAGATCTTCACTGGCCCATCCACAAGGACGTAGATGAAAACGTTGATAAGCGTGCTCATCAACAGGGTTCTCCGTGACACTACTTGTAAGGTATCGCAGGTGCTGTGCGTAAGCGTGCATGTCACGCTTACCTCGCTTTAGCCTCAGGAGTGCAGAGCGTGCTCTGAACTCAGCTCATGGAAGCATAAACGTCTCTTTAAGACGAGATTTCGAGATCTCTAACGACTCAAACACGTTTGGGTCGTGAATCTCGAGCCTTAAGGCCCAAGTCTTTGCTCGTCCTGTCACATTTTACAGGGCAAAGGTGACTTGCATCTCATCACCCTCGATGTGACGGGCCCTGATGGCGTCGTCTAACTCGACGAACCCTCTTAAAAGGGAATCTCCATCAGTTCCATTGTAACTTGAGATATACATCTCAAAGTTTTGGATCGACGCGTGTGCTTCGGCTCGCCCATTTACCGATGAGAGCCTTGCTGTTGTAGCAAGGCTATCTTCTGTCAGCAAGTTAGCCTTGTCGAAATTTGTTGATAGCAGCATGTTGTTGGTCTCTGTTTAGAGACTTCAACATGCCACTATTGGCGGGTCCGTCCATGAGCAAAATCATTCGTCCGACTAACTCCCATTCAGAGTCACTTAGATGGGAGTAGCCTTCACGTGTGACGTGAAAGTTGTCGTCTTCAACTTCCAACATGTTCATGTTCGACGGACACTAAGTAGTCGTTGGACAGACTACGAAATGCTACCAGGTGTAACGGGGCACGCTTTGTTTGGGGTACCACGAAACTTCACGTACACTAGTACGTGCAGAGGAAGCTAATCTACTCAAACAGCTAGTTTGAGTAAAGGCAAAAAGTGGACTGTATTTAACATAGTTAAGCTATCAATATAGATTCAGTCTTTTTCTAACTATGCTAATCTGCATTGTCGTATGACGACAATCTGCTCACCACCCACTACGCGAGTCTAGGAGCGATTGGTGGTAATCTTGGTTGATTTGTCTTTATTAACCAATAACAATTTATGAGCAGCTCATGAATATTATCCCGAGGGGATATTGTTCATTTCATTATTTCATCTTAAATAATTTTGACAAGTTTGTCACGTTAAACAGTTTTCCTATTGACACCGTTAAATGTCAATGTCATGTAACCGGCTACCCCGTTACATAGCTCAATCATGCACACGTAACTAGATGAGGTATGAGCTATTTAAAAAGCCTCGTGTGTTTGCTACAGTCAAAAAAGCACATCAATGTCAGTCGTTAAGCACTAGGTGCTCATTGTACTGTAATTACTTAGTGACCGCTGCTTTTATCACGGAATATCATGATCAAAGCGGAAATCAATGCTTTCTTTCTAGTTCGGATCATTAAAATGTTAGCCCAGAACCTAGTCCACATCAATTTTTCGGGCACAAATAAATAGATCAAAGTTACCCAATATTTATGCAAAATAACGAGAACAACGGCAGATGAATCACCAGGTTTCCGTAAGCCAACCACCACCCCAATATAAAACCATAATTACTCGATTTACGCCTTCTCATTTGTAGGACTTAGAATATCACCGATCTCAGAATTAATTTACAATCTCATTAACGATTGATAAAAACTGAATTCGAACTTTCCATGCATGTCTTTAAGTCGACGACAAGTAGTTATTTATAATACAGCTTAATTAAATGACCGAGTTACGGCTCGGTCAATGAGAATGAAATACCAGAGGTTTTAAAACAGGTTGGTCTAGTAGCAATTATCCGGCTAGCCTGTTTTGTAAACGGACAAACATATACACCACATCACGGCGTCATTATCTGCTTCAACATTAACAAAAGACAAGACAAATCTGGCTACAGTACAAAGTACTTGTTGCGTCTCCCTCGCTGGCTGCAAATTTCGCCGCACCCCGTTTGTCATGGCTAGTAAGCTCACGACCTCACTCCACGCTGTTGTTTTCTAAGCTGCGTGCTGATGCCCTATCTGCATCGCCTTGCGACCACGTTAAAAGTTTAACTTGCCATAGCGGTATCGTGAACTCGTGTCGGCTTGACGCTTATTGTCATTAACTTCATTGGCCAGGCAAGAGCTCATGGTATTGGTAAAGTGCAGAAATTAACACACTCCCAAGCTACTCAATAGTTTCTCTCCTGTATTGCTGATCGTGTCCGTGTTTCCGTGTAGTGTGGGGGAACGGCCACGGCCCTTGGCTATGGATAACATGTTCATCTTCTTAATGTGGACAGCGACTTCGTCTTCTCATTGTTAACCCACCTTGCGAATTATCACATTAAATAGACCATTCTGCTGTACCACTTTCGGAACAACCCTCTTCTGCAACACGTTCTGGACAAAGTACCAGATTAGTTTGCAATTTCGCGCGTGGACAAGCAAGAGATATGTAACCCAGATAATCTCCAGATGCATTTTGCCCGCGATGCGCTGCAGAGTAGACACACTCGATGCATCAGTTGCAATAATTAAATCGCTAGTGGCTTTATCTAGCAGCAATACGCTCGGCTAACGGTAAAGCGAACGAAACAAGCAGATCGCGTCTGGGTGCGATTATTTTATTGGGTTGGCCACCAATATTTAACAATATGACATTTTGTTATGCCCACTCAGAAACAAGGAAATTCTTTTGTTTTATGTAATACATATAAGAGATAGTGGATAAATAACAAAAACATGAGGGGGTAGACAATTTCCTATGAATAATAAGATAGGGTTTTTAAGTCCTGGACAAAGACTTTATGTAATAAAAACTGCATCGGGGTCACACGACTGTTAACGCCATACAGGGATACATCTTTTAGTGTAGTATACAATCTAAGTTTTGTCACTGATAATTGATGTGGTTGAAAACATCAGTCATCCATGGATACAGATTGACCTTATTTAAGTTAGTCCCCTTTCGATCTTATCATTTCACGTGTCTGATTTTAAAGTCAGTAGACGTCCAAGATTAAGAGCCAGCTTGTATCGTATACCCTAGGGCACATTCTGCTTACGATTCTTAGAGTCGTTGTTAGTTCCTTAAACGAGGACTAGGAGTACTACGATTTTAAGGACACTCTGAGTCTGCGTTTTTTAGTTCTAAGAACTAGAGAATCTTTACAAGCAATAGGAGCTTAATTCCGTAAAGCTTAAGTGAATTCCAAATTCGTGAGTCTTCCTATGACTAAGAGCTGTGTGCTCCAACACAGAAACCATTAATTCCCCTCAGGTTTTGGGGTGAATTCGATAAGTTTGATAAAAAGATACATGATTGGCTGATTTATTGACATGCATTAAGGGTAGTATACACCTATGATTGGTTTCTAAACATCTATTTGACCTCATTCTGTACATTTTGCAAGCGTTCTTACGTTTTAATTCGCACGAAATTTTGTCGCCTTTTTTGAAACGTTTGCGGGCTCCAAACTTTAACGTCCGCAGATGCTCTCAATCGCTCATTATGCTTTCAAGGTTGACGGCTATCTAACAACAAGCAATCACCATCACACTCATATGCAAAGGTTTCTGCGCTAGTGAGTGGTGAAACTAGAACTACCCTAATTTTTATAAGATGAGGAATCAAATCGTACACGTCGCTTGCACGCAACGCGTGTCACATTTAAATGTCCTTTTCGTTCCTTGATAACTTCCTGTTTCCGTGTATTGTTTCGGACGTGTTTATGTGCAATGTAGGTCTACAGAAGATCATTAGGGAGGAATTTTAGATGTCCGTGCATAGGGAGCTTTTGACAAGCGCGCATGCGTAGCCAAAACGGATGCCCTAACCATTAGGTTGTTAAGGTACCGCAACAAATACAGTACTGGTTACGATAATCCAGTTGCTGATGCTGTAAATGAAGCCGAGTAAATTGGATGCGCGTGTGAAAAGGCTTTTATTTTAAACATGCACGAGTGCTTGTGCCTACAAATGAAATAGGCTTGCACTGAGAAATGTAGTCAAAGTAATTTCGATCTATAAATTGTTTCCGTCAAGTTCTACATTGCTTGTAATGGGTTAATATAACTTACACATTTTTGTGCATTGCTACCAATTACAATACAGCGGCCGCATTTTCTTCACAAATTCAACAAATTAATCTCTTCAGTGCAGCCGATAACATCTTCATTTGGTTCGATGTAACATCTTTACATTCGCTCACTTTCTCACTCACAAATCTCAGTATAGTGAGTTCTTACTGTGGCTGATACACCGACAATGACGTCCCCCATGCATCATACTTGCGCAAACAGGTTCAATCGTACATAATTACGGCAGAAACTTAATTTTTAAAAATTCAACTGATGTGATAGCAATCCCTCCATTGTTGACGCATAATTACCCAACCATGTAGCGTTTATTAAACTGAAAGAACTTACCAGATAACTATGGGAAGATTGGCGGCTTCCTACATAATCATGTTTATGCTACCTTTTTAAATCTGTTACGACTTTAAAAAACGTGCAGACAAGTATCGCATATAAAAAATAAAAGCGATCATAGACCGACTTGCCTCGCAATACAAACCGTGCCAAAGATAAAACTGTCGTAAACGTGTATCGTCAATAATCGTCATTCAGATGCTCACTGGTTCATACGGTAGTTTGATTCTGAGGTCAAAGCGTAGCCTATGCTCTTAGGGTCATAAAATTTGTATACCAGTTGATGGCATGTAAACGATCAGCCTGCATTCAGCAACACGTTTTGATTCGAATGATAAAACTAATTTAAACTACACAATGGTCGAATTTAAATCAAAGTACAAGCAATAGATCATACAAAGGTATTTCACGAATGTGTTGGGTTCTGACCTAATTTAACATATAATTTGGGCCGGGTTTAGGTCCAATGGGCTTCGAATGGCGAAAGCTGCATCACTATTGCTCATTATCATATTATGATTGGGTTCTGCCTAGTCTTAGTGGCTCCAATCGCTTATAATGTACCCTCTACAGTGGAAATTTTTATAATGGAACCTTCACTGCGCGTCGCTAGCTGTTATGCTTAGCAAATTTTTTTTACCAGTAATCCAATTTTTGCGATAAAAACTGCGCGGATGAATCAGTAAAACAATAGAGGTAGAAGGAGGGCATGCAAATTAATAAGAATTGAGAAGTAGCACGGGTTTCGATTGGTCTGTGTATATTGCATAAATTTGGGTGCAATTGACCAAAACTACCAGAAAAAGTATTTCCAGTTCTGCTACCAGTGCCAGGAACCGCTTAGGGTGGGTTAAGTTTATAATTTCGTCGTAGAATGCCAACTAAGCTGCAGCACGAACAAGAACGAGATTTCCGACTACAGATGAAGCAGCTCATCTTTGATAGCAAGATAGCGGCACCTGGGCATCAAACAGATATCCAATCGCTCCGCATTTAATCATCACTTTATCACCTTTTCTTTGAACTTGTTCGGCGCCGCCAACATTTCGGGCCAATCAATCATGTCCGAGCAAAAGTTTTGCTTTTACAGCGCAAAACTTACAAGAGCTGGTCTGCTGACAATGTTTATTTCTGAATTACCGCTAATAAGCATAATTTATAAATCAGTTAGAAAAAAAGTTACAAATAGCAAAAGAAAAATGCTACAACGGCTACGATCAATGTAAACATGGCAAGAAGAATATAGTAGGCAAAAGAAGAAATTAAAGCGACTCACACGACAATTCCGTTGTTGTTACTTGCTTTGCGCTTGACGCCAAATACGTGTTGGAGAACGAAAAGTTCTATAGGGGTGGCAGTCACAAACTTTGGGAACTTAATCTCCTCCAGCATTGTGTGATCTTATTCGTCCTTGCCTCTTTGGCTCCGTAACTCGATTTGCTCGGTCATATAAGGCGACTTGACAATGCTAAAGGGTATCAGCTTGTGAATACTTGGGGAATGCAATATATGATTGTGAGGGGAACGAAGTAAGCAGTCGTGCCCACAGCAATCTAATTGGTGGGGGTTGCTCACCGCCAAGCTATCCAAGTACGGCAATTTTTTTTCAAGAAGTAGCACTTCATTGAGTCATCTCAGCTAATGCTGTCAAACTGCTGAGTTATTTGTGCTCGTGCAGCCGCAGCGATGCGACCGCGCATCGGCAGGAGGATGTTTATGCACAATATATAGTAGCAAGCCACATGTGTGGAATTTGCAGCACTTACAACTGCTTTATACCAAAAAAGAAAAAAACTCTTTCTCATCACAAACACAAAAACCACTAGTCAAATAAATGCTTGGAATAAAAAAACCATCACGTCCTCCAATATTTAATGCAATGTGGTACACTTAGAATACGTATTGCTAATCATACATTCTTTAAATGGCTGTGCTCACCCCTCCCTGTAGGTGAGGTTGCGCAAGGGGTTATGCCGTAGGCGTAATGCGTTTGCAGCTACAAGTTTTGGCGCAGACGGCACAGAAAATATCAGAACATTTTTCTATCGCCGTCCGCGGCGTAAACGTAGACAATTAATACCGATGTCTTTGTTATAATTAGTGTCGATTTCCAAGCATTTTTGTCGTTGTTAGCAAATTTTCTAATGTCATGTTTCAAAGTAAGTATTGCTTGTTGTCTGCAGCTGCATATTTGCTGACGTAAACTTTCAATCAAGTATAAATAAACGAATAGTTGAGCAAATGAGTGCATTACTGATCCACAAAATCAGGCGTTAAACTATGCATATCTCCGAATAGCATCTTTTCTGAATATCATAGATACATTTTTCCGACTGCTCATCTAATTGTCTGTTTCCAAACGTAGCTAGCTGCAATATTAATTAACAAAAATTGACCTTCACCGGTTTATTGCGCTAGTCCCTTCGGTTTCACCATCATTCAGTTTTCTGGCTGCTTTAAAAAAAAAAACCTAGCCCGATGAGGTGCATTTCTGTCAGTTTAAAAAAAATTATATTTGAATTGTGGTTGATTGTGTGTAGGCATCGCCTTTAGTACTCAAGTCTCCACGCGTGCCATTGTCAAGAGGTCGTGTCAACTAATTTATAAAACCGCAGCAAAATATGCTCGACAATTGCACTACTCATGGCCAACAGAAGCGCTAAACTCGTTTGTGATAGCCACAAGAACATGCGTCGAAGTCCTATAGGATTACAATTTTCCGGCTAAAGCAGCATTTTATTCTATAAACAAATTCAAGAGCACTACCCTATGTGCGGTAAAGCATCTTTGTTATGGAATAACAATACGTAGCTGCCGACTGTAGCAGCACAGAAGCTCCAAAACTTGCGTTTATCAACCTGCGGAAGTAATCTGATATCATGAAATAAAACAAGAGGTGGGACTCGAAAAAATTGTCTAATATCGATTGCACAAGCAATGCAAACGCACCCCTGTGAATACCGTTTAATTAATAATCATGTTTGTTATTATTAAGAAACAGAATCGCTGCAGACCACTTCAAGTTTTCTGTCCAGACATTGCATGTGTACTGAATGCAGAACAATTTAGACCTCGCTATCCAGAAACAAGACTGAGGCCTACGATCGTTTGCTCGAAGCTGAAGCTGATCTCCTTAAAAAGATTACCGAAATCAACTGAACAAGCGTACTTAACATTTTAGTAGCCATTACCTGCTTGGCAAAGCTACACAAACTTTACACCCCGCGCTTGTTGGTTGTAAAGCTAAACTTAAAATGAGACTGGTGTATGCTGCAGATGAAAATGTAATTTTTTTTTGAGAAAAAAAAACGTTGCAATGCGGACACGTGCGCGAACTTGCCTATAGTGACGTTAGGTACTAAGCCTGCACCACGAGAGGGAAGTGGGAGCTACAAATTAAATAGAGAAGTCTAACACATTGTAATAAGGCAAAAACTGCCGAAAGTAGCATAAGCGCCTTCCATCAAGCTAAGTTCCTTGATGTCTATACCACGCTCGTAATCATCTTTCTTCTACAATTAAATCAATATTTTGCAGTTGATAATATAGTACAGTTGCGTCCGGTTCTTTCGACCGCTCTTGTTTGTGAGTGTGAAACTGCTCAGGCTAATTGCAGCTGGCGACAAAAAAAAGGCGGGATCATGTAAGCTCAAAAGGGAACGGTGAAAAGATTGATTCATTATTCTTTTCAATCTCCAATCACAAATCCTCAAACCAGTATTTGAATGGAAAATAAATTAAAGCGCATGAAACCGATTGAAGCGCACTTACTTGAAAGTTTACGTTATTGCATCTGTTACTGGTGTCGTTGTTGCTGCTACCGCTGTGGCTGTAGCCGTTGTTGTTCTTTCCGTAAGTAAACCATGTTTTTTTTAATACTGAAACTGATGATGTCTTTGTTATCGCTGATTATGCTGTTTGCGCTCTTAATGTTACAACTGTCCTGTGGTATAGTTGAAACCACACTGCTGCTGATGTGATTGTTTCGTTGTGGGATCTGAAAAAGTTTCCTGATTGTATAATACAGTTATTCTACCTTACTAAACCATTAAAGAGACTTTCATAAAGCCATGCTACCTGTTTGACTCTTTTTTTTACTTCAAAAAGGCTTCACGAGTGCCAATGGCGACATTCCAGTGCTTTGGCATGGATGTGTAGGTGCTGTGTAATTTTTTCCCGAGGAAAGCAAACTAGAACCGCAGAGTGTAAGGGCATTGACGACACACACGACATCCATTTGATCGACATATTAACACACTCCTGCATACAAATCATAATTCAAAAATTAGATACACGATATATAACAGCGTTAAATAGAGACTTCAACAAGATTTTGTTAAACTTAAATTCGCCAGCACTTAGCATGCGGCCCTGTAGCGATAATATATGGTGCCGCACCACCCACAACATTGTTTTTATGTGCTACAAAACTACTATATGCGTACATAAAAGCTAAATTGGAAGTTATGAGTAGTTCTTCTGACCATTGATGGACCTATCCACACACTATATCCGACCCTAAGTTTGATCTATCGTGCCTTTCTTGCTCCAATTCACGTTTCAAATATGTATTGACGCGATCTAACGTTGATTCAAGAGCGTATTGTAAGCCCGCACTTTCTAGGGAAAAAATCTCGTGATCGTAGGCGAAGTCTCATTTACGTAAGTAAGTCAGACTTATCAGCTTCTTGCGTGAGAATGGTGAATATAGTAGGTCTAATATTTAATAGAAGCACTATGTAAGTAATGTGTACCGCATTTACTAGAGTATACGAGACCGTGAAGCCTATTTGACGCACGCGTTATAAGACTGAGTTCATTTCTGATTTGGCTGGGTCTTTTTTTTAAATCTTGGATGAAAATGTAGACGCACGTTAATGAATCTCGTCAAATTGCCACATTTTTCTTAAAATTGACTTTAGGTGATCGCTTCGCCAAACAAGTTTTTCATAATATCTACTGCGTTTCAGCTACGAAGTACGAGTTTTAACTATCACACTTCTATGGTGTTAGTCAATCTCTTCACACTTGTTACGAACGTGCTGTTAAAATACATGCACGACATACCAGTTGAACCAGCGACTCACAACTCAAGACCCTTGAAATATAGTAGCTACGTCCAGCTTCGGCTGAACTTGATTGATTAGGAGGCAAGAGAGCTCATTTGTAATTGCGGATAAATTAAGGTATGAAAAGGCGATTTGCCTTGTTTACACTTCACAAGATTTAATTACGAACACTAACACCCGCACACAATTTTACTCTGCGTATTGGCTGCTTGCAGGCAATTGCAGCAATTGAAACAGTGTTTATATCTCGGTGACACCAATTACAATTGAAGACATGTAAAAGTGCGCCATTAACAAAATTTATAGTAGAGACACCGCCCCACCATAAGCGTTCGCAATTCGCGGCGCACAAAGTGCGGTGGACCCTGTAAGCCCTTATCATCATCATGAGCTTGTAATAAAGATGTGATTAATAGTGTTCGATAATTGAGTAGATGGGATCGACAAAGTCAGGCTTGCTTCTAAGTTATTTCTGAGGATTTTGAAAAGGACATAGCCAAATATATATGATCCCTACCGTTTAGCATAGGCTTTTTTATTGGCGATAGATAGTTTACTTTATTCGATCAAAACCAACCCCCGATGTGTAAATTATAGAAATTGAAATTGCTAGTTAGACATCCTTTTATTTTTAATAAATCCTTTGTTTTTTCATTTAGTTTACACAAGATGCAAAGCATTTAAATTGGTTTATTTAATGAGTAAGACATGATAGATTACTATTAGATTATGGACTTGTTGCACGATGTGTTACGAAAACTAATTTTGCACGATGTGAACATGGTATTTTATAAAAGCAAATTAAGTTAAATAAGTTAGAACGATTGAAGCTGTAATATTAACGATATCTGTTTATGCAACAAAATGAAACAAATTGACACAATCTAAAGCTTTTATGCAACTGAGTGAAACTAATTCACACAATCTAAAGCTTGTCATGACTGTTTTCGTATTGCAAGCAAAGCGAGTATTTTTGAATCAAGACAATCCGAAGAATATTCATCTCGATCCAAGCTATTAGTAACAACCTAATGTCACTTATTTTTGTTTTTCGCTTTTCAAGCAAATCAATTTTGGCTTCATACTTTAAAATTTTGCTACCTACTTCCTGCCCCTACATTAGGAGATATGGAAGAGTTGTATACGGAAATATGGACTACGGAAAAGGCTGTTGTCCAGCCAATTAAATTTGTTGCATATGCGCAAATTCACGGGGTTGTCGTGTCCACGAGAGGTGAAACGTTTCGCTGCTTACAGTGTGATTGTGAGAGGTCGGTCTGCATAAGGTGTGTTCGTTTAGCGCGATACAGGAGCACACGGCATGAGTGATTGGCATGCAACGGATGGGAATATGGATCAGCAGAATTGCATTAGAGTCAAGATGCCTTTGACGGCATAACTTGTCATAATCTCTATGGTACGTGGTTCATTGTCAGCAGGACAGACCAAGTCTTCATTTAATCATTTGCTTCATCATATTAAGATAACTACATCATATTTTGTGGTGTTTCGTTCCAAGGATTCGTTTAATAACTAGCTAAATTCATAGGATTTAAAGAATATTACTTGCTTGCCGAGTCTACTGTCGGGTTTGCGCTATCTGGAACAGGAACGATTACCGAGCTCAGACGCTACAAGAAGGAGTACTGCCTTTGAGCTACAGTTATACTAAATTCAACTTAATTTTTTTTAATAACACTTTATTTACGGCATTGATGCAGCTCACATGAAACATTGCAAAGACAACTGGGTTCACACTGTATTGGCTTGTCGCGATAAAAATTAAATAGGAAAGCTGCTTGAATTTCATCCGTTCCTGTCTAAAACTACACAAATACACTTAGGTTTTTGCTGCGTTCTTAATTAAGGTCTTAAACGATTGCTAGTCCCGTCGTTAGTAATCTAAATATTGGCCTAATATTATCGGCCGAGATTTTTTAACAGATCTAACATGTTCAGCGCTCGTCACATTTAAGGTACGGTCCCGGCCGAATTATCAGCAGTTGCGTTTAACTTGTCGATAATTTCATACTGGCATTGTCAAAAATGACAAAAATTTACGACTTTTGGTCACCCAGAAGAATTTTGTATGGAAAGCGAAGCACATCGTGTAGATTTTAATTCACGGTGGCAGAATAAGATGCGATCATGCAGCTGCTGAGATGTACTAAATGCGATAATGGTTTAGTTTTTTTCACTTTACGTACACTACAACGCAACTACACATTACAAAAGGCGAATGATAAGCAGGCTAAGAATCCACTCTTGAAGCCATATCCCATGAAGCCCTACAGATTGTGCAAGTGCAATGCTACAATTATAATCGATGAGTGCTCACAGAAATTTTTATATAGTTGCAATGTATCAAGAGATCGTCCGCGCACTTATGGTTCCTTTAGACCACGCGCTAGTGAGTGATTATATGTATATTGATTGTGCTTACTACTGACCAAGCTGAAAGTCCAAAAAAGGATAAGGATATAATTCACAGGAAGATGTCGGTGATACGGAAATGAATCCGAACAGATGCAAATTTTGTGGTACAGCGAATCACAACAAGGTTAATACTATAAAAAATACGCAATTATGACTTTACTGGTACGAAGAGAGAAGCCTGTCCAGTCAATAGTAATGCTTGCTACGATGCTTCTAGCGCCGATTAATCTGAACATCGTTCTTCATTAGAGTAACAGAAGTGAGACATTAAGAAGACTCTGTAACAATTTTTTAAGAACTCACTTCATCTAAGTACTTGCAATACTATCGTATCACATCTGGACAAAAGTTTTTGATTGCGCTTTAAAGCGAATCCTCAAGAAACTTGTCACCGAAGTTTAAGCCATGGATCTGACCGTAATGCAGACGCAAAATAATTGATAGTATCTCTATAGAACCACACTCAGACCGTAAGAAATCACACTTACCATAAAATTTTTTTGCA
Source organism: Peronospora matthiolae (assembly GCA_921007115.2). NCBI lineage: Eukaryota > Oomycota > Peronosporomycetes > Peronosporales > Peronosporaceae > Peronospora > Peronospora matthiolae. The sequence goes on from CAKLBY020000339.1 coordinate 215,354, forward strand.
AAATTCAGACACTGTTAAACACCAAGTATACGTTCCTGACAGCGTGATACAGGGTAGAAATTACGACGTCTTACAATTCTGCTCATCGAAACTATCCATTTGTCAACAAAGATGATAAAATGTCAACACATACAAATTTTGCATTTACTTCTTCGTTTTTCTTTTGCAGTCATCCCATACCCTAACTTAAAACATTGTCAAGTTCAACTGTATCATGTTCATATCTCACTGTAACTCTCGTACGAGAATGAGGACCACCCAATATTTATTTTGCTAGCGCCAATGCTAAGGCCATTGTTTGGTTCGTATCCGACACTACAACAAATATAGCAAATTGCCATTGAACTACACATAAAGGTCAGCATGCTAAATTTGACCTATGCAGTAGCAACAATTTTAGCGAAAGTCCTATCACGTTACACCAATCGACTTTATATAGATGCTGAAAGATTTTAGTCCCCCTCGCGGCAAATTCAGCATCTGAGCTGCTCTCTTCACACCATCACCCTGCCAATTGACTTCGCCTGTACTTTAATCTTCTCCCAGACGTAGAGAAAGACGATCTTGTCCACTTGAACACCTTGTAAGCTCACGAATACATACTGATCTCCATCATTAGTATTGGGGTACTCCCACAGTACACTGTGTCTTTGAAAAGATTGTAGCACTTGGACATTAATTTATAAAATCCCTTTTAATTTCTTTTATCACATTCTTGAAACTGTCTTCTTTTGTATAGCATCAATAATAAAACCTACGTTAAATTCTACTTCATTACGAAAAACGGTCAAATAGTAAAAAGCGTTTGATTGAAATCAACGAAATGCATTTTTGCATAATACCTTACACATAGGGTGAATACAATAGCTGTAAAAAATGATTACGCAGCTGTACGTCAAGTTTTTAGCAGTAGATGTGGAGGGAATTTAAATGGTGTATGAAGTCTGCGTTTACATCTCCTATGTGACCGCGGGGTGACAATTTGTCTTTAGAAATGATAATAGAAAGGCGATAGAAGACAACTCGGCACGTTAAATGATGTGTCTCTCCCTAGAGGTATTGTTTTTGTTTTAGACAGACAAGTAAGTTCTGTACCTCGCCCTTTGATTTACGCTATTCACTTCAAAAACCTATATCTGCATGTTGTCCTCCCTTTAATAGCTTTCAGTCGTAGCGGGGGCACTTTTAATCAGTCATCGTAGGTTATACGCTACTATGTGATAGTGGGGCATTCATGTAAAATAGTAAGATTCATCATCAATGGGTAAAAAGTGGAAAATTTATTCGATCCACCCACTCCATCCATTTAATAAGAACTTTTTTAAAATCTAGCGATTACAAGGCCCACGATGCCGCCAGCACAGGCCTTGACCTGTCGTTCCTGATTTAATCAGTATCTACCTTAACATCAGACACATGTAGCCGTCATCGTCGTTTGTTAAGGTTGGAGCTTTTTGTGAGGGAAAAATGTATTATTTTGGATACTTATCAATTAACGGGCTCCATCTCTATTGTAAAAGACGAGAGTGCAGCCACAGCTCCATGATCTAAAGTCTTAGAAACAATAAGATGGGGCTCTAACACAAGAGGAGGCATACACATCCTGATTCTCCAATCCAAGAATATTGCCATCCTTCTACCTTGCATTTCTGTACCAGGAACCCAACCATCTTGCCTACACGCTACTCCACAACCTTTAGATCTACATTTGCTTTGACAGCACCACACTATCATATCCTGACGAACAGCTAGAATAGGTTTGCTTCCCCACAATCAGTATAAATTCTTCTTCTGTACACCTATTTGTGACTTTTCGGCTATTGATGATGAGCTAGTTAGCGACCATAGAACGACAAGGTTGGACGCCATATTGTATAAGCAAGCGGGTAATTTAATTTATCGGGGAAACGCTATCAGAGAAAGGACCGTAGCCACCTACCCAATTTGGGGGAGAGGCGGCTGATTAAAGTGCGTGTTTTTAAGGTGATTCGAAACAGCTGCGTTCATTTTTCTTAGTCTAAGTCAATTTTAATTTGTACCTGGGGGTCGCTTATCACTCGCCTGATTAGTTAAATATAGATCCTGTTTTAAATTCAATATTTATTTTCCTCTCATTTGCAAATGCAAAGCTAATAATGACTGTTTTAGTGCAGTTCAAGGCTAAATCTTACGTTACTACCTCTTGTGGGTGCTCCTTTTCGCAGTTAATCTTATTTTTAACGTAATATTGGGATCGATCGCTTACTTCGACACCAAGATCGGTGGTAAAACACGTCCTTTAAAGCTTAATGCATTAGCGCGATCACGGTGGAGCGTAATGTAACGGGGTAGCCCGTTACATGACATTGACATCAGTCGGTGTCAATAGGGATATTGTCTAGCCTGACAATATCTTACCAATTTTGTCCGAGGTGGGCAATATTGAAGGAACGTTGTCTCCTTTTAGGATAGTAATCATGCGCTGATCATTGATTGGTTGATAAAAAGACATGTCAAACAAGATTACCACCAATCGCTGTTAGACGCGCGCAATGAGTGGTGAGCAGGTTGTCGTCATACGACGACGTAGTTTGATATAGTTCGATTAAAATTGACGTTAAATTGATAGCTTAACTGTATCAAATACAGTTCTCTTTTTAGCTTTACTCAGCTTAGCCGTTGAGTAGATTAGCTTCCTCTGCACTTACTAGTGTACGTGAAGTTTCGTGGCACCCAAACAAAGGGTGCCCGTTACACCTGGTGGCACTTTGTAGTCCGACCAACGACTACTTAGTGTCCGTCGAACATATACAAGTTGGACGTACAAGACGACAGTTTTCACGTCACACGTGAAGTCTGCTCCTATTTGAGTAAATCAGAATGGGAGAGAGTCGGCCGCATGAGTTTGCTCATGGGCGAACCCGCCATCAGTGGTATGTTTTAGTCTCTGAGCAGAGACCAGCAACATGCTGCTATCAACAAGTTCCTACAAAGGGAACTTGCCGTCGAAAGACATAAGATAGCCTTGCTACAACAGCAAGGCTCTCATCGGTCAATAGGCGGGCCAACGCACATGCGTCAACCCGAAAACTTGAAGATTGATATCTCAAGGTACAACGGAACTGATGGAGATTCCCTTTTGAGAAGGTTCGTCGAGTTAGACGACGCCTTCAGGGCCCTTCACATCGAGGGTGATGAGATGCAAGTCACCTTTGCCCTGTAAAATGTGACAGGACGAGCAAAGACTTGGGCCTTAAGGCTCGAGATTCACGACCCAAACTTGCATGAGTCGTTGGAGATCTTGAAGTCTCGGCTTAAAGAGACATTTGAGCCGCCGAGAGCCGAGTTCAGAGCACGCTCTGCACTCTTGAGGCTAAAGCAAGGTAAGCGTGACGTGCACGGTTATGCACAACACTTACGCTACCTTGCAAGTAGTGTCACGGAAACGCGGTTGATGAGCACACACTCATCAACGTGTTCATCTACGGTCTTGTAGATGGGCCGGTGAAGATCTACATGTTTGAAAGGACTTCCATACGCTGGAAAAGGTGATAGCGTACGCAGAACAAGAAAACAAGAGCCTGAGACAGTCTCAGGCTAACTCGTCCAACTATCGTCCGACGAGACGACAGGAAACAGGAGGTCCCGAGCCAAGGGACCTCTGTTACATCGAGAGCGAGAACTCTCGCTCTCTGAGTCACAATCGAACGGCAAGATGCCGTCGCTGTCAGAAGATTTGACACTACGCTCGTGAGTGTAGTGTCCCAAGCACCGCAACACGTCCAAAGACAGGACGTGATGACCGTCGTTGGTCAAAGAAGGGTCCAAGGCGCGAATCCGACCATGTTGCTGAACCGCAACAGCAAATTGGACAGCCAGAAAACGGACAGGGTCAGTAGGGGCAGAGCACCCTGCTAATCCAGCAACATCAAAAGAATTTGCAGGACTCTTGATGAAGAATGCTCCCAACACGCAGTCTCTGTATGTTACTGCCCTTAGTACTGAGGTGTCTATCATCACTTTGAAGATCGAAGTGACAAGTGGAATGTCACTTTGCGCCCTAGTTGACTGTGAGGGGTCGAACAGTTTCATTTGACGCCAGTCGCTAGGGGATAGTAGGCTCAAATATGCTAAGCGAGAGTTCTCTCCAAAGAGGATGACGTTGTGCCTTGCTACATGCGCATCCGTAAAAGTGAACAAACGTGTAGTGGGAATCCACTACACGATAGAAGTAAAGCAGTTCGATGATGACTTCATCGTACTGGATTTGGATGACAAATTTGATGTCATCCTTGGTGTGCTATGGCTCAGAAAAAAACCAGCCTTGGATCAGCTGACAGCATCGATCCGTGAAGATGCCTGCCGTTTGTTCATCAGATCTCCATCGGATGAATGTCTTGGAGCGTCCACAAGCGTGTGGATGTACTACGAGTGAGTGCGATGACCTCACTTGTGGTACGGTTGTTAGTGTGACTACACAAGATCACAGTGTAGAAGGCCACTTCACTGTGAAACCAGCTTCTGGCACCTGTGTAGAGACACAGGCTGAGCCATAGGTTCACCTCTTGAAGAGATCGAGTGGACTAGTTCATGGATGCACACACCAAGCAGGGTGAATTTAAGAAGATAGATGAGTGCTGTTCAGGATGAACAACACGTTGAAGCGATAGCGACTAAGAGAGTCGATCGTAGAGCAAGCCTTGGCAACTAAAAGAGAGTCGATCAAAGAGGACCTGACTGTGGTAGTATACCCACAGTCAGAACACGTACTGGAAGAGAGTTCCAGCGTACCTGAGAGTAATAACTCCCGAGAGAGTTATGTTGAGGGTGTGGATCCCCAACCACCTGCGGATGTGTTTTCCCAGGCGATCACCGAGTCAGTGAATGTCTTGGTGAATGACGGATCAAGTGCAGGCGCTTATACACTTGATCTAGTTACAACCCCGAAGTCAGCATCGGAGGTAGTCAATTTGCAAACGCTAGAATCTAAAAGATTCTTGCGAGATCTGCGTAGTGACAAGATCAAGCAGATCTGCGTACTCGTCACAGAGGACGAGTACTTTGCCGATATTCGGTCGGCACAAGTGTTTGCTGAGAACAAACGGGTTCTCAGTAGCTCATCGATGAACGATAGTGTACTGGATGAGAAGATTCGGATTGAGCGATACACGTCTCAATCTTGGAAGTCTTTCAAGAAAAATCCTTTGTATAAGGATTTGGTGGAATTCAGGGATGTTTTCCCTGAGTCCGTGCCATGCGAGCTGCCCAAAGACAAAGGCACTCGGCACGAGATCGAACTGAAACCTGGTTCGAAATACTGTGTCATGAAGCAGTGGCCACTACCTTGTGAACAGGTCACAGCGATCGACGAATTATTTGCCGATCGTCTAGAGGCTGGACATGTGAGGGAATCAACATCCTTACACATCTCTCTGACCTTCTGTGTGCGAAGAGACACAGGAGGGTGGAGGATAGTGCACACGTTCAACAAATTGAACGCTGCAACGGTACCGGCTCGAACGCCGATCCAAAGAAAGGACGTCATCACTGATGGTATGGCAAAGAGTACCATCTTTTCGTCCATGGATCGGATGGATGGATTCTATCAGATCCTCATGCGTGAACGGGACATCCCGTACACAGCAGTGAGCACCCCCAGTGATATGCTCTGGGAGTGGCTAGTGATTCCACAGGGGCTAAGTAACTTCCCTGCAACGTTTAACAGATGTGTGACGAATCTGTTGCGATCGGTGCGAGACTTCGAACCGAGTTACATCGACGATGTCTTCGTCCATAGCCGGGCTATGGATAGAAAGACGGACGTGGAGGTTCATAGAATCCACGTCTGGAAGGTTCTTACACTAATGCGAGAGCATAAGTTGTTCGCGAACCTCAAGAAGTGTATATTCGCAGCGAGCGAAATACCACTTCTTGACTGCATCTTGGGTAAAAATGGCGTACGCCTTGATACAGAAAAGTTCAAGGAGATTAGCGACTGGCCTGTGCCATTCGACGTCAGGGGACGTCGAAAGGTCCTTGGCTTAGCAGAGTACTTGCACAAGTACTCGCGGAACTGCGCCGAGATGACCGTTCATCTCTCTCGTCTGTTGAAGAAAAACGAGAGGTGGTCATGAAGTGCTGGGTGTCAGCACTCTTTTAAAGATACCAAGACAAGCTTGATACAATCGCCTGTGTTGGCGATTGCAGACCAGGACAGACCATTCCATGTGGTCTGTGACGCCAGTGATTTTGCGATCGGCTGCGCGTTAATGCAGTACGAATCAGACGGCGTTGAGCGCGTCTTCTGTTATCAATCGCGTCAGCTGCAAGCAGCTGTGTAGAATTACCCGGTGTATAACAAGGAACTCCTTGCCATGAAACATACACTGGCGAATTTTCGGGTATATCTCTTAGGAGATAGGCCGTTCATCGTTTATACCGACCATGCATCGTTACGCACGTCCGTAAACAGTCCACACCTCTTGCAACGAATGGCAAGGTGGCTGTCTTTATTCGCGGAGTGCATCTTCTCCGTCGAGTATAAACCAGGACGACTTAATGTCGTCACTGGTGCTCTTTCGCGTCGGCCCGATTTCGAGCCGACTGCTCAACCCAACAGTGGGGGTGATCCCACTGTTGCAACACTATCAGTGAGTGTTCCGCCGTCGAGTCTGCCCGACGACGTGCGAAAAGCGTACGCAGAAGATGAGTATCTTCTGCGGGTGATGGATTGTATAGCCAATCCATGCAGTCGCAGTCAAGCTTTGAAAAGCTTGTCGTCTTAATACCGCTCTTCAACCAAACGGTGTTCGGTTCGTGATGGACTGCGGTACTATACAGCAGACAACGGTGACACACCGCTTTTCGTCGTTACCGCTATAATGATTTGCGACTGCGCATCATGTCTGAGTGTCACGATGCCCTAACAAGTGGGCATCGCGGTAGAGGAAATACTTGCCTCACGGTAAGTCGTGACTTCTACTGGCCCCGCCAGTATGAGCTTGCGCGCAAATACATTCGCGCTTGCGAATTTTGTCAACGGGTAAAACCTATTCCTTCATCTCCCGCACTCTTGCAGACTCTACCGATTCCGGCAGAGTGTTGGCAGTCCGTATTGATGGACTTCGTCATTTGATTTTCTGAAGACGCTAACAAGAATACTGGTATTCTTGTGTTTGTTGATCGGTTCAACAACATGGTACATCTTGTTGCTGTACCGAAAGTCAATCACAGCTCAGGGCTGTGCTCGTGCTTTCATCGAAATTATCTTCCGACTTCAAGGGTTACCCCGTGAACTCGTGTCTGATAGGGACCCCTCTGTACGGCAGAGTTCTGGCAATCCGTGTTCCGTTCACTTGGAACGCGATTATAGATATTAACTTCTGATCATTCAGAAACTGATAGAAGGAACGCGTCAACCGCGTCCTCGAAGAGATACTTCAAGGGTATGCCCACTCGTTCACGAGTTGGAGTGAGTTCTTGCCGATGGCGGAATTTGCAATCAACAACTTGGTGCATGCGTCGACAACGCGTACACCGTTTTTCGTGAGCGGCCTACGCCATCCACGTTTACCCGCCTTCTTAGAGTGTGACTATAGTTTAAGGAGGGAGGGTAGACTCGCTCGAACAAAAACCGATCTGGTTCTAGCTCATCACACGTCGACAATGGTGTCGACGTGATGGATGCTGATGTCGATCACATCGACACCGATGATGATGATGAAGACGATGCTGGTATATTCAGCATCGCCAATGACTGCCACAGTAAGGACGATGACGCCCTCACTGGTGAAGACAACGTTCTTTCAGCAGTGCACACGAAGCGCACTGCTGTTGACAAGGATGAATCAGCGGAGATATTTCTGCTGACTCGCGAAGCGTTTGTCCGCTTCGTTTAAGATTCTTTTGTAGATGCAATAGACAAGCAGCAAAAACGCAGACAAACATGTAAGAGCAAATGTTCTTTCATTTAATAAAGGAGACTTAGTTTTACTGTCTACAGTAAATCAACTGAAACACGCAGTGACAAAAGTGGGCAGCAGTAAATTACTGCCCAAGTATATCGGTCCTTATCGCGTGTTGCGCCGAATGGGCAACGCATTCACGATTGAACTGCCCCGTGCGATGCGTACGCATCTGCGTTTTACGTTGGACGTCTCCGCCCGTACTATCAGTGCAAGCCCGTTTCGAGAGGCGAATAACACCTCCGCGGTCGAGAGCCGAGACCACCCGTAAGTGGTCCCGTTTCAACGAGCCAGTCTGGTCGACTTGCGGAGCGAACTGCTCACGCAGTGGAGCGATGTCTAGAAGAGCTACAGCCAGCTCGTCACGAAGATAACGAACCGAACGTTCGTTCTCAAGTAGTGCGGACGCGAACGCAGAACGATCGTCTGAACGGTCGTGCGCTAAGGAATTGGAATTATTTCTTGCAAGATCCTAAAGCTCATAACGCCGAGTCCGTTCGTGAGCCAGGTCATCTTGCAACTGTTCCGTTACACGGTTCAGCTCCTGAACATCAAGCTGATCCAACCCTCGAGCCGAATCAGTTGTTCCCACCGCCACCACATCCTTTGGTGGACCCTAGCGGTGGTCAACGTTTTCTAGTGGTGCGTATCTTGGACCACCGCGACGTGAAGGGCTCAGGACGAGTTACCTCGAAACTGGCGTGGCTAATCCACCGGCTTGGGATAGTTAGGAGCTTCTCGCCCAGCTGATTGTTGTCGTTCTGGGTCTCGTCGAGCAATATGACGAGACCCACCCGCTGCGTTCGGAGAAGGGCCGTCAGAAAACGATTTTTCCGACCGTGAGTACAGGGATTGCAAAGTGTCAATGCCTTCGGCCATCTCAGAAGAGATGCGGGACTTCCAGTAGGGATCATTAGGGAGGAAGGCCTTCCTAGGGGCACGGTTCGAGCTGTCCAGGCAACCTGGACACGAATCACCCCACGAGATACAGGGTAATCCTGCCTCTCTTGAAAGCCGGTGCAACTTGTATCGCGCCCCGACTAGGTTGCGTTTCTCAAACCTGATGCGAGCTGCATCAAGTTTAGCGAGCCATATCTCACGGTCAATGCACTCGATGTTGTGGATGAGGGCTTTCCATCCTTGCACCAAGGCTTTGCCGTCTCGAACACGGCTACCATTGTACCACCGATGTTTGAAGAACACATCGGTGTCAAATTATTCCTCAGCACGGATAGTTTCCGTGCTAGAATCAGGTGGGCAAGTCTTCCTACAATCGATAAACGGGATTCAATATCGATCGGTGGTCATGCCGGCCAACCGGTCCAACTCTTTGGTTGACGGCATCTAAGGAGAATCCACTTGAGGAATGTAACGCAGGACATTTCGGTCCCTGGCCTCTTGATTGGTGTCAGCATGAGCACTGACACCAGTGACATCTTAATCCCTCGAGTTACTTCGCTCGTGGTGATGTATAGGTTCATCACCACCATCCCCACGCGTCCTATCGTTAGATGGACTTGCGTGAGGCGAGGATTCGTCCGAATAATTGCTCGGTCCGAAGATCTCGGTCATGATACCGCCACGTTCACCAGAACCAGTCAACCTGGCTCTTGCAGTGTCCGGCTCGGGTAATCCGGAGGCGTGAGGTATCGCCTTCGAGTCGGCTACATCATCCAACTCGCCAGAATAGATGAGCTCTATTTCAGGCTCGTCTGGATTACGATTCGCGGTACCCGCTGCAGCGGATGTACCAGTTGCACTTGGTGACTCACCGTGTGGACTGTTCACAGCAGCAGGCGACGAACCACCTGCTGCTGAGGTGTGAGAAGTACTCTCTCCGGATGCACGCATGTGTGCGACCGCCTTTCTTGCTGCTGCAGTAGCAATTTGCTTGTGTTTTGAAACCATGCATTGTATTGGCAAAGAATGAAATTGTACCAACAAGTGCTCCCTTTCCCAGAGTGATCCAACGGTGGTCACCCTGTCCCAATCAATTCTGTTCAATCCACGGGTGACTGATGGTTAAGAGGGGTGAAAATGTAATGGGATAGCCCGTTTCATGATATTGACACCAAACGGTGTCAATAGGAATATTGTCTAGCTTGACTATATCTTACAAATATTGTCCGAGATTGATAATATAGATGGAATACTATCCCTTTTTAGGCTAATATTCATGCGCTGCTCAAAGATTGGTTGATAAAAGATAAATCAATACAAAGTGGTGAAATTGGTAAACACAGTACACTTCGGATGTAACGCTTAATGAGCATTGAAGGTTTAAATCCCTTCTTTGATAGTGGTGAGGAGGTTGTCGTCATACGACAATGTAGATTAACATAATTAGATAAAGACTGAAGTTATGTCGATAGCTTAACTATAATAAATACAGTCATCTTTTCACCTTAACTCAAACTGGCAATTTAACTAGATTAGCTTCCTCTGCAAGTACTAGTGTACGTGATGTTTCGTGGCACCCCAAACAAAAGGTGCCCGTTTTAAGCATGGTCATTTAGATGGAACGTCCGGCGTGATTAGCAGTAAACGATCACTGGACATGATTGTAACGGGGCACCCTGAAGCTAGTACTGGTGACAGTACAAGCTACTTATTATGATGACAGAATAAGGCGGTGCCTTGGAACTTCACGTACACTCGTACGTGCAGAGGAAGACGGTAAGAAGAAGCGAGTACTTGGTTTAAGTAAAAAGTCGAACTGTATTTAGTATAGTTAATGTCTGCAATAAATCACTATTTATCTTCATCTAACTATGTCTAAATACAAATGTGTAAATCAGCTATCTGCTCACCACTCATTGCGTGCGTCTGTCGTGGCGCGTCTTCGTTGGTTGATAAAATGGCCTATATCAACCAATTAGGAACTACTCGTAAGTGCTACAGAATATTTGTCCTTATGACAATATTCTGAGAATGTAACTCTTTTAGTTATATTCTATTAACAATTTCTTGTAAATTGTTATGTAACGATTCACCCCGTTACATCACCCCCCCCTTAACCATCAGTCACTTTAGTGACTGATTGACTAAATGGATACTCGTCCCAAATCATTTGGGACAGGGTTTGCACTTGTTGGTCCGAGTCCACTTTCCAACATTTCATCGCATGGTTAACAAGCCCATGCGATGCGCGAGCAAGGCCGCCGAGAGCGCGTCCGCACGTCTCTGTGCGGACGCCGAAGCAGAAACCACAGCAACTGATGTCTCATCGGTTGCTGAAGCGACTCGGCCTGTGTCACTTGGTGATGCAGGCACTAGTCATGAAGACACTCATGTCTTCACAGAGTACGAGCTCGGTGTCTCGTACGCTCCTGATACGGAAGACGGATCCGTATCGACGGCGATCGAATCCAAGCCGCCTGCCAAGCGTGGCATGGATGATGCTTTGCGTCGTAGCATCTTTGGTTCATCTGATGAATCAGATGAACCATCGCCAAAGCGAAGGCGCTCGAGGTCGCGAGACTCGGGCGCTAACAGTGGTGTCGGTTCTCCTATGGACACCACTTCGCAACGAGGTGCCAGTACTTCTGTCGGCACATCGCAGGAAGAGCGGGACCGCAATGTCTTGCGTCTCGCTCCCGAGAAGAAGGCATGGATGCCTCCCAGTTCCGTCATGGATCACTTGTCGGCGACGACGAGTGATCGTTATCGAACACGATTGTTCGATTCGTCAAGGATCCATCACCTTGACCCCAGTGCGAAAAACTATCGCGCTGAGAACGAATTCTTCATCGATGCTTTCTTTAGACATCGATGGTACAGTGGGAATCACAAGCGTGATGGTCCCTCACTACTTCAAGCGTGGAACGCCTACATCTATAACCTTGAGGATGTAGGTCGTGACGCTTGGAACGACAAACTTGTCAAAGCTCGTGATAAGTTTGAAAAGCGAACCCCGACAGGTGCACGCTACAAGCTGCATCGTCTGTCAAGGGAGAAGGGATTACCCTGCCTCTCTTGGGGAGACTCGTGCCCATGTTGTGTGAACAACTCTGCACGAGCACATAAGGAGGCAAACCTCCTTAATAGCCCGTGGTGGCGCGTACGTATCTCTAGTGAGATGTGCGAAGGGGTTGACAACCTGAAATCCCTTTACGACCGTGCCGGGAAGACTTTCTCCGGCGGTCCTTCTGCGGCACAGGATGTGCCGCGTCGTACTGCTCAACCAGACCCAGTACGTCAACCATCAGTTGGGAGCGGGGCTCCCAAGGATCCCAGGACGGGGGATAGCCGCGCCACCGGACGAGATAACTCGTACGACGTCCGTTTACGTCGCGGTGGTTCAACAGCTGCTTAGCTAGATAGCGCTGGCCACCACGAGAGTCCTCTAATGGAGGTGGAGGAGGAGGGAAGACGCTCTCCAAACTATCGTGGGGAAGCGTGTGTTCCCGAGAGCTTCTTTGATCGCGTAACGCATGGGTCCGCGACGATCACGAACATGAGCGGAACAGGCGTCTCCAACTGGCGGACACTGTCTCGAAGCATCGAGCTGAGTTTGCCTTTGCTCAGCTTGAAAACGAGAGAGCTCTGACGTCTCTGCGTGACGAGCTAAGGGTAGCTCGTGGGATTGTTGATCGGTCTCGGGATGAGATAGCTGCTCTTCAGACCCTTGTCGATACCCATCATCGGGAGCACAAGGCTCTCTGCGAGATGCTTGAGCGCAAGGGCGTTCTTCATCGGATGAAGCAGCGTACTGATGGTACGGCTTAAGCCGACCAACGTAAAACGTGGGATGCGTTCGCATCTTACGTGGTAACTCGATCGTGTATGCATTGCCTAGGCGGTGCAATACACGAAATGGGCCGATGTACCTGGGTAGTAGTTTGCTACCCAAGTTAGTCACTACATGCTTTGGTAGATTAACCGTAGACAGTTAGACTAAGTCACCTTTATTAAATAAAAGAGTGTTTGCCCTTCCATTCTTGTCAGCGTTTTGCTTTTGCTTATCCACCGCTTCGGCGATGGAGTCTTGCACAAAACGGACTACCGTTTCACGAGCCAGTATGAACTCATCTGATGACTCGTTAGCTTCAGTGCGCTGTGAGTGCACTGCAGCAACATCAACCTTTTCTTCAGTGAGGGCTTTCGCACTCTCACTGGGATCATCTTCTTCAGTGAGGGCTTCCGCACTCTCACTGGCATCATATTCTTCGATATCGATGTTATCGATATCGGCATCAAACGCAATGTCCTCTTCGTCAGAGCGTGATGAGCGTGAACCAATTCGGTTTTTGCTCGCGCAAGCCCCCCCCCCTTAAACCAGAGTTACACTCTAGTAAGGTGGGTACACGCGGATGGCGCAAGCCATTCACGTAAAACGGTGTATGTGTCGTGGACGCATGCACCGAGTTGTTAACGGCAAAGTCTACCATTGTCAAAAACTCACCTTAACTCTTAAAGTAGTGTACGTATCCTCGAAGTATCTCTTCAAGGACACGATTGGCACGTTCCGTCTGACCATCTGACTCTGGATGATCAGATGTAGACATCTTCAAGCGCGTTCCGAGTGATTTGAACACGGAACACCAGAAATCAGCAGTGAATCGTGGATCTCTGTCTGATACGAGTTCACGGGGCAACCCATGAAGTCGGAAGATGGTGTCAATAAAGACACAAGCACAGCCACTTGCCGTGATTGTCTATGGTACAGCCACAAGGTGTACCATTTTGCTGAATCTGTTAACAAATACGAGAATACCCGTATTCCCGCGTGCGTCTTTGGGTAACCCGAAGACGAAATCCATTGAGATGGATTCCCAGCACTCTGCCGAAACCGGTAGAGGCTGTAAAGGTGCACGCAGTGAAGGGCTTGACTTCACACGTTGGCAGACTTCGCATGCGCGAACACACTTTCGCACAAACTGATACTGGCGGGGCCAGTAAAAGTCTCGACTCACCGTGAGATATGTTTTCTCCCGGCCACGATGTCCTCCTATAGGAGCGTCGTGATACTCGAACATGTTCCGCAAACGCAGATCAGTATCTTCTGGAATGACAACACGTGGTGTGTCACCAGAAATGGCTGTATAATACAGTAACCCGTTGCGAGTAGTGTATCGATCTGATGCAGATCGATAAGCAGACGACATTCGTTTCAACGATTCTCGAGATGGTTGGGAGAGATGTGTCAACAACTTCACAATCTCACGATCTTGGGTGTATGCCCGCCTCACATCATCATTCAACGTTGTAGATGGGACTGAGGACGTAATAACCGCAACAGTGACTGTCTCACTGTTGGGTTTCACGAATGGTTCAAAGTCGGGACGACGTGAGAGTGCATCAGCGACGACATTGAGTCGTCCTGGTTTGTACTCGACCGTAAAGTTGTATTCCGCAAAGAATGACAACCACCGCGCCATTCGTTGTGAAAGGTGCGGGCTGTTCACTGCCGTGCGTAATGACGCATGGTCAGTGTAAACAATGAAGGGTCTATCTCCTAATAGATAGACTCTGAACTTCGCGAGTGCATACTTCATGGCAAGGAGTTCCTTGTCATGCACTGGATAGTTCCGCTCAGCTGGTTGCAGCTGACGTGACTGATAGCAGACGACGCGTTCAACGCCTTCAAGATCGTACTGCATTAGTGCACAGCCGATTGCGAAATCGCTGGCATCACAGACCACATGAATTGGCCTGTCCTGATCGGCTATTGCTAGGACTGGGGATTGTATCAAGCTCTGCTTGATACCCTCAAAGGAGCGCTGACATTCAGCGTTCCATAACCACCTCTCGTTCTTTTTCAACAAACGAGAGAGGTGCACAGTCATCTCGGCGTAATTGCGTGAATACTTGTGCAAATACGCCGCTAGCCTAAGGAATTTTCGAAGACCTTTGACATCGAGCCGGCACAGGCCAGTCGGTGATCGCCTTGATCTTTTCGGGATCAGGACGTACACCGTTCTTACCAACGATGCACCCAAGAAGTGGTATTTCGCTTGCTGCAAATATACACTTCTTGAGGTTTGCATACAATTGATGCTCTCGCATGATTGTAAGAACCTGTCGGACGTGGTACCTGTGAACCTCAACGTCCGACTTTCCATCCATAGCTCGACTATGGATGAATACGTCATCGAAATAACTCGGCGCGAATTCTCGTACTGGTCTCAACAGATGTGATACACATCTGTTGAACGTGGCAGGGGCATTACTAAGCCCTTGTGGCATTACTAGCCATTCCCAGAGCATGCCGCTAGGCGTGCTAACTGCGGTATAGGGTATATCCCGTTCCCGCATAAGGATTTGATAGAAGCCATCCATCAAATCCATGGACGAAAAGATGGTACTGTTTGACATACCATCAATGATTACGTCCTTCCTTGGTATCGGCGTCTGAGCCGGTACCGTTGCAGCATTCAACTTGTTAAATGCATGCACTATCCGCCATCCTCCTGTTTTTTTTCGCACACAGAAGGTCGGAGAGCTATGTGGGGAAGTTGATTCCATCACATGGCCCGCAGCTAAACGATCGGCAAAGAACTTGTCGATCGCAAGTACTTGTTCACGAGGCAGTGGCCACTGCTTCATGACACAGTACTTCGAGCCTGGTTTAAGCTCGACCTCGTGTCGAATACCTTTATCCTTCGGTAATTCGCACGGAGAAGTTTCAGGGAATACATCCTTGAATTCAACCAAATTCTTCATAGAGAGGATTTTTCTTGAGCGATTCCCATGATTGGGAGTCGTATCGCTCAATCCGTGTCTTTTCATCTAGGACACTCTCGTCCATAGATGAACTACTGAGAACTCTCTCGTTCTCAGTGAACACTGTTGCTGACCTTATGTCGGTTACACACTCGTCGTCAGCGACGAGTACGCAGATCTGCTTGACTTTGCCACTACGCAGATCACGCAAGAACCTTTTATGTTCGAGCGTTGGCAACTGAGTGATCTCCGAAGTCAACTTTGGAGGCGCAATCAGATCAAGTGTATAAGCGCCTACACTTGATCCGTTATTGACTATGACATTCAATGTCTCTGTCATTTCCTGGGGACTTACTCCCTCAGGCTTCGAAGGACTTATTCCTTCGTCTTCCTAGGGACTTATTCCCGCGGGTTTCGGGGAACTTATTTCCGCCGTATTTGTAATCTTGGGACTTATTCCCTTTACTTCCTCTAGCTGGGGTTGCGCAACCACAGCGAGATCCTCTACGAAAGACTCTCCAGTCGATCTAGGATTATCGTTTCGCTTAACCTGAGCGATCGATTGTTTCTCTTCTAGATGTTCCCCTCTAGGGATACATCTTTGTCCCAGTCCACCCGACTTATTCGAGTGGTGGACCTTCGGCGCAGCCTGTGTTTCCTCACAGCCGCCGGAACTTTGCTCCGAAGTGTAACCGTTTGGTACACTAAGGTTTTTTGCAGTCGTACTAACGACCGTACCACAAGTGAGGCCATCGCACGCACTCGTAGTACATCCACACGCTTGTGGACGCTCCAAAACGTTCATCAGATGGCCATCTGATGAACAAGCGGCAGGCATCGTTACTGTCCGATGTTGCCAGTTTACCCGTGGTTCGTACCTTCTGAGCCACGGTATTCCAAGGATGACATCAAATTTGTCATCCAAATCCAATACGATAAAGTCATCGTCATATTGGGTATCTTCTAGCGTATAGTGGATCTTCACTATACGCTTCATGACGGTTACGGATGCGCCTGTCGCAAGACGTACCGTCATCCTCGTAGGAGGTGTGTCACATTCACTGAACTTAAAGTGACCATCTTCTAGCGATTGGCGTCGCACAAAATTGTTGGACACCCCACAATCGACTAGAGCTCGAAGGGACAACTTATTCGTCACTTCGAGTTTCAAGGTAATGAGTGAGACCTCATTACCTAGAGCAGCAACGCACAACGTTTGTGTGTTGGGAGCAACCTTCATCAAGAGGCCTACAAATTCTCTTGACGTTGCTGGATCAGTAGGGTGCTCCGCACCTACTGATCCTGTCCGTTGTTTGACGGTCCATCCCGTTGTTGCGTCTTTGCACCAACAGCGGACCCTCGTCCCTGCCCCTTTCTCATGGGTGGACGGTCACTACGCCCAGTGTTGCGAGACACTGGACGAGGGGCACTACACTCGTAAGCGTAGTGTCCTGTCTTTTGACATCTGTTGCATCTCTGCAACTTCTTGTAGTCTGTAGAGCGAGCCTTCTCGCTTTCTACAGAACAGAGTTCCATCGGATCTGGACCTCCGCTGTCATATCGTCTCGGTTGACGATATGATGTCGAGGTGGCGCGAGCCTGTCTCAGACTGAAGTCTTACTGCTCCGCAATGGAAATGGCTTGTTCTAGTGAATCTAGTTCAAGCCGGAACAGGTGAGTCTTGACGGGACCATCCGCAAGACCCTGCATGAACACCGAAACCAACGTGTGTTCATCCACCGGGTTGGAACTTATACAACTCGTAAGATGTCGTATATGTTGGGCGTAAGCGTGCACATCACGCTTACCCTGCTTGAGCTTCAAGAGTTCAGTTCGAGCTCTGAACTCAGCTCTAGGCGGTTCAAACCTTTGTCTGAGCCGCGACTTGAAGACTTCCAACGAACCAAACGCATATGGGTCGTGCAACTTGAGCCCCAGTGCCCAAGTCTTGGCACGTCCTGCCAGATTTGAGTGGGCAAATGCAACTTGCAATTCCCCGTCGTCGATGCGACGCGCCCTTATGGCGTCATCCAATTCGACGAACCATCTCAAGAGGGAGTCCTCTTCGACTCCCCTATACTTGGAGATGTCAATCTTCAAGGTTTCGGGTCGACGCGAGTGCATCGACCCACCAGCAGCAGCCTGCTGCTATCTCAACAGCTCAAACTGTTGAGCACCCTGTTCTCTCAACAACTCTGCTTGTTGAGAACCTTGTTGGTGAAGCAAGGCTATTTTCTCGCGTTCTACGTCAAGTTCATTTTGAATGAACTTGGCGATAGTAGCATGTTGGGCATCTCTATTGAGAGCCTCTAGCATGACGCTAACAGCACGGATGCCCATGGTTGAACCCATTCGTTCAACCGCATCCCATTCGACATCGCTCAAATGGGAGTAGCCGTCACGCGTAGCGTGAAAGCTTTGGTCATCTTCATCATTTAACGTATTCATGTTAGATGTGAACGTGGTCCTTGGACGGACTACGAAGTGCTACCAGGTGTAACGGGGCACCCTGAAGCTTGTACTGATGACAGTACAAGCTACTTATTCTGATGACAGAATAAGGCGGTGCCTTGGAACTTCACGTACACTCGTACGTGCAGAGGAAGACGGTAAGAAGAAGCGAGTACTTGGTTTAAGTAAAAAGTCGAACTGTATTTATAATAGTTAATGTCTGCAATAAATCACTATTTATCTTCATCTAACTATGTCTAAATACAAATGTGTAAATCAACTATCTGCTCACCACTCATTGCGTGCGTCTGTCGTGGCGCGTCTTCGTTGGTTGATAAAATGGCCTATATCAACCAATTAGGAACTACTCGTAAGTGCTACAAAATATTTGTCCTTATGACAAAATTCTGAGAATACAACTCTTTTAGTTATATTCTATTAACAATTTCTTAAACATTGTTATGTAACGATTCACCCCGTTACAATGATCAAGTGCCAAGTTTATCTTTCAGGATTAGGCACCGACATGCAGCGAGCAGCGCTGAAATGTACAATAAACACATAATCTCTCTCGCCATTGTTGTACCCGTCATTGTTATTGATACAATGTCGCAAGAGGTATAAACCGCAGCTTTAGATAGGTCACATGGACATCGATTGTTGCTTGTAGATTTCGTTCGGAAGGGTGTCGGGCACGGCATTCGTGAGGTATGGCAAAGACTTGAATAAATCATACACATTACGTCGGTAATTTTTCGCAGCGACCAATTCGATTTAATGGACAGCGGAACTCGCATCAGTTCATCAGCTCAGACGTGCGCCTAAATCGATCACTGACTGTCGGCGGACATCTCAATGTAATAACAGTATTTATTCTCTGTCAAATTTACTCTTGGCACCTGGAATTTTGTATTAATCATTCACAGAACCTTAAAAAAGCGTGGTACACATTAATTTTGTGCCGAAGTGGTGCTGGTTTTGCGACTGGTGCCACCAGTATTGCAACTTTTTTTTTTTTTTGCATCTGGTTGGTGCCGGTATTGCGACTTACCCCATTGCGGCATTTTTTTTTCGCGCATGTAGTGGTGTCGGTCAGACAGCGTAGTAGTGATGGTAAGTACGGTTCGGACGGAGATGGTAAGGGTGGGTCGGGGAAAGGCGGAGACAATCCGACTGTTAGAACTTCAAAGCAGGAGACGGGGCAATCCGTTTGAAAAAAGAGACATGCGATGAATAATAGGATGCCACGGTCGGACGCGGGTGTTTGGTACTAAACAGAGGACATTCTAGAATCCCCTAATTTACTGTCCTCGTCAGTGCTTGCATACATTCAGTGCGGACACATCTTGTAAGTAGACATGCGCAGTTGTTGTCAAGTACTACGGCACCCCTGATACTTTGAAGCGCACGTCAACACGAAACGCAGGGCCTTCCATAAAGAGGCACTCGCAACAATGAGTACGCCCATTCTACGCAAGGTGCTGCACTGCGATTCGATTGAACGCGTGACGATTGAATGAACTGCTTCTTCCATGAAAATCGTGGTGACAAGTACACATTGACGGAGCAGTATGCGAAAGTTGTATTGATGTGCAAACAGCAAAGCTTCAGCCAAGGGACCGTGTGCGGCGCGTCGAGGCCGTTTTATTCGTTAATCGCGCCGCCACGGAGATGACCAGCGAGGGTCAGACGGTCTCCGCAAGCAGAGTGTTCGAGGTTGGAAGTATCTCCTGCAACATGTTGCGTCAAGCAGCAAACTGAGAACGCTAAAAACCATCGCGCGCTTGTCGAGAGGACTCACCACCGACCAGTTAAAATTTCACTGCAGTGCTGACGTCACTCATCGCGGGGTGACCGCTCTTTGATTTGCCATCACGTTCCCACATTTATAATAGGATCAGCAAAGAAAGTGCCGAATGCACAGCCTCTTTCCACAAAGTGTCGTCCACATGCATGGAACGACGCAAAATAAAGGGTTTTTTTCTTGGCCACGGGCAACTTTAGCTAGCTAAATGCTGCTGCTACTGCACCTTCTCGTAGTGCCTCCGTCGCGAAGCTCTGACCAAGTAGCTCGCATGCGTCTTCACCGGAATGCTTTAACCTACATTGGCGGCCACGATGCGCTCGTGAACACGATCGTTCCAGAAAACGTTCGACAAAAAATCGTTGGCGCATTGGCGCCTGTATCAACGGGTTGACGATGGTGTCAAATTAGATTTTTG
This sequence comes from Peronospora matthiolae, assembly GCA_921007115.2. Classification (NCBI taxonomy): domain Eukaryota; phylum Oomycota; class Peronosporomycetes; order Peronosporales; family Peronosporaceae; genus Peronospora; species Peronospora matthiolae. Next base: position 235,635 of record CAKLBY020000339.1, read on the forward strand.
GGCAAACAAGCCACTCCTATGTACTATGCAGTACCGTTTCTGGCGGAGCTTGGGCCAACTTTGTCCAGCGTGGGTACAGGTAGAGGAGAGCATAGCGAAAGACAGATAGATGGCATTTGAAACACAAGACGAAGCGATGGCGGTAGCAGAAGAGACGACGCAAATTGGTGAGACGTGTGCAAAGCAGGCCTTTCTACCGAAGCATGTTTACGCACATACTCGCGCTTCTTTTCCTGCAGAATAAACATCCAACGACCGGCATTGCAAGTAAAGGCAGTCCATTTCCCATCTACAATCATGTACGAGCGACGGAGACGCTCCTTCGACTTATTTGACGCAAGCTGAGCAAGGCACGACAATGCGTTTAGGACCTAGTATCGAGTGATCCTACATTGCATTTCTGGTCTCCCTCACTGCTCACATATAATTTGTCATGATTGGCCCCACTACGAAGGTGACGTTGATGTTCGCTCATGGCGCTGGCTTTTGCAAGGGTACGTGGGATCCTATCACGCGTCGTCTGAAAAGCTCCCGAATACTGCAATCCACTCCGACCGATTTCCTCACGTTCGACTTCCCGTACCATGGCGCCAGACAAGACCCGACTGCACTGCAGTACATCAGAGCGGACCTCAGCAACCGCAAAAGACCGCGAGTGCGGAATGAGAAACACGATCTTGTACAATGGGCAGCTGGTGCGGTGAAAGAACAAGTGGACGCGTGGAAGGAGAAGACGAGGCAAGACTTTCCTGAAAACAAGACGCAGCACAAACTCATCGGAGTTGGACATTCCATGGGGTCGGCAGGTCTCTGGGCTACGGAAGTGGCTCACCCTGGCACCTTTGATGGTCTCATTCTGTTCGAACCTGTCCTTGCTCAGCATTCGCCCAAGACTGACCACATACTCGACTACATGACCGCAGCTACACTCCGACGAAGGACGTCGTGGCCCTCACGCGCTGCAGCTGAAGAGTACTTTGACAACTTGCGGAACTTTGCCAAATTGGATCGCGAAGTGCTCGCTGCATACGTTCGTGGGGGTCTGACGGAAGCAGACGATGGTACTGTCACTTTGGCATGTCATCCCCACGTTGAGGCTTCGATATTCTGCCAGAAACCATTGTGGCTGACAGAGCACGAGCTGCGGCAACCGAAGTGTCGCACTACTTTCCACTGGGGAACTCGATCGAAGGTGTGGTTTCACGACCGGTTTCAGACGCTACAGAGGGAGCTGCCCGACATCTATACTGTGAGAGAACCTATGGAGGGCAGCTCGCACGTGCTAGTGCTGGAAGACCCAGCGCTGGCATCGGAGAAAATTGCACTGGATCTTGCAGAGCTGGAACCGTATGCTGCTGCCACTAACTAAAGATCCGACGTAAGCGGGTAGTTTTCCTACGGGACGATTGCTTCCTGTGGCATTCACCATAGCGAGCTGATATTATCTGCAATGACGACCTCTTGCATATAATACACTCAATATTGGACCAAAAGCTATTGCTTCTGCAGTGTATGCCGGCATCTTAGATGACGTTTACTTGATGATGTGCGGGACTGAAAATAAGTACCTGTAACGGGGTAGCCCGTTACATGATATTGACATCAGTCGGTGTCAATAGGGATATTGTCTAGCCTGACAATATCTTACCAATATTATCCGAGATAGATAACATAGATGGAATAATATCCCCTTTCAGGGTAATATTTATGCGCTGCTCAAAGATTGGTTGATAATAAGACATATCAACCATATATTACCAACAATCGCTGCTAGATGCGCGCAAGGAGTGGTGAGCAGGTTGTCGTCATTTCGTCGTTACGACGACGTAGTTTAAGATAGTTAGATAAAGACTGACGTTCAACTGATAGCTTGACTATGTTAAGTACAGTTCTCTTTTTACCTTAACTCAGCTTAGTCGTTGAGTAGATTAGCTTCCTCTGCACTTACTAGTGTACGTGAAGTTTAGCGGCACCCCAAACAAAGGGTGCCCGTTACACCTGGTGGCACTTTGTAGTCCGTCCAACGACTACTTAGTGTACGTCGAACATATACAAGTTGGACGTACAAGACGACAGTTTTCACGTCACACGTGAAGGCTGCTCCTATCTGATTGAATCAGCGTGGGAGAGAGTCGGCCGCATGAGTGTGCTCATGGGCGAACCCGCCATCAGTGGTATGTTTTAGTCTCTGAGCAGAGACCAGCAACATGCTGCTATCAACAAGTTCCTACAAAGGGAACATGCCGTCGAAAGACATAAGATAGCCTTGCTACAACAGCAAGGCTCTCATCGGTCAATGGGCGGGCCGACGCACACGCGTCGACCCGAAAATTTGAAGATTGATATCTCAAGGTACAACGGAACTGATGGAGATTCCCTTTTGAGAAGGTTCGTCGAGTTAGACGACGCCATCAGGGCCCTTCACATCGAGGGTGATGAGATGCAAGTCACCTTCGCCCTGTAAAATTTGACAGGACGAGCAAAGACTTGGGCCTTAAGGCTCGAGATTCACGACCCAAAGGTGCTTGAGTCGTTGGAGATCTTGAAGTCTCGGCTTAAAGAGACGTTTGAGCCGCCGATAGCCGAGTCCAGAGCACGCTCTGCACTCGTGAGGCTAAAGCAAGTTAAGCGTGACGTGCACGCTTACGCACAGCACTTACGCTACCTTGCAAGTAGTGTCACGGAAAACACTGTTGATGAGCACACGCCCATCAACATGTTCATCTACGGTCTTGTAGATGGGCCGGTGAAGACCTTCATTTCGAGAGGACTTCCATACGCTGGAAAAGGTGATAGCGTACGCAGAACAAGAAAACAAGAGCCTGAGACAGTCTCAGGCTAACTCGTCCAACTATCGTCCGACGAGACGACAGGAAACAGGAGGTCCCGAGCCAAGGGACCTCTGTTACATCGAGAGCGAGAACTCTCGCTCTCTGAGTCACAATCGAACGGCAAGATGCCGTCGCTGTCAGAAGATTGGACACTATGCTCATGAGTGTAGTGACCCAAGCACCGCAACACGTCCAAAGACAGGACGTGATGACCGTCGTTGGTCAAAGAAAGTTCCAAGGCGCGGGTTCGACCATGTCGCTAAGCCGCGACAGCAAGTCGGACCGTCAAAAAATGGACAGGGTCAGTAGGGGCGGACCAACCTGCTGATCCAGCAACATCAAGAGAATTTGCAGGAATCTTGACGAAGATTGCTCCCCACACGCAGTCTCTGTATGTTGCTGCCCCTAGTACTGAGGTGTCTATCATCATTTTGAAGATCGAAGTGACAAGTAAAATGTCACTTCGCACCCTAGTTGACTGTGAGGGGTCGAACAGTTTCATTTGACGCCAGTCGCTAGGGGATAGTAGACTCAACTATGTTGAGCGACAGTTCCCTCCAACGAGGATGACATTGCCTTGCTACAGGCGCATCCGTAACAGTGAACAAACGTGTAGTGTGAATCCACTACACGCTAGAAGTAAAGCAGTACGATGATGACTTCATCGTACTAGATTCGGATAATATATTTGATGTCAACCTCGGTCTGCCATGGCTTATAAAATACCAGCCATGGGTTAGCTGGCAGCATTGATTCGTGAAGATGCCTGCCGTTTGTTCATCAGATGGCCATCTGATAAATGTTTTGGAGCGTCCACAAGCGTGTGGATGCACTACGAGTGAGTGCGATGACCTCACTTGTGGTACGGTTGTAGTATTACTGCACAAGATTACAGTGTAGAAGGCCACTACACTGTTGAACCAGCTTCCGGCACCTGTGCATAGACACAGGCTGAGTCATAGGTTCACCACTAGATCGAGTGGACTAGAACATGGATGCACACCAAGCCGGGTGCATTTTAGAAGAGAGATGAGTGTTGTTAAAAATAAACAACATGTTAAAGCGAGATCGACTAAGAGAGAGTCGATCGTTAAGCAAACACGATCGATTAAAAGAGGTTCGATCGAAGAGGACGTGACTGTGGTAGTACACTCACAGTCAGAACAAGTATAGGAAGAAGGTTCCAGCGTTCCTTAGAGTAATAACTCCCGAGAGATTTACGTTGAGGATGTGGATCCCCAAGCACCTGCGGATGTGTTTTCCCAGGAAAGCACCGAGACAGTGAATGTCTTGGTGAATGACTAAACCCCACTTCACCACATACACTTGATCTGGTGACACCTCCTAAGTCAGCTTCGAAGACAATAAATTTCTTAACGCTGGAACATAGAAGATTCTTGCGATATCTGCGTGGTGACAAGATCAAGCAGATCTGCGTACGCGTCACAGAGGACGAAAACGTCGCCGATATTCGGTCGGCACAAGTGTTTGCTGAGCACGAACGGTTTCTCAGTAGCTCATTGATGGACGAGAGTGTCCTCGATGAGAAGAACCGAATTGAGCGATACACGTCTCAATCTTGGGAGTTATTGAAGAAACATCCTTTGTATAAGGATTTGGTGGAATTCAGGGATGTCTTCCCCAGAATCCGTGCCATGCGAGCTGCCCAAAGACAAAGGCACTCGGCACGAGATCGAACTGCAACCGGGATCGAAATACTGTGTCATGAAGCAGTGGCCACTACCTTGTGAACAGGTCACAGCGATCGACGAATTATTTGCCGATCGTTTAGCGGCTGGACATGTGAGGGAATCAACATCCTCACACATCTCTCTGACCTTCTGTGTGCGAAGAGACACAGGAGGGTGGAGGATAGTGCACACGTTCAACAAATTGAACGCTGCAACGGTACCGGCTCGAACGCCGATCCAAAGGAAGGACGTCATCACTGATGGTATGGCAAAGAGTACCATCTTTTCGTCCATGGATCGGATGGATGGATTCTATCAGATCCTCATGCGTGAACGGGACATCCCGTACACAGCAGTGAGCACCCCCAGTGATATGCTCTGGGAGTGGCTAGTGATGCCACAGGGGCTAAGTAACTTCCCTGCAACGTTTAACAGATGTGTGACGAATCTGTTGCGATCGGTGCGAGACTTCGAACCGAGTTACATCGACGATGTCTTCGTCCATAGCCGGGCTATGGATAGAAAGACGGACGTGGGGGTTCATAGAATCCACGTCTGGAAGGTTCTTACACTAATGCGAGAGCATTAGTTGTTCGCGAACCTCAAGAAGTGTATATTCGCAGCGAGCGAAATACCACTTCTTGACTGCATCTTGGGTAAAAATGGCGTACGCCTTGATACAGAAAAGTTCAAGGAGATTAGCGACTGGCCTGTGCCATTCGACAACAGGGGACGTCGAAAGGTCCTTGGCTTAGCAGAGTACTTGCACAAGTACTCGCAGAACTGCGCCGAGATGACCGTTCATCTCTCTCGTCTGTTGAAGAAAAACGAGAGGTGGTCATGGAGTGCTATATGTCAGCACTCTTTTAAAGATACCAAGACAAGCTTGATACAATCGCCTGTGTTGGCGATTGCAGACCAGGACAGACCATTCCATGTGGTCTGTGACGCCAGTGATTTTGCGATCGGCTGCGCGTTAATGCAGTACGAATCAGACGGCGTTGAGCGCGTCTTCTGTTATCAATCGCGTCAGCTGCAAGCAGCTGTGTAGAATTACCCGGTGTATAACAAGGAACTCCTTGCCATGAAACATACACTGGCGAATTTTCGGGTATATCTCTTAGGAGATAGGCCGTTCATCGTTTATACCGACCATGCATCGTTACGCACGTCCGTAAACAGTCCACACCTCTTGCAACGAATGGCAAGGTGGCTGTCTTTATTCGCGGAGTACATCTTCTCCGTCGAGTATAAACCAGGACGACTTAATGTCGTCACTGGTGCTCTTTCGCGTCGGCCCGATTTCGATCCGACTGCTCAACCCAACAGTAGGGGTGATCCCACTGTTGCAACACTATCAGTGAGTGTTCCGCCGTCGAGTCTGCCCGACGACGTGCGAAAAGCGTACGCAGAAGATGAGTATCTTCTGCGGGTGATGGATTGTATAGCCAATCCATGAAGTCAAGCTTTGAAAAGCTTGTCGTCTTAATACCGCTCTTCAACCAAACGGTGTTCGGTTCGTGATGGACTGCGGTACTATAAAGCAGTCAACGGTGACACACCGCTTTTTGTCGTTACCGCTATAATGATTTGCGACTGCGCATCATGTCTGAGTGTCACGATGCCCCAACAAGTGAGCATCGCGGTAGAGAAAAGAATTGCCTCACGGTAAGTCGTAACTTCTACTGGCCCCGCCGGTATGAGTTTGCGCGCAAATACATTCGCGCTTACGAAGTTTGCCAATGGGTGAAGTCTATTCCTTCATCCCGCGCACCCTTGCAGACTCTTTCGATGCCGGCAGAGTGTTGGCAGTCCGTATCGATGGACTTCGTCATTTGATTTTTTGAAGACGCTAACAAGAATACTTGTAACGGGGTTGCACGTACAAGATGGTACTCTTGGTGTGTACCAGAGGTGTTACACCCCTGGGCTGTGCGCGTGTGTTCATAGATACTATTTTCCGACTTCACGGTTTGTAGCCTGTGAACTAGTGTCTGCATGAAGACCCCGCTACAAGATCTTTGCGTAGTTAAGGAAATTCTATTCCGTTAACTTAGAACAAGTGGTTGACGATGTCAACTTCTGATCATCTAAATCAACAGATGATCAGACTAAACGGGTATAGACCGCCTCCTTGAAGTAGCTACTTCTGGGGTATGTGCACTCGTTTCGAGCTGAATCGTGAGGTCTGCCGCTGGAACAGGGATCTGCAATCAACTGTCAAGCTTGTTGACTCGTTAAGTCGTTAGTTCTTTGGAACTAAGTTGCTCGTAGAGCGTTAGGTCTTCCTCTGAGTTAAGGAGATGTGTAGCTCCGCTACACTTGGTAGCACTCGTAGTCAATCTACACCTGAGTCTTTAAGACTAATCCTCTGTGAGGATGGAAAACTCCACTTCCCTCTCTGAGGCCAAAAAGGTCGCGCTTGATAAGCTGACCGCATCTTTGGGTCCAGAGTACGTGGAGTTCCTTGTTTCACAAGGTCCTGAAGTGCTTAATGCACGTGTTGAAAGCTTCATGCAGTATGAAGCAACCCTTTTAGGGCAGGTCCAAGACCAAATAGCGTCGGCTATGCCTACACGCTACGTGTCTGTACCAGAAGAAGAGACTAAGCCTCGTCTACTTAGAGTGGAAGTGAAAAACTACTCCGGTAAGGAGGGTGAGAACCTCATCCTCTGGATCCTTGAGATTGAGATGGCCATGAGATCAGGCCTGATCACGCTTGACCATCAACAGGTCTCGCTGGCTATCTCGAAGCTCGATGGTAGAGCTAGAGAATGGGCCTTGACGTGTAGCACGTCGGTGGACATAGCGTTTCCCACATGGGAGTCGCTCAAGTCACAATTGGTACAGGTGTTCTCACCACCTAACCAGGCTTACCGCGTGTGTTCACGCTTTCTTTCTACCCGCCAGGGTAAAAATGAATTATCGGAATATGTCCAAGAGCTGCGAACGCTCATGGCTGCTATGCAGTCTGACCCTCTGCCTAAAGCAGTATATGTGACTATCTTCATGGAAGGTCTACGTACTGGCATTGCCAGAACCGAGGTTATTCGGGTTCACCCCTCTACGTTTGAAGAGGCTGTGAGAATTGCTCTTGATGCTGAGCATAATTTCAAGTCGGCCAGACTTGGTTGGAATGGATACAATCCTCGCTCTGTGAGAGCAAACTTTTCGGGTACCACTGCCTATAATAGGCCGGAACCGATGAATCTCAGCGATGCTGAAGATGGAGGTGAAGCTGAGCTTCAAGCTGCTGAGCAGCAACACGTCGTACGACGATGTTTTACGTGCGGAAGCACTATACACTTGCGGCCTGGTTGCCCTTTGCGTAAGCAACGCCAGGCTACGAGCCAACACTCGACCCCGAGTCAAAAGTCTGGCATGGTACGGGGAAATGCCGACACCCAGTAGGCGCGGGGCGCCCTACTGGGGAAGAACTAGTTTCTGTTACACCTTAAAAAGGTAAGGGAATGCAGGACTTAGCCCCAAAGAGTACCATACCTACAGGTATGGTGCGTGGATACAAGTCTGGCTTGTTGGTCGCCGAGGCGAAAATTAAGGGCTTTGAGAAGCCTTGGTCGAAATTGATCGATTCTGGAGCGTCTTGCAATTATGCTCGGCGCCGTTCCCTTGAGGAAAGTCAGCGTTATGCTAAGGCGCTTACAGCGCATGAGGTTGATTCTATCACGGTTCGTTTAGCGACTGGAAGTCGCGTTACTGTGCCTAAAGTCCCATTGAACTTAGGTGTAAAGTTTTTAGACTTTGACAGTATTGAGCGCTGTCTTGTCCTAGATTTGGACTCGAGATATGATCTCATCCGAGGTGTGGCTTGGCTTGAGCGCCATGAGCCATGGATTGATTGGAGGTCTAAGACCTTAGGCGCTACGCGCAATGTTCCTAGCGAAGTTTTCGAGAGTCATGAACCCACCTTCGCTAGGCGACAGAAGCGCTATTGGCGCAAGCCTTTGACAGAAGATGTCAATGTGCTGGATATTGGAATGTCTGAGTTATCTAACTCCAATGTTACAAACATAAGTTTCGAGCCTAGCTCGTCTGAAACTAGTGAAACGGTACGTACTCCGTTGAGTGTTGCTCGTTGTGATAACGAGTCACTGCATGCTGAAAGCATGGTTGGCCTAGGGCCTAGTAATCAAGGATGTGATTCCTTTGATGTGTGTATGGTGGCACGTGAAACTACACCGAGTGCGGTCGGCCGTGAGAGCGCCGCACTGAACGTCGGTAATGACGTTGTTGGCGATTCGCCATACAGTGTGGGCGGCCGTGAGGGCACCACACCTAATGTCAGTAATGATATTGTTGTCGATGCTCCGTATAGTGTGGACGGCCGTGAGGGCACCACGCTTAACGCCGGTAATGGCGTTGTTGGCGATACGCCGTATAGTGTGGACGGCCGTGAGGGCACCACACCTAATGTCGGTAATGACGTTATTGGCGAGACGCCGTTAAATTGGGGGCTAGGCCCGCATATTATACGTGGAGTGGCACGTTTCAATCCACTGGGTGAAGTGTTCGAGTTATGTAACACTTCACCGGATGTCGGTCAAGACAAAAGCTCTCGTATAGAGCGTACTATGGTTGGTAGTAACCATGGGGACAATGTTGTCCCAACCCCTTAGGGGTGTAAGGTCTCGAAGAGACGATCAAGACGCCGGGTAGCAACTTTTAAGCGCCAGGCGTCCTCACAGTCACATAGTGATAATAGTAATACATTATATACACTTGTTAATGGAGTGACTGGTCAGGTTGATGGCAGTGTTTGCCTTGAAACCCTTCCATCTGTGGACGCTCTTTGTGAGCTAGACCAAATGTCTGATGGCGAGTTTAGCCAGGCTTTGAAGGCAGGTTAGTTATCCGAGTTAGCGGTCATTAGAGCTGATGCTGAGTTGAATTCTTCCTCGTGAATGGATGAGTCTGTCCTAGAGGATACAAAGGCGGCACTTAGTGCACGAAGTGGATCTTCGATCCTTAAAGATCCTTTGGATCCGTTCTATCCTTTAGTTAAGGAATTTCAAGATGTGGTGTGTCACAACCCACCTTCTGCCTTACCTCCCGATAGAGGTGTACGTCATGAGATTGACTTAGTTCCTGGAACTAAATACTGTGTAACACGGCATTGGATTTTGCCTAAAGAACAGTGTGACGTCATTGACGACTTCTTTCGTGCTAAACACGCGGCTGGATTGGTTCGTGAGAGCAAGTCTCCCCATTCAACACCGACATTTTGTGTCAAAAAGCCAAATGGCAAGTGGCGTATCGTGCATGGATATATAAAGCTTAATGCAGCCACTATACCGGCGCAGACGCCTATTACTAGAAAGGATGTGCTTCAGAACAATATGGCAGGATGTACTATGTACAGTGCACTTGACTTAGTCGATGGTTATAACCAACTGCTTATGCGAGCAAGTGATATTCCGCTAACAGCGGTGAGTACTCCGAGCGGTATGCTCTGGGAGTGGCTTGTTATGCCACAAGGGCTATCTAACGCCCCGGCTACGTTTAACCGGCTGGTAACGCAACTATTCAGACCTCATCGAGGCTATGCACAAACGTACTTTTAATGACATATTTGTCCATAGTCGTGCACTGAATGGGCGATCAGAAGTGGATAACCACATTGATCAGTTACGAGCTGTGCTCGAGTGCATGCGAACGAATAAGTTGTATGCTAACGCATCGAAGTGCATCTTTGGTGCAGAAGAGATTCCCTTTCTAGGCTGCTTCATTGGGAAGCGAGGCCTTCGAACGGATCCCGCTAAGGTGAAAGCCATAGTCGACTGGCCGGTTCCCAATAACCAAAAGAACTTGCGTAAGTGGCTTGGCCTTGCCAATTACTTACATAAGTACTGTGCGAATTACGCAGATATGGCTCGGCCATTGTCCAATCTCCTTAAAAAGGATGTGGATTGGTGTTGTGGTAACACCGAACATAATGCTTTTGAAGCAGTTAAGGAGAGTCTCCATCATGCGCCAATATTGGCTTTGCCCGATTCTGATCGGCCATTCAGTGTCGTCTGTGACGCACCTGACTTTGCCATAGGCAGTGCTCTGTTACAAACAGATGTCGACGGACGCGAACGCGTCATCGCATTCGAGTCTCGGCAGCTGAAAGCTGCTGAAAAGAACTATCCTGTTCATGACAAAGAGCTACTTGCTATAAAGTACGCTCTTGTCATATTCAGAGTACATCTGCTTGGCTCCAAGCCTTTTGTGATCTATACAGATCATGCGTCATTAAGCACTGCGACAAAGTCGCCTCATCTCTCACAGAGAATTGCTCGTTGGCTTTCCTTCTTTGCCGAATATAACTTCGAGGTGAAGTACAAGCCAGGTAAGCCAAATGCTTTGGCTGATGCTCTATCGCGTCGACCTGACTATAAGCTTGCTCATCTTACGACTCTGTCGTCGTCAGTCCTTGACTTAATTAGCGCGGCATATGCCAAGGATGATCAGTGTGTAGCTTTTCTACGTGCTCTTGAGAGCGATGAGTTTAAAGACTCGGACATAGAATTGTCGGCACGTTTACGTGCGAGGCTACATCGATATTCCATTGATAATGGCCTGTTGTGCTATCGCACGGATATTGAGGATAAGCCTCGTATCGCTGTACCTCATGATGAGGAATTAAAGTATCGAACTGTCTATGAGGCACATGATACTGCTTTAAGTAGTCATCTCGGTCGTGAGAAGACTTATAGCTCCGTGAGCCAAAGTTATTGGTGGCCCAAACTTTATAAGTGGGTGAGCACCTATGTGCGTACGTGCGAAACGTGTCAACGGGTTAAACCCTCAGCACATGCGGCGGCTCCGCTGGCTAGTTTGCCAGTACCCACTGGTTGTTGGGAGTCCATGAGCATGGATTTTGTGTTTGGCCTTCCGAAAGATTTGGAAGGCAACACTGGTATTGTGGTCTTTGTTGACCGCTTAAGCAAGATGGCTCACTTAGCGGCTGTGCCAAATAGCATCGATGCTGAAGGTACAGCAAAGCTGTTTATCGACCGTGTGTTTTGCCAACATGGCTTGCCTGTGGCAATTATCTCTGATAGAGACCCCCGCTTCACTGGGAAGTTTTGGAAGTCTATCTTCAAGGTGCTGGGCACTCGGTTAAACATGTCCACAGCGGATCATCCGCAGACCGTCGGTCAAACTGAGCGTGTTAACCGCGTCATCAACGACATTTTGCGCAGTATTTGCGCTGATACGCCTAAGCGTTGAAGCTCAATGCTCCCTGTTGTTAAGTTTGCGTTGAATAACGCTGTTCATGCCTCGACAGGCTTTACTCCGTTCTATATAAACGGTCTCACTCACCCTCGCGTTCCGTTAACGCAATCACTACGTGAATCAGGGCTTGGTGGGGGAGAGGTTGCCGATCGGCTTGCTGATATCAGCCCTGCTACTGTCTAAAAACAGGTAAGCGAGTTTCTCGCAACGCGATTAAATGTCTTAAGACATGTGCGTGACGCAATGGCTGATAGCCAAGCTAACCAAAAACAACAAGCTGATGCCAAAGGCAGAAAGTGTATTGAACGTTATGAAGTCGGAGACCAAGTACTACTCAATGCTAAAAATCTACCTACAAATGTAGTGTCTGCTGTCTTTTAGGCTAAGTTGCGTGTACGCTTTGTTGGACCGTTTACGGTCACGGCCAAGAAGGGACTTGCGTATACGCTAAACCTTCCGCGCAAATTGCGCACACATCCAGTGTTTTACGTAGGCTTACTTAAGCCGTACCGGGATCCTTCCCATGTGAACTTGGAGGCGCTTGCGCCGACGACAAGGGCACTGCCCCGGATTGCTGTAGACGAATCAGCAAGTCCAACTGAGCCTCGCTCCGAGTTTGAGCTTGCTCCATCGCCTGAAGGCGGCTTTGCATCGCATCCAGCATGCACTAGGACTTACCCAAGGCCTCTTGAAGACCCTTCACTTCGATAACCAATTTCTCGTGGGCCTCCACCGGTACACCGGCCGCCACCGACTTTGCTCGATGAGCATGGGTGTCGTCAATTTCATGTCGAGAGACTACTGAAACGACGTCGTCGTCAGGGCCAATACCAGTATCTGGTAAAGTGGCGTGGGTACCCTGAGTCTGAAAACTCATGGGAATTTGAGTTCCCCCTTCGGCAAGACTGCCCATATGCTTTGGAGGCTTTTGAGCATCGTGGCCATGGTCATCTCGAGGCCGAGGCCGTTCCCCACCACTAGTGGTGCGGGTTGGCGGGTTGTTGGCCACAGACTGACCAGCTCTCGCGGCTATCTTAGTAGCCGAAGCATAGCGCGTGCGCTTGCGCAATTGGCCTCTGGCCTTAAGCTTGGCAGAATCATACCGAAGCTTGCGTTCGAGACGCACATCAGCCGCATGGGCACTAGCCCTTAGAGCAAAAATTTTGCTGAGGCGACGCACATAGTGCACCCAGTGAACGAAGGCATTGTCTTCTTCGCTTACTGTTTTGCCTGCGAGCAAGAAAATGGGTATACCCTTGATCGGTGGAACCGATGTACCATGCGCTTGCATGTCAAGGCGTGCCTTGTATTGACTTTGAGTCGTTAGGTGCGGCTCCAGGCACCTCTCACGAAGTGCCTGGCAGCTCAGCACCTCCTCAGGAGTCTTAGGCCCATGGCCAAGGACCCACGTTGCCAATGTTTGGCCGGCCGCTTGACGTAGACGTTTCTCCACACTGGGTGAGGTGAACACATAGTCACGCTGGCGTTTAAGGGTTGCAGCCATTTGTACATAACGCTGAGCGTTTTCGTCTCTTTGGACAAGCAATTGTTGTTGCTCATCGAGCGGGTTCGTGATGATAGTCTCATCAGACCCAGATGCTGCATGCTGCGCTGGTGGCGCGCTCGCATCTCCACGTTCAGCGAACGTATTTGGGGTGTTCGAAGGTTGTGCCACAGGCATCAGTGATCCGGACATTGTCCCTGTATCACCGCGGACACTGGTATCGCTACCATAGTCCACCTCCTCCTCTATTCCGAGGTAGTCACACAGAGCCTTTGACTCGTTTAGTGGTGAGGACATCGTGCTAGAGCTTACGTTACCGTGAGGTTCTCCGTACGCGCACTGTTCTCGCTGAGAACACAAGTTCGATTGACGTTTTGGCAAGCGTCAGTCTGGTGGGGGACGGTGTAACGGGGTTGCACGTAATTATGGTACTTTGTACCAGAGGTGTTACACACCTGAGGTTACCCCTTTGTGAAGGTGATATAGAATATCTTATTGGTTTGTAGGGGCTGACGAGTGTCAGCCATTAAGTACAAAAGATCTTTGAGTAGGATTAAGATATTCTATAAGCGTTAACAAAAATAAAATTAGTTCCCATTTTGATCTAAAAGACACGTGGCTTGCGAGCCGTCTTGATCGTTAATAACTGATCACTAAGAGTTAGCAACACCTCCTTGAGGTAGCTACTCTTGAGCACTGAGTGCTGTCGATTCACTGAATCGTTAGGTCCCCTGGAACAGGGATCTGAAGCTGTCAAGCTTGTTGACTCGTTAAGTCGTTAGTTCTTTGGAACTAAGTTGCTCGTAGAGCGTTAGGTCTTCCTCTGAGTTAAGGAGATGTGTAGCTCCGCTAAAATACTGGTATTCTTTTGTTTGTTGATCAGTTCAGCAAGATGGTACATTTTGGTGCTGTACCGGAGTCAATTACAGGCCAGGGCTGTGCGCGTGTCTTCATCGATACTATTTTCCGACTTCACGGTTTACCCTGTGAACTCGTGTCTGATGGAGACCCCCGCTATAGAGCGTAGTTCTGGCAATTCGTTTTCCGTTCACTTGGAACAAGTTTGACGATGTCAACTTCTGACCATCCAGAAACAGATGGTCAGACGAAACGGGTAAACCGCGTCCTCGAAGAGATACTTCGGGGTATGTCCACTCGTTTACGAGCTGGAGTGAGTTCTTGCCGATGGCGGAATTTGCAATCAACAACTTGGTTCATGCGTCGACAACGCGTACACCGCTCTTCGTGAGAGGCCTACGCCATCCACGTCTACCCATCTTCTTCGAGTGTGACTATAGTTTAAGGGGGGGGACTCGCTCGAACAAAAACCGATCTGGTTCTTGCTCATCACAGGTCGACAATGATGTCGACGTGATGGATGCTGATGTCGATCACATCGACACCGATGATGATGATGAAGAAGATTCTGGCATCTTCAGCATCGCCAATGACTGCTACAGTGAGGTAGATGAAGTTTTCACTGGTGAAGACAACGTTCTTTCAGCAGTGCACACGAAGTGCACTGATGTCAACAAGGACGAGTCAGCGGAGATATTTCTGCTGACTCCCGAAGCGGTTGTCCGCTTCGTTCAAGATTCTTTTGTAGATGCAATAGACAAGCAGCAAAAACGCAGACAAACATGTAAGAGCAAATGTTCTTTCATTTAATAAAGGAGACTTAGTTTTACTGTCTACAGTAAATCAACTGAAACACGCAGTGACAAAAGTGGGCAGCAGTAAATTACTGCCCAAGTATATCGGTCCATTTCAAGTGTTTCGCCAAATGGGCAACGCATTCACGATTGAACTGCCCCGTGCGATGCGCACGCATCTGCGTTTTACGTTGGACGTCTCCGCCCGTACTATCAGTGCAAGCCCGTTTCGAGAGGCGAATAACACCTCCGCGGTCGAGAGCCGAGACCACCCGTAAGTGGTCCCGTTTCAACGAGCCAGTCTGGTCGACTTGCGGAGCGAACTGCTCACGCAGTGGAGCGATGTCTAGAAGAGCTACAGCCAGCTCGTCACGAAGAAAACGAACCGAACGTTCGTTCTCAAGTTGTGCAAACGCAAACGCGGTACGATCGTTTGAACGGTCGTGCGCTAAGGAATTGAAATTATCTCTTGCAAGATCCTAAAGCTCATAACGCCGAGTCCGTTCGTGAGCCAGGTCATCTTGCAACTGTTCCGTTACACGGTTCAGCTCCTGAACATCAAGCTGATCCAACCCTCGAGCCGAATCAGTTGTTCCCGCCACCACCACATCCTTTGGTGGACTCTGGCGGTGGTCAACGCTTTCTAGTGGTGCATGTCTTGGACCACCGCGACGTGAAGGGCGCCGGACGAGTTACCTCGAAAGCTGGCGTGGCTATCCACCGGCTTGGGATAGTTAGGAGCTTCTCGCCCAGCTGATTGTTGTCGTTCTGGGTCTCGTCGAGCAATATGACGAGACCCACCCGCTGCGTTCGAAGAAGGGCCGTCGAAAAACGAATTCCCCGAACGTGAGTACAGGGATTGCAAAGTGTCAATGCCTTCGGCCATCTCAGAAGAGATGCGGGCCTTCCAGTAGGGATCATTAGGGAGGAAGGCCTTCCTAGGGGCACGGTACGAGTTTTCCAGGCAACCTGGACACGAATCACCCCACGAGATACAGGGTAATCCTGCCTCTCTTGAAAGCCGGTGCAACTTGTATCGCGCCCCGACTGCGTTGCGTTTCTCAAACCTGATGCGACCTGCATCAAGTTCAGCGAGCCAGGCCTCAAGGCCAATGCACTCGATGTTGTTTATGAGGGCATTCCATCCTTGCACCAAGGCTTTGCCGTCTCGAGCACGGCTACCGTTGTACCACCAATGTTTGAAGAACACATCGGTGTCAAATTCTTCCTCAGCACGGATAGTTTCCGTGCTAGAATCAGGTGGGCAAGTCTTCCTACAATCGATAAACGGGATTCAATCTCGATCGGTGGTCATGCCGGCCAACCGGTCCAACTCTTTGGTTGACGGTATCCAAGGAGACTCCACTTGAGGAATGTAACGCAGGACATTGGGGTCCCTGGCCTCTTGATTGGTGTCAGCATGAGCACTGACACCAGTGACATCTCAATCCCTCGAGTTACTTCGCTCGTGGTGATGTATAGGTGCATCACCACCATCCCCACGCGTCCTATCGTTGTATGGACTTGCGTGAGGCGAGGATTCGTCCGAAAAATCGCTCGGTCCGAAGATGTTCGAGCATGATACCGCCACGTTCACCAGAACCAGTCAACCTGGCTCTTGCAGTGTCCGGCTCGGGTAATCCGGAGGCGTGAGGTATCGCCTTCGAGTCGGCTACATCATCCAACTCGCCAGAATAGATGAGCTCTATTTTAGGCTCATCTGGATTACGATTCGCGGTACCCGCTGCAGCGGATGTATCAGTTGCACGTGGTGACTCACCGTGTGGACTGTTCACAGCAGCAGGCGACGAACCACCTGCTGCTGAGGTGTGAGAAGTACTCTCTCCGGATGCACGCATGTGTGCGACCGCCTTTCTTGCTGCTGCAGTAGCAACTCGCTTGGCTTTTGAAACCATGCGTTGTATTGGCAAAATAATGAAATTGTACCCACAAGTGCTCCCTTTCCCAGAGTGATCCAACTGTGGTCACCCTGTCCCAATCAATTCTATCCAATCCACGAGTGATTGATGGTTACGAGGGGTGAAAATGTAATGAGATAGCCCGTTTCATGATATGACACCAAACGGTGTCAGTAGGGATATTGTCTAGCCTGACAATATCTTACCAATATTATCCGAGATGGATAACATAGATGGAATATTATCCTCTTTTAGGGTAATATTTATGCGCTGCTCAAAGATTGGTTGATAAAAGACATATCAACCACTGAGTACCACCAATCGCTGCTAGATGCGCGCAAGGAGTTGTGAGCAGGTTGTCGTCATTTCGTCGTTACGACGACGTAGTTTAAGATACTTAGATAAAGATTAAAGTTAAATTGATAGCTTAACTATATCAAAAACAGTTCTCTTTTTACCTTTACTCAGCTTAGCCGTTGAGTAGATTAGCTTCCTCTGCACGTACGAGTGTACGTGAAGTTTCGTAACCCAGACAAAGGGTGCTCTGTTACACTGTCGTCTTCTACGTCCAACATGATCATGTTCGACGTACACTAAGTAGTCGTTGGACGGACTACAAAGTGCCACCAGGTGTAACGAAGCACCCTTTGTTTGGGGTGCCACGAAACATCACGTACACTAGTACTTGCAGAGGAAGCTAATCTAGTTAAATTGCCAGTTTGAGTTAAGGTGAAAAGAGGACTGTATTTATTATAGTTAAGCTATCGACATAACTTCAGTCTTTATCTAATTATGTTAATCTACATTGTCGTATGACGACAACCTCCTCACCACTATCAAAGAAGGGATTTAAACCTTCAATGCTCATCAAGCGTTACATCCGAAGTGTACTGTGTTTACCAATTTCACCACTTTGTATTGATTTATCTTTTATCAACCAATCTTTGAGCAGCGCATGAATATTAGCCTAAAAGGGGATAATATTCCATCTATATTATCCATCTCGGATAATATTGGTAAGATATCGTCATGCTAGACTATATTCCTATTGACACCGTTTGGTGTCAATATCATGAAACGGGCTATCCCATTACATTACCACCCCTCAACTATCAATCACCCGTGGATTGAATAGAATTGATTGGGACAGGGTGAACACCGTTGGATCACTCTGGGAAAGGGAGCACTTGTTGGTCGAATCTCAACTCATTTGCCAATTCATCGCATGGTGTCAAGTCCACGCAATGTGCTGCCGAAGCAGCCAGAAAAGCGGTTGCACGCATGCGTGCAGCCGAAGAGATATCTTCTCTTGCTTCAGCAGCATGTGGTCATTCGCCTGTTGCAAGTGGGCAACAGGCATTGCCTGTTGCGACTAGTCCACGTGGTGAACTACCATTTGCGATAGATACATCCGGTACGTCTGCAGCGGGTGTCGCGACTCGCAATGTGGATGAATTTGAAAACAGCGTATCTATTCTAGCGAGTGGGATGGTGCATCCTACTCGAAGGTGGCGCCTTTTCTACTCCCGGATTACCCGAGGCGGACACTGCCAGAGCCAGGTTGACCGGCTCTGGGGAAAATGACGGTATCATGCTCGAACATCTTCGGACCGAGCGATTCGTCTGACGAATCCTCGTCTCACACAAGTCCATCTGGTACTAGAACGCGTGGGGATGGTGGTGATGCACCTATACATCACCACGAGCGAAGTAACTCGAGGGATTAAGATGTCACTGGTGTCAGTGCTCATGCTGACACCAATCAAGAGGCCAGGGACCCCAATGTCCTGCGTTACATTCCTCAAGTGGAGTCTCCTTGGATACCGTCAACCAAAGAGTTGGACCGGTTGGCCGGCATGACCACCGATCGAGATTGAATCCTGTTTATCGATTGTAGGAAGACTTGCCCACCTGATTCTAGCACGGAAACTATCCGTGCTGAGGAAGAATTGACACCGATGTGTTCTTCAAACATCGGTGGTACAACGGTAGCCGTGCTCGAGACGGCAAAGCCTTGGTGCAAGGATGGAATGCCCTCATAAACAACATCGAGTGCATTGGCCTTGAGGCCTGGCTCGCTGAACTTGATGCAGCTCGCATCAGGTTTGAGAAACGCAACGCAGTCGGGGCGCGATACAAGTTGCACCGGCTTTCAAGAGAGGCAGGATTACCCTGTATCTCGTGGGGTGATTCGTGTCCAGGTTGCCTGGACAACTCGAACCGTGCCCCTAGGGGGGCCTTCCTCCCTAATGATCCCTACTGGAAGGCCCGCATCTCTTCTGAGATGGCCGAAGGCATTGACACTTTGCAATCCCTGTACTCACGGTCGGGGAATTCGTTTTCCGACGTCCCTTCTTCGAACGCAGCGGGTGGGTCTCGTCATATTGCTCGACGAGACCCAGAGCGACAACAATCATCTGGGAGAGAAGCTCCTAACTATCCCAAGCCGGTGGATTAGCCACGCCAGCTTTCGAGGTAACTCGTCCGGCGCCCTTCAAGTCGCGGTGGTCCAAGATATGCACCACTAGAAAGCGTTGACCACCGCCAGAGTCCACTAAAGGATGTGGTGGCGGTGGGAACACCTGATCCGGTCCGAGGGTTGTATCAGCTTGATGTTCAAAAACTAAACTTTGTAGCGGATCAGATACACGACAGCATGGCTCATGAACGGACTCGGCGTTATGAACTTTAGGATCTTGCAAGAGATAATTTCAATTCCTTAGCGCACGACCGTTCAGACAAATCGTTCTGCGTTCACGTTTGCACAACTTAAGAACGAACGTTCGTCTCGTTTTCTTCGTGACGAGCTGGCTGTAGCTCTTCTAGACATCGCTCAACTGCATGAACAGGTCGATCCTCAAGTCAACCAGACTGGCACGATGAAATGGGACCACTCGAGAGTTGTCTCGGCCCTCGACCGCGGAGGTATTCTTCGCCTCTCGAAACGGGCTTGCACTGATAGTACGGGCGGAGACGTCTAACTTAAAACGTAGGATGCGTACACATCGCACGGGGCAGTTCAATCGTGAATGCGTTGCCCATTTGGCGCAACACGCGATAAGGACCGATATACTTGGGCAGTAATTTACTGCTGCCCACTTTTGTCACTGCGTGTTTCAGTTGATTTACTGTAGACAGTAAAACTAAGTCTCCTTTATTAAATGAAAGAACATTTGCTCTTACATGTTTGTCTGCGTTTTTGCTGCTTGTCTATTGCATCTACAAAAGAATCTTGAACGAAGCAGACAAACGCTTCGCGAGTCAGCAGAAATATCTCCGCTGATTCATCCTTGTCAACAGCAGTGCGGTTCGTGTGCACTGCTGAAAGAACGTTGTCTTCACCAGTGAGGGCGTCGTCGTCCTTACTGTGGCAGTCATTGGCGATGCTGAATATACCAGCATTGTCTTCATCATCATCATCGGTGTCGATGTGATCGATATCAGCATCCATCACGTCGACACCATTGTCGACGTGTGATGAGCAAGAAACAGATCGGTTTTTGTTCGAGCGAGTCCACCCCCCTTAAACTATAGCCACACTCTAAGAAGGTGGGTAGACGTGGATGGCGTAGGCCTCTCACGAAGAACGGTGTACGCGTTGTCGACGCATGCACCGAGTTGTTGATGGCAAATTCCGCCATCGGCAAGATTCACTCCAACCCGTGAACTAGTGGGCATACCCTTGAAGTATCTCTTCGAGGACGCGGTTGACGCGTTCCTTCTATATATTTCTAAATGGTCAGAAGTTGACATCGTCAAACTTGTTCCAATTGAACGGAACACGGATTGACAGAACTCTGCCGTAAAATGGGGGGTTTCTATCAGACACGAGTTCACGTGGTAACCCGTGAAGTCGGAAAATAGTATCGATGAAGACACGAGCATAGCCGTGGGCTGTGATTGACTCCGGTACAGCAACACGATGTACCATCTCGCTGAACCGATCAACAAACAAAAGAATACCAGTATTGTAGCGGAGCTACACAGCTCCTTAAGTCAGAGGAAGACCTAACGCTCTACGAGCAACTTAGTTCCAAAGAACTAACGACTTAACGAGTCAACAAGCTTGACAGCTTCAGATCCCTGTTCCAGGGGACCTAACGATTCAGTGAATCGACAGCACTGAGTGCTCAAGAGTAGCTACCTCAAGGAGGTGTTGCTAACTCTTAGTGATCAGTTATTAACGATCAAGACGGCTCGCAAGCCACGTGTCTTTTAGATCAAAATGGGAACTAATTTTATTTTTGTTAACGCTTATAGAATATCTTAATCCTACTCAAAGATCTTTCGTACCTAATGGCTGACACTCGTCAGCCCCTACAAACCAATAAGATATTCTATATCACCTTCACAAAGGGGTAACCTCAGGTGTGTAACACCTCTGGTACAAAGTACCATAATTACGTGCAACCCCGTTACAAGTATTCTTGTTAGCGTCTTCAAAAAATCAAATGACGAAGTCCATCGATACGGACTGCCAACACTCTGCCGGCATCGAAAGAGTCTGCAAGGGTGCGGGGGATGAAGGAATAGACTTCACCCATTGGCAAACTTCGTAAGCGCGAATGTATTTGCGCGCAAACTCATACCGGCGGGGCCAGTAGAAGTTACGACTTACCGTGAGGCAATTCTTTTCTCTACCGCGATGCTCACTTGTTGGGGCATCGTGACACTCAGACATGATGCGCAGTCGCAAATCATTATAGCGGTAACGACAAAAAGCGGTGTGTCACCGTTGACTGCTTTATAGTACCGCAGTCCATCACGAACCGAACACCGTTTGGTTGAAGAGCGGTATTAAGACGACAAGCTTTTCAAAGCTTGACTTCATGGATTGGCTATACAATCCATCACCCGCAGAAGATACTCATCTTCTGCGTACGCTTTTCGCACGTCGTCGGGCAGACTCGACGGCGGAACACTCACTGATAGTGTTGCAACAGTGGGATCACCCCTACTGTTGGGTTGAGCAGTCGGATCGAAATCGGGCCGACGCGAAAGAGCACCAGTGACGACATTAAGTCGTCCTGGTTTATACTCGACGGAGAAGATGTACTCCGCGAATAAAGACAGCCACCTTGCCATTCGTTGCAAGAGGTGTGGACTGTTTACGGACGTGCGTAACGATGCATGGTCGGTATAAACGATGAACGGCCTATCTCCTAAGAGATATACCCGAAAATTCGCCAGTGTATGTTTCATGGCAAGGAGTTCCTTGTTATACACCGGGTAATTCTACACAGCTGCTTGCAGCTGACGCGATTGATAACAGAAGACGCGCTCAACGCCGTCTGATTCGTACTGCATTAACGCGCAGCCGATCGCAAAATCACTGGCGTCACAGACCACATGGAATGGTCTGTCCTGGTCTGCAATCGCCAACACAGGCGATTGTATCAAGCTTGTCTTGGTATCTTTAAAAGAGTGCTGACATATAGCACTCCATGACCACCTCTCGTTTTTCTTCAACAGACGAGAGAGATGAACGGTCATCTCGGCGCAGTTCTGCGAGTACTTGTGCAAGTACTCTGCTAAGCCAAGGACCTTTCGACGTCCCCTGTTGTCGAATGGCACAGGCCAGTCGCTAATCTCCTTGAACTTTTCTGTATCAAGGCGTACGCCATTTTTACCCAAGATGCAGTCAAGAAGTGGTATTTCGCTCGCTGCGAATATACACTTCTTGAGGTTCGCGAACAACTAATGCTCTCGCATTAGTGTAAGAACCTTCCAGACGTGGATTCTATGAACCTCCACGTCCGTCTTTCTATCCATAGCCCGGCTATGGACGAAGACATCGTCGATGTAACTCGGTTCGAAGTCTCGCACCGATCGCAACAGATTCGTCACACATCTGTTAAACGTTGCAGGGAAGTTACTTAGCCCCTGTGGCATCACTAGCCACTCCCAGAGCATATCACTAGGGGTTCTCACTGCTGTGTACGGGATGTCCCGTTCACGCATGAGGATCTGATAGAATCCATCCATCCGATCCATGGACGAAAAGATGGTACTCTTTGCCATACCATCAGTGATGACGTCCTTCCTTTGGATCGGCGTTCGAGCCGGTACCGTTGCAGCGTTCAATTTGTTGAACGTGTGCACTATCCTCCACCCTCCTGTGTCTCTTCGCACACAGAAGGTCAGAGAGATGTGTGAGGATGTTGATTCCCTCACATGTCCAGCCGCTAAACGATCGGCAAATAATTCGTCGATCGCTGTGACCTGTTCACAAGGTAGTGGCCACTGCTTCATGACACAGTATTTCGATCCCGGTTGCAGTTCGATCTCGTGCAGAGTGCCTTTGTCTTTGGGCAGCTCGCATGGCACGGATTCTGGGGAGACATCCCTGAATTCCACCAAATCCTTATACAAAGGATGTTTCTTCAAATACTCCCAAGATTGAGACGTGTATCGCTCAATTCGGTTCTTCTCATCGAGGACACTCTCGTCCATCAATGAGCTACTGAGAACCCGTTCGTTCTCAGCAAACACTTGTGCCGACCGAATATCGGCGACGTTTTCGTCCTCTGTGACGCGTACGCAGATCTGCTTGATCTTGTCACCACGCAGATGTCGCAAGAATCTTCTATGTTCCAGCGTTAAGAAATTTATTGTCTTCGAAGCTGACTTAGGAGGTGTCACCAGATCAAGTGTATGTGGTGAAGTGGGGTTTAGTCATTCACCAAGACATTCACTGTCTCGGTGCTTTCCTGGGAAAACACATCCGCAGGTGCTTGGGGATCCACATCCTCAACGTAAATCTCTCGGGAGTTATTACTCTAAGGAACGCTGGAACCTTCTTCCTATACTTGTTCTGACTGTGAGTGTACTACCACAGTCACGTCCTCTTCGATCGAACCTCTTTTAATCGATCGTGTTTGCTTAACGATCGACTCTCTCTTAGTCGATCTCGCTTTAACATGTTGTTTATTTTTAACAACACTCATCTCTCTTCTAAAATGCACCCGGCTTGGTGTGCATCCATGTTCTAGTCCACTCGATCTAGTGGTGAACCTATGTCTCAGCCTGTGTCTATGCACAGGTGCCGGAAGCTGGTTCAACAGTGTAGTGGCCTTCTACACTGTAATCTTGTGCAGTAATACTACAACCGTACCACAAGTGAGGTCATCTCAATCACTCGTAGTGCATCCACACGCTTGTGGACGCTCCAAAACATTCATCAGATGGCCATCTGATGAACAAACGGCAGGCATCTTCACGAATCAATGCTGCCAGCTACCCATGGCTGGTATTTTCTGAGCCATGGCAGACCGAGGTTGACATCAAATATATTATCCGAATCTAGTACGATGAAGTCATCATCGTTCTGCTTTAGTTCTAACGTGTAGTGGATTCACACTACACGTTTGTTCACTGTTACGGATGCGCCTGTAGCAAGGCAATGTCATCCTCGTTGGAGGGAACTGTCGCTCAACATAGTTGAGTCTACTATCCTCTAGCTATTGGCGTCAAATGAAACTGTTCGACGCCTCACAGTCAACTAGGGTGCGAAGTGACATTCCACTTGTCACTTCGATCTTCAAAGTGATGATAGACACCTCAGTACTAGGGGCAGCAACACCCAGCGACTGTGTGCTGGGAGCAATCTTCGTCAAGAGTCCTTTAAATTCTCTTGATGTTGCTGGATTAGCAGGTTGGTCCGCCCCTACTGACACTGACCGTTTTTTGACGGGTCAATTTGCTGTCGCGGTTCAGCAACATGGTCGGACCCGCGCCTTGGACCTTTCTTTGACCAACGACGGTCATCACGTCCTGTCTTTGGACGTGTTGCGGTGCTTGGGTCACTACACTCATGAGCATAGTGTCCAATCTTCTGACAGCGACGGCATCTTGCCGTTCGATTGTGACTCAGAGAGCGAGAGTTCTCGCTCTCGATGTAACAGAGGTCCCTTGGTTCGGGACCTCCTGTTTCCTGTCGTCTCGTCGGACGATAGTTGGACGAGTTAGCCTGAGACTGTCTCAGGCTCTTGTTTTCTTGTTCCGCATACGCTATCACCTTTTCCAGCGTATGGAAGTCCTCTCGAAATGAAGGTCTTCACCGGCCCATCTACAAGACCGTAGATGAACATGTTGATGGGCGTGTGCTCATCAACAGTGTTTTCCGTGACACTACTTGCAAGGTAGCGTAAGTGCTGTGCATAACCGTGCACGTCACGCTTAACTTGCTTTAGCCTCACGAGTGCAGAGCGTGCTCTGGACTCGGCTATCGGCGGCTCAAACGTCTCTTCGAGTCGAGACTTCAAGATCTCCAACGCCTCAAGCACGTTTGGATCGTGAAGCTTGAGCCCTAAGACCCAAGTCTTTGCTCGTCCCGTCACATGGCGAAGGTGACTTGCATCGCATCACCCTCGATGTGAAGGGCCCTGATGGCATCGTCTAACTCGACAAACCATCTCAAAAGGGAATCTCCATCGGTTCCCTTGTACCTTGAAATATCAATCTTCAAGTTTTCGGGTCAAAACATGTGCGTCCGCCCACCCGTCGCTCCAACATGCCGCTGATGGCGGGTTCGCCCATGAGCACACTCATGCGGCCGACTACCTCCCACGCTGATTCATTCAGCTGGGAGTAGCCTTCACGTGTGACGTGAAAGCTGTCGTCTTCTACGTCCAACATGTTCATGTTGAACGGACACTAAGTAGTCGCTGGAAGGACTACAAAGTGCCACCAGGTGTAACGGGCACCCTTTGTTTGGGTGCCACGAAATTTCACGTACACTAGTACGCGCAGAGGAAGCTAAGCTACTCGAACGACTCGATCAAGTAATACAAAAAGAGAACTGTACGTAACATAGTCAAGATATCAAATTAACTTTAATCTTTATCTAACTATCTTAAACTACGTCGTCGTAACGACGAAATGACGACAACCTGCTCATCACTCCTTGCGCGCATCTAGCAGCGATTGGTGGTAATGTATGGTTGATATGTCTTATTATCAACCAATCTTTGAGCAGCGGATGAATACTATCCTAAAGGGGATAATATTCCTTCAATATTATCCATCTCGGATAATATTGGTAAGATATTGTCAGGCTAGACAATATCCCTGTTGACACCGTTTTGTGCTAAGACTATGTAACGGGCTATCCCTTTACAATGCTGCGCTGCTTTGCCATAACACTGAGTTTGTCCCCTCAAATTGGTACGTAAAGACCATGCAAGACGCTTACTGTACTTTTGTGCCGTCGCCGCAGCATCGCCGCACGGTATGTAGTCTCATTTACCGCTTTCACGGCCCGTCGAACGCGCTAGCACGACCGCCGAAGTGAGGCAAGGACACGTGACTAGCCATAGCTTCATCCTCTACGATACTAAGGCAACTGTAATCGAAATGTTTTTAAACATGACACACGTAACCTCGTACGCAAATAAATACGTCAATTTTATTAAGTACCAACAGTATCGATATCCTTTCATATCATTAAGGTCTAGTAACAGCGGGACCTTCGGCTTCAATATGTTTGAACAGAATAGCGCAAGACTTAATACTAGATCAATCACAAATGCCGCACATTCACGTGTAACGGTAGTCATTGTTAGCATTCAAGTTAGACAACATGTAAACAACTTCCAGTCATTTCCATTCGTCACCTTCCTGTCCTTTTTTCGCACATTACTCGATCTGCGCTAGAGGCCTGCGAGGGACCCTCCCTCCGCGCAGTTTGGGTTCGAGCAACGGACGATCTCCGCCTAAGGTGGATGACTTAAGACAGTGTAAGAGGGGGAGGCATATCGCGATTAGCTAACAACGGATTACGGAATGGAATTAAAACGATACAGTAGAAAAAAATTAACGTTGTGCACATTAATTTATGTGCTCAAGTGGTGCTGGTTTTACGACTGATGCCAAAACTGCGACTTTTGCGTATGGTTGGTGCCAGTATTGCCACTTGCTCGCCGCAGGTTGTCATAAAATATTGTCACTGCGATCAGCGATTGGTCTCCCGTCCATCCAGACACGGCAAGAGGTATTTTATCGTCTTTGGATCTGTGACAATGTAGCAGCTGCTGTGGGTGTGGCGTGAGCCAAGCGGCCTCACATACAGTAACATTAATGCCTAAAACCACTACAAAAATTTTGGCTACTTTTAGCGGAACACATTCTAGAAGGCACCAGCTGTGCATTAGTCCTCTTGTGCAGCCCACACTGGTTAAGCGAACGGCAACTTTAGCAAGCCCCGTGGTGGTAGTCATTTCTTCCGATGAAAATGTTTACGAACACTTTATTCGTTAGTGTGTTTGTCAAGCTCGAATACGTGCTTAAAACTTCAGCCGTCTTGGAGTGTTACAGTCTTGCAAAGGCATAGGCTGGTCGTGATATTGTAGATCTCGAAGCCCCGCATCATACTCGGTACAGCATACCAACCGCGATTAGACCCATGCAACTTGCTACGAAGGACCTTACGTCTATTCCTCCGCTAACATCATACATCCAAGATTTCAGCGGCCTCCATTAATCGACTGAAGACTATAATCGGTTATAGATCTCAGCGGTTTTTTTATGGAGGTAATTTTAAATGGAACAGGAGGCCTGTGTAACGGGATTAGTCTGTTACGTGTAACTGATCCTTAATACTTTATATTTAGCATATCATTAAAAGGGTTGTTCGTGTTAATGAATATTTTGCAAAGGTGATATCTAGAAACACTGATAGATTGGCTGATATGGGCCATCATGCAAGCCAGCTCTAGCCGTCCAATAACGATGGACGCACGCAATGAGTGGTGAGCAAGACTCTAGCAAACTCTTTTGTCGATATACATAATTACGTAATGACTTAAGTATAGGTTATTAGTTAGGACTTGTTATTATTTAATAAACTTATGCTTTCTCCTCCTTTTTGGAACGCGTCGTTCACTAACTATTTTTTCTCTGCACGTACGGTACTTGACTATACGCGCGGCTACCTACTTTGTTGTCAGTGTAGGTGCACTAGTACTGAAGCTGTATTAGTAAATAAGGGTCCCGTTTAACTGGTAGCATTTTGTAGTCCGTCCGCAACCCCTCCATCCAACATGAGCTTGTGTGATGATGATAGAAACAGTTTTACGCCACGCGTGATAGCTACTGATATTTGAGTGACACCAATAGTATGCGGTCAAACATGCCGTCTCTGCCATGCTGTCTGCACTGGACAGAGATGGGCGGCTTGTCGTCTTCGTTAAGTTCATACACCATGAACTGACGATTCACGGATAAAAGTTATCTTGCTTTACTAGCAATTTTCTTAATAGGCAGAGCTGTTGAAAGAACAGGGTGCTAAACGTTTCGTACTGTTTAGACAACATCAGGCACATGCTTTCGTCTCTACATGCGTGCGTAGCCCCGAAACGTTTAAGATAGACACCTTAAGTACAGAGAATTTAAGCAAGACTCACTGCTGAGATGGTTTGTCAAGTTAAAAGACCCCCTAAGCGGCTCGTCACACCGTCAATTATTAAATGCAAGTCGCATTTAACCATTAAAACATGGCTAGACGTGTTAAAACTGGGCATTAGGACTTAAGTTGCACGACCCGTATGTATATGGATCAATTGAGGTCTTCAAGACTCGGCCCAGACAAACGTTTAAACCGCCAACGGCTGAGCTCAGGGAAGTATCATAACTCCTGAAACTTAAACAGGATAAGCGTGATTTGCACACTTACACCTGACACATACGAGTCCTTGCAAGCTGTATCACGGCAAACTTGGTTCATATACACACACATTGATCACTGCTCTCGTGCGGACCAAAAAGACATTAGCTTGAGACAATGCCATGCTAGTTCGAGTTCATATCTTCCCTTAAGACGACAAGAATTCGAATGTCCAGAACCTTTAGACCTCTTCAGTATAACGAGCAAGAGACCTAGCTCCTCAGACAACGCATGATTGCAGAAATGCAACTGCTTTCAGATTTAATGACAAGATGCTTAACAGCAAAGTACTATGTGCATATCGTATCAAAACATTATACAAAGTAATCGATTAGTTAACAAGAATGGCAAAGGACGCGGGTCCACCGTTTTTGCAAAATCGCAACAGCGTAGTAAACCGTCTTAAAATAGGTCAGGATCAGTAGGAATGGAGTGCTCTCCTAATCCAGAAAACGTCAGAAAATTTGCAAATAAACAAGTAAATTTTGGTTCCATACTAACAATCCATGTGTGACGCTGCACTTGGTGACGAGGTACCTCTCATCACCTTAAATTTTAAAGTGACAAGAGATTTGTCACTTCGTGCCCTAGTTGACTTCGGGTGTCGAATAACTTTGTCCGTCGCAAATTTCTAGAAGATTGCAGGCTCAAATATGTTGAGCGAACCTTTTATACGGGGATGACGGTGTGCCTTGCAACATGCGCATCTGTAACAGTAAACTAACGTGTAGCGGAAATCCACTACACGCTAGAAGGAAAGCAGTACGATGATGACTTTATTTACCTTGATCTGGAATACACATTGGCCATCATCCTCGGTCTGCCATGGCTCAGAAGATACCAGCCTTGGGTCAGCTGCCAGCATCGATTTGTGAAGATGCCGGCCGTTTGTTCATCAGATGGCCATCTGATGAACGTCTTGGAGCGTCCACAATCGTGTGTGTATACTGCGAGTGAGTGCGGTGGCCCTCCTTGCGGTACAGTCATTATTACAACGGCACAAGATTACATTATGACAACCTACTGCACTGTGGAGAGAGATGCAGGCAACTAGGCGTATTTACAGGCAGCGTCGAAGGTCCACTACTCGAAGAAATTGAGTGGACCGGGACATGGGTGAACGCTTGGTGGGCGACATCCAAATTAGATTGAACAGATTGCGCACATAGGGCAACGTGATGTTAAAAGATCAACTGAAAATTCTTTCGAGAGAAACAAGGTGTTGTGGCGTGATCACAGCTACAAAGTCGATAGAAAAGGTCTCCACGTACGTGAGAAGGAAATATCTCGAGAATTTGTAAAAGAGGTATTGAGACGTCATCAACCTGATGGAGATAATTTTTATGCATCCTGTGTAAAGGGTTCCTAGGAAAAACTGAGACATTGAATGTCTTGGTGAATGACGGATCAAGTGTAGGCGCTTATACACTTGATCCAGTTACGCCCCCGAAGTCATATTCGGAGGTAGTTAAGTTGCCAACGCTATAATCTAGAAGGCTCTTGCAATATCTGCGTAGCGACAAGATCAAGCAGATCTGCGTACTCGTCACAGGGGACGAATACGTCGCCGATTTTCGGTCGGCACAAGTGTTTGCTGAGAACGAACGGGTTCTCAGTAGCTCATCGATGGACGAGAGTTTCCTGGATGAGAAGAACCGAATTGAGCGATACACGTCTCAATCTTGGGAGTCTTTGAAGAAACATCCTATGTGTCAGGAATTTGGCGGAATTCGGGATGTTTCCCCAGAATCCGTGCCATGCGAGCTGCCCAAAGACAAAGGCACTCTGCACGAGATCGAACTGCAACCGGGATCGAAATACTGTGTCATGAAGCAGTGGCCACTACCTTGTGAACAGGTCACAGCGATCGACGAATTATTTGCCGATCGTTTAGCGGCTGGACATGTGAGGGAATCAACATCCTCACACATCTCTCCGACCTTCTGTGTGCGAAAAGCCACACGAGGGTGGAGGATAGTGCGCGCGTTCAACAAATTGAACGCTGCAACGGTACCGGCTCGAACGCCGATCCAAAGGAAGGATGTCATCACTGATGGTATGGCAAAGAGTACCATCTTTCGTCCATGGATCGGATGGATGGATTCTATCAGATCCTCATGCGTGAACGGGACATCCCGTACACAGCAGTGAGCACCCCCAATGATATGCTCTGGGAGTGGCTAGTGATGCCACAGGGGCTAAGTAACTTCCCTGCAACGTTTAACAGATGTGTGACGAATCTGTTGCGATCGGTGCGAGACTTCGAACCGAGTTACATCGACGATGTCTTCGTCCATAGCCGGGCTATGGATAGAAAGACGGACGTGGAGGTTCATAGAATCCACGTCTGGAAGGTTCTTACACTAATGCGAGAGCATAAGTTGTTCGCGAACCTCACGAAGTGTATATTCGCAGCGAATAAAAAAATCATAATTTGGGAGTATCATGAAAAAAAAAGGCGTACACCCTGCTTCACCAACATATTGAGCGATAATTGAATGGCCTGTGCCGATCAACGTCAAGAGACTTGAAAAAAAATTCGGCGTAAAAATGTACCTAAACAAGTATTTGCGCAATACGCTTTAGCGACCGCTCATAGATCTCGTCTTTTGACCGGCATGATAAGTGTTTATGGAACGCTGATTGCCAGCGTTCCTTTATAATACCAAGAGAGATTAATTCAATTGCCCATTTTGACGATCGCAGACCAAGAAAGACCATTTTACGTGTTCTACGACGCCAGTGATGTTGCAATCGACTTCGCGATAATACAGTGTTATGTAGACGGCGCAGAGCGCGACGACAGTTATTATCGCGTCAGCTGCAAGCAGCTGAAAGTAATTATCGAGAGCATGACGAATAAATTCTTGTTTACAATGGACGCACAAGCGTTTTTAAGTGTCATTCTCCTGTGAAGACAAGCCGTACGTAGTCAATACGAGCCATCCTTTATTACGAACGGCCGTAAGCAGCCCACAACCATCACAACGGAGGTTGAAGTAGCTGTTCTTCTTCGTGGTGTACAACTCTCCGTAAAGTACAAAACCTGACAACCTAACGAAGTCGCGTACACGTTGTCTCGCTGACCCGATTTCGATTCCGTTGCGCAATCCAGCAGTGGAATTGATACAACTCTTGCAAAACTACTCACTATTGATCCGTCTTAAAAATTACGCGATGACTTAAAAAAGGCCAACGCATAAAATAAGGCTCTACTTCGAATAGTGGATCATCTAATGACTTCGTCTCACATATGTTAAAGATCTACCGGCCTTAAATGGATCCTCTGCGGATCCCTCAATAACACGCAACAGGTTGGTGTACAGGACAGCCGTTCCCGGCGACACACCTCGTGTTTTCTCCCCACCCACAATGATTTGCGCCTGCGCATCTCAGACGAGCGCCCACGATGCTCATCACCTAGTGAGCATCGTAGACGTAAGAAGACTTATCGCATGGTAAGTCGCGACTTTTACTGGCTCCGCCAGTATCATTTTGTGCGCAGGCATATTCGTGCTTGCCGGATGGGCCAACAATTGAGTTCTGGTCCTTTATCCCGTTCTTCATCGTATCCTCTACTTTATCTTAACAGAGAGCTGGTAGTCATTAAATTGTTCTTCGGTTCTGTCGGTAATTACGAAGACGCTCACAAGAGTGGTATTCTTGTGTATGTTTATCGCTTTGACGAGATAATATATCTTGCTGCCGTTTAAAAATCAATCACAGCACAGGGATGTGCCCGTGTCTTTATTGACACGGTGTTCCGACTCCACGGTCTGCCCCGTGAACTAGTCTCTGACAGAGATCAATTTTACGGCAGGTGAAAATGATCGTTAAATTTAAATTAAAAATATTACATTGCTTTTAGAATAGTATGATAAAAAAAATTCATTCAAAATCATATTAATCTTATAATCATAAATTTAATTTTTATTCACCTAACTATGTTACAACAAAAACAAATAATTTCAATATCAAACCACTAAATTATAAAAAACCAAAGTAAGGCAGAAGGTTTTATAAGTTAGTATACTAATTTTTTACTTAATTAAAAAAAGCTTAAAAGTATTTATTAGATTTAAGATTTATTTTGATTAAATACTTTAATTTTCAATTATTTTACCGTATATTAATGTTTCAGATACTGTATGAAAAAGCTAAAAAAAGTGATGTATAAGAACCAAAACTACTTACCGCATTCCATCCACACATTGGATCAGGAAAAGCAGGAATTCGTCTAGGCATCCCAGCTAAACCTAAAAAATGCATTGGAAAAAGCATTTTGGTAGTTCGTGTTCTGATCCCTCGATACAATTCCGACTGTATCTTCTTTGCCATCCCAGGAAAGATGTTCATATAAAACGCGTCAGCCGTTAATTGAAAGAGTTACTTTAAGGATACTTCCAATCTTTTACAGATTGTTGCCACATTTTCCGATGTTGCCTTTTGTCATCGATAACTCCGTGCACACGTCGATCACGCATACACCTTCCTTCGCGAATAGCTTACGCCATCCTATCCTACCCACTCATTAATAGTGTAAATTCGATCTATGGGGGGAGGAAGTCGCTCGAGAGATCTCCGTTCTGGCTCATGCTCATCACGTATCGAAGTACTTAACGACCCGAACGTTACTAATGTCCATCAAATCGACATCGAAGAAAATAACTTCAGAAATAGTGATGACAATATTGCTTACCCAGACGAGGACGACAATGCTCGTTTGTTCGGTATCGATACCACCTATGCCAGCGAGGTCGATGACATCCTAGATGAAGAAAAGAGAAAGTTTTTGGCAGTGCGCACCAAGCGCACTAATATAAATGTAAATGGGAAAGCAGATAAATTTCTGCTGACTCAAGAAGCATTGGACCGTTTCGTGCAAGACTTCATCGCCTACGCGGTGGACCGGCAGAAACTGAACGCTTAAAAACGTGAAAGAGCTAACGTTCTTCTATTTTATCTTGGAGACTTAGTTCTTATGTCTACGCTATATCTACCTAAGCACGTTGTAACTAATGAGGGTAGAATAAAATCCCTACTTACGTGCATTGGTTATTTTCGTGTACTACATCGTAAAGGCATTGCGTACATGATGGAGTCGTCTTGCAGGATGCGTACGCATCCTACGTTTTACGTTGGTCGTCTCTGCCCGTACCATCAGCTCGAAGTATCTTCCTCGAGCGAAAATATTCGCAACGCTTCAGAACCTCCAAGAGCTTATTTGGTCCTAAGCCAGCTTCCCAATCTTGCACTGTATTGCCGCATACTGGCGATGAATGTCACTGACTCGTCGCGAATGGATAGACGCTTTCGCTCATTCTCCAATTGGTAAACTGCAAAATCCGATCGATCATCTTATCAATTAAGGCGGATGCGTTTCATCCACATCTCCAATGAAATGCACTCTTGTCTTTCTTGTTCGGTGCGATCACACAGATCGTGTAAGCATTACAGGAGACGCCAAAGCTCCACATGCAACTCCAACAGAATATCGGGAGTTTTTGTCTGCCACTAATACAGCCATTGGTGGACTCGCATGCAGGTCAAAGCTTTCATGCGGAGTGTATCTTGAACTTTTGCAAGGTGTAGAGGTATAGAACGAGTTATAATGCTAGCTGGTGCTGCCATCAGCCGTCTCACGTCAGCTGGGTGCTACGAAATTAGCTGATGACCGACGTTGATGGTGTTTCCCACCAGTACGACGAGACAAATTTGGTAGCTCTCAAAGAATGTCGTAAAACACGCTCCCATGGCGCTGGTAGCGCCGTTGTAGGTTAGAAGTCGCAATGCGCATCTCACAAGAGATGTGCGCCCTTTGCGAGGGCAGAGAAAGGGAGTACAGCTCTCTTTGGATGCGTTGAGCATTGTCGAAACAACATAGACATGGGTCTCCCACGTGAGGCATTTAATATCTGCATCACAAGACAGATAGTACGACCTGACTTTTGCACCAGTCAAGTTTCGTTTTTAAACCTATTACGAGATGTGTTGAGTTTCTGAAGCCAATCTTAGCGCCCAATGAGCTGCTCATATAGCAAAAACGCGTTCCACGCCTGCTACAACAAGCTTTTGTCTCGATTAAAGGTGTCACTATAACAACTAAGCTTTGAAAATTATCCAGCTCGAAATCTTCTTTTGCGCAAACATTTCAAACGCTGATATCGAGGCCGCGCAATAAAGTCCCATCAAATTATGTAATTTGACAATGATAATTGTATCTCCAGACACGTCATTTACAAGCCTTTCTGGTGGGACCCAATGCTTGTGTTCAGGGGCTGGACGCATTACATTGCCATCTAAACCTTCCTGCGTGGTTCCAACGGAAGTCTCGGTACCGCTAGAATTGTTTTCACGATGGTGAAAATCATCCTCGCATTCGCCAGATGGCCAATGCACAGTATCAGGTGCGGGTGATGAGTTAGCAGTTTCACCCTTCAAAATAAACAGACTATAAGAGTAAACATGATTTTTACAAATCGTTTATGTCCTATTAAAAGAACCTTACTCAGGCGGCCGTACACACTGGGGAGGCCTAAGAGACCTAGTTGGCTTATCTGAGTCAGACCCTCCGTCCAAATCCTTAGAATAGATAGCTCCATTTGAATCCTCCAAAATTAGCACGTTGTGACTCACCACGTACCTCTGCAGCAACTGGTGCTGTGAATAGAGTTTCGCGACAGAAAAAGAAGCATCGTCTGCGGCAAAGGCTAGTCATCGGTAATAGCAGCTGCGTTAACATGCGAAGCTGCCTTTTCAGCAGCTTCCGCCGCACATATTTTGTACCCTTATCGCATTATTAACCTCACCATGCGATAAGGATACAAAATGAGCGGATTGAACCATTCCAATTGCTCCCTGTCCCTGATGAAGTCTAACGATGACCACATCATCACGATAGTAATTGAGAGACTATCGTTTAAGTGGGGAATTCACGAGTCAATCCTGTTGAATGTAACTAATACTTGATACATAAGGATAAAATTAAATTTTGAAGGACGACACTGTTCGTGATTATTACTGAAAGGGGTAATTTTCATAAGCAACCTCCGATTAGCTGATATGAGCCATCATGTCAGCCATATCTAGTGGTGCAATTAAAGATGAATGCGCGCAATGAGTGATGAGCAAGACTTAAGGATACACTTGCAGATAATACTAGTTTATTCAGGAATAAAACATAGGTTAATGATTATACTTTAATTAATTTATGCAGTTTTACTTTTACCAGCGACTGGTCAGTTTCCAGTTTCGTTCTCTTCCTCTGCCGAGTAACAGAGGTAGCGCGGCACCGCTTACTCTAGTGTCAGTGATTGTAGCTTCGCTCTAATTTTTTAGCATGTTGGTCCGGTGCCCCATTACAAAAAAGATTCGCCGAGCATTCGGACTATCTCGTAAGCTATTGATTAGCACTGGCCAAGAAATTAGCTTGATTCCTAAAATCTAACTTATCTCGCAACTCCTTGTGATGGATCGCCTCCGTAACATGTTAATTTTTAAAGGGGAATCGTAAGTATAAATGTTATGTAATGACAGACACAGTGCGCTATGTTATCCGTATGCAAATCATTGCTTTGCAGATGTAACACACTGCTCATTAGATGATACAGGACCAAGTTATTAACCAATCAAGTCTATCCACGAAAGAAGCACGCAATGAGTGGGTTGCAGGTTGTTGCGATATTAAGACATAATTATGTAAAGTCGAATAGGGAGTTAGTACAAGAATCAACTGAAACTAATACAAATCTATTTTTTTCCTTTGCCTATTTTCTTACTCCGTATAGCAATCTTCCTCTGCACGTACGTGTACGGGAGGTAGTCAAACGCACACACCCTTGCACTGTCATCTGTACAAGTTTTTTTCTGTCAGCTGAATACGGTGTGCCCCATTGCACCTGATACCACATTCTAGTCCGTCCATCGACCATAAACGTGTTGGACGATGAGGGGGATGAATTTTATACCACACATAAATGCTATCTCCACTTGAGTCAAATTGAATGCGATGCCGTCGAATGAATGAGCTCGACGATATGGCAAGTAGACGTGAACGAAATGCTGTCCGATCTGGGGCCAGACTGAAAGCACGCCACCATCGCCAAGCTCATTCAGAAAGAACTTGACGGCGAGCGGTAAAATGTAACTTTAATAAACCAACAATTTTTAACATACAGAGCTGTTGAGATGACTTAGTGCTCAACGTTTCTTCCGTTGAGACAGCAGCAGGCCACTGCTACCAGTCGTCGTACACACGTAGACCCGACATTCTAAAGATAGAAATCTCAAAGTCCAAATGAGACTAAGGCTTTCTGCTGAGATGGTTCGTGCAAAAAGACGATGTCATAAAGGTAGGCCTTTTCGTCAATTAGCAAATGCAGATCGCATTTGCTTAATTAAACATGGTAGGGTGCACAAAGGCGTTGTCCTTAAACCTTTTGTTACACAACTTGAATGTCTAAGGGTCTTTAAATACTTCAAGTTTCAGCTTAGCCAAACATTGAAGCCGTCTTAGCTGGGGTCAGGTCTTACTCTGAACTCCTGGAAATTTATTGAGGGTAATGTGACGTACACTCGCACATTGAGTACATGCGTCATCTTACCAGTCGCATAACAGTCGACCAAATGAGACAACAATCGTAGAATGACTTGTTAATGCAGGGTCTGAGTGATAATCTTGTTATAACATACCTGTCCCGATTGGAATACAAGACCCTGGATAGGTCATAAAGGTTGCGGAATAGGAGGAATTCAGCGTGAAGCAGACTCACGCAAATTCGAATCCAAATCGTCCGTCGATAAAATGAAAAAAGAGGCCTAAATTTAATGAACCTCTGTTACTCAGGGAGTGAGAGCTCTTGCGCGAACTACTCAAAGAGATTGCAGATATGCAATAGATTTTAGAAGACAGGGCATTATTTAAGCGAATGCAGTCCTAAAAAAAGCGGTATTACGTACAGCGGAATTTAAAAATCAACAAGCAGCCAAGCGAGGTTCAAGAAGTGGGTCCGACGCTGTTAGGAAAACGCAAAACCGTAACTGACAGCTAAAATCGGTCAAAGTCAGTAGGTTAGAGCATCTTAACGATCAAGCAATTCAGGTGAGATTGCAAGCCTCTTGAAGAAAGCTGGTCCCTACACTAAATCATTTTGTGTTGCTGCATCTGGTAATAAGGTTTCCCTCAGTATCTTGTAGCCCAAAGTGGAAAATTACATGTTATTCGGAGCCCTAGTCTATTGTAGGAGGTGAACAACTTTGTACAACGCCAATCGCTAGGCATCAGTGAGCTCGGATGTATCGAGTGCGGGAGCCCTTCAATGAGGACGACGGTGCGCAAAGAGACGGGCACATTCGTAGCAGTGATAAATTGTGTGCTAGGCATTACCTATACACTGAAGGGAGTCTAACATTATGATAACTTCATCACATTGTACTCGGACGACAGATTTAACATCATTCTTGGACTGTCGTGGCTCAGAAGGTGCGAGCCACAAGTCAGCTGGCATTGACAACAGTCGATATGCCCATCACTTGTTCATCAGAGGGTCATCTAATGAAAGCAATGTTGCTCAAACTAACATATGAGTGTAATAAGAGCAAGTGCGATGCACTTGCGTATGGTATGGCCATTAGAACGCTACATCTATGGCGTAGCTGATTGCCACACCATGGAACCAGATTCCGGGGACTTCATCCAGATGCGGGTCACTTCGAAAATCACCGTACCAATAAATCGAGTGGACTGGGGCATGGGTGTCCTCAAAACGGTCAATATCCAAGTGACAATGAACCAATTCGCTAAGATTGGCAATACGATGATCTCAATGCAATTATATTATCGCACGTAGAAGACCTGAAAGCCGTAAACCAGCTACATCCAGAGGATATCGAGGGAGCAAAATTGCAATTTGCTCCACAATTCGCATTCACTCGTGTCGTGTGATGATTTAGCCCAAGAGGCTAGTAGGAGAATGAGCTCTCACTTAGCAGTAAAACTCAGTTTTCAGAAAAATTACAGAGATATCAAATGTCCTGGTGAATGACAGATTAAGTATAGGCACTTATAAAAATTGATTTGATCGCGCCTCCGAAAGAAACTTCAGAGATCAGTAAAGTGCCAAGGCTCGATCAGTACAGGTTCTTGCGTGATCTAAGAAGTGGCAACTTCATGCTGAATTGCGTACTCATTGCGAAAGACGAGTACGCAGCCAATTTTCGGTCGGCAATGGATTATCTTAAAAATAATATGTTCGCAGCAGCCTATTAACGGACGAGACTGTACTTGATGAAGAAAAGTCGGATTGAACGATGTACGTCTTTATCGTAAGAATCGCTCGAGACAGATCGTGTCTACGATGTTTTAACAAATTCAGTATTGACACTTTTTAAGAACAGTGCCGTGCAAATTACCCGAGGAAAAGGGTACTCGTCCTGAGATCGACCTGAAATAAGTTTTAAAAGTACTGTGTCATGCAGCAGTGGCCACTGACTTGCAAAAGGTACAAACGATGGACAAAAACTATTTGCAGATCGCTTGGCAGCTAACTATGTGAAAGAATCTAATTGCAACAAGTCTCTACAATTTTCTGTGTCCGAAAGACCTAAGAAGAAATATCGATAGCACATGCCTTCAACAAGTTGAATGCTGCAGCTGACCGGCTCAAATTCGGTACCTTGGAAATGTCATAGAGGTGGTTTGGCTTGAAGTTCCCTCTTTTTATCCATGGATCTGATTTATGGGTTCTGTCAGATATATATAAGCAAAAACGCTATTCTATTTACTGCGGTAAGCATCACAAATTGTATGCTTTATAATTGTCTGGTTCATTTTAATAAATATTTTGTTGCCCCTGCTACGCATAACAGATGCGCTGCGCATTTGTTGATATCTATACGAGAATTTGCAATTAGTTGTTTTGTTGAAGTATCCGTCCGTAGAAGGTATATGGATGGACAGATAAATGTGGAATATCGCTGACTCCACGCCCAATAGTATTTAATAATGTTGCGTGAGCGCACGTTGAATGCCTACCTCTAGAAGTGCATACTTGCTGCTAGCGAAATACTACTTCTTTGATGCATCGCGAATCAGCACGATGTTGAGCCCAATCCGAAAACGATCATGGCAATCACTGACTAGCCAGTGCAAACAGACATTAAAACACTTCAATGGTCCCTTATTATATGACGTACTTGCATGAATACTCGCACATATACGCTGATATGACTGTTCATCCTTTTTTTTAAAAGAACTAAAGGTGAGCACGTATCCCTGATTGAATGTGCCCCTTAAAATAACCAGCATTGATTGATACGATCGCTAGTTTTGGCAATTGCAGATAAAGGCAGACCATTTCACGTTGTCTACTGTTCCAGGGACTTTGCTATCAACTTTGATATCAGCTTTGCATTGATGCAGTACGATGCGGAACGTGTCGTCTTCTATCAGTCACGTCAGCTGCTAAAATCTGAAATAACTACTCAGGCCATGACAAGGAATACCTTTCCAAGAAGTATGTTTTGGCGTAATTAAGGCTCTACCCGCTAGGTTCAAACCCTTCATCGTTAACACAGAAATTGCGTCATTGCGCACGGCCATTAACATTCTACATTTTAAGCAATCTAAAGGCAAGGTGGCTGTCACTTTTTACAGAGTGTAACTACTCCGCAGAAATTGACTAGGACGATTAAATGTCATCTCCGATCATCTGTCGCGCCGGCCCTATTTCGAACCAGCTGCGCAATCCGAAACTGGTACGTCTACTGATGTGGTGCTGATTTCAATTGTCCCATCTTTAATCTTATAAAAGACATTCGCTAGGCGTACTATCCGGAGATGGTGCTTTCAATGGACCATCCCTCGCAATGATTCTGCTAATCTCTAAAAGAGTTGACCTCAGTATATCTATCCTTTACGGATAGGTGTATACTTCACAATGGATATATGAATGATTAAGCCGTTGCCGGCGACATGCCGCGTTTTGTCGTTATGGACCAAGGTGACCTGCGACTGCTCATCATGTATGAGTGCCACGATGCACCTACTGGTGGACATAGTGGTCGAGATAAGTCAATTTTCGCAGGTAGTCGCGACTTTTACTGGCCTAATCAGTATCCGATTATGCGTAAGTAGGTCCGCGCATAAAAACCATGTCTACGAGTGAAGGCTCGTCTTTAATTCGTGCGCCGTTGCAACCCTTAACCATTCTGGCAGATTGCTGAAACTCCGTCTTGATGACCTTGTCTTTGTACTAACCGCGGACTTACACAATAATACTGGTGTTCTTGTTCTTTGACAGGTTCATCAAGATTTTACATCAGTTTATTGTACCCGAATTAATCAACGTATCGGCTTGTGCCCATTTTTTATATTAGCACGGTCTTTCGCCTTCAAGGGTTGCCCCGTACATTCGAGTCCGATCAGAACCCAGATTTCACAGCCAAGATTTGGCGACCCATGTCCAAAACATACGGAGCACTCGTAAAGATGTCCACGTATGCAATTTTTTAAACTGATCATCGTCTGACCACGCCAAACCTGTCCTCGAAAAAATCCTTCAAGGATACGTCCATTCCTTACGAGTTGGAGCAAATTCATGCCGCTGGTGAAGTTTTCAATCAACATTTTAGTCCATGCATCGAAGGTGCACACGCCGTACTTTGTAAATGGATTACACCTTCCGCTTCTTCCCACCTTTTTGAGCTTAAATATCGTTGCAGGGAGGAAGGACTCATTCGAGATATGGTCAATCCGGCTCTCACTTGTCATTAGCTGACAATACGTTCACCACGTTCTACGCCGATGTCAACCACATCGGCTTCGGTAAAGAAAACTAAGTGAGATCTAAGATGCTCTTACTGGCCATGAAAATGCTAAAAATAGAATAATTTCTAATGCGTTCGAAGAAACAGTCGCAGAGGCAACCAGTGATCTGACTTTAGCACGCTCCAAGCGCACTGCGGATGGAGACATCCAGTCAGTAGATGAAAATATACTGGCTCGTGAAATGGTTGTTCGTTACATGCAAGTATCTATCGCAATGGCGGTGGACTGACAAAATACGCCAACAAGAATGGAAAGGCATAGACTAAATTCATTTAATGAAGGTGACCTGGTCCTACTATCTAAGATAAACCTACCTTGACACTTAGTGATTTGCATAGGTATATCGCTAAATTACCCAAGTGCATCAGTTCATTTCGCGTGCTGCGTCACCTATGAATCGCATTTGCGATTGAAATCCCACGTAAAATGCGCACGCATCCTATATTTAACGTCAGTCACCTCACGACTTACTTTCAGTACGAGGATTCTATCATTACATAGAGCATTTAATTTCAAGCATCTCCAGCAATACTTGTGCTCGCGATGCTGTATCTCAGTCCGCGCCTGTAGCTCGTACTTTTCGTCGCGAAGCAGAGATATATCCTGACGATCTTTTGTCAGCTTGTCGCGGAAAGCTGTTCCAGCTCATTTGCTTGTTGGGCAAGGCATGCTCTCCCCTTTTTTTTATCCGAGCTCAGACGGTGCAAATCGCCAAGGAAATCCAGACGCCCGCCCCTCTCGTGTTTGAGATCCTCAGGAAAATTACGGATTTCGCGGTTTAGATGGATCACAGCATCATATTGTCCCCGCAAATCTATAGAGGGATGTATTTTATTCTGCACCTCATCATTTGATCGATACTTGCAGAGGTCAACGCTTCATCCTAAAACGACTGTTAAGCCATCGCAATTTAAAAGGACGTCGACCGAGTTACCTCGTCCAGTGGCGTGACTATCCTCCCTCGGCATATAGTTGAGAATCTCGCTAACAATTGATATTGGGCGTGTTGGGCCTTGTCGAGCAGTATGAAAAGGCACATTCTATGCCAAAGAAGGTCTACCAGATCAGAAGATTGAACGTTGACGAGTTTTAAAAGGATGTATAACCAGCTATTCTCTTCTAAATATCCTACGAGATGCGAACCCTCCAACAGGGATCGGTCATTCAATATGCTTCTTTCGAGGATCGTATCAAGTTAATTACACAACCATTTTTGCACACATCATCCCAGAATAGGCCTGGTAAACCGGCCATTCTTGATAACCGATACAGTTTGTAGTGCTCACCGCAAGAATATGCTTCTCAAATCGATAACGAGATAGATTCATCGTGTCAAGAAAGGTAACAATCCTAATCTCTGCCTCGTTGTGGTTGAAGGTGATCCATGCCTGTATCAGCGAGGCACCATTACTCTAATGATTTTCGCAGTGCCGTTGATGTTAACACCGATGTAAAAGTCAGTGTAAAAAATCACCCGCACTAAGGTAAAAGCCATGGAGCCTTTATGAATTGAAGCGCCTTATTCTATAGCGATAGCCCAACGTGTTGAACAAGCGATGCAAGAACTTTTGAGGAGGCAAACACGTCTGCTTCTACTGAGGACGCGCAGTACGTCGTGATCCCCGGTATCCTTCGTAGTGTCAAGATATACTGACACCACGTCCAGAGCCGTCGTATAAATTGTGATGCATAG
Source organism: Peronospora matthiolae (assembly GCA_921007115.2). NCBI lineage: Eukaryota > Oomycota > Peronosporomycetes > Peronosporales > Peronosporaceae > Peronospora > Peronospora matthiolae. Next base: position 278,655 of record CAKLBY020000339.1, read on the forward strand.
CCGCTTCATGTTCAGCTGTGTTTGACTGGCTCTTGCCACCGCCTAAATTGATCTTAAGCGATTGATTTTGCCTTGGATGCGGAGCGTTAGACTCGTTGAAAGATCTGAAGATGTCACGACGTTCAGCGATGATCATGGCACTTTGCGAGACCGAATTGCTCGGCTCTGTTGTCTCCGGTTTCGGCTCTGTCTTCGTGGTACTCTTCTTCGATTTGTCGTCGACAACTGACTCGCCAGAGCAAATCATCTCGACTTCGTAGAATGTGAGACTACGCACTGCATTATCGCGTGAACCTGCACCATAAGAACCAGCCGGCAAGTTGTCACCTGCTGCGGGTATTTGCCTCATTCGCCGCAGTAGATCGAAGGCTCATCGCTACGTTTTTTTCTAGCAGCTTTATCTGCACACCTCTTGGACATATAACCATTATGGGGAACAAAGGAATGGTTGGAATTGACTAACAGGTGCTTCCCTTTTCCAAAAATCACGTAGGAATCACTCATCATCAATCAGCCACTACCGTGACTGAAGGTCAGGTGGGGTGATGTGACGAGGTGCGTCCGTTACATGATAGTTTACACAAGCTAAACATACAGCACGAATTTTCTGTTAGAAAAGATAGAATGTTCTCACAATATTGGCTTAATTAGTAACATTTTTCTGTAGAATTATTACACTGCTCATTGGTCTACTCCTCTACTTAACGTCAACCATAAAGCCGTGCCACGACTAAAGAACGCAATGAGTGGTGAGTAGATATTCACAATACACGTTTGTATGTAGATACCGCTGAAAGACGACAAAATATAATATTTAACAAGAGACTAACTATGCTAAATACAGTTCGACATAAAAACCTTCCTTGAATTAACACTTCCTCTGCACGACGCGTGTACGTGAAATCTCGAGGCACTTTACTTAGTATTCAGTGCAAGTAGCTTGTACTATGACAGTACATGCGGCCGGTACCCCATTACGAATATGGCAGAAGGAAGGTGAGACAGCGACATAAGGACGTCGTGTGGAACCATAATCAGCACACGGTGATGGGTGCATTGGATGTGTGCCAAGCGTAATTGAATAGGTCAAGTTGCAGTGCTGGTGAAATTCATGCAATAGGGTTGACCAGAGGGAAAAGTTGGCACTCTACGTGTTTCACTTTTACTTCCTGCATCTTCTGCACAAGTGCGGACAACCACACTGGCCTACTACGTACAGTCTTAGGCGATGACGAAGGTCTACATAAATAATCACAGTAGCCATGTACTGGAAAGTCAATAAGTTGAGCAAACGCGTATAATTACTCGACTGCTTTACATATCCCCCTTATTCTTTTTCTTATTCAGCGGTGCATCCGCGAAGTTTCTCAAGAAAAACCGAAGAAGTCCATTGTAAAATAAGTTTAGACTATAACAGCTAGTAATGCGCACTACAGATTGACTTGTAGACCCCCATTGTGAGAAACAACCAGACTTGCGTGATTGGCGCCAATTTGAATAGGCGTTATTGGAAGAAGGATAAAACCTGATCTTATATTAGTATCATGAGTGCAACAGTGATTTAGCTTCTAGCGCTTAATATGTTCGATCACAATCCGACCCATTCTGTAATTAACTAGCATCTAATCGATTGCATTCTTTCTATTCATATTCGACCATCTATGCAGTATTTATTTCTCTATCCTTTAAATGATCGAATAGATACGAACGCGGGAGGATACGATCAACCGATAGACCATGTGAATGACCCTAAGAGCATTGGCTACGCGTTGATTTCAGCATCGAAAATATGGTGATGATGCATGAACCGTTGAGCATCTTTGTGACGGGTACACGACTGGTGCATCTTTAGCACGATTGCACTGCAATATGGGTCGGCTGTCATCTTTTCCGTTTCTTAACCCCAGGAATTGTCTAGTATAAAAAGTTAACATAGTTATATTTGTGAAACAATGGCTTAGAAAACTAACTTATATTCCCGTGTATTATAAAATTAAAACATTTAATCTCGATGGTTTTCATGTTAACTTCCTTTTTATTAATTATGTCAATAACAGTTCAACACCGCTTCAATGTATTTTTTAGATGAATCGAAAAAAAAACTTTTGATCATACGATAATTTGCAAAATGATTTGTATTTTGTGGATTTAGATTTTAATGTTCGAGCTTACTGGTGCTGTCCTGAATTCTTATTTTACAAATGGTAAAGGTTAAAGCACCAGCCGATAGTGGGTCATTGATCAGCTCTTTTGCCAGGCCGAGTACAACGTATTTAAAATTTTAAAATAGCGAACACAATCTGATTTTAATCATAGCCTACTATTTTTGATTATTCTACCATAGTTCTCTATTTTTAGTGTATTCGTTGTAACGACGAATGCCGACAGGCAATGCGCTACAGTGAGAAAGGTGCGATGGCACCGTGATTAAAAAATGTCAGTGAAGCCTGTGAATTTTAGTGGTTATCTTGATGCTTAATCTTCTAGAGGAGCACACTTCACATTTTTTTGCGTGCATATTCTAACCACGTATCTTCCACGTCGATTTTCATCGTATCAAAACAGCTATACTAGCATCCTTGTGAATGCATTCCCGGATGCAACATAAAGAGAACCGGTCATAAAAACCCGCATACAATACGTTGTAGTATGGCACAGTTTGCCAATGACGCGGCCACAACAACGCAATTCAAAAACGCCACTTACGATGACAACTACAACAAAAACGCAGGTACTTTTAAAACAGCGCACATCAATGCCACTAACGTCACAATAGTCCCAATCAAGGCAAGTGTAGATGGAATTTACAACGGCGATGGACCGTAAAAGACTGCAGGAACGACATAAAAGGTTTTGGAATGCTTACGTACGATGAACACGAGTGCAGTGTGCTCCGTAAGAGCGTTCCGCGTCTACATAGCCACCGTACATAGGTATCGAGCTCTTTTATTTTGTACTCATCGACTCTTTTGTCTCCTCTATTACCTTGCTATCGTAGCGCATCGCCTTCTAGGAATCGTCATCACCGCAAATGCGGCAAAATCTGTAAAAGTAGAATATATTCAGCGGATCTACTTAGCGCTTCTTTACAGAGGAATTTTTTGGACTTATCAAGCCTCTTAGTTAAACAACCAACAAAGACGACAAGTCTTTTAAGCGTACAAGCTTAACAGTTCCGGTTCCAAAGGGATTACGATTCGTAGAATCACACACTAACTAGTCAGTACTAGTTCAACAAGAGTAAACGCCTTCACACGGCTGACACTCTTACGACACACTATGCCTTGACTAGACACTAGCTTCTAACAATTTAAAAGGGGAACTGAAATTAATACATTCTTTTACTACGGTAGCAAAACCCTAAAACCTTTTCTGACCGACTTCTACATGCGATCTTATGACAGAAGTCAAATCCTTTATCCTTACCTGATAAGGTGCGGTATTGCCGTAAGTACATAATTCCAACACTGTGCCACTCAGATCCACCGATCTTTACTTGTTTGAAGACACAACATACTCAGTTCAACAACCACTTGTAACCGCGTTACACTACCTGCACAGACTGTCGACACCCTCTCACCAAAAAATCGTCCTACTGCTCTTTGAACTCTTAAATCTCTGGTCCTTGACCATCGTTTTCAGGACGCATCTTAAGATGACTGAGCCGAAGCCTTCGTCAAATCCCCTGAAAATTTCCTCGGGTAGGATATGGTGAACTATGAAAATGGAACCACTACCTCGAGCATCTATAACCATCCTCCAGCTACGCACTGGTGCGTGATACCACGCGCATCGTGCTGAATTTATTCGTGGAGCACGATGAGGTACTTTCACCCATTGCACAGCGTTCGTCGTCGACCCCGCGTCGTATGTGTTGCACAACACTCTCGTTAAAGATCAAGCTCAATATCATCAGTGGTTCGATGACCGCAGGCGCCAAGCACAATGTGTAGCTACAGCTCGTGCTCACAGTGGTTATCACTTTACACAACCGAGTGTGAATGAACGCATTCGTCAGACGACTGCCGGGCAGTCGCTCGCACCGTGGGTCAAGAGACCTAAGGCTGCCACAGTCACAGCAAAAACGGAAAAAAGAGGCTCTCAGAGCGAATTACTTGAGGGTATAGTGATTGACCGCTTAAGAGTACGTTGACAGGATGAATCTGCAAGCACAACGTGCATCAGCGTTCTTCATGCGGACAGTGCCCGTCGTTCTCTTCCCTGGTGAGACAGAGGCAAATTATAAAGCGTCTTCACGGAGCTCGCTATCTGCCAAGCTGTCTAAAATTTTAGAGATTACTTCACTTAGCGACGTCCGGATCGTAGAAAAGATCTGATTAAAGTTTGCAGAACGAACGGCAAAAGGCCAATTGCGACCGTACTTTCGCACCCGCTATGCTGCAGCCGCTACGGACCCGCGCATCAGCGAATACGCTGTCGCAGCTGCAGCCCCGTCCACTCCTGTACCGACTGGTAGGAAGGGGTATGGATCGACTTACCCTTAAGGCGACGTTTAAAAACATCAACGGCATACGGACAATCCTGCTGCAGTGGCACTCCGTACTACGATGAGTTCTCCAACTTCGACTTTTCTCGCCACTGTACCAAGTACGAGTGCTGACCGTCGCGACGACGTCGATGCAGGATTCATTTAACATGGTACTGATGATACCTTTGCTCGTTAACGAGATCAGACAGTGGTCGTTAAATTTTGAAGCGTCGTTGACGAGTTAGTGCACGATGTGCACGGTCTGCGTTACCGCGTGGCGCGTCTTGAAGGACAGCAGGATCTGTTCTTGAGGGTTCCTCAAATTGTGGCATCGCCGACTTTTTGGCGCAAGCGCCTCGTGATCCACCAGCGACGAATAAAGGCAAGGCTTAAGCAAGCTGACGTATAAAACTGGTTGTGTTCGCATCTTGCGTGGTAGGTTGAGCGTGTACGCTTGAACCTTCTTGGACACAACCGTAAACGGCTTAAAAAGCGAAGACTCAACTTAGTCCCGCAGACCGCTGACACCACCTTGGTAGGTAGACTATCTTCGTTAAGAAGACTAGATCTTTGAACTTATAACTCTCAATAAATGATACACTGCCTTTGGCATCAGCTGTTTCTTTTGTTTGTCCTAACAATCAGACATTGCGTCACGTACGTGCCTTAACACATTCATTTAAGCTGCGAAAAACTCTCTCACCCGTTTCTGAACAGTAGTGGGACTGACAGCAGCAAACCGATCGGTTATCCCTCCCCCATCAAGCCCAGTACCACATAGTGGTAGTGTTAACGGAACGCGTGGGTGTGTGAGACCATGTAAGTAGAACAAATAAATCTTGTAGACGCATGGACAGTGTTACTTAACGCAAACTCGACGACATGTAGCATATATATCCAACGCTTGGGCATATCAGCATAAAGACTGCGCAATATGTCACCAATGACACGGTTGAAACGCTCAGTTTGACCATAGGTCTTCGAATGATCCGCTGTGGACATGTCCAACCTGGTGCCCAGCGACTTGAAGATGGAAGTCCAAAACTGTCCAGTGAACGTGGATACGTAGGTCCGAGACAATTTCTACAGTCAAACCTTGTTGACAAAACACACGGTCGATGAACAGCTTTATTGTACCGTAAAAATCGACGAAATCCGGCATAGCCGCTAAATGAGCCATCTTGCTGGAACGGTCATCAAAGATTACAATACTAGCATTGCCATCCGAGCCCTTTGGTAAGCGAAACTTAAAGTCCATTCTGATAAACTCACAACACCCAGTGGGTACAGAAAAATAGAAAGCGGTGCAATCGCATGAGCTGAGGGTTGACCCGTTAATACGTTTCACATGTACGCACATATGTGCTCACCCATTTGTACAACTTGGGCCACCAATGCGTCTAGCTAACTGATATATATGTCTTCTCACGACCGAGATGACCGCTTAAGGCAGTATAGTGTGCCTCCAGGACAATAGGATACTTCTGTTTCTCTTAATGAAGAAAAGAGATGCGAGGCACATCCATAACACCCGTGCAATAGCACAATAACCAAGGATCGATGACATATTTATGTAGGCTCGCAGTTATACGTGCCGACAAATTTAATGTTCAAGGCTTTAAACCCCTCGCTACCACGAGCATGTAGCAATGCTACACACTCCTCATCACGTGCACATGCAGCACAAATTATATCCACAATGGATGACTACAGATCCCTAACGTGAGCAAACTTAAAATCAGGTCTGCGTGACAACGCATTAGCCAAAGCGTTTCTCTTGCCCAGCTGAAACTTCAACTCGAGATTGTATTCAGAATAGAATGAAAGCCGACGGGCCTTACGCTGTGAGAGGTGAGGCGTCTGTGTAGTGTTGAGTAATGACGCTTGATCTTAAAAATAAAAAAAGGCTTTCATCCAAGTAGGTGGACTCTGAACTTGACAAGAGCATATTTCACTGCTAGAAAATCTTTGTCGTGAGCTAAATAGATCTTCTCTGCAGCCTTAAGCTGAAGGATTTCATTCGCAATGATGCGCTCACTTCCATCGACAATGCACAACCAATAGCAAAATAAGACGCGTCACAAATATTTCTGAAAGGCTGCTCAGGGTCATGCAAAGCCAAAACTGGAGCATCAAGGAGACTGCCCTTTATAGCTTCAAAAGATAGAGCATGGACTGCTTCCCAGCACCAATCTGCATCCTTTTTGAGGAGGTTAGTTACTGGCCTTGCCATGTTAGCGTAGTTTGCTGTGCAAGCGATCAGCAAGTCCGAGCCATTACGCAAGCCTTTGGTTCGACGGAAGCGGCAGTCAACAATTGAATTAATCTTAGAGGCATCTGCTCGAACGCCACGCTTTCCAGTGAAGTACCCGAAAAAGGGAATTTCTTCTCCACCGAAAATGCGTTTCGATGCGTGTGCATTCAACTTGCTCGTGCGCAAGCACTTGAGCACTACTCGTAAATGGCGAATTTGATTGTACAAATTTAATTTTTCCATGTTCTGCACGGCTATGGACAAAGATGTCATAAAAATAGCTCTGTGCATATCATCGGTGAGGTCGAAACAATTGCGTCACAGGAAGATTAAATGTATTCAAGGCATTTTAAAGCCCTTGACGCATGACAAAAAACTCCATAAGCATGCCGCTTGAATTAGTAACCGCTGTAAGCAAAAAATCTCTCGCTCGCATCAGCAATTGATAAAACCCATCGAGCAAGTCGAGTGCGCTGAACTATGTACAGCCTAACATAGCGTTCTACAGAACATACATTATAGAAAAAGCCGTCTGTGCCTATACAGTGGCTGCGTTAAGCATATTATAAGCATGCACAACGCGCCACTAAGCGTTTGGCTTCCTGACACAAAATGTCGGTGTCGAGTGCAGAGACTTGCTCTCGCGCACCATGCCAGCCGCGGGCTTTGCACAAAAGAACTCGTCGATGACGTCAAACTGCTCTTTTAATAGGAATCATCGTTGTTTCGCACAGTATTCGGTTCCAGGAACCAGATCAAGTTTATGACGTGCGCCTCTATCAAAAGGCAGATTGGAAGGTGGATCGTGACACACCACATCCTGAAACTCCTTAACTAAAATTAAATATAGATCATTACGATCTTTTAAGACCGATGACCAACTTCAAGCTCTAATTGTTGCCTTAACGTCTCCCAAGACAGCTTCGTTAGAAGTGAAGACGAGCTCATTTCACTATCGGTCCTAATGTCCAGTACTTCAGATAAGTCATACGACTTCAAGGGCAGGCCAAACTCATGCAAAGACAATTTGTCTAGATCTAGCAGAATGGGTAGTGAGGGTAGATTCTCAAGACTCACTGATCCACCAGCGTCACCAGTCACTCGATTAAAGAGTGTATCTATCTGTACGCTAGTATCACTCAGTGACCAACAGACGCCTTGAGTTGCATGCCATCACTCTGGCGTATTTGTCGTCTTTTTGAATAGCCTGAATTTCTTAAAAAGACTATAACAATCATGTTTTCACAGTTTATTGCATCATTCTGAACTTTTTCTGCACATGAGCTGGTGTCAATACCGACACCCGGTACAGTCAATGTCCCCAAGATTGACATGACCGGCAGACTTAAGTTGCTTATTTACGGAGCCGATGTCATTACTGACATCCGGGACTATACCGCCCCAAAGGTAAAGGAGTGCGACAACCTTGAATTTTCCCCCATTAAAAAGCAGATGTCATTATTAACAACTGGGACTGCACTATCCCCAAGGTGACGAAAATCGTCAGCTTTTATATACCCAATAGCAGAACCGATGTCATTGCCGTCATCTGGGAATACACTGTTCCCAACGTGACCAACTGTGTCCGCCTACATTGGTTTATTTCCGATTCGATGCCAATAATTACATCTGGTGATGAGTCACTTCCCCTTATATCACCACCCAGTGGGTACCTACGTGCCATTTCACGCCCATCAAATGGGTGTTGCCCTTGATGACTTGATATTTCGCCAACAATGTCTTGGCTGACAATCAGTGTGTCGCAGTCACGGCCAACATCTATTCGTAAGTACTTACGTACCACTTTATGCTCACCAGATGGGTTCAACCCATGATGACTTGGCTCTAGGCCAACAATGCATTCAGTATCCAGTGATTCGTTATCACAACGATAATCACTCGACGGAGTAAGTGTCTTCTTACAAACAGTCATTAAGTTTGGCTCCCAACTAAAGTTTTTGACATCTTCCACCTCAACGAGTTCACCCATACCGATGTCCAGCACACTGACTGTCTCAGTCCGTGGATCTCGCTGATAGCGTTTCCATCTCCTAGCAGAGGTGTGATCATCAGTCACCAAAGATCCGCTAGGGACAGTGTGCATTGCGCCTAAGGTCTTTGACCTACGATACATCCATGGATCATAGCAATTTAGCCAAGACGCACCGAGGATTAGGTTTCGCCTCTCGTTCAAGTCAAGGCCTAGACAGCGTTTAGTACTGTCAAAATACGAAAACACAATTCCTAGGGTCACAGGGACTTTAGGCACAGTGAATAATGAACCTGTCGCCAGGTGAACAGTGATAGGCACATTTTTCGTGCTGTGAGCGCCTCAGCATACTGCAGACTACCTTTAAAGGAACAACGTCCGACATAAAATTACCGTCTCTTCGATGTCGATCAATATCGAACATGGCTTATCAAATCCCTTTAACGTTGCTTTCACAACCAACAAGCCTTGTTTGTACTAATTCTATGTGACATTGCTAACAAAGCCATTTGGGGCTAGGCCCTGTCCTCCATCACCTCCCAGGGGCACAAAAGAGCATTAATCCTCTTCAGAAAGGCGCCCCGCGCCTAATGGGACTTAATGATTTTCTTGCGCTTTACGAACTCGTTGTTTAGCTACGGGGGGTCGGCCTAAATGAGCCTGTCCGGTCTTTCTTAAAGGACAATTGGGACGAAGGTGTTTACTACTTCCGCACGTAAAACACCTACGGATGTTCAAACACTGATCGACAGCGTAAATCTCAGCTTCTATGTCTCTCTCAGCGAGACTAAGATTCATGGGCTCTACCTTATTTATGAGATGAGCATTGCTCGACGAGTTCGCTTAGAACCCATGCGTTCTGTACGAGCAGCTTTAAAGTTGAACTTTGCGTTCAACGCTCTGTCCACAACACCCTCAAATGTCAAGGGTTGCGTACAAATTGCTACTGTTCTGGCAACGCCAGTGCAAAGACCCTCCATATTTATGGTTACCAAAACCGTCTCAAAAAAAGGTTCAAGTTGCATCGCCGCAATGAGAGTTTGCAACTCTGGACATAATCGACCAAATCTTTTATACTCCGGCGGGTTACCGGAAGCGTGATCGCACACGATACACCTAATTAGGCGGGGCAAAAAACCGAAGTAGCTGCTGTTTTAGCATGTCCCGGGTGGGAAAAAGCCTTTTCTGTCGAGGTGCCAGAAGTGAAGACCCACTCCCTGGCTTCTTTACCTCACTTCGGTAGGGTCAGGCTTACTTGCTGCTGCTCTGACCACAGCAGGGCCAAGCTGATGGCTGCCTGCATCTTTCGAACCCACATAGGAGTGTTTCTTCCTCTCTCCCCTTGTAAGTCTTGACAAAAAAAACTTAAGGACGAGTCCTTGACTCAGTGTCCGGTATTGGAATATACCGAGTGGCCATGGCAGTTGCAATGTGGTCATTTACCTGTCCTAACAACGAAAGATGTTTTAGAAGACCTCGAGACGTGCACGAAGTGCTTACGGGCCTCGCGAAACTATAAGATCCACTTGCTCGCGCCCGATTAACGCCTTGAGCTTCTCAGCGTGATCTGCTGGGCTTCATAGAATTTCATGGCCGTCTAAGTCCTCAAAAAGAATGCAGTCTTTGAAGACTCAGGGATTGATTGACTACAAGTGTCGTATGTGTAGCAGATCTACTTAGGGCTTCTTTACAGAGGAATTTTTGGACTTATCAAGCCTCTTAGTTAAACAAACCAACAAAGACGACAAGTCTTTTAAGCGTACAAGCTTAACAGTTCCGGTTCCAAAGGGATTACGATTCGTAGAATCACACACTAACTAGTCAGTACTAGTTCAACAAGAGTAAACGACTTCACACGGCTGACACTCTTACGACACACTATGCCTTGACTAGACACTAGCTTCTAACAATTTAAAAGGGGAACTGAAATTAATACATTCTTTTACTACGGTAGCAAAACCCTAAAACCTTTTCTGACCGACTTCTACATGCGATCTTATGACAGAAGTCAAATCCTTTATCCTTACCTGATAAGGTGCGGTATTGCCGTAAGTACATAATTCCAACACTGTGCCACTCAGATCCACCGATCTTTACTTGTTTGAAGACACAACATACTCAGTTCAACAACCGCGTGTAATTCCGTTACAGGCTGGGTGTAAGCTCTGGGGATGAAGGAGTGATTTTTATGAGCTGAATCTACGCAATTTCTCGCCTATGCCAATATGGCTGGACTATCAGGCCGCCATCAAGAAGACCGATTTTGAGAAGAGTATCTCGAGAGCCAAAGACGTGGATGCGCACATCGATATTATCTGTTATCACGCGCGAGTAGGGATCGTTGTACCGAGGTACGTGTTGCTGGAAAAATTAAGGATGCAGTATTGAACAAGGCAGTGCTAGCACCAAGGGTGGAAGGATTGCATGAGGTGTCCATATGAAGGCCTAGCACAATGTGTGCGAGGAGGAGGTTTGACAAGTATAAGTTTTTAAATTGCGCAGATGGATCAGTACGAAAACACGAACTGTTACAGGTAGAGTCTGTCTACACCACCTTGCTGGCGTGAAACACTACAAGACCTTTGGACGATATGCCGACAATATCTCCGACTTTGACGTGGTCAAGTTTAAAAACTGGTCAATGTGTAGGTTGTAGTATTGACAAGATGAGAACGGTTTGTTTATCACGCATCTATTTACGTTTGCTTGTGAACCCCTTTGCACAATGTGCTGCATTTGCACCTCTATACAGGTTGCGGGTGTGCGAAAGCCATTGACAAGAGGTATTAAGTGCAGAATACAATCGATGACACTTCCCCAAGCATCTCGACGCTTTTCACACTATAATTTATTTGCAACACTTGAACATATATCTGCTGGTCACCATAAACACAGTATAGAGATTGTCAGCCGAAACAAATGTGAAATGCTCTAAAATTAGCCTTTACCAAGGTATGAGCGACGATGGGGCTCGATTTTGGCAATTTTTCAGAAAATTGCGCTTTAAAACAAGGTGCTAGTCCAACTACTATCGATCATACTTGTGGAACGTAAGTGCCGAGACAAAAGCAGAGAGAAACATGTGCGCATTATAAATAAGCAAGAACAGCAGCAGCTCATCAGGTACGATTATAATTCTTCCCAATATTAGCACGGAAATAAGTATATGCTCTGGGCGAACAGAATTCAAGTCCATTAATTACTAGAATCTTGCCGTCCATCTTGCCCGGTCATTCCTCAACTGCATGAGCCCTTGAGACCCTCACTTGCGCTGTCAACTATCCTGAGATTATCAGCTTCACTGTTTGGTCCTGTTTGCTCTGATTATATTACCATAAGATCTGTCTATTCTCGTTGACACCGTAACACGACCCTGACGATGCTGTCATGGCAGCAAATTCAATGCGTGGCTGTCAAAATTCGCATTCGTGCGACAGCAAGAGCACCTGCATCGTCCTTTTCTGGTAAGTGGATGACGGGTTTAATATCTGATACAACAATCGACGGCCCAAAGGCATGTTACCGCTGCACAGGCCACAGCAAAACGGACTATTTCAAGAGAAGGGTGGACTCGCGGCTCAATTCATTACAGGTCGTGGACGCATCTCGATTTATGTAATTTTTTTCTAATCGAATGCGCGAGAGCACTACTTAAATTTCTTTAAACTTCCGCAATAGGAGTGAACATCCTCGATACATTTACGTAGTGCCGCTGCCGTTTTCATGAGGTCTTGTCGTCTTCGACTAAAGCGTATGGATACATTGTGTACGTCACACACCCAAATGTACCTCCATCTCCAGCCAATGGTACCGACCACACAAAAAACATGCGGCGATCCATGGGTGTCATTCGTCAGCCCTACTCTCACTTGTCGATTGTATCTCCTAAGCTGAAAAATGGACTTTGTCCGTCGTCCTGTGGACGGCATCGCCCAGAGCGAGAACTTTCCAGTCGGAGGGTTTCGCCTCATGGTGGCGCTCGTCGGCTGCATCGTTGTGGCTCCACTTATCCACTTGATGCGTGGCGAGACTTCCCGTACGATACAAAGAAGCCATAACGGCTGTGTAGATATACTCTGTCAGTGACTAAAAGACCTCAGCACGACTGTCTTTGTGCTGTAGGCCATATGTTTAATGTGGTGGTAGGTCTCTTTGTTGGTGTCTTCGTCTTCGACATCGCAGTGCTGCATACTATAGGCACATCAGTTGCCGTATACGTGCTAATGAACGTGGCGCCAAGGTGCGGAAATTAGAATTCATTGTATCCATTTATCGCCGACTGAGTTTGGTAAAATGGGCGACTTTAATGTGATCAGGGAAAGCGTTGGGCGTCTTGTGCTATCGCTGCTGCTGGTGTATCTCGTTGGAATGTGCGTGTACTTGCAACATTGAAAATGCTGTGATCATTGCTCTTATACGAAGCTTTCGCTGAATTTGTTTCGTTTTTGAAGCCATTACTACCGTGAATTTCACAGTCCAGACATCGTGTGGGACTCGGCGCAGATGATCTTGACGCTGAAGCTTGGCAGCGTCGCCATCAACTATAGCGACGGGGGTCTTTCTAAGGAGAAGAAAACGTCCACGATGCTGCAGAATGAGCTTCAGGAAATCCCGGCGCTAATTCCGTACTTTGGTGAGTGATGTAGCTATAACTTTTTTGATGCCGCTAGTCTTAACAATCGTTCTTACTTTTGAGGCAGGTTATATTTTCTTCTTCCCAACATTTCTTGCTGGTCCTGCGTTTGAGTACAAGGACTATGTTTACTGGATGAAGGTGGCCTTATTTCGTTTACCTGCGACAGCTGTTTGGTGCCGTTAACACATTGTTTTGGACGTGACAGGACATTCAAGTTGCCCCGTTCATGGCTCACCTCCGCAACCTATTCATAATCTTGGTATATCGCTGAACCTACCGACAGCAGCCCCATCTTTCTTTACGCTAGTGATTAACGTTCCGCGTTACCCTGTAGATTTCGGCGGCAGGCTTCTTTGCATCGCTGCAATTCCCAGTTGACAAGATTGACTCACCGGACTTTTATAAGGATTCTTCGTGGGCTGTGCGCTGTATTCTTATGTGCATTCCTGTCGTCTTGTTCCGTTTTCGCTTCGTAAGTTATTTCGTTGGTTTTAACGCTGTGTTGCTATCTAAGGGCGACTGATTATGCAACATTACCTTGTGTTAGTACTTAGCGTGGTCGCTGGCCGAGGCTGCAAGTGCTGCTGCTGGCGTTGGCTACGTGCAGGCCACTGGAAAATGGTAGGTGGACTGACTTTGATGGTTTTATTTTAAAGCGGTTTTGGCCCAGACTGTATTTGTAATGTCTGTGCGTGTGCTTCTAAGGAATGGAATTACGAACAATGATCTTCTGTGCGTGGAGATTCCTACCAATTTCCGTGTTGCTATTAATAACTGGAATATTGGCGTTGCTCGATGGATCAACACTTGTACGTCATAGCTTTTGCACCGGCTGCAAAAGTAGCAAATACTTCGGACTGACCGAGTGCACTCGCTGTCTGACATTGCTCCGTAGACATTTACCAGCGTGTCGGCCTATTGAAGTCAGGAAAGCCTGGCCTGTTGTCCACGATGGTTTCGTTTTTTATCAGCGCACTTTGGCATGTAAGGGCAGACTTGTTTTATCGTCACGCAGTACTCTGTCGTGCAAGGAATTACCACATGCGAATAACGAGTTTTTTTGTTGCTGTAAAAGGGACTCTCACCCGGCTACTACTTGTTCTTTTTGTTGGGTGGCATTTACATTGAAGTCGGAAAGCGTAAGTTTTTTGTCACTGCGTTGTCTGTGTTGCGTGACTTTGTTGACATTTCCTATCGATGGCTACTGTGATCAATTTAATGTAGACCTTCGTCGTCGCCTGAGACCATACTTTCACTATACGGAAGATCGCAAAGCATACCCACATGCTGTCTTCATGTCGTACTTTAGTGGTACCACCCACCCGCTGGCATTCTTTTACGACATCTCTGGTTTATGCCTGACATGGATAGCGATGCAGTATGCCGGTGTAGCGTTTGAGATCATGGACGTGCGCCGATGCCTGGCCATATGGAGCTCGTGGTACTTCGTTCCGCACCTGGTGAGTATTGGCCTCCTGGCTTTTTTTAGCCTCTCTCCTCAGCGCGGTCCTGCACCGGAGAAGATGAAAGGCGAGTAATAAGACGTCGTGACCAATGCATAAAGCGTGTCGATTGATAAATTTAGCACATGATGCGTCCGCGTACAGAAATGGGAACTAATACATGTTTCACTTCACGCCCGCCGAAGCGCTCAGTGTTATCAATATCCGCGCGAGTCGGCAGCATCGCGTGCTGCAATGGGAATCAATAGATGCACGTGGGGCTAGGGACCTATTTTCATGCTTGACATGAGCCAAGGGATCGAAGACATTATCACCTTGGGCAGAACCGATACCATTTTGTCTTTTATCAGAGCTTGTCATGCCGGACTTAATGGGCTTTCATCATGTCCGTTCCTTCAAACAACATCGCATAGGTGCAGCGGGATGCAATACAACAAGGGCAATCGCTTGGATAGAGCATAATTGCATCTCAGAGTTACTTTTGCAATTGGATAAGTCTCGTGATGTTCACTAATGACAAATATGCATATGCGGCGGAACGTCCGGACCATTTTTTGGCAAATTTTCTACCCGAGGCCGATCGCAAAACTGTTACGAAAGCAAGTCTGGACCTAAAGTTGCCGGTGGGTTTCCATCACCAAAGTCGGGATCGCCGTCAGCTGTCGAACCCACGCTTAACGGCTACTTCATTAGTGAGTGATCTGAATTTTGTTTTGAGCCTTGATGCATCTATCCAATGCTATAAGCATTGGATACGCTACCAATTTTGCAATGTGGCTGATGAGTGTTGCGGATGCCCAAATTTGGTACCTATAGAGAGAGCAGCCGCCCAATTGTTGTCACTTATCCCGGGTCTTGTGTACTACGCTACGCTTGCACGAACCACGATGTCTGGTGCACCCCTGGCGGCCTGTCATCAGGTCACTACTGCCAGGTCAAATTGAAACAATTTGCGGCAAGCGAGTATTTGCCGAATCCAGCGGGTGGAGTGGATAATGCTAGCTCTCTTAAACGACGACATGGATGCTCGGCTGTGTATGGACAACGGTATAATGACATATGCGGTAGTTTGTACCGAGGTGGAGATGCAAGCACGAGTAGAGACTGTAACTACACGTTTTTCGCACATTCCTTACTAACTAGAATCGTCAAAACACTGTGTGCAATTGACCTCGCGATAACGAATGAGGGGCATTTGCCTTACCGTTGCGATTTTCCTGTGAAATCGTCACGGTCAGGACTGGTTTTTTCACTCAATCGTCTTGTTAGGTGGCATTATCTATGTTGTACTGAAATGCGCAAGCAAAATACTATCTCGAGGGAGTTCTGTGTGAACGACGTATGACAAAGAGTTTTTGTAGCCAGCGGGTCCACTAAAGAAACAATCCACTCTGGAATTGGCGTTGGAAACTAATAAAAAGACAAAGAGTCGCGAGATAAGGTTGTTACTTGAAATCAAGATGTATACTTGGCTGGTGTTGATCAACAGCTTACGAGATAGTGCGAATGCTCGGCATGTCTCGTTTTACTGGTCTGAGCAGTATCTGGGGTAGTGCGGATAACAACAGCCCCTACGCTGTAACTTAGATCAACATCGACACAAGCATGTTGTTGTCGACGCTGTCACCAAGTCACCGAGAGAAAGAAAGATGGGTGTTTCAAAAGCGTAGAACCTCCGATCCGACTATGTCGATGATGTTGCTACGGCCGGCCAAAATTCGAACACGTCTGACCCATCGCATAAAGTTTCGCATTAGAATTTGTTGTATTCTAGAGTGTCCGGTGTGTTTTGTAGAGTACCCGCATCTGATCATAATGGAAACGCTTCATATGGCACGACGGTTAAGCATCAAATAACACTCTCGATTGACTTTATGCCGACGCCATTCGGACCACACATAGGAAAAAGCATCGTCAGATCTGTCTCGCTGCAATTCTAGCGGTATCGGTTCCCGAGAAGGCGAGAGGGATGGTACGCCCGAAACAGACCGGAGAACGACTGCAAGATCGGTGCCGCTCTGACCAAGCCTCCTCATGTTGTCATTTACATTTTGGGCGCAATTGGCTCGTCCAACTAGAAAAACACACTGCCGTTTCCTCTTCGCTTGTCTGCAACTATTCACTATACTGACTGCACAAAGTTGTCAAACGATAGAACCACGCCTCGTCGATATAGTTACCTTGCACGATTTGCTAGCTCGACTTTACTTTCTCCTACCTCTTGGTAATGCGTAGCGGCTATTTAAACGATGCCATCATCTGTGTACGCGTTTCATGCACACTCAATATCCGTCGTGTCTTTTGACAGGCGGAGCATATATGTCCCGACAAGCGTAGGCTTAAGCGGAAGACAAAAATGCACTAACACTTTTGTCTGAATACACCAGCATTTTAATTTTTGTGTGACCCATCCGACAGAGTTCCGGCTATCCATCAGGCTTATTTATAGATAGCAAATAATGGTTAAGCGAACGGTCAGGCCCACCCGTTCCGTCCACAATAACCTCCGTCAAAGAGCTGCTGAGATCTACAACCGGTCGTAGTCTTCGGTAGATAAAATATATATATATATATTCTATAATATAGAAGGCTCATTAAATGTTAGTAGTACGATGTTAGCGCAAAAAAAAAGTTGGCATCCTACGCAGCAATCTGCGTAGGGCTAAGCGCGGTTGGTCTGCTGTACCGAGTGTAATGCGAAGCGTTAAAGGTACGTAATATCACCACCGGCCTATACCATTGCAAGACTGTAACACTCAAAGACAGATGTAGCTTTGAGCCCGTGATCGAGCTTGACAAGAACGCATCCGGAGAAAGTGTTCGTCGACGTTTTTATCGAATGGACGCCAACCTGAATGCAGACTGCTAGCGTTGCAGTGTACAGCGCGCGATGGAGCGGTACCAATGACAAGGTCGTCTAGGCGCATTTCGCTAATTTGCTATACACCGACGAACGAATGTGCCTGCTAAATGCTTCGAAAATACACTTGGACAAGTAAGAACGATTGCTCGTTGGCATGAATTCTGGACAAGGCTAGGAATAGATTACAAATAGTTTCAATGTTGTGACACTGCTGTCCACTTTCCGTTAGGACCTGTACATCTCTCCATGAGCAGTGAGTCGTAATTTACCTAGTAGTTTTACCTCAGTGCTGAGCATGAAATGTTTTACTACAGTAAAACGCATGCTTTGTTAAGCACAGTCGATTCAGCTCGCTTATAATTTTTATAGGGATTAAGAACGATGGCGGGTGCACGTGTTGATGTCGATTACGGTCAATGCCAGCAGCACGAACTCGCTGAGTGGCTGTTCGCTTAATCAGTGTTGGCCACACAAGACGACTAGTGGACAACTCGTGCCACGGAGAATGTGTTTAGCTAAAAGAAGCCAAAATTGTTGTAGTGTATTCAGGCAAAACGGTCACTGTATGAGAAGCTACCCGGATCATACCATGCGACTTAAGCCACACCCTTAGCAGCTGCTACGTTGTCACGAGCCCATCCACAGGAATGTCCTCCTGCAGTGTGTGGCAAGTAAATCACAAATCCAGCACTAGCAAACTGCAAGCTTTGAAAAACCCGCTTCAGTCGCATCATTAGTACCACCTAGTGACGGAATTATGATGTACCAAGCTATTATACGGGCAACTGACCAGTCTAAGGCTGCAAGTGCCAAGCGTAGTATTGGCTTGGCACTTGCAGCCTTAGACTGGTCAGTACTTAAATTATTTTTGCACTGAAATGACCAGGAAAGAGCAGCGATCGGCTCGGGCGCGGTTCAGGTGCCGCAGGCATTTTTTTATCCATTACAGCGAAGATGTCGCTGCACAGAATTTCACCTTGTGATGTGTATGACCCATCGATGGTGTTACCATTTGTTACGTCTGTGACCGCTGTGCCCGTTATCTTTCCGAACGAATCCCGCAAGCGATAAATAATTCATCGTACTATTCGAAGTCGTAGTTCGTAGCTCACAGCGACATCGTACTATTAACATGATTGTAAACACATTAGAGTAAAAAAAGTTGTGACGATTAAACATTGATGAGCTGCTCGATGCACCTTGTTGTCCAAGCCTGGATGAAAAGCCTGGCACTCGTTTTTGTCCGGTGATTAAATTATACTAAGTACGTCGGCGACGATATCGAAAACGTCATGCTACGCTGCTATACGACAGCACTTGATTCTTTCCTATGCATTAGTACTAACGAACCATGCGAGATGCTTGTTGCTCTTGAGCGCACGATCCCCGCAGCACCGACGCGTGTCACGGTACGTGGTTCCTATCAATTTCTTGCACAGCCCGTCGAACGCGCTCACGCGACACTCGGAGCGTTTCTGTAACGGGGCAACCTTTGCACAGCCCGTCGAACGCGCTCACACGACGATCGGAGCGTTTCTGTAACGAAGCACCCTTTTTTTGGGGTGCCACGAAACTTCACATACACTAGTACGTACAGAGGAAGTTAATCTACTCAACGACTAAGCTGAGTAAAGGTAAAAAGAGAACTGTATAATATATAGTAGCTATCAATGTAACTTTAATCTTTATCTAACTATAGTAAACTACGCCGTCGTATGACCACAACCTGCTCACCACTCATTGCGCGCGTCTAGCAGCGATTGGTGGCAATCTATGGTTGATATGTCTTTTTATCAACCAATCTTTGAGCAGCGCATGAATACTATCCTAAAAGGGGATAACATTCCTTTAAAATAATCCATCTCGGATAGTATTGGTAAGATATTGTCATGCTAGACAATATGCCTATTGACACCGTTTGGTGTCAATATCATGTAACGGCCTACACCGTTACATCATCCTCCCCCCTTCACCATCAATCACTTGTTGATGGGATTGATCTGATTGGGACAAGCTGACCACCGTTAAATCACTCTGGAAAAGGGGGGGGCGTTTGTTGGTCAGATTTCAACTCATTTGCCAATTCATCGCATGGTGTCAAAGTCTGTGCGGGGCGATGCTGCAGCAGTCAGAACGGTGGTCGCACGCATGCGTGAAGCCGAAATGAGTACTTCAAAAGCCTCATAAGCAGGCGGTCATTCGCCTGCTGTTGCATGCGAGCAACAGGAAGTGCCTAATTCGAATATTCCACTTGTTGAATCACCCCGTGCGACAGATACAATCGCTACGTCTGCAGCGGGTACTGCGAATCGTAATCAAAATGAGTCTGAAATAGATCTCATTTGTACTGGCGAGTCGGATGATGTATCCTACTCGAAGGCGACACCTCACGCCTCCGGATCACCCGGGGAGGACACTGTAAGAGCCAGGTTGACTAGCTCTGGTCAACGTGGCGGCCTCATGTCCGAGATCTTCAGATCGAGCGATTATTCCGACGAATCTCCGCCTCACGCAAGTCTATTTAACGATAGGACACGTGGGGATGCACCTATACATCACCACGAGCGAAGTAACTCGAGGGATCGGGGTGTCATTGGTGTCAGCGCTCATGCTGACATCAATCACGAGGCAAGGGACCGAAATGTCCTGCGCCACGTTCCCCAAGTGGAGTCTCCGTGGATGCCGTCATCCATAGAGTTGGACCGGTTGGCCGGCACGACTACCGAACGGGATTGAACCTCGTTGTTCTATTGCAGGAAGATTTGCCCACCTGATTCCAGCACGGAAACTATCCGTGCTGAGGCAGAATTGTAACGGGACACCCTGAAGCTTGTACTGGTGACAGTACAAGCTACTTATTCTGATGACAGAATAAGGTGGTGCCTCGGAACTTCACGTACACTCGTACGTGCAGAGGAAGACGGTAAGAAGAAGCGAGTACTTGGTTAAAGTAAAAAGTAGAACTGTATTTATAATAGTTAATGTCTGCAATAATTCACTATTTATCTTCATCTAACTATGTCTAAATACAAATGTGTAAATCAATTACCTGCTCACCACTCATTGCGTGCGTCTGTCGTGGCGCGTCTTCGTTGGTTGATATAATGGCCTATATCAACCAATTAGGAACTACTCGTAAGTGCTACAGAATATTTGTCCTTATGACAATATTCTGAGAATATAACTGTTATAGTTATATTCTATTAACAATTTCTTATAAATTGTTATGTAACGATTCACCCCGTTACATCACCCCCCCTTAACCATCAGTCACTTTAGTGACTTATTGACTAAATGGATACTCGTCCCAAATCATTTGGGACAGAGTTTGCACTTGTTGGTCCGCGTCCACTTTCCAACATCTCATCGCATGGTTAACAAGCCCATGCGATGCGCGAGCAAGGCCGCCGAGAGCGCGTCCGCACGTCTCTGTGCGGACGCCGAAGCAGAAACAACAGCAACTGATGTCTCATCGGTTGCTGAAGCGACCCAGCCTGTGTCACTTGGTGATGCAGGCGCTGGTCATGAAGACACTCGTGTCTTCACAGAGTACGAGCTCGGTGTCTCGTACTCTCCTGATACGGAAGACGGATCCGTATCGACGGCGATTGAATCTAAGCCGCCTGCCAAGCGTGGCATGGACGATGCTATGCGTCGTAGCATCTTTGGTCCATCTGATGAATCAGATGAACCATCGCCGAAGCGAAGGCGCTCGAGGTCGCGAGACTCGGGCGCTAATAGTGGTGTCGGTTCTCCTATTGACACCACTTCACAGCGAGGTGACAGTACTTCTGTCGGCACGTCGCAGGAAGAGCGGGACCGCAATGTGTTGCGTCTCGCTCCAGAAAAGAAGGCATGGATGCCTCCGAAATCCGTAATGGATCACTTGTCGGCGACGACGAGTGATCGTTATCGAACACGATTGTTCGATTCGTCAAGGATCCATCACCTTGACCCCAGCGCGAAAAACTATCGCGCTGAACATGAATTCTTCATCGATGCTTTCTTTAGACATCGATGGTACAGTGGGAATCACAAACGTGATGGTCCCTCACTGCTTCAGGCGTGGAACGCCTACATCCATAACCTCGAGAATGTAGGTCGTGACGCTTGGAACGACAAACTTATCAAAGCTCGTGATAAGTTTGAAAAGCGAACCCCGACAGCTGCACGCTACAAGCTGCATCGTCTGTCAAGGGAGAAAGGATTACCCTGCCTCTCTTGGGGAAACTCGTGCCCGTGTTGTGTGAACAACTCTGCACGAGCACCTAAGGAGGCTTACCTCCTTACCAGCCCGTGGTGACGCGTACGTATCTCTATTGAGATGTACGAAAGGATTGACAACTTGAAATCCCTTTACGACCGTGCCGGGAAGACTTTCTCCGGCGGTCCTTCTGAGGCACAGGATGTGCCGCGTCGTACTGCTCAACCAGACCCAGTACGTCGATCATCAGTTGGGAGCGGGGCTCCCAAGAATCCCAGGACGGGGGATAGCCGCGCCACCGGACGAGATAACTCGTCCGACGTCCGTTCTCGTCGCGGTGGTTCAACAGCTGCTCAACTAGATAGCGCTGGCCACCGCGAGAGTCCTCTAATGGAGGTGGAGGAGGAGGGAAGACGCTCTCCACACGATCATGTGGATCGGTGTGTTCCCGAGAGCTTCTTTGATCGCGTAACGCAAGGGTTACGCGACGATCTCGAACATGAGCGGAATAGGCGTCTCCAAATGGCGGACACTGCCTTGAAGCATCGAGCTGAGTTTGCCTTTGCTCAGCTTGAGAACGAGAGATCTCTGACATCTCTTCGTGACGAGCTAAGGGTAGCTCGTGGGATTGTTGATCGGTCTCGAGATGAGATAGCTGCTCTTCAGACCCTTGTTAATGCCCACCATCGGGAGCACAAGGCTCTCTGCGAGATGCTTGAGCGCAAGGGCGTTCTTCATCGGAAGAAGCAGCGTACTGATGGTACGGCTTAAGCCGACCAACGTAAAACGTGGGATGCGTTCGCATCTTACGTGGCAACTCGATCGTGTATGCATTGCCTAGGCGGTGCAATACACGAAATGGGCCGATGTACTTGGGTAGTAGTTTACTGCTACCCAAGTTAGTCACTACATGCTTTGGTAGATTAACCGTTGACAGTAGGACTAAGTCACCTTTATTAAATAAAAGAGTGTTTGCCCTTCCATTCTTGTCAGCGTTTTGCTTTTGCTTATCCACCGCTTCGGCGATGGAGTCTTGCACAAAACGGACACCGTTTCACGAGCCAGTATGAACTCATCTGATGACTCGTTAGCTTCAGTGCGCTGTGAGTGCACTGCAGCAACATCAACCTTTTCTTCAGTGAGGGCTTCCGCACTCTCACTGGGATCATCTTCTTCAGTGAGGGCTTCCGCACTCTCACTGGCATCATCTTCTTCGATATCGATGTTATCGATATCGGCATCAAACGCAATGACTTCTTCGTCAGAGCGTGATGAGCGTGAACCAAATCGGTTTTTGCTCGCGCGATTCCCTCCCCCCCTTAAACCAGAGTTACACTCTAGTAAGGTGGGTACACGCGGATGGCGCAAGCCATTCACGTAAAACGGTGTATGTGTTGTGGACGCATGCACCGAGTTGTTGATGGCAAACTCTACCATTGGCAAAAACTCACTCCAACTCTTAAAGGAGTGTACGTATCCTCGAAGTATCTCTTCAAGGACACGATTGGCACGTTCCGTCTGACCATCTGACTCTGGATGATCAGATGTTGACATCTTCAAGCGCGTTCCGAGTGATTTGAACACGGAACGCCAGAAATCAGCAGTGAATCGTGGATCTCTGTCTGATACGAGTTCACGGGGCAACCCATGAAGTCGGAAGATGGTGTCAATAAAGACACAAGCACAGCCACTTGCCGTGATTGTCTCTGGTACAGCCACAATGTGTATCATTTTGCTGAATCTGTCAACAAATACGAGAATACCCGTATTCCTGCGTGCGTCTTTGGGTAACTCGAAGACGAAATCCATTGAGATGGATTCCCAGCACTCAGCCGGAACCGGTAGAGGCTGTAAAGGTGCACGCAGTGAAGGACTTGACTTCACTCGTTGGCAGACTTCACATGCGCGAACATACTTTCGCACAAACTGATACTGGCGGGGCCAGTAAAAGTCTCGACTTACCGTGAGATATGTTTTCTCTCGGCCACGATGTCCTCCTATAGGAGCATCGTGATACTCGAACATGATCCGCAAACGCAGATCAGTATCATCTGGAATGACAACACGTGGTGTGTCACCAGAAACGGCTGTATAATACAGTAAACCGTTACGAGTAGTGTATCGATCTGATGCAGATCGATACGCAGGCGACAATCGTTTCAACGATTCTCGAGATGGTTGGGAGAGATGTGTCAACAACTTCACTATCTCACCATCTTGGGCGTATGCCCGCCTCACATCATCATACAACGCTGTAGATGGGACTGAGGACGTCATAACCGCAACAGTGACTGTCTCACCGTTGGGTTTCACGACTGTTTCAAAGTCGGGACGACGTGAGAGTGCATCAGCGACGACATTAAGTCGTCCTGGTTTGT
The DNA here is from genome assembly GCA_921007115.2 of Peronospora matthiolae. Taxonomy (NCBI): domain Eukaryota; phylum Oomycota; class Peronosporomycetes; order Peronosporales; family Peronosporaceae; genus Peronospora; species Peronospora matthiolae. The sequence continues at coordinate 302,932 of CAKLBY020000339.1, forward strand.
ACTCGACCGTAAAGTTGTATTCCGCAAAGAATGACAACCACCGCGCCATTCGTTGTGAAAGGTGCGGGCTGTTCACTGCCGTGCGTAATGACGCATGGTCAGTGTAAACAATGAAGGGTCTATCTCCTAATAGATAGACTCTGAACTTCGCGAGTGCATACTTCATGGCAAGGAGTTCCTTGTCATGCACTGGATAGTTCCGTTCAGCTGGTTGCAGCTGACGCGACTGATAGCAGACGACGCGTTCAACGCCTTCTAGGTCGTACTGCATTAATGCACAGCCGATTGCGAAATCGCTGGCATCACAGACCACATGAAATGGCCTGTCCTGATCGGCTATTGCTAGGACTGGGGATTGTATCAAGCTCTGCTTGATACCCTCAAAGGAGCGCTGACATTCAGCGTTCCATAACCACCTCTCGTTTCTTTTCAACAAACGAGAGAGGTGCACAGTCATCTCGGCGTAATTGCGTGAATACTTATGCAAATACGCCGCTAGCCCAAGGAATTTTCGAAGACCTTTGACATCAACCGGCACAGGCCAGTCGGTGATCGCCTTAATCTTTTCGGGATCAGGACGTACTCCGTTCTTACCAACGATGCACCCAAGAAGTGGTATTTCGCTTGCGGCAAATATACACTTCTTGAGATTGGCATACAATTGATGCTTTCGCATGATTGTAAGAACCTGTCGGACGTGGTACCTGTGAACCTCAACGTCCGACTTTCCATCCATAGCTCGACTATGGATGAACACGTCATCGAAATAACTCGGCGCGAACTCGCGTGCTGGTCTCAACAGATGTGATACACATCTGTTGAACGTGGCAGGGGCATTACTAAGCCCTTGTGGGATTACTAGCCATTCCCAGAGCATGCCGCTAGGCGTGCTAACTGCGGTATAGGGTATGTCCCGTTCTCGCATAAGGATTTGATAGAAGCCATCCATCAAATCCATGGACGAAAAGATGGTACTCTTTGACATACCATCAATGATTACGTCCTTCCTCGGTATCGGCGTCTGAGCCGGTACCGTTGCAGCGTTCAATTTGTTGAACGCGTGCACTATCCGCCACCCGCCTGTTGTTTTTCGCACACAGAAGGTCGGAGAGCTATGTGGGGAAGTTGATTCCCTCACATGGCCCGCAGCTAAACGATCGGCAAAGAACTTGTCGATCGCAAGTACTTGTTCACGAGGCAGTGGCCACTGCTTCATGACACAGTACTTCGAGCCTGGTTTAAGCTCGACCTCGTGTCGAATACCTTTACCTTCGGTAATTCGCACGGAACAGTTTCAGGGAATACATCCTTGAATTCAACCAAATCTTCATAGAGAGGATTTTTCTTGAGCGATTCCCACGATTGGGACTCATATCGCTCAATTCGTGTCTTTTCATCTAGGACACTCTCGTCCATAGATGAACTACTGAGAACTCTCTCGTTCTCAGTAAACACTGTTGCTGACCTTATGTCGGTTACACACTCGTCGTCAGCGACGAGTATGCAGATCTGCTTGACTTTGCCACTACGCAGATCACGCAAGAACCTTTTATGTTCGAGCGTCGGCAACTGAGTGGTCGCCGAAGTTAACTTCGGAGGCGCAATAAGATCAAGCGTATAAGCGCCTACACTTGATCCGTTATTGACTATGACATTCAATGTCTCTGTCATTTCCTGGGGACTTATTCCCTCAGGCTTCGAAGGACTTATTCCTTCGGCTTCCCGGGGACTTATTCCCGCGGGTTTCGGGGAACTTATTTCCGCCGTATTTGTAATCTTGGGACTTATTCCCTTAACTTCCTCTAGCTGGGGTTGCGCAACCACAGCGAGATCCTCTACGAAAGACTCTCCAGTCGATCTAGGATTATCGTTTCGCTTAACCTGAGCGATCGATGGTTTCTCTTCTAGATGTCCCCCGCTAGGGATACATCTTTGTCCCAGTCCACCCGACTTATTCGAGTGGTGGACCTTCGGCGCAGCCTGTGTTTCCTCACAGCCGCCGGAACTTTGCTCCGAAGTGTAACCGTTTGGTACACTAAGGTTTTTTGCAGTCGTACTAACGACCGTACCACAAGTGAGGCCATCGCACTCACTCGTAGTACATCCACACGCTTGTGGACGCTCCAAAACGTTCATCAGGTGGCCATCTGATGAACAAGCGGCAGGCATCGTTACTGTCCGATGTTGCCAGTTTACCCGTGGTTCGTACCTTCTGAGCCACGGTATTCCAAGGATGACATCAAATTTGTCATCCAAATCCAATACGATAAGTCATCGTCATATTAGGTATCTTCTAGCGTATAGTGGATCTTCAATATACGCTTCATGACGGTTACGGATGCGCCTGTCGCAAGACGTACCGTCATCCTCGTAGGAGGTGTGTCACATTCACTGAATTTAAAGTGACCATCTTCTAGCGATTGGCGTCGCACAAAATTGTTGGACGCCCCACAATCGACTAGAGCTCGAAGGGACAACTTATTCGTCACTTCGAGTTTCAAGGTAATGAGTGAGACCTCATTACCTAGAGCAGCAACGCACAACGTCTGTGTGTTGGGAGCAACCTTCATCAAGAGGCCTACAAATTCTCTTGACGTTGCTGGATCAGTAGGGTGCTCCGCACCTACTGATCCTGTCCGTTTTTTTGACGGTCCATCCCGTTGTTGCGTCTTTGCACCAACAGCGGACCCTCGTCCCTGCCCCTTTCTCATGGGTGGACGGTCACTACGCCCAGTGTCGCGAGACACTGGACGAGGGGCACTACACTCGTAAGCGTAGTGTCCTGTCTTTTGACATCTGTTGCATCTCTGCAACCTCTTGTAGCCTGTAGAGCGATCCTTCTCGCTCTCTACATAACAGAGTTCCATCGGCTCTGGACCTCCGTTGTCATATCGTCTCGGTTGACGATATGATGTCGAGCTGGCGCGAGCCTGTCTCAGACTGAAGTCTTCCTGCTCCGCAATGGAAATGGCTTGTTCTAGTGAATCTAGTTCAAGCCGGAACAGGTGAGTCTTGACGGGACCATCCGCAAGACCCTGCATAAACACCGAAACCAACGTGTGTTCATCCACCGGATTGGAACTTATACAACTCGTAAGATGTCGTATATATTGCGCGTAAGCGTGTACATCACGCTTACCCTGCTTGAGCTTCAAGAGTTCGGTTCGAGCTCTGAACTCAGCTCTAGGCGGTTCAAACGTTTGTCTGAGCCGCGACTTGAAGACTTCCAACGACCCAAACGCATATGGGTCGTGCAACTTGAGCCCAGTGCCCAAGTCTTGGCACGTCCTGCCAGATTTGACTGGGCAAATGCAACTTGCATATCCCCGTCGTCGATGCGACGCGCCCTTATGGCGTCATCCAATTCGACGAACCATCTCAAGAGGGAGTTCTCTTCGACTCCCCTATACTTAGAGATGTCAATCTTCAAAGTCTCGGGTCGACGCGAGTGCATCGACCCACCAGCAGCCTGCTGCTGTTATAACTGTTCAAACTGTTAAACACCCTGTTTTCTCAACAGCTCTGATTGTTGAGAACCTTGTTGGTGAAGCAAGGCTACTTTCTCGCGTTCTGCGTCAAGTTCATTTTGACTGAACTTGGCGATAGTAGCATGTTGGGCATCTCTATTGAGAGCCTCTAGCATGACGCTAACAGCATGGATGCCCATGGTCGAACCCATTCGTTCAACCGCGTCCCATTCGACATCGCTCAAATGGGAGTAGCCGTCACGCGTAGCGTGAAAGCTTTGGTCATCTTCATCATCCAACATATTCATGTTGGATGTGAACGCGGTCCTTGGACGGACTACGAAGTGCTACCAGGTGTAACGGGGCACCCTGAAGCTTGTACTGGTGACAGTACAAGCTACTTATTCTGATGACAGAATAAGGTGGTGCCTCGTAACTTCACGTACACTCGTACGTGCAGAGGAAGACGGTAAGAAGAAGCGAGTACTTGGTTAAAGTAGAAAGTAGAACTGTATTTATAATAGTTAATGTCTGCAATAATTCACTATTTATCTTCATCTAACTATGTCTAAATACAAATGTGTAAATCAACTATCTGCTCACCACTCATTGCGTGCGTCTGTCGTGGCGCGTCTTCGTTGGTTGATAGAATGGCCTATATCAACCAATTAGGAACTACTCGTAAGTGCTACAAAATATTTGTCCTTATGACAAAATTCTGAGAATACAACTCTTTTAGTTATATTCTATTAACAATTTCTTAAACATTGTTATGTAACGATTCACCCCGTTACAAGAATTCTTCACAGATGCATTTTTCAAACATCGGTGGTACAATGGCAGCCGTGTTCGAGATGAAAAGGCCTTGGTGCAAGGAAGGAATTCTCTCATCCACAGTATCAAGTGCATTGGCCGTGAGGCCTGGCTCGGTAAACTTGATGCAGCTCGCATCAGGTTTGAGAAGCGTAACCCAGTCGGGGAGCAGTACAAGTTGCACCGGCTTTCAAGAGAGGCATGATTACCCTGTCTAGTGTGGGTTGATTCGTGTCCAGGTTGCCTGGACAACTCGAACCGTGTCTCTAGGGAGGCCTACCTCCCTAATGATCCCTACTGGAGGGCGCGCATCTCTTCTGAGATGGCCGAAGGGATTGACACTTTGCGATCCCTGTACTCGCGTTCGGGGAGGTCATTTTCCGACGGCCCTTCTTCGAACGCAGCGGGTGGGTCTCGTTGTATTGCTCGACGAGACCCAGAACGACAACAATCAGCTGGGCACGAGGCTCTCATCTGTCTCACGCTGGTGGATAGCCACGGCAGAGGACGAGGTAACTCGTCCGGACGCCATTCACGTCCCGGTGATTCAAAATACGCTCCACTAGGAAGCGTTGACACCGCTTGAGTCCACCAAAGGATGAGGTGGCGGTGGGAACACCTGATCCGGCTCGAGGGTCGGATCAGCTTGATATCCAGGAGCTGAACCGTGTAACGGAACAGTTGCAAGATGACCTGGCTCATGAACAAACTCGGCTTTATTAGCATCAGGATCTTGTAAGGGATAATTACGATTCCGTAACGCACGATCGTGCCGCTTTTGAATTTGCGCAACTTGAGAACGAACGTTCGACTCGTTCTCTTCGTGACGAGCTGACTGCAGCTCTTCTAGACATCGCTCAACTGCTTAAACAGGTCGCTTCGCTAGTCGACAAGACTGGCCCGTTGAAACGGGACCACTTGAAGGTGGTCTTGTCCCTTGACAGCGGAGGTGTTCTTCGCATCTCGAAACAGGCGCGTACTGATAGTACGGGCGGAGACGTCCAACTTAAAACGTAGGATGCGTACGCATCTTACGGGTCAGTTCAATTGTGTATGCGTTGCCATTCGGCGCAACACACAAAATGGACCAATGCGCTTAGGCAGAAATTTACTGCTACTCACGTTTGTCACTGCATGTTTCGGTAGGTTTACTGTAGACAGTAAAACTAAGTCTCCTTCGCTGAATGAAAGCATCTTCTCTTCCATGTTTGTCTGTGTTTCTTTCTGCTTATTTATTGCAGCTGCAAAAGAGTCTTGAACGAAGAGGACAACCGCTGCGCGAGTCAGCAGAAATTCCTCTGCTGATTCATCCTTGTCAACAGCAGTACGCTTCGTGTGCACTGCTGAAAGAACGTTGTCTTCACCAGTGAGGGTGTCATCGTTTTCACTTTGGCGGTAATTGGCGATGCTGAATATGCCAGCATCGTCGTCATCGTCATTATCGATATCGATCCCATCGACATCGGCATCTATCACGTCGACACTATTGTCGACGGGTGATGAGCAAGAACCAGATCGAATTGTGTTCGAGCGAGTCACCCCCAAACTATAGTCACACTCTAAGAAGGCGGGTAAACGTGGATGGCGTAGGCCACTCACGAAAAACGGTGTTTGCGTTGTCTACGCATGCACCGAATTGTTGATGGCAAATTCCGCCATCACCAAGAACTCAATCCAGCTCGTAAACGAGTGGACATACCCTTGAAGCATCTCTTCTAGAAGGCATTTGACGCGTTCCGTATGAATATCTGTTTCTGGATAGCCAGAAGTCGAAATCGTCAAAATTGTTCCAAGTAAACGGAACACGGATTGCCAGAACTACGCCTTATAGCAGGGGCCCTCTCGGACACGAGTTCACGAGGTAATCCGTAAAGTCGGAAGATAGTATTGATGAAGACACGAGCACAGCCCTGTACTGTGATTGACTCCGGTACAGCAACAAGATGTACCATCTTGCTGAATCAATCAACAAACACAAGAATACCAGTATTTTGTGAGCGTCTTTGGGAAACCCGAAGACAAAGTCCATCGATACGGACTGCCAACACTCTGCCGGGGACGAGAGAGGGAGCAAGGGTGCACTGGATGAAGGACTAGGCTTCAACTGTTGGCAAACTTCGCAAGCGCTAATTTGTTTGCACACAAACCCATACTGACAAGACCAGTAGAAGTCACAACTTACCGTGAGGTAAGTCTTTTCTTTACCGCGATGCCCACTTGTTGGGGCATCATGACACTCACACTTGATGCGCAATCGCAAATCATTGTGATCGAGAACGACGACAAGAGGTGTGTAACCGTTGACTGCTGTATAGTACAGCATTCCATCACGAACCGAATACCGTTCGGTTGAAGAGCGGTATTAAGAAGACAAGCTTTTCAAAGCTTGACTGCATGGATTCGACACGTAATCCATCAATCGCAGAAGATACCTATCTTCTGCGTAAGCATTCCGCACTTCGTCGAGCAGATCCGACGACGGAACAGTCACTGTTAGTGTCGCTACTGTGGGATCACTCCTACTGTTGGGTTGAGCAGTCGGCTCAAAATCGGGCCGACGCGAAAGAGCATCAGCGACGACATTAAGTCGTCCGGTTTCATACTCGACGGAGAAGTTGTACTCCGCGAAGAAAGACGGCCACATCGCCATTCGTTGCGAGTGGTGTGGACTGTTTACGGCCGTGCGTAATGAAGCATGGTCGGTATAAACGATGAAAGGCCTATCTCCTAAGAGATATACCCGAAACTTAGCCAGTGCATATTTCATGGCAAGGAGTTCCTTGTTATAGACCAGGTAATTCTGCACAGCTGCTTGCAGCTGACGCAATTGATAACAGACGACGCGCTCAACGCCGTCTGAGTCGTACTGCATTAACGCGCAGCCGATTGCAAAATCGCTGGCGTCAAATACCACATGGAATGGTATGTCCTGGTCTGCGATCGCCAACACTGGCGATTGTATCAAGCTTTTCTTGATACCTTCAAAGGAGTGCTGACACTCAGCACTCCACGACCACATCTCGTTTTCTTCAGCAGAAGAGAGAGATGTACGGTCATCTCGGCGTAGTTGCGCGAGTACTTGTGCAAGTACGCCACCAAGCCAAGGAACCTTTGAAGTCCCTTGACGTCGACTGGCACGGGCCAGTCGCTAATCGCCTTGATCTTTTCCGGACCAGGGCATACACCGTTTTTACCCGCGATGCAGCCAAGAAGTGGTATTCGTTCGCTGCGAATATACAATTCTTGAGGTTCCCGAACAACTTATGCTCTCGAATTAGTGTAAGAACCTCCCGGACATGGATTCCATGAACCTCCACGTCCGTCTTTCCATTTATATCCTGGCTATGGACGAAGACATCGTCGAAGGAACTCGGTGCGAAGTCGCGCACCAATCGCAACAGATTCGTAACACATCTGCTGAACGTTGCGGGGGCGCTACTTAGCCCCTGTGGCATCACTAGCCACTCCCAGAGCATACCCCTAAGGGTGCTCACTGCTGTGTACGGGATGTCCCGTTCACGCATGAGGATCTGATAGAATCCATCCATCCGATCCATGGACGAAAAGATGGTACTCTTTGCCATACCATCTATGATGACGTTCTTTCTTGGGGTCGGCGTTCGAGCCGGTACCGTTGCAGCGTTCAGTTTGTTGAACGTGTGCACTATCCGACCTCCTCCTATGGCCTTTCGCACACAGAAGGTCGGAGAGCTGTGTGGGGATGTTGATTCCCTCACATGACCAGCCGCTACGCGATCACCAAAAAATGTGTCGATCGCTGTGACCCGTTCACGAGGCAATGGCCACTGCTTCTAGACACAGTATTTCGAACCAGGTTTCAGTTTGATCTCATGCCGAGTACGTTTGTCCTTGGGCAGCTCGCATGGCACGGATTCCGGGAAAACATCCCTAAATTCGACCAAATGTTTATACAAAGGATTTGTCTTCAAAGACTCCCATGATTGAGACGTGTATCGCTCATTCGAAGTCTTCTCATCGAGGACACTCTCGTCCATCGATGATCTACTGAGAACCCGTGCGTTCTCAGCAAACACTTGTGCCGAACGAATATCGGCGACGTATTCGTCCTCTGTGACGAGTACGCAGATCTGCTTGATCTTGTCACTACGAAGATCTTGCAAGAATCTTTTAGATTCTAGCGTTGGCAACTTGACTACCTCCGAAGCTGACTTCGGTTGTGTAACTAGATCAAGTGTATAAGCGTCTACACTTGATCCTTCATCCACCAAGACATTCACTGTCTTGGTGATTTCCTGAAAGAACACATCCACAGGTGGTTGGGGATCCACAACCTCAACACAACTCTCTCGGGAGTTATCACTCTCAGGAACGCTTGCAGTTTCTTCCAATACGTGTTCTGAATGGGGTGTAGTACCATACTAACGTCCTCTACGATCGACTCTCTGTAAGTCGATCTTGCTTTAGCGTGTTGTTCATCTTGAACAACACTAATCTCTCTTCTCGGATGCACCCTTCTTGGTGTGCATCCGTGTTCCAGTCCACTCGATCTTTTCGAGTGGTGAACCTCGGCGCAGCCTGTGTCTCTACACAGGTGCCGGAAGCTGGTTCCTCATTGCAGTGGCCTTCGACACTGTGATCTTGTGCATTCTTACTAACGACCGTACTACAAGTGAGGCCATCGCACTCACTCGTAGTACATCCATATGTTTGAGAACGCTCCAAGACGTTCATCAGATGTTCATCTGATGGACAGACGACAGGCATCTTCACGGATCGATGCTGCCAGCTACCCATGGCTGGTACTTTCTAAGCCATGGCAGACTGAGGATGACATCAAATTTGTCATCCAGATCCAGTACGATGAATTGTCATCGTACTGCTTTCCTTTTGGCGTGGAGTGGATTTACACTACAATTTTATTCACTGTTACGGATGCGCCTGTTGCAGGGCACACCGTCATCCTCATTGGAGGGTTATTTCGCTCAACATAGTTGATCTTACTCATTCCTAGCGACTGGCGTCGGATAAAACTGTTCGACGCACCACAGTCAACTAGGGCGCGAATTTACATTTCACTTGTCACTTCGATCTTCAGAGTGATGAGGGACACCTCATCACTAAGGGCAGTAACACACAGCGACTGTGTGTTGGGAGCAATCTTCGTCAAGAATCCTGCAAAGTCTCTTGACGTTGTTGGATCAGCAGGGTGCTCTACCCTACTGACCCTGACCGTATTTTTGCGGTCCTACTTGGTGTCGCGGTTTAGTGACATGATCTGACTCGCGCCTTGGACCTTTCCTTGGCCAACGGTGGTCATCACGTCCTGTTTTCGGACGTGTTGCGGTGCTGAAAACATTACACTCATGAGCGTAGTGTCCAAACTTCTGACAGCGATGGTATCTTGCCGTTGCTTGTGACTCTAAGAGTTCTCGATCTCGATTAACAGAGGTCCATTGGTTCGGGACCTGCTGTTTCCTGTCGTCTTTTCGGACGATAGCTGGATGAGTTAGCCTGAGACTGTCTCAGGCTGAAGTCTTCTTGTCTCCCACACGCTATCGCCTTTTCCAGCGTACGTAAGTTCTCTCGAAAAATTTAGATCTTGACCGGTGTATCCACAAGACCGTAGATGAAAGCGTTGATGAGCGGTGCTGATCGAACAGGATATCCCGTGACGCTACTCGAAAGGTAGCGTAGGCGTTGTGCTTAAGTGTGCACATCACGCTTACCTTTTTTAGCCTTAGGACTACAGAGAGTGCTCTGAACTCGGCTCTTGGCAGCTCAAACGTATCTTTTAGCCGAGACTGCAAGATGCTTATCGACTTATACACGTTCGGTTCGTGAAGCTTGAGCTCTAACGCCCAAGTCTTCGCTTTTCCTGTCAAATTTGGCAGGGTGAAGGTGACTTGCATCTCGTCAACCTCGATGTGACATGCCCTTATGGCGTCGTCTAAATCGACGAACCATCTCATGAAGGAATATTCTTCGATTCCCTTGTACCTTTAGATATCAAAATTGTTGAGAATACGCCGCTTCGTGCAGTCTTTTCATGTTGGGTTCATGGTGATGATTTCTGTGTCAGGGTGTTTCATGGTGGTTATTACGGAAGAAGGTTATGGATCGCGGTTACATAATGAGATCACAGGATGTCGTTACATTAAGGCTTAGACTTAGCTAAGGGTAGTGAACTAAGGACCTTAAATATATTCACTTCGGCTTTTACATCCAACTACCCCAACAGTCTACTACCGTGGAGATCCGACAATCTCAGGAACGATTATTGTCTACGAAGTGTCCCGACTATCGGAAGTGCATCAAGAACTTCGTTAGGACGGTTCTCCGAATGTGCCAGTAGGTCTCCGACTAACGGAACGCTGTCAAGAAGACTTTCGTTAGGACGGGTATCCGAATGTGCCAGTAGGTCTCCGACTAACGGAAGACTATCAAGAAGACTTTCGTTAGGACGGGTATCCGAATGTGCCAGTAGGTCTCCGACTAACGGAAGACTATCAAGAAGACTTTCGTTAGGACGTCTGTAACGGGGCACCCTGAAGCTTGTACTGGTGACAGTACAAGCTACTTATTCTGATAACAGAATAAGGCGGTGCCTCGTAACTTCACGTACACTCGTACGTGCAGAGGAAGACGGTAAGAAGAAGCGAGTACTTGGTTAGAGTAAAAAGTAGAACTGTATTTATAATAGTTAATGTCTGCAATAAATCACTATTTATCTTCATCTAACTATGTCTAAATACAAATGTGTAAATCAGTTATCTGCTCACCACTCATTGCGTGCGTCTGTCGTGGCGCGTCTTCGTTGGTTGATATAATGGCCTATATCAATCAATTACGAACTACTCGTAAGTGCTACAGAATATTTGTCCTTATGACAATATTCTGAGAATATAACTCTTATACTTATATTCTATTAACAATTTCTTATAAATTGTTATGTAACGATTCACCCCGTTACATCACCCCCCTTAACCATCAGTCACTTTAGTGACTGATTGACTAAATGGATACTCATCCCAAATCATTTGGGAACGGGGTTTGCACTTGTTGGTCCGAGTCCACTTTCCAACATCTCATCGCATGGTAAACAAGCCCATGCGATGCGCGAGCAAGGCCGCCGAGAGCGCGTCTGCACGTCTCTGTGCGGACGCCGAAGCAGAAACTACAGCAACTGATGTCCCATCGGTTGCTGAATCGACTCAGCCTGTATCACCTGGTGATGCAGGCGCTGGTCATGAAGACACTCGTGTCTTCACAGAGTACGAGCTCGGTGTCTCGTACTCTCCTGATACGGATGACGGATCCGTATCGACGGCAATTGAATCCAAGCCGCCTGCCAAGCGTGGCATGGACGATGCTTTGCGTCGCAGCATCTTTGGTTCATCTGATGAGTCAGATGAACCATCGCCGAAGCGAAGGCGCTCGAGGTCGCGAGACTCGGGCGCTAATAGTGGTGTCGTTTCTCCAATGGACACCACTTCACAGCGAGTGCCAGTACTTCTGTCGGCACGTCGCAGGAAGAGCGGGATCGCAATGTGTTGCGTCTCGCTCCAGAAAAGAAGGCATGGATGCCTCCTAAATCTGTCATGGATCACTTGTCGGCGACGACGAGTGATCGTTATCGAACACGATTGTTCGATTCGTCGAGGATTCATCACCTTGACCCCAGCGCGAAAGACTATCGCGCTGAACATGAGTTCTTCATCGATGCTTTCTTCAGACATCGATGGTACAGTGGGAATCACAAACGTGATGGTCCCTCACTACTTCAGGCGTGGAACGCCTACATCCATAATCTCGAGAATGTAGGTCGTGACGCTTGGAACGACAAACTTATCAAAGCTCGTGATAAGTTTGAAAAGCGAACCCCGACAGGTGCACGCTACAAGCTGCATCGTCTGTCAAGGGAGAAAGGATTACCCTGCCTCTCTTGGGGAGACTCGTGCCCATGTTGTGTGAACAACTCTGCACGAGCACCTAAGGAGGCTTACCTCCTTACCAGCCCGTGGTGGCGCGTACGTGTCTCTACTGAGATGTACGAAGGGATTGACAACTTGAAATCCCTTTACGACCGTGCCGGGAAGACTTTCTCCGGCGGTCCTTCTGCGGCACAGGATGTGTCGCGTCGTACTGCTCGACCAGACCCAGTACGTCAACCATCAATTGGGAGCGGGGCTCCCAAGAATCCCAGGACGGGGGATAGCCGCGCCACCGGACGAGGTAACTCGTCCGACGTCCGTTCACTTCGCGGTGGTTCAACAGCTGCTCAACTAGATAGCGCTGGCCACCGCGAGAGTCCTCTAATGGAGGTGGAGGAGGAGGAAAGACGCTCTCCACACGATCATGTGGATCGGTGTGTTCCCGAGAGCTTCTTTGATCGCGTAACGCAAGGGTTACGCGACGATCTCGAGCATGAGCGGAATAGGCGTCTCCAGATGGTGGACACTGCCTTGAAGCATCGAGCTGAGTTTGCCTTTGCTCAGCTTGAGAACGAGAGATCTCTGACATCTCTTCGTGACGAGCTAAGGGTAGCTCGTGGGATTGTTGATCGGTCTCGGGCTGAGATAACTGCTCTTCAGACCCTTGTTGATGCCCACCATCGGGAGCACAAGGCTCTCTGCGAGATGCTTGAGCGCAAGGGCGTTCTTCATCGGAAGAAGCAGCGTACTGATGGTACGGCTTAAGCCGACCAACGTAAAACGTGGGATGCGTTCGCATCTTACGTGGCAACTCGATCGTGTATGCATTGCCTAGGCGGTGCAATACACGAAATGGGCCAATGTACTTGGGTAGTAGTTTACTGCTACCCAAGTTAGTCACTACATGCTTTGGTAGATTAACCGTAGACAGTAGGACTAAGTCACCTTTATTAAATAAAAGAGTGTTTGCCCTTCCATTCTTGTCAGCGTTTTGCTTTTGCTTATCCACCGCTTCGGCGATGGAGTCTTGCACAAAACGGACTACCGTTTCACGAGCCAGTATGAACTCATCTGATGACTCGTTAGCTTCAGTGTGCTGTGAGCGCACTGCAGCGACAACAACCTTTTCTTCAGTGAGGGCTTCCGCACTCTCACTGGGATCATTGTCTTCAATGAGGGCTTCCGCACTCTCACTGGCATCATCTTCTTCGATATCGATGTTATCGATATCGGCATCAAACGCAATGACTTCTTCGTCAGAGCGTGATGAGCGTGAACCAAATCGGTTTTTGCTCGCGCGAGTCCCTCCCCCCTTAAACCAGAGTTACACTCTAGTAAGGTGGGTACACGCGGATGGCGCAAGCCATTCACGTAAAACGGTGTATGTGTCGTGGACGCATGCACCGAGTTGTTAATGGCAAACTCTACCATTGGCAAAAACTCACTCCAACTCTTAAAGGAGTGTACGTATCCTCGAAGTATCTCTTCAAGGACACGATTGGCACGTTCCGTCTGACCATCTGACTCTGGATGATCAGATGTTGACATCTTCAAGCGCATTCCGAGTGATTTGAACACGGAACGCCAGAAATCAGCAGTGAATCGTGGATCTCTGTCTGATACGAGTTCACGGGGCAACCCATGAAGTCGGAAGATGGTGTCAATAAAGACACAAGCACAGCCACTTGCCGTGATTGTCTCTGGTACAGCCACAAGGTGTACCATTTTGCTGAATCTGTCAACAAATACGAGAATACCCGTATTCCCGCGTGCGTCTTTGGGTAACTCGAAGACGAAATCCATTGAGATGGATTCCCAGCACTCAGCCGGAACCGGTAGAGGCTGTAAAGGTGCACGCAGTGAAGGACTTGACTTCACTCGTTGGCAGACTTCGCATGCGCGAACATACTTTCGCACAAACTGATACTGGCGGGGCCAGTAAAAGTCTCGACTTACCGTGAGATATGTTTTCTCTCGGCCACGATGTCCTCCTATAGGAGCATCGTGATACTCGAACATGATCCGCAAACGCAGATCAGTATCATCTGGAATGACAACACGTGGTGTGTCACCAGAAACGGCTGTATAGTACAGTAAACCGTTACGAGTAGTGTATCGATCTGATGCAGATCGATACGCAGACGATAATCGTTTCAACGATTCTCGAGATGGTTGGGAGAGATGTGACAACAACTTCACTATCTCACCATCTTGGGCGTATGCCCGCCTCACATCATCATACAACGTTGTAGATGGAACTGAGGACGTCATAACCGCAACAGTGACTGTCTCACTGTTGGGTTTCGCGACTGTTTCAAAGTCGGGACGACGTGAGAGCGCATCAGCGACGACATTAAGTCGTCCTGGTTTGTACTCGACCGTAAAGTTGTATTCTGCAAAGAATGACAACCACCGCGCCATTCGTTGTGAAAGGTGCGGGCTGTTCACTGCCGTGCGTAAGGACGCATGGTCAGTGTAAACAACGAAGGGTCTATCTCCTAATAGATAGACTCTGAACTTCGCGAGTGCATACTTCATGGCAAGGAGTTCCTTGTCATGCACTGGATAGTTCCGCTCAGCTGGTTGCAGCTGACGCGACTGATAGCAGACGACGCGTTCAACGCCTTCAAGGTCGTACTGCATTAATGCACAGCCGATTGCAAAATCGCTGGCATCACAGACCACATGAAATGGCCTGTCCTGATCGGCTATTGCTAGGACTGGGGATTGTATCAAGCTCTGCTTGATACCCTCAAAGGAGCGTTGACATTCAGCGTTCCATAACCACCTCTCGTTCTTTTTCAACAAACGAGAGAGGTGTACAGTCATCTCGGCGTAATTGCGTGAATACTTATGCAAATACGCCGCTAGCCCAAGGAATTTTCGAAGACCTTTGACATCGACCGGCACGGGCCAGTCGGTGATCGCCTTGATCTTTTCGGGATCAGGACGTACACCGTTCTTACCAACGATGCACCCAAGAAGTGGTATTTCGCTTGCGGCAAATATACACTTCTTGAGGTTTGCATACAATTGATGCTTTCGCATGATTGTAAGAACTTGTCGGACGTGGTACTTGTGAACCTCAACGTCCGACTTTCCATCCATAGCTCGACTATGGATGAATACGTCATCGAAATAACTCGGCGCGAATTCTCGTACTGGCCTCAACAGATGTGATACACATCTGTTGAACGTGGCAGGGGCATTACTGAGCCCTTGTGGCATTACTAGCCATTCCCAGAGCATGCCGCTAGGGCGTGCTAACTGCGGTATAGGGTATATCCCGTTCCCGCATTAGGATTTGATAGAAGCCATCCATCAAATCCATGGACGAAAAGATGGTACTCTTTGACATACCATCAATGATTACGTCCTTCCTCGGTATCGGCGTCTGAGCCGGTACCGTTGCAGCGTTCAATTTGTTAAACGCGTGCACTATCCGCCACCCTCCTGTTGCTTTTCGCACACAGAAGATCGGAGAGCTATGTGGGGAAGTTGATTCCCTCACATGGCCCGCAGCTAAACGATCGGCAAAGAACTTGTCGATCGCAAGTACTTGTTCACGAGGCAGTGGCCACTGCTTCATGACACAGTACTTCGAGCCTGGTTTAAGCTCGACTTCGTGTCGAATACCTTTATCCTTCGGTAATTCGCACGGAACAGTTTCAGGGAATACATCCTTGAATTCAACCAAATCTTCATAGAGAGGATTTTCCTTGAGCGATTCCCATGATTTAGAGTCTTATCGCTCAATTCGTGTCTTTTCATCTAGGACACTCTCGTCCATAGATGAACTACTGAGAACTCTCTCGTTCTCAGTAAACACTGTTGCTGACCTTATGTCGGTTACATACTCGTCTTCAGCGACGAGTATGCAGATCTGCTTGACTTTGCCACTACGCAGATCACGCAAGAATCTTTTATGTTCGAGCGTTGGCAACTGAGTGATCTCCGAAGTTAACTTCGGAGGCGCAATCAGATCAAGTGTATAAGCGCCTACACATGATCCGTTATTGACTATGACATTCAATGTCTCTGTCATTTCCTGGGGACTTATTCCCTCAGGCTTCGAAGGACTTATTCCTTCGTCTTCCCGGGGACTTATTCCCGCGGGTTTCGGGGAACTTATTTCCGCCGTATTTGTAATCTTGGGACTTATTCCCTTTACTTCCTCTAGCTGGGGTTGCGCAACCACAGCGAGATCCTCTACGAAAGACTCTCCAGTCGATCTAGGATTATCGTTTCGCTTAACCTGAGCGATCGATGGTTTCTCTTCTAGATGTTCCCCTCTAGGGATACATCTTTGTCCCAGTCCACCCGACTCATTCGAGTGGTGGACCTTCGGCGCAGCCTGTGTTTCCTCACAGCCGCCGGAACTTTGCTCCGAAGTGTAACCGTTTGGTACACTAAGGTTTTGTGCAGTCGTACTAACGACCGTACCACAAGTGAGGCCATCGCACTCACTCGTAGTACATCCACACGCTTGTGGACGCTCCAAAACGTTCATCAGATGGCCATCTGATGAACAAGCGGCAGGCATCGTTACTGTCCGATGTTGCCAGTTTACCCGTGGTTCGTACCTTCTGAGCCACGGTATTCCAAGGATGACATCAAATTTGTCATCCAAATCCAATACGATAAAGTCATCGTCGTATTGGGTATCTTCTAGCGTATAGTGAATCTTCACTATACGCTTCATGACGGTTACGGATGCGCCTGTCGCAAGACGTACCGTCATCCTCGTAGGAGGTGTGTCACATTCACTGAATTTAAAGTGACCATCTTCTAGCGATTGGCGTCGCACAAAATTGTTGGACGCCCCACAATCGACTAGAGCTCGAAGGGACAACTTATTCGTCACTTCGAGTTTCAAGGTAATGAGTGAGATCTCATTACCTAGAGCAGCAACGCACAATGTCTGTGTGTTGGGAGCAACCTTCATCAAGAGGCCTACAAATTCTCTTGACGTTGCTGGATCAGTAGGGTGCTCCGCACCTACTGATCCTGTCCGTTTTTTGACGGTCCATCCCGTTGTTGCGTCTTTGCACCAACTGCGGACCCTCGTCCCTGCCCCTTTCTCATGGGTGGACGGTCACTACGCCCAGTGTCGCGAGACACTGGACGAGGGGCACTACACTCGTAAGCGTAGTGTCCTGTCTTTTGACATCTGTTGCATCTCTGCAACTTCTTGTAGCCTGTAGAGCGAGCCTTCTCGCTCTCTACATAACAGAGTTCCATCGGCTCTGGACCTCCGTTGTCATATCGTCTCGGTTGACGATATGATGTCGAGCTGGCGCGAGCCTGTCTCAGACTGAAGTCTTCCTGCTCCGCAATTGAAATGGCTTGTTCTAGTGAATCTAGTTCAAGCCGGAACAGGTGAGTCTTGACGGGACCATCCGCAAGACCCTGCATGAACACCGAAACCAACGTGTGTTCATCCACCGGATTGGAACTTATACAACTCGTGAGATGTCGTATATGTTGAGCGTAAGCGTGCACATCACGCTTACCCTGCTTGAGCTTCAAGAGTTCGGTTCGAGCTCTGAACTCAGCTCTAGGCGGTTCAAACGTTTGTCTGAGCCGCGACTTGAAGACTTCCAACGACCCAAACGCATATGGGTCGTGCAGCTTGAGCCCCAGTGCCCAAGTCTTGGCACGTCCTGCCAGATTTGACTGGGCAAATGCAACTTGCATATCCCCGTCGTCGATGCGACGCGCCCTTATGGCGTCATCCAATTCGACGAACCATCTCAAGAGGGAGTCTTCTTCGACCCCCTATACTTTGAGATGTCAATCTTCAAAGTCTCGGGCCGACGCGAGTGCATCGACCCGCCAGCAGCAGCCTGCTGCTGTCTCAACAGTTCAAACTGTTGAGCACCTTGTTCTCTCAACAACTCTGCTTGTTGAGAACCTTGTTGGTGAAGCAAGGCTACTTTCTCGCGTTCTGCGTCAAGTTCATTTTGAATGAACTTGGCGATAGTAGCATGTTGGGCATCTCTATTGAGAGCCTCTAGCATGACGCTAACAGCATGGATGCCCATGGTCGAACCCATTCGTTCAACCGCATCCCATTCGACATCGCTCAAATGGGAGTAGCCGTCACGCGTAGCGTGAAAGCTTTGGTCATCTTCATCATCCAACATATTCATGTTGGATGTGAACGCGGTCCTTGGACGGACTACGAAGTGCTACCAGGTGTAACGGGGCACCCTGAAGCTTGTACTGGTGACAGTACAAGCTACTTATTCTGATAACAGAATAAGGCGGTGCCTCGTAACTTCACGTACACTCGTACGTGCAGAGGAAGACGGTAAGAAGAAGCGAGTACTTGGTTAGAGTAAAAAGTAGAACTGTATTTATAATAGTTAATGTCTGCAATAAATCACTATTTATCTTCATCTAACTATGTCTAAATACAAATGTGTAAATCAGTTATCTGCTCACCACTCATTGCGTGCGTCTGTCGTGGCGCGTCTTCGTTGGTTGATATAATGGCCTATATCAACCAATTAGGAACTACTTGGAAGTGCTACACAATATTGTCCTTATGACAATATTCTGAGAATATAACTCTTATAGTTATATTCTATTAACAATTTCTTATAAATTGTTATGTAACGATTCACCCCGTTACAACGTCCCTCTGATTGTGCTAGGAGC
Source organism: Peronospora matthiolae (assembly GCA_921007115.2). NCBI lineage: Eukaryota > Oomycota > Peronosporomycetes > Peronosporales > Peronosporaceae > Peronospora > Peronospora matthiolae. The sequence goes on from CAKLBY020000339.1 coordinate 321,788, forward strand.
GCATCGAGGATTGGAAGGTCCTCGATAAGTTCGAGAACTTCGTTGGGATGCCCCTCTGAATGGGTCGGAACTTGTCCGTACGTTGTTGCAGTTGCGACAGCGGCGAGTACGACGGAAATGAGGAGCTTCATCTTTGTCGCGAAGTGTGGAGGTGTGGAGGCTGGGAAGGGTTGGGCAAGTTGCAGAATGATAAACAAGTACACATGCTCTTGAATCGGGCGTCCAATTGAATTGGTCGAATCAGAAGCAGTTTCGTTTGTTACAGAGGATAAACTTCTACCACACTTTGGACGTCATCCTTGCTAAAGAAAACACATGGCTGTTGACGCTGATCAAGTCATTGAAACGACCGGCAGGAGAAGACGACTCTCGCTGATCGATTCGTTGCAAATCGAAATGTCGCAGCTCTTGAACCTTGAGATCGACCGTGATGGATCAAAGAAGAAAACTGACACGTCCTCTCCATTCGGAAAGAGTCGTCTGCTCGACTCTTGCATCGTCTGGCATCTTCTGAGAGATTATACAGCAGATCGATCCAAAGTGTAAGAGTTCAGACGTCCGATCGGATCCATAGCTTACTGAAGTGGCCCGCAAAAGAGCGTTCAAACGCGACGCAGCGCGTTGACGATACACGACGCTATGAACACATACGAACGGTCGTTGGAAATGTCTTGCTTCTTGAACCTGCACAGATTCCTCATCATCTTCCACCGTGGCAAGGTCGACCACCGAAAAGGGACGTGCATCAGTAGGGTGATCATAATCGGCCAACATGATTGTAAGCGCTCATCTTTTCGTTTCGTGGTGGTGTTCATCTGGACAGTCATCATACGAGCGAAACCGCTGCATACTGATGACGGTGTCACAGCACGTAGCTTATACGGATGAGAAGCGAGGGAGGAGGTTGAAACTGGTGAACTGTAAGAGTATTGAGTCAATGATCTCCTGGACGATTGCAGATACCACAGATGCTCGGGATCTAGCAGGTCAGCACTTGTACGGAGATACACCTGCGACAGCTAGAAGAAAGATAGACCGATACAATGCAGACTACCAGACGAGAGAAAAAGAGTCTGGTGGGATCAACGGACGGACGATGCTACGAACGAAATACGTGCAAGCCGGCACTACTCGCGGAGAACCTCCACTTCACTACCGCTACAGACTAGGCATATTGACCATGGTACGCGCATAAAGCACGCACAGTGCTTGAAATGTTCACAGCAAAGTTGACAAAGCTGTGCCTGCCGTTTCTATCGTGGATCGTCCCTGTCCACGTGATGTATTGCTACTTAACGTAGAGATGATAGTCAAGGAACCGGAGAAATACGGAGAAATGCTCAAACGATGAGCCAGTGCACGCAAAGGTATCGCAAGACTGCTGCAGTAAGTTTGGCTTCGGCGTGAACGGGCTGGCAGTGCGTCTTCTGTTCTAACATGATTTTCGGCCGATCCGGCGTGGGGTGGTCACAGGTCTGTTTCTTAGAATATCACGTTCAACATCACGCAGTGGTCTTTCGTGTTCATCCTTCAATTTACCTCCCCACCCACCATACTGTATGTACCGCTCGCCTTTTTCTGAAGGTGCCTCCGAAGACAATGACAAAACCTGAACAAGCGCCAATACAAGTCGCTATTTTTATTCGTGACGCGGAGCAGCTTGTCGGAACCGAATCCACACCTTCGATTGATTTCATGAGAGTGTGGTGGCTCTGGCATGACTCGCCAGATTTGTCACCAATCACCGACGCGCCATCTTTACTGTCACATCACCAGCAGTGTTCAAACGGCGAAACGAAGCTCTACATCAGATGATGACAGGCACATCAACATCGTACGTCCGCTCACCTGCAGACATCATACATGACGTGTGGAGCTGCGTAGACGTTCGACCGTATCCTGCGCGAGTGCAGAACAGATATCGGCAGGGCCACACGTCCACTGTGATGGTCCCTGGCTCTTCCATCACCAATGTGGAATGCCTGGTCTGCATATCGTCAATGTATAGCAGATCACGCATCTAGTTCTTCGTCTTCTTGCTAACGTACAATTTGGTTGCACGCACGCAATGCGCTACGCCAAACGAGTTCTCGCCAATCGTTGGACCTTTCCAGCAAAAGTCTCCACCATCTAACCATACCCACTACAGCGGCATTGTCACGTTGCGGGCATCGTAGCCGTTCTGGCAGACCGAAGCGTGCCGGCAGTCTTCAATCCCACAGCCTTGTTCTTCACGTCCACGTAAGCGTACCGGAAGTATTCCATCCCACAATCTTGTCCTTGACTGTAATCTTGCCAGCAGTGAAGTGCCTAACCTGAGTGAAGGATGGAGCTGCAGGAAGACAACGGCTCCGTCTGCGACTCAGGGTAGATGCCACTGTTGACGCGGGTTTTAGCTTGTGCAGCGTCTGCTTTCTATCAGGTGGTGATCCATCAAATGACGGTTGTCCTTCGACACAATCGGCTGGGCTTGTAGGTGTTTTCGCGTTCGTGCTACACGTTTACCGGGTACCGCTATTCCACCAGACTGAGTGTCAAATAGATGGGGTCGTAGACCTACTGGAAGACCGTAGTCATGACCTCGTCCTACTTCTTTTGCTCTTCGACCACGATGCCATGGAGTGTGATGACGACGCGTGCTCCGTCCTTGCACATCTCTTCTCAACTCGCATCACGGTTTTTTCATGTGAGCGTGGGTATCACGTTGTCAGTGCTGACAGTCAATGTATCCGGGCCATGATGCAGTTTTGGCGAGTTCGATATTTCAGCCATGACAACACAATCAGCGAGTGAGGTGGTTTGTAGGATGTGCTTCGTTTGTTTGTAACAGTGCAGTATGCTCGATCAACTTCGATTGGTGTCGTCAAGTCTCCGTCGTTTGTCTCTGCAAAAGGGAAGGGACCGGCTACGAACGAAATGTGTTCCAAGCGTTCACAAATGTCGCTGATTGGTTTCCGAACAAGATGGTGTATGTGACAGTGTCCGAGACACCCGCGTGTATGCCCTGAAATAGTACAGTGAGCAGGCTCGAAAGGATGAGTGGCCGCGCCGGTCCGGTGACCACGCTGGTCACGTGACGCAGGTCATTAGCGGACGCGATAATCAGGTCGATTAGTGGCAACAGAAGGGATGAAATGACGAAAAGCGGTGCCACCACAAATCATCACATAGGATCATCAAGCCAACCTTGACGTGCCAACTCGATCCATTCGCACCATGCGCCACAACCGTGCTGCAGCTTCTACTACAAAGAAGAGCACTAGAAGCTGGCACGATTCGCTGCTTTTCAAACGGGAGTCAAGGAGGGGGTACAGAAAAGTAGAAAAGGTTCTGAAAAAGAGATACATTAACGAATGGTGATCCTTTCTCTAGCCTGCGCGCTCCACCTCTGACTCAAATTTTCCTCAGAGTGATACTTCGTACCGTGAGTCACACTACGCGTATAGTTCAAATCCACGTCGTTCGTCGCAATCTTGGTCGCACAGATCTTGGTCCAATCGATCTCGGTGGGAAGCCTCGTTGTCGTTTGAAGTAGAAGCTGGAAAACCCATGAGTCTACTACCGTGGAGATCCGACAATCTCAGGAACGATTATTGTCTACGAAGTGTTCCGACTATCGGAAGTGCATCAAGAACTTCATTAGGACGGTTCTCCGAATGTGCCAGTAGGTCTCCGACTAACGGAACGCTGTCAAGAAGACTTTCGTTAGGACGGGTATCCGAATGTGCCAGTAGGTCTCCGACTAACGGAAGACTATCAAGAAGACTTTCGTTAGGACGGGTATCCGAATGTGCCAGTAGGTCTCCAACTAACGGAACGCTGTCAAGAAGACTTTCGTTAGGACGGGTATCCGAATGTGCCAGTAGGTCTCCGACTAACGGAACGCTGTTAAGAAGACTTTCGTTAGGGCGTCCTTCCGATTGTGCCAGTAGGTCTCCGACTAACGGAACGCTGTCAAGAAGACTTTCGTTAGGACGGGTATCCGAATGTGCCAGTAGGTCTCCGACTAACGGAACGCTGTCAAGAAGACTTTCGTTAGGACGTCCCTCCGAATGTGCCAGTAGGTCTCCGACTAACGGAAGACTATCAAGAAGACTTTCGCTAGGACGTCCCTCTGAATGTGCTAGGAGCGCATCGAGGATTGGAAGGTCCTCGATAAGTTCGAGAACTTCGTTGGGATGCCCCTCTGAATGGGTCGGAACTTGTCCGTTCGTTGTTGCAGTTGCGACAGCGGCGAGTACGACGGAAATGAGGAGCTTCATCTTTGTCGCGAAGTGTGAAGTTGTGTAGGCTGGGAAGGGTTTGGCAAGTTGCAGAATGATAAACAAGTACACATGCTCTTGGATCGGGCGTCCAGTTGAATTGGTCGAATCAGAAGCAGTTTCGTTTGTTACAGAGGATAAACTTCTACCACACTTTGGACGTCATCCTTGCTAAAGAAAACACATGGCTGTTGACGCTGATCAAGTCATTGAAACGACCGGCAGGAGAAGGCGACTCTCGCTGATCAATTCGTTGCAAATCGAGATGTCGCAGCTCTTGAACCTTGAGATCGACCGTGATGGATCAAAGAAGAACGCTGACTCGGTCCTCTCCATTCGGAAAGAGTCGTCTGCTCGACTCTTGCATCGTCTAGCATCTTCTGAGAGATTATACAGCAGATCGATCCAAAGTGTAAGAGTTCAGACGTCCGATCGGATCCATAGCTTACTGAAGTGGCCCACAAAAGAGCGTTCAAACGCGACGCAGCATGTTGACGATACAAGACACTATGAACACATACGAACGGTCGTTGGAAATGTCTTGCTTCTTGAACCTGCACAGATTCCTCATCATCTTCCACCGTGGCAAGGTCGACCACCAAAAAGGGACGTGCATCAGTAGGGTGTTCATAATCGGCCAACATGATTGTAAGCGCTCATCTTTTCGTTTCGTGGTGGTGTTCATCTGGACAGTCATCATACGAGCGAAACCGCTGTATACTGATAACGGTGTCACAGCACGTAGCTTGTACGGATGAGAAGCGAGGGAGGAGGTTGGAACTGGTGAACTGTAAGAGTATTGAGTTAGTGATCTCCTGGGCGATTGCAGATACCACAGATGCTCGGGATCTAGCAGGTCAGCACTTGTACGGAGATACACCTGCGACAGCTAGAAGAAAGATAGACCGATACAATGCAGACTACCAGACGAGAGAAAAAGAGTCTGGTGGGATCAACGGACGGACGATGCTACGAACGAAATGCGTGCAAGCCGGCACTACTCGCGGAGAACCTCCACTTCACTACCGCTACAGACTAGGCATATTGACCATGGTACGCGCATAAAGCACGCACAGTGCTTGAAATGTTCACAGCAAAGTTGACAAAGCTGTGCCTGCCGTTTCTATCGTGGATCGTCCCTGTCCACGTGATGTATTGCTACTTACGTAGAGATGATAGTCAAGGAACCAGAGCAATACGGAGAAATGCTCAAACGATGAGCCAGTGCACGCAAAGGTATCGCAAGACTGCTGCAGTAAGTTTGGCTTCGGCGTGAACGGGCTGGCAGTGCGTCTTCTGTTCTAACATGATTTTCGGCCGATCCGGCGTGGGGTGGTCACAGGTCTGTTTCTTAGAATATCACGTTCAACATCACGCAGTCGTCTTTCGTGTTCATTCTTCAATTTACCTCCCCACCCACCATACTGTATGTACCGCTCGCCTTTTTCTGAAGGTGCCTCCGAAGACAATGACAAAACCTGAACAAGCGCCAATACAAGTCGCTAGTATTCGTGACGCGGAGCAGCTTGTCGGAACCGAATCCACACCTTCGATTGATGTCATGAGAGTGTGGTGGCTCTGGCATGACTCGCCAGATTTGTCACCAATCACCGACGCGCCATCTTTACTGTCACGTCACCAGCAGTGTTCAAACGGCGAAACGAAGCTCTACATCAGATGATGACAGGTGCATCAAACAATCGTCCGTCCGCTCACAGCCACCTGCAGACATCATTCATGACGTGTGGAGCTGCATAGACGTTCGACCGTATCCTGCGCGAGTGCAGAACAGTTATCGGCAGGGCCACACGTCCACTGTGATGGTCCCTGGCTCTTCCATCACCAATGTGGAATGCCTGGTCTGCATATCGTCAATGTATAGCAGATCACGCATCTAGTTCTTCGTCTTCTTGCTAACGTACAATTTGGTTGCACGCACGCAATGCGCTACGCCAAACGAGTTCTCGCCAATCGTTGGACCTTTTCAGCAAAAGTCTCCACCTTCTAACCATACCCACTACAGCGGCATTGTCACGTTGCGGGCATCGTAGCCGTTCTGGCAGACCGAAGCGTGCCGGCAGTCTTCAATCCCACAGCCTTGTTCTTCACGTCCACGTAAGCGTACCGGAAGTATTCCATCCCACAATCTTGCCCTTGACCGTGATCTTGCCAGCAGTGAAGTGCCTAACCTGAGTGAAGGATGGAGCTGCAGGAAGACAACGGCTCCGTCTGCGACTCAGGGTAGATGCCACTGTTGACGCGGGTTTTAGCTTGTGCAGCGTCTGCTTTCTATCAGGTGGTGATCCATCAAATGACGGTTGTCCTTCGGCACAATCGGCTGGGCTTGTAGGTGTTTTCGCGTTCGTGCTACACGTTTACCGGGTACCGCTATTCCACCAGACTGAGTGTCAAATAGATGGGGTCGTAGACCTACTGGAAGACCGTAGTCATGACCTCGTCCTACTTCTTTTGCTCATCGACCACGATACCATGGAGTGTGATGACGACGCGTGCTCCGTCCTTGCACATCTCTTCTCAACTCGCATCACGGTTTTCCATGTGAGCGTGGGTATCACGTTGTCAGTGCTGACAGTCAATGTATCCGGGCCATGATGCAGTTTTGGCAAGTTCGATATTTCAGCCATGACAACACAATCAGCGAGTGAGGTGGTTTGTAGGATGTGCTTCGTTTGTTTGTAACAGTGCAGTATGCTCGATCAACTTCGATTGGTGTCGTCAAGTCTCCGTCGTTTGTCTCTGCAAAAGGGAAGGGGCCGGCTACGAACGAAATGTGTTCCAAGCGTTCACAAATGTCGCTGATTGGTTTCCGAACAAGATGGTGTATGTGACAGTGTCCGAGACACCCGCGTGCATGCCCTGAAATAGTACAGTGAGCAGGCTCGAAAGGATGAGTGGCCGCGCCGGTCCGGTGACCACGCTGGTCACGTGACGCAGGTCATTAGCGGACGCGATAATCAGGTCGATTAGTGGCAACAGAAGGGATGAAATGACGAAAAGCGGTGCCACCACAAATCATCACATAGGATCATCAAGCCAACCTTGACGTGCCAACTCGATCCATTCGCACCATGCGCCACAACCGTGCTGCAGCTTCTACTACAAAGAAGAGCACTAGAAGCTGGCACGATTCGCTGCTTTTCAAACGGGAGTCAAGGTGGGGGTACAGAAAAGTAGAAAAGGTTCTGAAAAAGAGATACATTAACGAATGGTGATCCTTTCACTAGCCTGCGTGTTCCACCTCTGACTCAAATTTTCCTCAGAGTGATACTTCGTACCGTGAGTCACACTACGCGTATAGTTCAAATCCACGTCGTTCGTCGCAATCTTGGTCGCACAGATCTTGGTCCAATCGATCTCGGTGGGAAGCCTCGTTGTCGTTTGAAGTAGAAGCTGGAAAACCCATGAGTCTACTACCGTGGAGATCCGACAATCTCAGGAACGATTATTGTCCACGAAGTGTTCCGACTATCGGAAGTGCATCAAGAACTTCATTAGGACGGTTCTCCGAATGTGCCAGTAGGTCTCCGACTAACGGAACGCTGTCAAGAAGACTTTCGTTAGGACGGGTATCCGAATGTGCCAGTAGGTCTCCGACTAACGGAACGCTGTCAAGAAGACTTTCGTTAGGACGGGTATCCGAATGTGCCAGTAGGTCTCCGGCTAACGGAACGCTGTCAAGAAGACTTTCGTTAGGACGGGTATCCGAATGTGCCAGTAGGTCTCCGACTAACGGAACGCTGTTAAGAAGACTTTCGTTAGGCGTCCTTCCGATTGTGCCAGTAGGTCTCCGACTAACGGAACGCTGTCAAGAAGACTTTCGTTAGGACGGGTATCCGAATGTGCCAGTAGGTCTCCGGCTAACGGAAGACTATCAAGAAGACTTTCGTTAGGACGTCCCTCCGAATGTGCCAGTAGGTCTCCGACTAACGGAAGACTATCAAGAAGACTTTCGTTAGGACGTCCCTCTGATTGTGCTAGGAGCGCATCGAGGATTGGAAGGTCCTCGATAAGTTCGAGAACTTCGTTGGGATGCCCCTCTGAATGGGTCGAAACTTGTCCGTACGTTGTTGCAGTTGCGACAGCGGCGAGTACGACGGAAATGAGGAGCTTCATCTTTGTCGCGAAGTGTGAAGGTGTGGAGGCTGGGAAGGGTTTGGCAAGTTGCAGAATGATAAACAAGTACACATGCTCTTGGATCGGGCGTCCAGTTGAATTGGTCGAATCAGAAGCAGTTTCGTTTGTTACAGAGGATAAACTTCTACCACACTTTGGACGTCATCCTTGCTAAAGAAAACGCATGGCTGTTGACGCTGATCGAGTCATTGAAACGACCGGCAGGAGAAGGCGACTCTCGCTGATCGATTCGTTGCAAATCGAAATGTCGCAGCTCTTGAACCTTGAGATCGACCGTGATGGATCAAAGAAGAACACTGACTCGGTCCTCTCCATTCGGAAAGAGTCGTCTGCTCGACTCTTGCATCGTCTAGCATCTTCTGAGAGATTATACAGCAGATCGATCCAAAGTGTAAGAGTTCAGACGTCCGATCGGATCCATAGCTTACTGAAGTGGCCCGCAAAAGAGCGTTCAAACGCGACGCAGCATGTTGACGATACACGACGCTATGAACACATACGAACGGTCGTTGGAAATGTCTTGCTTCTTGAACCTGCACAGATTCCTCATCATCTTCCACCGTGGCAAGGTCGACCACCAAAAAGGGACGTGCATCAGTAGGGTGATCATAATCGGCCAACATGATTGTAAGCGCTCATCTTTTCGTTTCGTGGTGGTGTTCATCTGGACAGTCATCATACGAGCGAAACCGCTGTATACTGATAACGGTGTCACAGCACGTAGCTTGTACGGATGAGAAGCGAGGGAGGAGGTTGGAACTGGTGAACTGTAAGAGTATTGAGTTAGTGATCTCCTGGGCGATTGCAGATACCACAGATGCTCGGGATCTAGCAGGTCAGCACTTGTACGGAGATACACCTGCGATAGCTAGAAGAAAGATAGACCGATACAATGCAGACTACCAGACGAGAGAAAACGAGTCTGGTGGGATCAACGGACGGACGATGCTACGAACGAAATACGTGCAAGCCGGCACTACTCGCGGAGAACCTCCACTTCACTACCGCTACAGACTAGGCATATTGACCATGGTACGCGCATAAAGCACGCACAGTGCTTGAAATGTTCACAGCAAAGTTGACAAAGCTGTGCCTGCCGTTTCTATCGTGGATCGTCCCTGTCCACGTGATGTATTGCTACTTAACGTAGAGATGATAGTCAAGGAACCAGAGCAATACGGAGAAATGCTCAAACGATGAGCCAGTGCACGCAAAGGTATCGCAAGACTGCTGCAGTAAGTTTGGCTTCGGCGTGAACGGGCTAGCAGTGCGTCTTCTGTTCTAACATGATTTTCGGCCGATCCGGCGTGGGGTGGTCACAGGTCTGTTTCTTAGAATATCACGTTCAACATCACGCAGTCGTCTTTCGTGTTCATCCTTCAATTTACCTCCCCACCCACCATACTGTATGTACCGCTCGCCTTTTTCTGAAGGTGCCTCCGAAGACAATGACAAAACCTGAACAAGCGCCAATACAAGTCGCTATTTGTATTCGTGACGCGGAGCAGCTTGTCGGAACCGAATCCACACCTTCGATTGATTTCATGAGAGTGTGGTGGCTCTGGCATGACTCGCCAGATTTGTCACCAATCACCGACGCGCCATCTTTACTGTCACATCACCAGCAGTGTTCAAACGGCGAAACGAAGCTCTACATCAGATGATGACAGGTGCATCAAACAATCGTCCGTCCGCTCACAGCCACCTGCAGACATCATTCATGACGTGTGGAGCTGCGTAGACGTTCGACCGTATCCTGCGCGAGTACAGAACAGATATCGGCAGGGCCACACGTCCACTGTGATGGCCCCTGGCTCTTCCATCACCAATGTGGAATGCCTGGTCTGCATATCGTCAATGTATAGCAGATCACGCATCTAGTTCTTCGTCTTCTTGCTAACGTACAATTTGGTTGCACGCACGCAATGCGCTACGCCAAACGAGTTCTCGCCAATCTTTGAACCTTTTCAGCAAAAGTCTCCACCTTCTAACCATACCCACTACAGCGGCATTTGTCACGTTGCGGGCATCGTAGCCGTTCTGGCAGACCGAAGCGTGCCGGCAGTCTTCAATCCCACAGCCTTGTTCTTCACGTCCACGTAAGCGTACCGGAAGTATTCCATCCCACAATCTTGTCCTTGACCGTGATCTTGCCAGCAGTGAAGTGCCTAACCTGAGTGAAGGATGGAGCTGCAGGAAGACAACGGCTCCGTCTGCGACTCAGGGTAGATGCCACTGTTGACGCGGGTTTTAGCTTGTGCAGCGTCTGCTTTCTATCAGGTGGTGATCCATCAAATGACGGTTGTCCTTCGACACAATCGGCTGGGCTTGTAGGTGTTTTCGCGTTCGTGCTACACGTTTACCGGGTACCGCTATTCCACCAGACTGAGTGTCAAATAGATGGGGTCGTAGACCTACTGGAAGACCGTAGTCATGACCTCGTCCTACTTCTTTTGCTCTTCGACCACGATGCCATGGAGTGTGATGACGACGCGTGCTCCGTCCTTGCACATCTCTTCTCAACTCGCATCACGGTTTTCCATGTGAGCGTGGGTATCACGTTGTCAGTGCTGACAGTCAATGTATCCGGGCCATGATGCAGTTTTGGCGAGTTCGATATTTCAGCCATGACAACACAATCAGCGAGTGAGGTGGTTTGTAGGATGTGCTTCGTTTGTTTGTAACAGTGCAGTATGCTCGATCAACTTCGATTGGTGTCGTCAAGTCTCCGTCGTTTGTCTCTGCAAAAGGGAAGGGGCCGGCTACGAACGAAATGTGTTCCAAGCGTTCACAAATGTCGCTGATTGGTTTCCGAACAAGATGGTGTATGTGACAGTGTCCGAGACACCCGCGTGTATGCCCTGAAATAGTACAGTGAGCAGGCTCGAAAGGATGAGTGGCCGCGCCGGTCCGGTGACCACGCTGGTCACGTGACGCAGGTCATTAGCGGACGCGATAATCAGGTCGATTAGTGGCAACAGAAGGGATGAAATGACGAAAAGCGGTGCCACCACAAATCATCACATAGGATCATCAAGCCAACCTTGACGTGCCAACTCGATCCATTCGCACCATGCGCCACAACCGTGCTGCAGCTTCTACTACAAAGAAGAGCACTAGAAGCTGGCACGATTCGCTGCTTTTCAAACGGGAGTCAAGGAGGGGGTACAGAAAAGTAGAAAAGGTTCTGAAAAAGAGATACATTAACGAATGGTGATCCTTTCTCTAGCCTGCGCGCTCCACCTCTGACTCAAATTTTCCTCAGAGTGATACTTCGTACCGTGAGTCACACTACGCGTATAGTTCAAATCCACGTCGTTCGTCGCAATCTTGGTCGCACAGATCTTGGTCCAATCGATCTCGGTGGGAAGCCTCGTTGTCGTTTGAAGTAGAAGCTGGAAAACCCATGAGTCTACTACCGTGGAGATCCGACAATCTCAGGAACGATTATTGTCTACGAAGTGTTCCGACTATCGGAAGTGCATCAAGAACTTCATTAGGACGGTTCTCCGAATGTGCCAGTAGGTCTCCGACTAACGGAACGCTGTCAAGAAGACTTTCGTTAGGACGGGTATCCGAATGTGCCAGTAGGTCTCCGACTAACGGAAGACTATCAAGAAGACTTTCGTTAGGACGGGTATCCGAATGTGCCAGTAGGTCTCCAACTAACGGAACGCTGTCAAGAAGACTTTCGTTAGGACGGGTATCCGAATGTGCCAGTAGGTCTCCGACTAACGGAACGCTGTTAAGAAGACTTTCGTTAGGGCGTCCTTCCGATTGTGCCAGTAGGTCTCCGACTAACGGAACGCTGTCAAGAAGACTTTCGTTAGGACGGGTATCCGAATGTGCCAGTAGGTCTCCGACTAACGGAACGCTGTCAAGAAGACTTTCGTTAGGACGTCCCTCCGAATGTGCCAGTAGGTCTCCGACTAACGGAAGACTATCAAGAAGACTTTCGCTAGGACGTCCCTCTGAATGTGCTAGGAGCGCATCGAGGATTGGAAGGTCCTCGATAAGTTCGAGAACTTCGTTGGGATGCCCCTCTGAATGGGTCGGAACTTGTCCGTTCGTTGTTGCAGTTGCGACAGCGGCGAGTACGACGGAAATGAGGAGCTTCATCTTTGTCGCGAAGTGTGAAGTTGTGTAGGCTGGGAAGGGTTTGGCAAGTTGCAGAATGATAAACAAGTACACATGCTCTTGGATCGGGCGTCCAGTTGAATTGGTCGAATCAGAAGCAGTTTCGTTTGTTACAGAGGATAAACTTCTACCACACTTTGGACGTCATCCTTGCTAAAGAAAACACATGGCTGTTGACGCTGATCAAGTCATTGAAACGACCGGCAGGAGAAGGCGACTCTCGCTGATCAATTCGTTGCAAATCGAGATGTCGCAGCTCTTGAACCTTGAGATCGACCGTGATGGATCAAAGAAGAACACTGACTCGGTCCTCTCCATTCGGAAAGAGTCGTCTGCTCGACTCTTGCATCGTCTAGCATCTTCTGAGAGATTATACAGCAGATCGATCCAAAGTGTAAGAGTTCAGACGTCCGATCGGATCCATAGCTTACTGAAGTGGCCCGCAAAAGAGCGTTCAAACGCGACGCAGCATGTTGACGATACACGACACTATGAACACATACGAACGGTCGTTGGAAATGTCTTGCTTCTTGAACCTGCACAGATTCCTCATCATCTTCCACCGTGGCAAGGTCGACCACCAAAAAGGGACGTGCATCAGTAGGGTGTTCATAATCGGCCAACATGATTGTAAGCGCTCATCTTTTCGTTTCGTGGTGGTGTTCATCTGGACAGTCATCATACGAGCGAAACCGCTGTATACTGATAACGGTGTCACAGCACGTAGCTTGTACGGATGAGAAGCGAGGGAGGAGGTTGGAACTGGTGAACTGTAAGAGTATTGAGTTAGTGATCTCCTGGGCGATTGCAGATACCACAGATGCTCGGGATCTAGCAGGTCAGCACTTGTACGGAGATACACCTGCGACAGCTAGAAGAAAGATAGACCGATACAATGCAGACTACCAGACGAGAGAAAAAGAGTCTGGTGGGATCAACGGACGGACGATGCTACGAACGAAATACGTGCAAGCCGGCACTACTCGCGGAGAACCTCCACTTCACTACCGCTACAGACTAGGCATATTGACCATGGTACGCGCATAAAGCACGCACAGTGCTTGAAATGTTCACAGCAAAGTTGACAAAGCTGTGCCTGCCGTTTCTATCGTGGATCGTCCCTGTCCACGTGATGTATTGCTACTTAACGTAGAGATGATAGTCAAGGAACCAGAGCAATACGGAGAAATGCTCAAACGATGAGCCAGTGCACGCAAAGGTATCGCAAGACTGCTGCAGTAAGTTTGGCTTCGGCGTGAACGGGCTGGCAGTGCGTCTTCTGTTCTAACATGATTTTCGGCCGATCCGGCGTGGGGTGGTCACAGGTCTGTTTCTTAGAATATCACGTTCAACATCACGCAGTCGTCTTTCGTGTTCATTCTTCAATTTACCTCCCCACCCACCATACTGTATGTACCGCTCGCCTTTTTCTGAAGGTGCCTCCGAAGACAATGACAAAACCTGAACAAGCGCCAATACAAGTCGCTAGTATTCGTGACGCGGAGCAGCTTGTCGGAACCGAATCCACACCTTCGATTGATGTCATGAGAGTGTGGTGGCTCTGGCATGACTCGCCAGATTTGTCACCAATCACCGACGCGCCATCTTTACTTCCACGTCACCAGCAGTGTTCAAACGGCGAAACGAAGCTCTACATCAGATGATGACAGGCACATCAACATCGTACGTCCGCTCACCTGCAGACATCATACATGACGTGTGGAGCTGCGTAGACGTTCGACCGTATCCTGCGCGAGTGCAGAACAGATATCGGCAGGGCCACACGTCCACTGTGATGGTCCCTGGCTCTTCCATCACCAATGTGGAATGCCTGGTCTGCATATCGTCAATGTATAGCAGATCACGCATCTAGTTCTTCGTCTTCTTGCTAACGTACAATTTGGTTGCACGCACGCAATGCGCTACGCCAAACGAGTTCTCGCCAATCGTTGGACCTTTTCAGCAAAAGTCTCCACCTTCTAACCATACCCACTACAGCGGCATTTGTCACGTTGCGGGCATCGTAGCCGTTCTGGCAGACCGAAGCGTGCCGGCAGTCTTCAATCCCACAGCCTTGTTCTTCACGTCCACGTAAGCGTACCGGAAGTATTCCATCCCACAATCTTGTCCTTGACCGTGATCTTGCCAGCAGTGAAGTGCCTAACCTGAGTGAAGGATGGAGCTGCAGGAAGACAACGGCTCCGTCTGCGACTCAGGGTAGATGCCACTGTTGACGCGGGTTTTAGCTTGTGCAGCGTCTGCTTTCTATCAGGTGGTGATCCATCAAATGACGGTTGTCCTTCGGCACAATCGGCTGGGCTTGTAGGTGTTTTCGCGTTCGTGCTACACGTTTACCGGGTACCGCTATTCCACCAGACTGAGTGTCAAATAGATGGGGTCGTAGACCTACTGGAAGACCGTAGTCATGACCTCGTCCTACTTCTTTTGCTCTTCGACCACGATGCCATGGAGTGTGATGACGACGCGTGCTCCGTCCTTGCACATCTCTTCTCAACTCGCATCACGGTTTTCCATGTGAGCGTGGGTATCACGTTGTCAGTGCTGACAGTCAATGTATCCGGGCCATGATACAGTTTTGGCAAGTTCGATATTTCAGCCATGACAACACAATCAGCGAGTACGGTGGTTTGTAGGATGCGCTTCGTTTGTTTGTAACAGTGCAGTATGCTCGATCAACTTCGATTGGTGTCGTCAAGTCTCCGTCGTTTGTCTCTGCAAAAGGGAAGGGGCCGGCTACGAACGAAATGTGTTCCAAGCGTTCACAAATGTCGCTGATTGGTTTCCGAACAAGATGGTGTATGTGACAGTGTCCGAGACACCCGCGTGTATGCCCTGAAATAGTACAGTGAGCAGGCTCGAAAGGATGAGTGGCCGCGCCGGTCCGGTGACCACGCTGGTCACGTGACGCAGGTCATTAGCGGACGCGATAATCAGGTCGATTAGTGGCAACAGAAGGGATGAAATGACGAAAAGCGGTGCCACCACAAATCATCACATAGGATCATCAAGCCAACCTTGACGTGCCAACTCGATCCATTCGCACCATGCGCCACAACCGTGCTGCAGCTTCTACTACAAAGAAGAGCACTAGAAGCTGGCACGATTCGCTGCTTTTCAAACGGGAGTCAAGGAGGGGGTACAGAAAAGTAGAAAAGGTTCTGAAAACGAGATACATAACGAATGGTGATCCTTTCTCTAGCCTGCGTGTTCCACCTCTGACTCAAATTTTTCTCAGAGTGATACTTCGTACCGTGAGTCACACTACGCGTATAGTTCAAATCCACGTCGTTCGTCGCAATCTTGGTCGCACAGATCTTGGTCCAATCGATCTCGGTGGGGAGCCTCGTTGTCGTTTGAAGTAGAAGCTGGAAAACCCATGAGTCTACTACCGTGGAGATCCGACAATCTCAGGAACGATTATTGTCTACGAAGTGTTCCGACTATCGGAAGTGCATCAAGAACTTCATTAGGACGGTTCTCCGAATGTGCCAGTAGGTCTCCGACTAACGGAAGACTGTCAAGAAGACTTTCGTTAGGACGGGTATCCGAATGTGCCAGTAGGTCTCCGACTAACGGAAGACTATCAAGAAGACTTTCGTTAGGACGGGTATCCGAATGTGCCAGTAGGTCTCCGACTAACGGAACGCTGTCAAGAAGACTTTCGTTAGGACGTCCTTCCGAATGTGCCAGTAGGTCTCCGACTAACGGAAGACTATCAAGAAGACTTTCGTTAGGACGTCCCTCTGATTGTGCTAGGAGCGCATCGAGGATTGGAAGGTCCTCGATAAGTTCGAGAACTTCGTTGGGATGCCCCTCTGAATGGGTCGAAACTTGTCCGTACGTTGTTGCAGTTGCGACAGCGGCGAGTACGACGGAAATGAGGAGTTTCATCTTTGTCGCGAAAGTGTGGAGGTGTGTAGGCTGGGAAGGGTTTGGCAAGTTGCAGAATGATAAACAAGTACACATGCTCTTGGATCGGGCGTCCAGTTGAATTGGTCGAATCAGAAGCAGTTTCGTTTGTTACAGAGGATAAACTTCTACCACACTTTGGACGTCATCCTTGCTAAAGAAAACACATGGCTGTTGACGCTGATCAAGTCATTGAAACGACCGGCAGGAGAAGGCGACTCTCGCTGATCGATTCGTTGCAAATCGAAATGTCGCAGCTCTTGAACCTTGAGATCGACCGTGATGGATCAAAGAAGAACACTGACACGGTCCTCTCCATTCGGAAAGAGTCGTCTGCTCGACTCTTGCATCGTCTGGCATCTTCTGAGAGATTATACAGCAGATCGATCCAAAGTGTAAGAGTTCAGACGTCCGATCGGATCCATAGCTTACTGAAGTGGCCCGCAAAAGAGCGTTCAAACGCGACGCAGCATGTTGACGATACACGACACTATGAACACATACGAACGGTCGTTGGAAATGTCTTGCTTCTTGAACCTGCACAGATTCCTCATCATCTTCCACCGTGGCAAGGTCGACCACCCAAAAGGGACGTGCATCAGTAGGGTGTTCATAATCGGCCAACATGATTGTAAGCGCTCATCTTTTCGTTTCGTGGTGATGTTCATCTGGACAGTCATCATACGAGCGAAACCGCTGTATACTGATGACGGTGTCACAGCACGTAGCTTGTACGGATGAGAAGCGAGGGGAGGAGGTTGGAACTGGTGAACTGTAAGAGTATTGAGTCAATGATCTCCTGGACGATTGCAGATACCACAGATGCTCGGGATCTAGCAGGTCAGCACTTGTACGGAGATACACCTGCGACAGCTAGAAGAAAGATAGACCGATATAATGCAGACTACCAGACGAGAGAAAACGAGTCTGGTGGGATCAACGGACGGACGATGCTACGAACGAAATACGTGCAAGCCGGCACTACTCGCGGAGAACCGCCACTTCACTACCGCTACAGACTACGCATATTGACCATGGTACGCGCATAAAGCACGCACAGTGCTTGAAATGTTCACAGCAAAGTTGACAAAGCTGTGCCTGCCGTTTCTATCGTGGATCGTCCCTGTCGATGTGATGTATTGCTACTTAACGTAGAGATGATAGTCAAGGAACCAGAGCAATACGGAGAAATGCTCAAACGATGAGCCAGTGCACGCAAAGGTATCGCAAGACTGCTGCAGTAAGTTTGGCTTCGGCGTGAACGGGCTGGCAGTGCGTCTTCTGTTCTAACATGATTTTCGGCCGATCCGGCGTGGGGTGGTCACAGGTCTGTTTCTTAGAATATCACGTTCAACATCACGCAGTCGTCTTTCGTGTTCATTCTTCAATTTACCTCCCCACCCACCATACTGTATGTACCGCTCGCCTTTTTCTGAAGGTGCCTCCGAAGACAATGACAAAACCTGAACAAGCGCCAATACAAGTCGCTAGTATTCGTGACGCGGAGCAGCTTGTCGGAACCGAATCCACACCTTCGATTGATGTCATGAGAGTGTGGTGGCTCTGGCATGACTCGCCAGATTTGTCACCAATCACCGACGCGCCATCTTTGCTTCCACATCACCAGCAGTGTTCAAACGGCGAAACGAAGCTATAGGCAAGATGCGTGTTGCGAGAAGGAAGCGTTAGGTGAACAATAAGATTCTGTTGTATTTCCTTACTAGTTCTCTCTTCTCTGCCAAGATCGCCAAAGCCCTCTGCTCCATTCATCCATCTCACACGCATTCTGGCTCTACTCGGGTCACTATCCTGCTTGTCACTCTGCGTCCACCATTTACGCACAGCGAGTTTGTGACATCAGGTTTCCAAATAAACCCCAAGTCACCGGCCGAACACTCCGATCACCGTTACGTACCCTTGCACCCATTTCCAACATTCCAACACTCCTCCTCGGTCGTTACTTGCCCTCAAACCAGTTTTATTTCTTGAGCTTGCAAATGTCCTTGTCCCTGTGCTCCTCCATCCCTGAGCTCCTTGATCGCCCTTAATCGTCCTTGACCTTTTCTTAACCAATGCGCACGAGTGCGCGCAGTGTCGAGAGCTTCGTCGCGTCCAACGCCTTCGTGAGGAGGTCTGCGAGCATCTGCTCCGATCTGACGTAGCTCGCCGTGATGATGCCGCGACGCGAGTAGTCGCAAAGGAACTTAAGACGCACATCCACATGTTTTGCCTTCAGCGACGATGCCTCTCCCGCGATCTGCGCGATCGCCGCTTGGTTGTCCACCCACAACTGCATCGGAAGCGTGGGCTCCACGCCCACTTCGCACAACATCTCGCGCAGGCCGAGCAGCTCGCGCGCGACTTCACTCGCCGCAACAAATTCCGCCTCTATCGTCGACAGGGAGACGCCTCCCTGCTTCCGCGCACCCCAGCTGACGGCCATCCCGTTCAGCATCACGATGCCGCCCGTCATCGACTTCCGGTCCGTCTTGTCGGCGGCAAAGTCGGCGTCGCTAAACGCTTCCTAGTCGCATCGCCGCACCTAAATTGTCTTCTGGGATCATCATGATCTTAAGCGCCACCGTACCCTTGAGGTATCGCGCGATGCGTTTAGCTAACTTCCAGTCTGCTAGTCGAGGCGCATGGGCTCGTCTCGTGACCTTGTGCACCGCAAACGCTATGTCAGGGCGCGTGCAACGCGCCACCCAGAGCGGCGAGCCGACCAACGACTAAAACTGGCGCACAGTCGGTCCTATTTTCGCGCTTGGCGTCCCAAGAAGCTCCTCGTCGCCCTCCTTCAACTCGTAGCAGCTGTCGTCGATCGGCGTCCACGTCGAGTTGGCGTCAGCGAGTCCGTTGTCGCGTAAGAGGTCTCTTATGGCCTCCTCCTGATCGAGCGTGTACCCATTCTGACCGTTGTGCGTCACGCGCATTCCCAGGAACTTGCTGACACGCCCCAGGTCCTTGATCGACAACGACGCGAGGCTTGCAAAGAACCGCTCGACCGCCGCCGCGCTCGTCCCTGTCGCTAGAAGATCGTCGACATACACGCCGACCACGACAAGGTCGTCGCCGTCGCGCTTCCAGTAAAAACACATGTCGCTCTCACACCGCGTGAAACCGGCAGTAGAGAACTTCGAGTGCAGCAGCTGGCTCTACAGCCGGCCTGCCTGCTTGAGCCCGTAGAGGCTCTTCCGCAGCTCCAGCACCAGCTCGCTCGTGTTCGAAACGCCTTGCGCTCGTAGCGTCTCCTTCGAGACTGGCATGCCGCGCGGCATCTGTAGATAGATGCGCAGGTGCGGCTCCTTGTCCGCTTTAACGTAGGCGTTGGGGATGTCACCGTGCTTGGCAGGCATTCCCACGTAGCAGCAAGAGCCAGGATCAATTTGACCGTCTATAGGTCCATCACGGCAGCGAAGGTGAGCGTGTAGTCGATGCCAAGCACCTGTTCGTTGCCACACGCCACCAGTCGCGCTTTCAGCCGCTCGAGGTCGCCCTGTGCATCTGTCTTGGTCTTATAGACCCATTTTGTGTGCAGCGCATGCTGTCCTGCCGTTCGCCTTGTGATAGTCCATACGTCGTTGGCCTCGAGCGCGGCGATCTCCTCTTGCATCGCCTTCTTCCACCCTTCGCGCTTGCCGCTGCGCATCGCCTGTCCGTAGTTAAGCGGATCATGCTCGAAAGCAGCATTTACGACTTCTCCGCTCGCGGCTGTCTCCTCCTGAGCGAGCAGCCGCTTCTGCGCCGTTTCAACGCCCCGCGTGTTCCATGGGCCTTTCGCGTCCATCTCTTTCTGCTTTTACGCGTCTCCATGTTGCTCTCTGCGCGACCATCGTTCGCCACTGCTGCTGCTGGCGCGTCCGTCTCCTCCTGGCCTCCGGCTCGATCGCCGACGTCCATCGCGCGCTGGAGTTGCGCGTTTTGCGCCTCCGTCAGTGTCTCGATATTCTTGATGTGCTGCGTGACGACCGCTTTATTGTCACGCGGCAGCAGCGCCTTGTAGCCCTTGGTTTCCTCGCTGACGCCGACAATGATGGCGCGCCCCGAGCGCTGCAGCAGCAAGTTCTTGCGCGGGTCTCTATACACGCTGCACTGGGAGCCAAAAACAACAATTCCACGCAGATCCGGCGTCTTGCCCGTCAGCACCTCGAGTGGTGACGCTCTCTTTGCGTTTGCTCGCGTAGGGCTCCGGTTGAGGATGTGAACGGCGTATAGTACCGCGTCTCCCCAGAACATCAGGGGCAGCGCGCGGGGCAAACATCATGCTGCGCGCAAGGTTCAGCACTGTCCGGTGCATTCTTTCCGCCTTGCCGTTTGAGGCCTGATTTCGCGCCTCCGACACTTGGCGCGCGACGCCCGTGCGCTCGCAGAACAGGTCCACGTTGGCGTATTCTCTGCCGCCGTCCGTGCGGAGCACGCGGACCTTGAACCCGAAAATCTTCTCGAAGTGGACGAGGAACGCCTCGAACTGCCTCGCCGCAGCGTCCTTCGTGCGCGCGAGGAAGACTCGGCAGTAGTTGCTCTTGTGACCAACGAAGTTCACAAGGTAACGATTGCCGAGTCGGTCCCGCGGCGTCATTGGACCCTTCAGGTCCGAACAGATGACGCCGCCGATGCGATCGATGGGCGAGTTCTTGCCGCTGTCTTGTTGGGACTGCGCGTTGCGCTTCTGCTTGCCTTCGAGGCACGACACGCACGCCATACGCTTGTTGTTGCTGAGTCGAATGCCCGATGCCGGATCGCGCGCCATGCGTTCGATCGTGTCGAACGCAACGTGGCCGAGTCTCTGGTGCCAGTGCAACAGCGAGGCTTCGTGCGGCTCATCGGCGTTGGTTTCCGTTGCATGCGCTTCGAGCGCCGCCATGATCGCGTCTCCGTTGCACCTTCCTTGTCGCGCGTGGCCTTCGTCACGACATACAGCACGTTGCTGTCGATTGTGACATCGAACGCGACCGCACCATCTCTGCACCGAGCGAGCGAGCGCCTTTCGCCGGAGTGCACTAGGGCAAATCCTTTGTTGGCGAGCTTGCCGTACGACACAATGTTCTTTGCCAGTCGCGGCGCCAAGTACACATCCGTGAGCGTCACTACCGCTTCAGCGCCGCGCGCAAGAACCTCGAGGCGCACGCTGCCGACACGCGTCAGGTGAAGCGACTCGCCGTCTGCCATTGCAATCTCGTGGCTGCAAGCCGTCGACTTGAGCAGCAGCGACTCGTCGTTGACAAGATGCCGGCTCGCGCCGCTATCGAGGATCCAGTCTCCTCGGTCGACGCCCGTGGCATCGGTCGCCGCAAGTACGAGGCCGCTCGTGCCGTCCGTGGCTCTTACTCCGTCGCTCGTCGTAAGCACGAAGCCGCATGAGTCGTCTATGGTTCGCGCCCCATCACTTACATTGGTCGCTGCGGCGTCCTTGCCGCGCGAGCCCTTCTTCCTCCTGTTGCGCTTCTTCGTGGTCGCTCTGCGCTTCTCGGTCAGTGCAAGTATCATGCTGGCGCCTCCGCCCTCCGCGGGTGTCTCGTCTTCGTGCACGACTCGCGCGCGACAGTTGGCTGCGATGTGGCCTGGTCGCCCCCATCGGTAGCACGTGATCGCGCCCTTGGGTTTGCCTTCCACGTGCGCGGCGACGACCTCACGACCCACCGCGCTGCTGCCGTGCTCAATGGACTGCGCGAAGTGCGCCAGCTCCTCAGCATGGCGCAGGTAGTCGAGTCGAGTGGTCTCATACTTGGAGCGCATCACGTTCACCAGCTCCGGCGAAGCGTGGTGGACGATGTTATCAAGAACAAGCGAGTCGGAACCACCGCGTGCCTCGCTGACTGGCGACCATGTACAGGAAGTGCTCGGCCCAGGTGCGTCGTGCGTCCTTCTTTGCCATGATTAACTTCATCGCCTGGCTTGCAGTGATTGACGTCTTGAACGTGCGAAGGAGCTGCTCCATGATGTACTCCAGTGTGGGTGATTGCGTCCCCCAGGTATCGACCTGCTTGTGATAGTACCTCTTAGCCGTGCTGGCGAGGAAAGTGCCCAAGCAGGTCGACCTTGACGTCTTCGGTCCATCCGAAACCACACGACGCTTCCGCGAGGGCTCACCGCGCGCAGAAACGTACGCCCCCGGTCAAAGAATCCGCTCCCGAGTCCGCGGTACAGCTCCGTACCATCGAACTTGCGTATGTTCAACTTCCGCTGGCTAGCGGACGGCATCCGTTAGCCGTTGAGGCCCGGTCGCACATAGGCTTGTGGCGGAGCGAATTGTTGCGGCGGAGGTAGCGCTGCATGCTCCTGCGGAGGTGGCGCAGACGCTGGTGCGCGCTGCTGCAGCTGCGGTGCTGCTCGCGCGCGAGGTGGCCTGAGCGATGCGAATCGCGACGCGCCAAGATCAGTCGCGCGCTGGTATCCACGTGACACCGGTGCCTTCTCCTCCGCTTCTCCGATCGCGTCTATCGTCATCGGTCGGTCACGCATGTTGGCGCCGAGTTTCGAGGCGAACAGTCCGCTCTCCACGGCCCCGAGCATGCGCTCCTCCTCGTCTCGCACTCTCTGCGACGACTCGAGGCTCGCCAGTCGATCGGTGAGTGCGGCGAGCGCGGCGAGGATCTTATCGTCTCGCTTCCCGCTCTCGCAAGCGGGTCCATCGTTGACGACTTGCGGGTGCGGTAGGCGCACGCGCTGGCGAGCCGCGCCCAGGCGTGGCTCGCGGGACACCCCTGGTGTCTTCGTAGTCGGTTCGGTGGTTGCGGCCATTGGGCTCATAACCCTATAGGCAAGATGCGTGTTGCGAGAAGGAAGCGTTAGGTGAACAATAAGATTCTGTTGTATTTCCTTACTAGTTCTCTATTCTCTGCCATGATCGCCAAAGCCCTCTGCTCCATTCATCCATCTCACACGCATTCTGGCTCTACTCGGGTCACTATCCTGCTTGTCACTCTGCGTCCACCATTTACGCACAGCGAGTTTGTGACATCAGGTTTTCAAATAAACCCCCAAGTCACCGGCCGAACACTCCGATCACCGTTACGTACCCTTGCACCCATTTCCAACATTCCAACACTCCTCCTCGGTCGTTACTTGCCCTCAAACCAGTTTTATTTCTTGAGCTTGCAAATGTCCTTGTCCCTGTGCTCCTCCATCCCTGAGCTCCTTGATCGCCCTTAATCGTCCTTGACCTTTTCTTAACCAATGCGCACGAGTGCGCGCAGTGTCAGGCTTCGTCGCGTCCAACGCCTTCGTGAGGAGGTCTGCGAGTATCTGCTCCGATCTGACGTAGCTCGCCGTGATGATGCCGCGACGCGAGTAGTCGCAAAGGAACTTAAGACGCACATCCACATGTTTTGCCTTCAGCGACGATGCTCTCTCCCGCGATCTGCGCGATCGCCGCTTGGTTGTCCACCCACAACTGCATCGGAAGCGTGGGCTCCACGCCCACTTCGCACAACATCTCGCGCAGGCCGAGCAGCTCGCGCGCGACTTCACTCGCCGCAACAAATTCCGCCTCTATCGTCGACAGGGGAGACGCCTCCCTGCTTCCGCGCACCCCAGCTGACGGCCATCCCGTTCAGCATCACGATGCCGCCCGTCATCGACTTCCCGGTCCGTCTTGTCGGCGGCAAAGTCGGCGTCGCTAAACGCTTCTAGTCGCATCGCCGCACCTAAATTGTCTTCTGGGATCATCATGATCTTAAGCGCCACCGTACCCTTGAGGTATCGCGCGATGCGTTTAGCTAACTTCCAGTCTGCTAGTCGAGGCGCATGGGCTCGTCTCGTGACCTTGTGCACCGCAAACGCACTGATGTCAGGGCGCGTGCAACGCGCCACCCAGAGCGGCGAGAGCCGACCAACGACTAAAACTGGCGCACAGTCGGTCCTATTTTCGCGCTTGGCGTCCCAAGAAGCTCCTCGTCGCCCTCCTTCAACTCGTAGCAGCTGTCGTCGATCGGCGTCCACGTCGAGTTGGCGTCAGCGAGTCCGTTGTCGCGTAAGAGGGTCTCTTATGGCCTCCTCCTGATCGAGCGTGTACCCATTCTGACCGTTGTGCGTCACGCGCATTCCCAGGAACATGCTGACACGCCCCAGGTCCTTGATCGACAACGACGCGAGGCTTGCAAAGAACCGCTCGACCGCCGCCGCGCTCGTCCCTGTCGCTAGAAGATCGTCGACATACACGCCGACCACGACAAGGTCGTCGCCGTCGCGCTTCCAGTAAAAACACATGTGCGCTCTCACCGCGTGAAACCGGCAGTAGAGAACTTCGAGTGCAGCAGCTGGCTCTACAGCCGGCCTGCCTGCTTGAGCCCGTAGAGGCTCTTCCGCAGCTCCAGCACCAGCTCGCTCGTGTTCGAAACGCCTTGCGCTCGTAGCGTCTCCTTCGAGACTGGCATGCCGCGCGGCATCTGTAGATAGATGCGCAGGTGCGGCTCCTTGTCCGCTTTAACGTAGGCGTTGGGGATGTCACCGTGCTTGGCAGGCATTCCCCACGTAGCAGCAAGAGCCAGGATCAATTTGACCGTCTATAGGTCCATCACGGCAGCGAAGGTGAGCGTGTAGTCGATGCCAAGCACCTGTTCGTTGCCACACGCCACCAGTCGCGCTTTCAGCCGCTCGAGGTCGCCCTGTGCATCTGTCTTGGTCTTATAGACCCATTTTGTGTGCAGCGCATGCTGTCCTGCCGTTCGCCTTGTGATAGTCCATACGTCGTTGGCCTCCGAGCGCGGCGATCTCCTCTTGCATCGCCTTCTTCCACCCTTCGCGCTTGCCGCTGCGCATCGCCTGTCCGTAGTTAAGCGGATCATGCTCGAAAGCAGCATTTACGACTTCTCCGCTCGCGGCTGTCTCCTCCTGACGAGCAGCCGCTTCTGCGCGTTTCAACGCCCCGCGTGTTCCATGGGCCTTTCGCGTCCATCTCTTTCTGCTTTTACGCGTCTCCATGTTGCCCTCTGCGCGACCATCGTTCGCCACTGCTGCTGCTGGCGCGTCCGTCTCCTCCTGGCCTCCGGCTCGATCGCCGACGTCCATCGCGCGCTGGAGTTGCGCGTTTTGCGCCTCCGTCAGTGTCTCGATATTCTTGATGTGCTGCGTGACGACCGCTTTATTGTCACGCGGCAGCAGCACCTTGTAGCCCTTGGTTTCCTCGCTGACGCCGACAATGATGGCGCGCCCCGAGCGCTGCAGCAGCGAAGTTCTTGCGCGGGTCTCTATACACGCTGCACTGGGAGCCAAAAACAACAATTCCACGCAGATCCGGCGTCTTGCCCGTCAGCACCTCGAGTGGTGACGCTCTCTTTGCGTTTGCTCGCGTAGGGCTCCGGTTGAGGATGTGAACGGCGTATAGTACCGCGTCTCCCCAGAACATCAGGGGCAGCGCGCAGGCAAACATCATGCTGCGCGCAAGGTTCAGCACTGTCCGGTGCATTCTTTCCGCCTTGCCGTTTGAGGCCTGATTTCGCGCCTCCGACACTTGGCGCGCGACGCCCGTGCGCTCGCAGAACAGGTCCACGTTGGCGTATTCTCTGCCGCCGTCCGTGCGGAGCACACGCGGACCTTGAACCCGAAAATCTTCTCGAAGTGGACGAGGAACGCCTCGAACTGCCTCGCCGCAGCGTCCTTCGTGCGCGCGAGGAAGACTCGGCAGTAGTTGCTCTTGTGACCAACGAAGTTCACAAGGTAACGATTGCCGAGTCGGTCCCGCGGCGTCTTGGACCCTTCCGGGTCGAACAGATGACGCCGCCGATGCGATCGATGGGCGAGTTCTTGCCGCTGTCTTGTTGGGACTGCGCGTTGCGCTTCTGCTTGCCTTCGAGGCACGACACGCACGCCATACGCTTGTTGTTGCTGAGTCGAATGCCCGATGCCGGATCGCGCGCCATGCGTTCGATCGTGTCGAACGCAACGTGGCCGAGTCTCTGGTGCCAGTGCAACAGCGAGGCTTCGTGCGGCTCATCGGCGTTGGTTTCCGTTGCATGCGCTTCGAGCGCCGCCATGATCGCGTCTCCGTTGCACCTTCCTTGTCGCGCGTGGCCCTCGTCACGACATACAGCACGTTGCTGTCGATTGTGACATCGAACGCGACCGCACCATCTCTGCACCGAGCGAGCGAGCGCCTTTCGCCGGAGTGCACTAGGGCAAATCCTTTGTTGGCGAGCTTGCCGTACGGACACAATGTTCTTTGCCAGTCGCGGCGCCAAGTACACATCCGTGAGCGTCACTACCGCTTCAGCGCCGCGCGCAAGAACCTCGAGGCGCACGCTGCCGACACGCGTCAGGTGAAGCGACTCGCCGTCTGCCATTGCAATCTCGTGGCTGCAAGCCGTCGACTTGAGCAGCAGCGACTCGTCGTTGACAAGATGCCGGCTCGCGCCGCTATCGAGGATCCATGTCTCCTCGGTCGACGCCCGTGGCATCGGTCGCCGCAAGTACGAGGCCGCTCGTGCCGTCCGTGGCTCTTACTCCGTCGCTCGTCGTAAGCACGAAGCCGCATGAGTCGTCTATGGTTCGCGCCCCATCACTTACATTGGTCGCTGCGGCGTCCTTGCCGCGCGAGCCCTTCTTCCTCCTGTTGCGCTTCTTCGTGGTCGCTCTGCGCTTCTCGGTCAGTGCAAAGTATCATGCTGGCGCCTCCGCCCTCCGCGGAGTGTCTCGTCTTCGTGCACGACTCGCGCGCGACAGTTGGCTGCGATGTGGCCTGGTCGCCCCCATCGGTAGCACGTGATCGCGCCCTTGGGTTTGCCTTCCACGTGCGCGGCGACGACCTCACGACCCACCGCGCTGCTGCCGTGCTCAATGGACTGCGCGAAGTGCGCCAGCTCCTCAGCATGGCGCAGGTAGTCGAGTCGAGTGGTCTCATACTTGGAGCGCATCACGTTCACCAGCTCCGGCGAAGCGTGGTGGACGATGTTATCAAGAACAAGCGAGTCGGAACCACCGCGTGCCTCGCTGACGGCGACCATGTACAGGAAGTGCTCGGCCCAGGTGCGTCGTGCGTCCTTCTTTGCCATGATTAACTTCATCGCCTGGCTTGCAGTGATTGACGTCTTGAACGTGCGAAGGAGCTGCTCCATGATGTACTCCAGTGTGGGTGATTGCGTCCACCAGGTATCGACCTGCTTGTGATAGTACCTCTTAGCCGTGCTGGCGAGAAAGTGCCCAAGCAGGTCGACCTTGACCGTCTTCGGTCCATCCGAAACCACACGACGCTTCCGCGAGGCTCACCGCGCGCAGAAACGTACGCCCCCGGTCAAAGAATCCGCTCCCGAGTCCGCGGTACAGCTCCGTACCATCGAACTTGCGTATGTTCAACTTCCGCTGGCTAGCGGACGGCATCCCGTAGCCGTTGAGGCCCGGTCGCACATAGGCTTGTGGCGGAGCGAATTGTTGCGGCGGAGGTAGCGCTGCATGCTCCTGCGGAGGTGGCGCAGACGCTGGTGCGCGCTGCTGCAGCTGCGGTGCTGCTCGCGCGCGAGGTGGCCTGAGCGATGCGAATCGCGACGCGCCAAGATCAGTCGCGCGCTGGTATCCACGTGACACCGGTGCCTTCTCCTCCGCTTCTCCGATCGCGTCTATCGTCATCGGTCGGTCACGCATGTTGGCGCCGAGTTTCGAGGCGAACAGTCCGCTCTCCACGGCCCCGAGCATGCGCTCCTCCTCGTCTCGCACTCTCTGCGACGACTCGAGGCTCGCCAGTCGATCGGTGAGTGCGGCGAGCGCGGCGAGGATCTTATCGTCTCGCTTCCCGCTCTCGCAAGCGGGTCCATCGTTGACGACTGCGGGTGCGGTAGGCGCACGCGCTGGCGAGCCGCGCCCAGGCGTGGCTCGCGGGACACCCCTGGTGTCTTCGTAGTCGGTTCGGTGGTTGCGGCCATTGGGCTCATAACCTGTAGGCAAGATGCGTGTTGCGAGAAGGAAGCGTTAGGTGAACAATAAGATTCTGTTGTATTTCCTTACTAGTTCTCTATTCTCTGCCATGATCTAAGAGCAGCCCTCTGCTCCATTCATCCATCTCACACGCATTCTGGCTCTACTCCGGGTCACTATCCTGCTTGTCACTCTGCGTCCACCATTTACGCACAGCGAGTTTGTGACATCAGGTTTCCAATAAACCCCAAGTCACCGGCCGAACACTCCGATCACCGTTACGTACCCTTGCACCCATTTCCAACATTTCAACAGAAGCTCTACATCAGATGATGACAGGTGCATCAACATCGTACGTCCGCTCACAGCCACCTGCAGACAGCATTCATGACGTGTGGAGCTGCGTACACGTTCGACCGTATCCTGCGCGAGTGCAGAACAGATATCGGCAGGGCCACACGTCCACTGTGATGGTCCCTGGCTCTTCCATCACCAATGTGGAATGCCTGGTCTGCATATCGTCAATGTATAGCAGATCACGCATCTAGTTCTTCGTCTTCTTGCTACACGTACAATTTGGTTGCACGCACGCAATGCGCTACGCCAAACGAGTTCTCGCCAATCGTTGGACCTTTCCAGCAAAAGTCTCCACCATCTAACCATACCCACTACAGCGGCATTGTCACGTTGCGGGCATCGTAGCCGTTCTGGCAGACCGAAGCGTGCCGGCAGTCTTCAATCCCACAGCCTTGTTCTTCACGTCCACGTAAGCGTACCGGAAGTATTCCATCCCACAATCTTGTCCTTGACCGTGATCTTGCCAGCAGTGAAGTGCCTAGCCTGAGTGAAGGATGGAGCTGCAGGAAGACAACGGCTCCGTCTGCGACTCAGGGTAGATGCCACTGTTGACGCGGGTTTTAGCTTGTGCAGCGTCTGCTTTCTATCAGGTGGTGATCCATCAAATGACGGTTGTCCTTCGACACAATCGGCTGGGCTTGTAGGTGTTTTCGCGCTCGTGCTACACGTTTACCGGGTACCGCTATTCCACCAGACTGAGTGTCAAATAGATGGGGTCGTAGACCTACTGGAAGACCGTAGTCATGACCTCGTCCTACTTCTTTGCTCTTCGACCACGATGCCATGGAGTGTGATGACGACGCGTGCTCCGTCCTTGCACATCTCTTCTCAACTCGCATCACGGTTTTCCATGTGAGCGTGGGTATCACGTTGTCAGTGCTGACAGTCAATGTATCCGGGCCATGATACAGTTTTGGCGAGTTCGATATTTCAGCCATGACAACACAATCAGCGAGTGAGGTGGTTTGTAGGATGTGCTTCGTTTGTTTGTAACAGTGCAGTATGCTCGATCAACTTCGATTGGTGTCGTCAAGTCTCCGTCGTTTGTCTCTGCAAAAGGGAAGGGGGCCGGCTACGAACGAAATGTGTTCCAAGCGTTCACAAATGTCGCTGATTGGTTTCCGAACAAGATGGTGTATGTGACAGTGTCCGAGACACCCGCGTGCATGCCCTGAAATAGTACAGTGAGCAGGCTCGAAAGGATGAGTGGCCGCGCCGGTCCGGTGACCACGCTGGTCACGTGACGCAGGTCATTAGCGGACGCGATAATCAGGTCGATTAGTGGCAACAAGAAGGGATGAAATGACGAAAAGCGGTGCCACCACAAATCATCACATAGGATCATCAAGCCAACCTTGACGTGCCAACTCGATCCATTCGCACCATGCGCCACAACCGTGCTGCAGCTTCTACTACAAAGAAGAGCACTAGAAGCTGGCACGATTCGCTGCTTTTCAAACGGGAGTCAAAGGGAGGGGGTACAGAAAAGTAGAAAAGGTTCTGAAAACGAGATACATTAACCGAATGGTGATCCTTTCTCTAGCCTGCGTGTTCCACCTCTGACTCAAATTTTTCTCAGAGTGATACTTCGTACCGTGAGGTCACACTACGCGTATAGTTCAAATCCACGTCGTTCGTCGCAATCTTGGTCGCACAGATCTTGGTCCAATCGATCTCGGTGGGGAGCCTCGTTGTCGTTTGAAGTAGAAGCTGGAAAACCCATGAGTCTACTACCGTGGAGATCCGACAATCTCAGGAACGATTATTGTGTCTACGAAGTGTTCCGACTATCGGAAGTGCATCAAGAACTTCATTAGGACGGTTCTCCGAATGTGCCAGTAGGTCTCCGACTAACGGAAGACTGTCAAGAAGACTTTCGTTAGGACGGGTATCCGAATGTGCCAGTAGGTCTCCGACTAACGGAAGACTATCAAGAAGACTTTCGTTAGGACGGGTATCCGAATGTGCCAGTAGGTCTCCAACTAACGGAACGCTGGTAAGAAGACTTTCGTTAGGACGTCCTTCCGAATGTGCCAGTAGGTCTCCGACTAACGGAAGACTATCAAGAAGACTTTCGTTAGGACGTCCCTCTGATTGTGCTAGGAGCGCATCGAGGATTGGAAGGTCCTCGATAAGTTCGAGAACTTTCGTTGGGATGCCCCTCTGAATGGGTCGAAACTTGTCCGTACGTTGTTGCAGTTGCGACAGCGGCGAGGTACGACGGAAATGAGGAGTTTCATCTTTGTCGCGAAAGTGTGGAGGTGTGTAGGCTGGGAAGGGTTTGGCAAGTTGCAGAATGATAAACAAGTACACATGCTCTTGGATCGGGCGTCCAGTTGAATTGGTCGAATCAGAAGCAGTTTCGTTTGTTACAGAGGATAAACTTCTACCACACTTTGGACGTCATCCTTGCTAAAGAAAACACATGGCTGTTGACGCTGATCAAGTCATTGAAACGACCGGCAGGAGAAGGCGACTCTCGCTGATCGATTCGTTGCAAATCGAAATGTCGCAGCTCTTGAACCTTGAGATCGACCGTGATGGATCAAAGAAGAACACTGACTCGGTCCTCTCCATTCCGGAAAGAGTCGTCTGCTCGACTCTTGCATCAGTCCAGCATCTTCTGAGAGATTATACAGCAGATCGATCCAAAGTGTAAGAGTTCAGACGTCCGATCGGATCCATAGCTTACTGAAGTGGCCCGCAAAAGAGCGTTCAAACGCGACGCAGCGCGTTGACGATACACGACGCTATGAACACATACGATCGGTCGTTGGAAATGTCTTGCTTCTTGAACCTGCACAGATTCCTCATCATCTTCCACCGTGGCAAGGTCGACCACCAAAAAGGGACGTGCATCAGTAGGGTGATCATAATCGGCCAACATGATTGTAAGCCGCTCATCTTTTCGTTTCGTGGTGGTGTTCATCTGGACAGTCATCATACGAGCGAAACCGCTGTATACTGATGACGGTGTCACAGCACGTAGCTTGTACGGATGAGAAGCGAGGGAGGAGGTTGGAACTGGGTGAACTGTAAGAGTATTGAGTCAATGATCTCCTGGACGATTGCAGATACCACAGATGCTCGGGATCTAGCAGGTCAGCACTTGTACGGAGATACATCTGCGATAGCTAGAAGAAAGATAGACCGATACAATGGCAGACTACCAGACGAGAGAAAACGAGTCTGGTGGGATCAACGGACGGACGATGCTACGAACGAAATACGTGCAAGCCGGCACTACTCGCGGAGAACCGCCACTTCACTACCGCTACAGACTACGCATATTGACCATGGTACGCGCATAAAGCACGCACAGTGCTTGAAATGTTCACAGCAAAAGTTGACAAAGCTGTGCCTGCCGTTTCTATCGTGGATCGTCCCTGTCGATGTGATGTATTGCTACTTAACGTAGAGATGATAGTCAAGGAACCAGAGAAATACGGAGAAATGCTCAAACGATGAGCCAGTGCACGCAGAGGTATCGCAAGACTGCTGCAGTAAGTTTGGCTTCGGCGTGAACGGGCTAGCAGTGCGTCTTCTGTTCTAACATGATTTTCTGCCGATCCGGCGTGGGGGTGGTCACAGGTCTGTTTCTTAGAATATCACGTTCAACATCACGCAGTCGTCTTTCGTGTTCATCCTTCAATTTACCTCCCCACCCACCATACTGTATGTACCGCTCGCCTTTTTCTGAAGGTGCCTCCGAAGACAATGACAAAACCTGAACAAGCGCCAATACAAGTCGCTAGTATTCGTGACGCGGAGCAGCTTGTCGGAACCGAATCCACACCTTCGATTGATGTCATGAGAATATGGTGGCTCTGGCATGACTCGCCAGATTTGTCACCAATCACCGACGCGCCATCTTTGCTTCCACATCACCAGCAGTGTTCAAACGGCGAAACGAAGCTCTACATCAGATGATGACAGGTGCATCAAACAATCGTCCGTCCGCTCACAGCCACCTGCAGACATCATTCATGACGTGTGGAGCTGCGTACACGTTCGACCGTATCCTGCGCGAGTGCAGAACAGATATCGGCAGGGCCACACGTCCACTGTGATGGTCCCTGGCTCTTCCATCACCAATGTGGAATGCCTGGTCTGCATATCGTCAATAATACAGCAGATCACTCATCCAGTTCTTCGTCTTCTTGCTAACGTACAATTTGGTTGCACGCACGCAATGCGCTACGCCAAACGAGTTCTCGCCAATCGTTGGACCTTTCCAGCAAAAGTCTCCACCCTCCTAACCATACCCACTACAGCGGCATTGTCACGTTGCGGGCATCGTAGCCGTTCTGGCAGACCGAAGCGTGCCGGCAGTCTTCAATCCCACAGCCTTGTTCTTCACGTCCACGTAAGCGTACCGGAAGTATTCCATCCCACAATCTTGTCCTTGACCGTGATCTTGCCAGCAGTGAAGTGCCTAACCTGAGTGAAGGATGGAGCTGCAGGAAGACAACGGCTCCGTCTGCGACTCAGGGTAGATGCCACTGTTGACGCGGGTTTTAGCTTGTGCAGCGTCTGCTTTCTATCAGGTGGTGATCCATCAAATGACGGTTGTCCTTCGGCACAATCGGCTGGGCTTGTAGGATGTTTTCGCGTTCGTGCTACACGTTGACCGGGTACCGCTATTCCACCAGACTGAGTGTCAAATAGATGGGGTCGTAGACCTACTGGAAGACCGTAGTCATGACCTCGTCCTACTTCTTTTGCTCTTCGACCACGATGCCATGGAGTGTGATGACGACGCGTGCTCCGTCCTTGCACATCTCTTCTCAACTCGCATCACGGTTTTCCATGTGAGCGTGGGTATCACGTTGTCAGTGCTGACAGTCAATGTATCCGGGCCATGATACAGTTTTGGCAAGTTCGATATTTCAGCCATGACAACACAATCAGCGAGTACGGTGGTTTGTAGGATGCGCTTCGTTTGTTTGTAACAGTGCAGTATGCTCGATCAACTTCGATTGGTGTCGTCAAGTCTCCGTCGTTTGTCTCTGCAAAAGGGAAGGGGCCGGCTACGAACGAAATGTGTTCCAAGCGTTCACAAATGTCGCTGATTGGTTTCCGAACAAGATGGTGTATGGTGACAGAGTCCGAGACACCCCGCGTGCATGCCCTGAAATAGTACAGTGAGCAGGCTCGAAAGGATGAGTGGCCGCGCGCCGGTCCGGTGACCACGCTGGTCACGTGACGCAGGTCATTAGCGGACGCGATAATCAGGTCGATTAGTGGCAACAGAAGGGATGAAATGACGAAAAGCGGTGCCACCACAATCATCACATAGGATCATCAAGCCAACCTTGACGTGCCAACTCGATCCATTCGCACCATGCGCCACAACCGTGCTGCAGCTTCTACTACAAAGAAGAGCACTAGAAGCTGGCACGATTCGCTGCTTTTCAAACGGGAGTCAAGGAGGGGGGTACAGAAAAGTAGAAAGGTTCTGAAAACGAGATACATAACCCCGAATGGTGATCCTTTTCACTAGCCTGCGCGCTCCACCTCTGACTCAAATTTTTCTCAGAGTGATACTTCGTACCGTGAGTCACACTACGCGTATAGTTCAAATCCACGTCGTTCGTCGCAATCTTGGTCGCACAGATCTTGGTCAATCGATCTCGGTGGGAAGCCTCGTTGTCGTTTGAAGTAGAAGCTGGAAAACCCATGAGTCTACTACCGTGGAGATCCGACAATCTCAGGAACGATTATTGTCTACGAAGTGTTCCGACTATCGGGAAGTGCATCAAGAACTTCGTTAGGACGGTTCTCCGAATGTGCCAGTAGGTCTCCGACTAACGGAAGACTGTCAAGAAGACTTTCGTTAGGACGGGTATCCGATATGTGCCAGTAGGTCTCCGACTAACGGAAGACTATCAAGAAGACTTTCGTTAGGACGGGTAAATGATGGCGCGCCCCAGGCGCTGCGGCAGCTGCTGAAGTTCACGCGCGGGTCTCCTGTACACGCTGCACTGGGAGCCAAAAACAACAATTCCACGCAGATCCGGCGTCTTGCCCGTCAGCACCTCGAGTGAGTGACGCTCTCTTTGCGTTTGCTCGCGTAGGGCTCGGTTGAGGATATGTGAACGGCGCGTATAGTACGCGTCTCCCCAGAACATCAGGGTAGGCAGCGCGCAGGCAAACATCATGCTTGCGCGCAAGGTTCAGCACTGTCCGGTGCATTGCTTTCCGCCTTGCCGTTTGAGGCCTGATTTCGCGCCTCCGACACTTGGCGCGCGACGCCCGTGCGCTCGCAGAACAGGTCCACGTTGGCGTATTCTCTGCCGCCGTCCGTGCGGAGCACGTGGACCTTGAACCCGAAAATCTTCTCGAAGTGGACGAGGAACGCCTCGAACTGCCTCGCCGCAGCGTCCTTCGTGCGCGCGAGGAAGACTCGGCAGTAGTTGCTCTTGTGACCAACGAAGTTCACAAGGTAACGATTGCCGAGTCGGTCCCGCGGCGTCATTGGACCCTTCAGGTCCGAACAGATGACGCCGCCGATGCGATCGATGGGCGAGTTCTTGCCGCTGTCTTGTTGGGACTGCGCGTTGCGCTTCTGCTTGCCTTCGAGGCACGACACGCACGCCATACGCTTGTTGTTGCTGAGTCGAATGCCCGATGCCGGATCGCGCGCCATGCGTTCGATCGTGTCGAACGCAACGTGGCCCGAGTCTCTGGTGCCAGTGCAACAGCGAGGCTTCGTGCGGCTCATCGGCGTTGGTTTCCGTTGCATGCGCTTCGAGCGCCGCCATGATCGCGTCTCCGTTGCACCTTCCTTGTCGCGCGTGGCCCTCGTCACGACATACAGCACGTTGCTGTCGATTGTGACATCGAACGCGACCGCACCATCTCTGCACCGAGCGAGCGAGCGCCTTTCGCCGGAGTGCACTAGGGCAAATCCTTTGTTGGCGAGCTTGCCGTACGACACAATGTTCTTTGCCAGTCGCGGCGCCAAGTACACATCCGTGAGCGTCACTACCGCTTCAGCGCCGCGCGCAAGAACCTCGAGGCGCACGCTGCCGACACGCGTCAGGTGAAGCGACTCGCCGTCTGCCATTGCAATCTCGTGGCTGCAAGCCGTCGACTTGAGCAGCAGCGACTCGTCGTTGACAAGATGCCGGCTCGCGCCGCTATCGAGGATCCAGTCTCCTCGGTCGACGCCCGTGGCATCGGTCGCCGCAAGTACGAGGCCGCTCGTGCCGTCCGTGGCTCTTACTCCGTCGCTCGTCGTAAGCACGAAGCCGCATGAGTCGTCTATGGTTCGCGCCCCATCACTTACATTGGTCGCTGCGGCGTCCTTGCCGCGCGAGCCCTTCTTCCTCCTGTTGCGCTTCTTCGTGGTCGCTCTGCGCTTCTCGGTCAGTGCAAGTATCATGCTGGCGCCTCCGCCCTCCGCGGGTGTCTCGTCTTCGTGCACGACTCGCGCGCGACAGTTGGCTGCGATGTGGCCTGGTCGCCCCCATCGGTAGCACGTGATCGCGCCCCTTGGGTTTGCCTTCCACGTGCGCGGCGACGACCTCACGACCCACCGCGCTGCTGCCGTGCTCAATGGACTGCGCGAAGTGCGCCAGCTCCTCAGCATGGCGCAGGTAGTCGAGTCGAGTGGTCTCATACTTGGAGCGCATCACGTTCACCAGCTCCGGCGAAGCGTGGTGGACGATGTTATCAAGAACAAGCGAGTCGGAACCACCGCGTGCCTCGCTGACGGCGACCATGTACAGGAAGTGCTCGGCCCAGGTGCGTCGTGCGTCCTTCTTTGCCATGATTAACTTCATCGCCTGGCTTGCAGTGATTGACGTCTTGAACGTGCGAAGGAGCTGCTCCATGATGTACTCCAGTGTGGGTGATTGCGTCCACCAGGTATCGACCTGCTTGTGATAGTACCTCTTAGCCGTGCTGGCGAGAAAGTGCCCAAGCAGGTCGACCTTGACGTCTTCGGTCCATCCGAAACCACACGACGCTTCCGCGAGGCTCACCGCGCGCAGAAACGTACGCCCCCGGTCAAAGAATCCGCTCCCGAGTCCGCGGTACAGCTCCGTACCATCGAACTTGCGTATGTTCAACTTCCGCTGGCTAGCGGACGGCATCCCGTAGCCGTTGAGGCCCGGTCGCACATAGGCTTGTGGCGGAGCGAATTGTTGCGGCGGAGGTAGCGCTGCATGCTCCTGCGGAGGTGGCGCAGACGCTGGTGCGCGCTGCTGCAGCTGCGGTGCTGCTCGCGCGCGAGGTGGCCTGAGCGATGCGAATCGCGACGCGCCAAGATCAGTCGCGCGCTGGTATCCACGTGACACCGGTGCCTTCTCCTCCGCTTCTCCGATCGCGTCTATCGTCATCGGTCGGTCACGCATGTTGGCGCCGAGTTTCGAGGCGAACAGTCCGCTCTCCACGGCCCCGAGCATGCGCTCCTCCTCGTCTCGCACTCTCTGCGACGACTCGAGGCTCGCCAGTCGATCGGTGAGTGCGGCGAGCGCGGCGAGGATCTTATCGTCTCGCTTCCCGCTCTCGCAAGCGGGTCCATCGTTGACGACTGCGGGTGCGGTAGGCGCACGCGCTGGCGAGCCGCGCCCAGGCGTGGCTCGCGGGACACCCCCTGGTGTCTTCGTAGTCGGTTCGGTGGTTGCGGCCATTGGGCTCATAACCTGTAGGCAAGATGCGTGTTGCGAGAAGGAAGCGTTAGGTGAACAATAAGATTCTGTTGTATTTCCTTACTAGTTCTCTATTCTCTGCCATGATCGCCAAAGCCCTCTGCTCCATTCATCCATCTCACACGCATTCTGGCTCTACTCGGGTCACTATCCTGCTTGTCACTCTGCGTCCACCATTTACGCACAGCGAGTTTGTGACATCAGGTTTCCAAATAAACCCCAAGTCACCGGCCGAACACTCCGATCACCGTTACGTACCCTTGCACCCATTTCCAACATTTCAACAGAAGCTCTACATCAGATGATGACAGGTGCATCAACATCGTACGTCCGCTCACAGCCACCTGCAGACAGCATTCATGACGTGTGGAGCTGCGTACACGTTCGACCGTATCCTGCGCGAGTGCAGAACAGATATCGGCAGGGCCACACGTCCACTGTGATGGTCCCTGGCTCTTCCATCACCAATGTGGAATGCCTGGTCTGCATATCGTCAATGTATAGCAGATCACGCATCTAGTTCTTCGTCTTCTTGCTAACGTACAATTTGGTTGCACGCACGCAATGCGCTACGCCAAACGAGTTCTCGCCAATCGTTGGACCTTTCCAGCAAAAGTCTCCACCATCTAACCATACCCACTACAGCGGCATTGTCACGTTGCGGGCATCGTAGCCGTTCTGGCAGACCGAAGCGTGCCGGCAGTCTTCAATCCCACAGCCTTGTTCTTCACGTCCACGTAAGCGTACCGGAAGTATTCCATCCCACAATCTTGTCCTTGACCGTGATCTTGCCAGCAGTGAAGTGCCTAGCCTGAGTGAAGGATGGAGCTGCAGGAAGACAACGGCTCCGTCTGCGACTCAGGGTAGATGCCACTGTTGACGCGGGTTTTAGCTTGTGCAGCGTCTGCTTTCTATCAGGTGGTGATCCATCAAATGACGGTTGTCCTTCGACACAATCGGCTGGGCTTGTAGGTGTTTTCGCGCTCGTGCTACACGTTTACCGGGTACCGCTATTCCACCAGACTGAGTGTCAAATAGATGGGGTCGTAGACCTACTGGAAGACCGTAGTCATGACCTCGTCCTACTTCTTTTGCTCTTCGACCACGATGCCATGGAGTGTGATGACGACGCGTGCTCCGTCCTTGCACATCTCTTCTCAACTCGCA
Source organism: Peronospora matthiolae (assembly GCA_921007115.2). Lineage (NCBI taxonomy): Eukaryota > Oomycota > Peronosporomycetes > Peronosporales > Peronosporaceae > Peronospora > Peronospora matthiolae. Next base: position 360,297 of record CAKLBY020000339.1, read on the forward strand.
TCACGGTTTTCCATGTGAGCGTGGGTATCACGTTGTCAGTGCTGACAGTCAATGTATCCGGGCCATGATACAGTTTTGGCGAGTTCGATATTTCAGCCATGACAACACAATCAGCGAGTGAGGTGGTTTGTAGGATGTGCTTCGTTTGTTTGTAACAGTGCAGTATGCTCGATCAACTTCGATTGGTGTCGTCAAGTCTCCGTCGTTTGTCTCTGCAAAAGGGAAGGGGCCGGCTACGAACGAAATGTGTTCCAAGCGTTCACAAATGTCGCTGATTGGTTTCCGAACAAGATGGTGTATGTGACAGTGTCCGAGACACCCGCGTGCATGCCCTGAAATAGTACAGTGAGCAGGCTCGAAAGGATGAGTGGCCGCGCCGGTCCGGTGACCACGCTGGTCACGTGACGCAGGTCATTAGCGGACGCGATAATCAGGTCGATTAGTGGCAACAGAAGGGATGAAATGACGAAAAGCGGTGCCACCACAAATCATCACATAGGATCATCAAGCCAACCTTGACGTGCCAACTCGATCCATTCGCACCATGCGCCACAACCGTGCTGCAGCTTCTACTACAAAGAAGAGCACTAGAAGCTGGCACGATTCGCTGCTTTTCAAACGGGAGTCAAGGAGGGGGTACAGAAAAGTAGAAAAGGTTCTGAAAACGAGATACATTAACGAATGGTGATCCTTTCTCTAGCCTGCGTGTTCCACCTCTGACTCAAATTTTTCTCAGAGTGATACTTCGTACCGTGAGTCACACTACGCGTATAGTTCAAATCCACGTCGTTCGTCGCAATCTTGGTCGCACAGATCTTGGTCCAATCGATCTCGGTGGGGAGCCTCGTTGTCGTTTGAAGTAGAAGCTGGAAAACCCATGAGTCTACTACCGTGGAGATCCGACAATCTCAGGAACGATTATTGTCTACGAAGTGTTCCGACTATCGGAAGTGCATCAAGAACTTCATTAGGACGGTTCTCCGAATGTGCCAGTAGGTCTCCGACTAACGGAAGACTGTCAAGAAGACTTTCGTTAGGACGGGTATCCGAATGTGCCAGTAGGTCTCCGACTAACGGAAGACTATCAAGAAGACTTTCGTTAGGACGGGTATCCGAATGTGCCAGTAGGTCTCCAACTAACGGAACGCTGGTAAGAAGACTTTCGTTAGGACGTCCTTCCGAATGTGCCAGTAGGTCTCCGACTAACGGAAGACTATCAAGAAGACTTTCGTTAGGACGTCCCTCTGATTGTGCTAGGAGCGCATCGAGGATTGGAAGGTCCTCGATAAGTTCGAGAACTTCGTTGGGATGCCCCTCTGAATGGGTCGAAACTTGTCCGTACGTTGTTGCAGTTGCGACAGCGGCGAGTACGACGGAAATGAGGAGTTTCATCTTTGTCGCGAAAGTGTGGAGGTGTGTAGGCTGGGAAGGGTTTGGCAAGTTGCAGAATGATAAACAAGTACACATGCTCTTGGATCGGGCGTCCAGTTGAATTGGTCGAATCAGAAGCAGTTTCGTTTGTTACAGAGGATAAACTTCTACCACACTTTGGACGTCATCCTTGCTAAAGAAAACACATGGCTGTTGACGCTGATCAAGTCATTGAAACGACCGGCAGGAGAAGGCGACTCTCGCTGATCGATTCGTTGCAAATCGAAATGTCGCAGCTCTTGAACCTTGAGATCGACCGTGATGGATCAAAGAAGAACACTGACTCGGTCCTCTCCATTCGGAAAGAGTCGTCTGCTCGACTCTTGCATCGTCTAGCATCTTCTGAGAGATTATACAGCAGATCGATCCAAAGTGTAAGAGTTCAGACGTCCGATCGGATCCATAGCTTACTGAAGTGGCCCGCAAAAGAGCGTTCAAACGCGACGCAGCGCGTTGACGATACACGACGCTATGAACACATACGATCGGTCGTTGGAAATGTCTTGCTTCTTGAACCTGCACAGATTCCTCATCATCTTCCACCGTGGCAAGGTCGACCACCAAAAAGGGACGTGCATCAGTAGGGTGATCATAATCGGCCAACATGATTGTAAGCGCTCATCTTTTCGTTTCGTGGTGGTGTTCATCTGGACAGTCATCATACGAGCGAAACCGCTGTATACTGATAACGGTGTCACAGCACGTAGCTTGTACGGATGAGAAGCGAGGGAGGAGGTTGGAACTGGTGAACTGTAAGAGTATTGAGTCAATGATCTCCTGGACGATTGCAGATACCACAGATGCTCGGGATCTAGCAGGTCAGCACTTGTACGGAGATACATCTGCGATAGCTAGAAGAAAGATAGACCGATACAATGCAGACTACCAGACGAGAGAAAACGAGTCTGGTGGGATCAACGGACGGACGATGCTACGAACGAAATACGTGCAAGCCGGCACTACTCGCGGAGAACCGCCACTTCACTACCGCTACAGACTACGCATATTGACCATGGTACGCGCATAAAGCACGCACAGTGCTTGAAATGTTCACAGCAAAGTTGACAAAGCTGTGCCTGCCGTTTCTATCGTGGATCGTCCCTGTCGATGTGATGTATTGCTACTTAACGTAGAGATGATAGTCAAGGAACCAGAGAAATACGGAGAAATGCTCAAACGATGAGCCAGTGCACGCAGAGGTATCGCAAGACTGCTGCAGTAAGTTTGGCTTCGGCGTGAACGGGCTAGCAGTGCGTCTTCTGTTCTAACATGATTTTCGGCCGATCCGGCGTGGGGTGGTCACAGGTCTGTTTCTTAGAATATCACGTTCAACATCACGCAGTGGTCTTTCGTGTTCATCCTTCAATTTACCTCCCCACCCACCATACTGTATGTACCGCTCGCCTTTTTCTGAAGGTGCCTCCGAAGACAATGACAAAACCTGAACAAGCGCCAATACAAGTCGCTAGTATTCGTGACGCGGAGCAGCTTGTCGGAACCGAATCCACACCTTCGATTGATGTCATGAGAGTGTGGTGGCTCTGGCATGACTCGCCAGATTTGTCACCAATCACCGACGCGCCATCTTTGCTTCCACATCACCAGCAGTGTTCAAACGGCGAAACGAAGCTCTACATCAGATGATGACAGGTGCATCAAACAATCGTCCGTCCGCTCACAGCCACCTGCAGACATCATTCATGACGTGTGGAGCTGCGTACACGTTCGACCGTATCCTGCGCGAGTGCAGAACAGATATCGGCAGGGCCACACGTCCACTGTGATGGTCCCTGGCTCTTCCATCACCAATGTGGAATGCCTGGTCTGCATATCGTCAATGTACAGCAGATCACTCATCCAGTTCTTCGTCTTCTTGCTAACGTACAATTTGGTTGCACGCACGCAATGCGCTACGCCAAACGAGTTCTCGCCAATCGTTGGACCTTTCCAGCAAAAGTCTCCACCTTCTAACCATACCCACTACAGCGGCATTGTCACGTTGCGGGCATCGTAGCCGTTCTGGCAGACCGAAGCGTGCCGGCAGTCTTCAATCCCACAGCCTTGTTCTTCACGTCCACGTAAGCGTACCGGAAGTATTCCATCCCACAATCTTGTCCTTGACCGTGATCTTGCCAGCAGTGAAGTGCCTAACCTGAGTGAAGGATGGAGCTGCAGGAAGACAACGGCTCCGTCTGCGACTCAGGGTAGATGCCACTGTTGACGCGGGTTTTAGCTTGTGCAGCGTCTGCTTTCTATCAGGTGGTGATCCATCAAATGACGGTTGTCCTTCGGCACAATCGGCTGGGCTTGTAGGTGTTTTCGCGTTCGTGCTACACGTTGACCGGGTACCGCTATTCCACCAGACTGAGTGTCAAATAGATGGGGTCGTAGACCTACTGGAAGACCGTAGTCATGACCTCGTCCTACTTCTTTTGCTCTTCGACCACGATGCCATGGAGTGTGATGACGACGCGTGCTCCGTCCTTGCACATCTCTTCTCAACTCGCATCACGGTTTTCCATGTGAGCGTGGGTATCACGTTGTCAGTGCTGACAGTCAATGTATCCGGGCCATGATACAGTTTTGGCAAGTTCGATATTTCAGCCATGACAACACAATCAGCGAGTACGGTGGTTTGTAGGATGCGCTTCGTTTGTTTGTAACAGTGCAGTATGCTCGATCAACTTCGATTGGTGTCGTCAAGTCTCCGTCGTTTGTCTCTGCAAAAGGGAAGGGGCCGGCTACGAACGAAATGTGTTCCAAGCGTTCACAAATGTCGCTGATTGGTTTCCGAACAAGATGGTGTATGTGACAGTGTCCGAGACACCCGCGTGCATGCCCTGAAATAGTACAGTGAGCAGGCTCGAAAGGATGAGTGGCCGCGCCGGTCCGGTGACCACGCTGGTCACGTGACGCAGGTCATTAGCGGACGCGATAATCAGGTCGATTAGTGGCAACAGAAGGGATGAAATGACGAAAAGCGGTGCCACCACAAATCATCACATAGGATCATCAAGCCAACCTTGACGTGCCAACTCGATCCATTCGCACCATGCGCCACAACCGTGCTGCAGCTTCTACTACAAAGAAGAGCACTAGAAGCTGGCACGATTCGCTGCTTTTCAAACGGGAGTCAAGGAGGGGGTACAGAAAAGTAGAAAAGGTTCTGAAAACGAGATACATAACGAATGGTGATCCTTTCACTAGCCTGCGCGCTCCACCTCTGACTCAAATTTTTCTCAGAGTGATACTTCGTACCGTGAGTCACACTACGCGTATAGTTCAAATCCACGTCGTTCGTCGCAATCTTGGTCGCACAGATCTTGGTCCAATCGATCTCGGTGGGAAGCCTCGTTGTCGTTTGAAGTAGAAGCTGGAAAACCCATGAGTCTACTACCGTGGAGATCCGACAATCTCAGGAACGATTATTGTCTACGAAGTGTTCCGACTATCGGAAGTGCATCAAGAACTTCGTTAGGACGGTTCTCCGAATGTGCCAGTAGGTCTCCGACTAACGGAAGACTGTCAAGAAGACTTTCGTTAGGACGGGTATCCGAATGTGCCAGTAGGTCTCCGACTAACGGAAGACTATCAAGAAGACTTTCGTTAGGACGGGTATCCGAATGTGCCAGTAGGTCTCCAACTAACGGAACGCTGTCAAGAAGACTTTCGTTAGGACGGGTATCCGAATGTGCCAGTAGGTCTCCGACTAACGGAAGACTATCAAGAAGACTTTCGTTAGGACGTCCCTCTGATTGTGCTAGGAGCGCATCGAGGATTGGAAGGTCCTCGATAAGTTCGAGAACTTCGTTGGGATGCCCCTCTGAATGGGTCGAAACTTGTCCGTACGTTGTTGCAGTTGCGACAGCGGCGAGTACGACGGAAATGAGGAGTTTCATCTTTGTCGCGAAGTGTGGAGGTGTGGAGGCTGGGAAGGGTTTGGCAAGTTGCAGAATGATAAACAAGTACACATGCTCTTGGATCGGGCGTCCAGTTGAATTGGTCGAATCAGAAGCAGTTTCGTTTGTTACAGAGGATAAACTTCTACCACACTTTGGACGTCATCCTTGCTAAAGAAAACACATGGCTGTTGACGCTGATCGAGTCATGAAACGACCGGCAGGAGAAGACGAATCTCGCTGATCAATTCGTTGCAAATCGAGATGTCGCAGCTCTTGAACCTTGAGATCGACCGTGATGGATCAAAGAAGAACACTGACTCGGTCCTCTCCATTCGGAAAGAGTCGTCTGCTCGACTCTTGCATCGTCTGGCATCTTCTGAGAGATTATACAGCAGATCGATCCAAAGTGTAAGAGTTCAGACGTCCGATCGGATCCATAGCTTACTGAAGTGGCCCGCAAAAGAGCGTTCAAACGCGACGCAGCATGTTGACGATACACGACACTATGAACACATACGAACGGTCGTTGGAAATGTCTTGCTTCTTGAACCTGCACAGATTCCTCATCATCTTCCACCGTGGCAAGGTCGACCACCAAAAAGGGACGTGCATCAGTAGGGTGTTCATAATCGGCCAACATGATTGTAAGCGCTCATCTTTTCGTTTCATGGTGATGTTCATCTGGACAGTCATCATACGAGCGAAACCGCTGCATACTGATGACGGTGTCACAGCACGTAGCTTGTACGGATGAGAAGCGAGGGAGGAGGTTGGAACTGGTGAACTGTAAGAGTATTGAGTCAATGATCTCCTGGACGATTGCAGATACCACAGATGCTCGGGATCTAGCAGGTCAGCACTTGTACGGAGATACACCTGCGACAGCTAGAAGAAAGATAGACCGATATAATGCAGACTACCAGACGAGAGAAAACGAGTCTGGTGGGATCAACGGACGGACGATGCTACGAACGAAATACGTGCAAGCCGGCACTACTCGCGGAGAACCGCCACTTCACTACCGCTACAGACTAGGCATATTGACCATGGTACGCGCATAAAGCACGCACAGTGCTTGAAATGTTCACAGCAAAGTTGACAAAGCTGTGCCTGCCGTTTCTATCGTGGATCGTCCCTGTCGATGTGATGTATTGCTACTTAACGTAGAGATGATAGTCAAGGAACCAGAGAAATACGGAGAAATGCTCAAACGATGAGCCAGTGCACGCAGAGGTATCGCAAGACTGCTGCAGTAAGTTTGGCTTCGGCGTGAACGGGCTAGCAGTGCGTCTTCTGTTCTAACATGATTTTCTGCCGATCCGGGGTCGGGTGGTCACAGGTCTGTTTCTTAGAATATCACGTTCAACATCACGCAGTCGTCTTTCGTGTTCATCCTTCAATTTACCTCCCCACCCACCATACTGTATGTACCGCTCGCCTTTTTCTGAAGGTGCCTCCGAAGACAATGACAAAACCTGAACAAGCGCCAATACAAGTCGCTAGTATTCGTGACGCGGAGCAGCTTGTCGGAACCGAATCCACACCTTCGATTGATGTCATGAGAGTGTGGTGGCTCTGGCATGACTCGCCAGATTTGTCACCAATCACCGACGCGCCATCTTTGCTTCCACATCACCAGCAGTGTTCAAACGGCGAAACGAAGCTATAGGCAAGATGCGTGTTGCGAGAAGGAAGCGTTAGGTGAACAATAAGATTCTGTTGTATTTCCTTACTAGTTCTCTCTTCTCTGCCAAGATCGCCAAAGCCCTCTGCTCCATTCATCCATCTCACACGCATTCTGGCTCTACTCGGGTCACTATCCTGCTTGTCACTCTGCGTCCACCATTTACGCACAGCGAGTTTGTGACATCAGGTTTCCAAATAAACCCCAAGTCACCGGCCGAACACTCCGATCACCGTTACGTACCCTTGCACCCATTTCCAACATTCCAACACTCCTCCTCGGTCGTTACTTGCCCTCAAACCAGTTTTATTTCTTGAGCTTGCAAATGTCCTTGTCCCTGTGCTCCTCCATCCCTGAGCTCCTTGATCGCCCTTAATCGTCCTTGACCTTTTCTTAACCAATGCGCACGAGTGCGCGCAGTGTCGAGAGCTTCGTTGCGTCCAACGCCTTCGTGAGGAGGTCTGCGAGCATCTGCTCCGATCTGACGTAGCTCGCCGTGATGATGCCGCGACGCGAGTAGTCGCAAAGGAACTTAAGGCGCACATCCACATGTTTTGCCTTCAGCGACGATGCCTCTCCCGCGATCTGCGCGATCGCCGCTTGGTTGTCCACCCACAACTGCATCGGAAGCGTGGGCTCCACGCCCACTTCGCACAACATCTCGCGCAGGCCGAGCAGCTCGCGCGCGACTTCACTCGCCGCAACAAATTCCGCCTCTATCGTCGACAGGGAGACGCCTCCCTGCTTCCGCGCACCCCAGCTGACGGCCATCCCGTTCAGCATCACGATGCCGCCCGTCATCGACTTCCGGTCCGTCTTGTCGGCGGCAAAGTCGGCGTCGCTAAACGCTTCTAGTCGCATCGCCGCACCTAAATTGTCTTCTGGGATCATCATGATCTTAAGCGCCGCCGTACCCTTGAGGTATCGCGCGATGCGTTTAGCTAACTTCCAGTCTGCTAGTCGAGGCGCATGGGCTCGTCTCGTGACCTTGTGCACCGCAAACGCTATGTCAGGGCGCGTGCAACGCGCCACCCAGAGCGGCGAGCCGACCAACGACTAAAACTGGCGCACAGTCGGTCCTATTTTCGCGCTTGGCGTCCCAAGAAGCTCCTCGTCGCCCTCCTCCAACTCGTAGCAGCTGTCGTCGATCGGCGTCCACGTCGAGTTGGCGTCAGCGAGTCCGTTGTCGCGTAAGAGGTCTCTTATGGCCTCCTCCTGATCGAGCGTGTACCCATTCTGACCGTTGTGCGTCACGCGCATTCCCAGGAACTTGCTGACACGCCCCAGGTCCTTGATCGACAACGACGCGAGGCTTGCAAAGAACCGCTCGACCGCCGCCGCGCTCGTCCCTGTCGCTAGAAGATCGTCGACATACACGCCGACCACGACAAGGTCGTCGCCGTCGCGCTTCCAGTAAAAACACATGTCGCTCTCACACCGCGTGAAACCGGCAGTAGAGAGCTTCGAGTGCAGCAGCTGGCTCTACAGCCGGCCTGCCTGCTTGAGCCCGTAGAGGCTCTTCCGCAGCTCCAGCACCAGCTCGCTCGTGTTCGAAACGCCTTGCGCTCGTAGCGTCTCCTTCGAGACTGGCATGCCGCGCGGCATCTGTAGATAGATGCGCAGGTGCGGCTCCTTGTCCGCTTTAACGTAGGCGTTGGGGATGTCACCGTGCTTGGCAGGCATTCCCCACGTAGCAGCAAGAGCCAGGATCAATTTGACCGTCTATAGGTCCATCACGGCAGCGAAGGTGAGCGTGTAGTCGATGCCAAGCACCTGTTCGTTGCCACACGCCACCAGTCGCGCTTTCAGCCGCTCGAGGTCGCCCTGTGCATCTGTCTTGGTCTTATAGACCCATTTTGTGTGCAGCGCATGCTGTCCTGCCGTTCGCCTTGTGATAGTCCATACGTCGTTGGCCTCGAGCGCGGCGATCTCCTCTTGCATCGCCTTCTTCCACCCTTCGCGCTTGCCGCTGCGCATCGCCTGTCCGTAGTTAAGCGGATCATGCTCGAAAGCAGCATTTACGACTTCTCCGCTCGCGGCTGTCTCCTCCTGACGAGCAGCCGCTTCTGCGCGTTTCAACGCCCCGCGTGTTCCATGGGCCTTTCGCGTCCATCTCTTTCTGCTTTTACGCGTCTCCATGTTGCCCTCTGCGCGACCATCGTTCGCCACTGCTGCTGCTGGCGCGTCCGTCTCCTCCTGGCCTCCGGCTCGATCGCCGACGTCCATCGCGCGCTGGAGTTGCGCGTTTTGCGCCTCCGTCAGTGTCTCGATATTCTTGATGTGCTGCGTGACGACCGCTTTATTGTCACGCGGCAGCAGCACCTTGTAGCCCTTGGTTTCCTCGCTGACGCCGACAATGATGGCGCGCCCCGAGCGCTGCAGCAGCAAGTTCTTGCGCGGGTCTCTATACACGCTGCACTGGGAGCCAAAAACAACAATTCCACGCAGATCCGGCGTCTTGCCCGTCAGCACCTCGAGTGGTGACGCTCTCTTTGCGTTTGCTCGCGTAGGGCTCCGGTTGAGGATGTGAACGGCGTATAGTACCGCGTCTCCCCAGAACATCAGGGGCAGCGCGCAGGCAAACATCATGCTGCGCGCAAGGTTCAGCACTGTCCGGTGCATTCTTTCCGCCTTGCCGTTTGAGGCCTGATTTCGCGCCTCCGACACTTGGCGCGCGACGCCCGTGCGCTCGCAGAACAGGTCCACGTTGGCGTATTCTCTGCCGCCGTCCGTGCGGAGCACGTGGACCTTGAACCCGAAAAGCTTCTCGAAGTGGACGAGGAACGCCTCGAACTGCCTCGCCGCAGCGTCCTTCGTGCGCGCGAGGAAGACTCGGCAGTAGTTGCTCTTGTGACCAATGAAGTTCACAAGGTAACGATTGCCGAGTCGGTCCCGCGGCGTCATTGGACCCTTCAGGTCCGAACAGATGACGCCGCCGATGCGATCGATGGGCGAGTTCTTGCCGCTGTCTTGTTGGGACTGCGCGTTGCGCTTCTGCTTGCCTTCGAGGCACGACACGCACGCCATACGCTTGTTGTTGCTGAGTCGAATGCCCGATGCCGGATCGCGCGCCATGCGTTCGATCGTGTCGAACGCAACGTGGCCGAGTCTCTGGTGCCAGTGCAACAGCGAGGCTTCGTGCGGCTCATCGGCGTTGGTTTCCGTTGCATGCGCTTCGAGCGCCGCCATGATCGCGTCTCCGTTGCACCTTCCTTGTCGCGCGTGGCCTTCGTCACGACATACAGCACGTTGCTGTCGATTGTGACATCGAACGCGACCGCACCATCTCTGCACCGAGCGAGCGAGCGCCTTTCGCCGGAGTGCACTAGGGCAAATCCTTTGTTGGCGAGCTTGCCGTACGACACAATGTTCTTTGCCAGTCGCGGCGCCAAGTACACATCCGTGAGCGTCACTACCGCTTCAGCGCCGCGCGCAAGAACCTCGAGGCGCACGCTGCCGACACGCGTCAGGTGAAGCGACTCGCCGTCTGCCATTGCAATCTCGTGGCTGCAAGCCGTCGACTTGAGCAGCAGCGACTCGTCGTTGACAAGATGCCGGCTCGCGCCGCTATCGAGGATCCAGTCTCCTCGGTCGACGCCCGTGGCATCGGTCGCCGCAAGTACGAGGCCGCTCGTGCCGTCCGTGGCTCTTACTCCGTCGCTCGTCGTAAGCACGAAGCCGCATGAGTCGTCTATGGTTCGCGCCCCATCACTTACATTGGTCGCTGCGGCGTCCTTGCCGCGCGAGCCCTTCTTCCTCCTGTTGCGCTTCTTCGTGGTCGCTCTGCGCTTCTCGGTCAGTGCAAGGATCATGCTGGCGCCTCCGCCCTCCGCGGGTGTCTCGTCTTCGTGCACGACTCGCGCGCGACAGTTGGCTGCGATGTGGCCTGGTCGCCCCCATCGGTAGCACGTGATCGCGCCCTTGGGTTTGCCTTCCACGTGCGCGGCGACGACCTCACGACCCACCGCGCTGCTGCCGTGCTCAATGGACTGCGCGAAGTGCGCCAGCTCCTCAGCATGGCGCAGGTAGTCGAGTCGAGTGGTCTCATACTTGGAGCGCATCACGTTCACCAGCTCCGGCGAAGCGTGGTGGACGATGTTATCAAGAACAAGCGAGTCGGAACCACCGCGTGCCTCGCTGACGGCGACCATGTACAGGAAGTGCTCGGCCCAGGTGCGTCGTGCGTCCTTCTTTGCCATGATTAACTTCATCGCCTGGCTTGCAGTGATTGACGTCTTGAACGTGCGCAGGAGCTGCTCCATGATGTACTCCAGTGTGGGTGATTGCGTCCACCAGGTATCGACCTGCTTGTGATAGTACCTCTTAGCCGTGCTGGCGAGAAAGTGCCCAAGCAGGTCGACCTTGACGTCTTCGGTCCATCCGAAACCACACGACGCTTCCGCGAGGCTCACCGCGCGCAGAAACGTACGCCCCCGGTCAAAGAATCCGCTCCCGAGTCCGCGGTACAGCTCCGTACCATCGAACTTGCGTATGTTCAACTTCCGCTGGCTAGCGGACGGCATCCCGTAGCCGTTGAGGCCCGGTCGCACATAGGCTTGTGGCGGAGCGAATTGTTGCGGCGGAGGTAGCGCTGCATGCTCCTGCGGAGGTGGCGCAGACGCTGGTGCGCGCTGCTGCAGCTGCGGTGCTGCTCGCGCGCGAGGTGGCCTGAGCGATGCGAATCGCGACGCGCCAAGATCAGTCGCGCGCTGGTATCCACGTGACACCGGTGCCTTCTCCTCCGCTTCTCCGATCGCGTCTATCGTCATCGGTCGGTCACGCATGTTGGCGCCGAGTTTCGAGGCGAACAGTCCGCTCTCCACGGCCCCGAGCATGCGCTCCTCCTCGTCTCGCACTCTCTGCGACGACTCGAGGCTCGCCAGTCGATCGGTGAGTGCGGCGAGCGCGGCGAGGATCTTATCGTCTCGCTTCCCGCTCTCGCGAGCGGGTCCATCGTTGACGACTGCGGGTGCGGTAGGCGCACGCGCTGGCGAGCCGCGCCCAGGCGTGGCTCGCGGGACACCCCCTGGTGTCTTCGTAGTCGGTTCGGTGGTTGCGGCCATTGGGCTCATAACCTGTAGGCAAGATGCGTGTTGCGAGAAGGAAGCGTTAGGTGAACAATAAGATTCTGTTGTATTTCCTTACTAGTTCTCTATTCTCTGCCATGATCGCCAAAGCCCTCTGCTCCATTCATCCATCTCACACGCATTCTGGCTCTACTCGGGTCACTATCCTGCTTGTCACTCTGCGTCCACCATTTACGCACAGCGAGTTTGTGACATCAGGTTTCCAAATAAACCCCAAGTCACCGGCCGAACACTCCGATCACCGTTACGTACCCTTGCACCCATTTCCAACATTTCAACAGAAGCTCTACATCAGATGATGACAGGTGCATCAACATCGTACGTCCGCTCACAGCCACCTGCAGACATCATTCATGACGTGTGGAGCTGCATAGACGTTCGACCGTATCCTGCGCGAGTGCAGAACAGATATCGGCAGGGCCACACGTCCACTGTGATGGTCCCTGGCTCTTCCATCACCAATTTGTGGAATGCCTGGTCTGCATATCGTCAATGTACAGCAGATCACTCATCCAGTTCTTCGTCTTCTTGCTAACGTACAATTTGGTTGCACGCACGCAATGCGCTACGCCAAACGAGTTCTCGCCAATCGTTGGACCTTTCCAGCAAAAGTCTCCACCTTCTAACCATACCCACTACAGCGGCATTTGTCACGTTGCGGGCATCGTAGCCGTTCTGGCAGACCGAAGCGTGCCGGCAGTCTTCAATCCCACAGCCTTGTTCTTCACGTCCACGTAAGCGTACCGGAAGTATTCCATCCCACAATCTTGTCCTTGACCGTGATCTTGCCAGCAGTGAAGTGCCTAACCTGAGTGAAGGATGGAGCTGCAGGAAGACAACGGCTCCGTCTGCGACTCAGGGTAGATGCCACTGTTGACGCGGGTTTTAGCTTGTGCAGCGTCTGCTTTCTATCAGGTGGTGATCCATCAAATGACGGTTGTCCTTCGACACAATCGGCTGGGCTTGTAGGTGTTTTCGCGCTCGTGCTACACGTTTACCGGGTACCGCTATTCCACCAGACTGAGTGTCAAATAGATGGGGTCGTAGACCTACTGGAAGACCGTAGTCATGACCTCGTCCTACTTCTTTTGCTCTTCGACCACGATGCCATGGAGTGTGATGACGACGCGTGCTCCGTCCTTGCACATCTCTTCTCAACTCGCATCACGGTTTTCCATGTGAGCGTGGGTATCACGTTGTCAGTGCTGACAGTCAATGTATCCGGGCCATGATACAGTTTTGGCAAGTTCGATATTTCAGCCATGACAACACAATCAGCGAGTGAGGTGGTTTGTAGGATGTGCTTCGTTTGTTTGTAACAGTGCAGTATGCTCGATCAACTTCGATTGGTGTCGTCAAGTCTCCGTCGTTTGTCTCTGCAAAAGGGAAGGGGCCGGCTACGAACGAAATGTGTTCCAAGCGTTCACAAATGTCGCTGATTGGTTTCCGAACAAGATGGTGTATGTGACAGTGTCCGAGACACCCGCGTGCATGCCCTGAAATAGTACAGTGAGCAGGCTCGAAAGGATGAGTGGCCGCGCCGGTCCGGTGACCACGCTGGTCACGTGACGCAGGTCATTAGCGGACGCGATAATCAGGTCGATTAGTGGCAACAGAAGGGATGAAATGACGAAAAGCGGTGCCACCACAAATCATCACATAGGATCATCAAGCCAACCTTGACGTGCCAACTCGATCCATTCGCACCATGCGCCACAACCGTGCTGCAGCTTCTACTACAAAGAAGAGCACTAGAAGCTGGCACGATTCGCTGCTTTTCAAACGGGAGTCAAGGAGGGGGTACAGAAAAGTAGAAAAGGTTCTGAAAACGAGATACATTAACGAATGGTGATCCTTTCTCTAGCCTGCGTGTTCCACCTCTGACTCAAATTTTTCTCAGAGTGATACTTCGTACCGTGAGTCACACTACGCGTATAGTTCAAATCCACGTCGTTCGTCGCAATCTTGGTCGCACAGATCTTGGTCCAATCGATCTCGGTGGGGAGCCTCGTTGTCGTTTGAAGTAGAAGCTGGAAAACCCATGAGTCTACTACCGTGGAGATCCGACAATCTCAGGAACGATTATTGTCTACGAAGTGTTCCGACTATCGGAAGTGCATCAAGAACTTCGTTAGGACGGTTCTCCGAATGTGCCAGTAGGTCTCCGACTAACGGAAGACTGTCAAGAAGACTTTCGTTAGGACGGGTATCCGAATGTGCCAGTAGGTCTCCGACTAACGGAAGACTATCAAGAAGACTTTCGTTAGGACGTCCCTCTGATTGTGCTAGGAGCGCATCGAGGATTGGAAGGTCCTCGATAAGTTCGAGAACTTCGTTGGGATGCCCCTCTGAATGGGTCGAAACTTGTCCGTACGTTGTTGCAGTTGCGACAGCGGCGAGTACGACGGAAATGAGGAGTTTCATCTTTGTCGCGAAGTGTGGAGGTGTGGAGGCTGGGAAGGGTTTGGCAAGTTGCAGAATGATAAACAAGTACACATGCTCTTGGATCGGGCGTCCAGTTGAATTGGTCGAATCAGAAGCAGTTTCGTTTGTTACAGAGGATAAACTTCTACCACACTTTGGACGTCATCCTTGCTAAAGAAAACACATGGCTGTTGACGCTGATCGAGTCATGAAACGACCGGCAGGAGAAGACGAATCTCGCTGATCAATTCGTTGCAAATCGAGATGTCGCAGCTCTTGAACCTTGAGATCGACCGTGATGGATCAAAGAAGAACACTGACACGGTCCTCTCCATTCGGAAAGAGTCGTCTGCTCGACTCTTGCATCGTCTGGCATCTTCTGAGAGATTATACAGCAGATCGATCCAAAGTGTAAGAGTTCAGACGTCCGATCGGATCCATAGCTTACTGAAGTGGCCCGCAAAAGAGCGTTCAAACGCGACGCAGCGCGTTGACGATACACGACGCTATGAACACATACGAACGGTCGTTGGAAATGTCTTGCTTCTTGAACCTGCACAGATTCCTCATCATCTTCCACCGTGGCAAGGTCGACCACCAAAAAGGGACGTGCATCAGTAGGGTGTTCATAATCGGCCAACATGATTGTAAGCGCTCATCTTTTCGTTTCGTGGTGGTGTTCATCTGGACAGTCATCATACGAGCGAAACCGCTGTATACTGATAACGGTGTCACAGCACGTAGCTTGTACGGATGAGAAGCGAGGGAGGAGGTTGGAACTGGTGAACTGTAAGAGTATTGAGTCAATGATCTCCTGGACGATTGCAGATACCACAGATGCTCGGGATCTAGCAGGTCAGCACTTGTACGGAGATACACCTGCGACAGCTAGAAGAAAGATAGACCGATATAATGCAGACTACCAGACGAGAGAAAACGAGTCTGGTGGGATCAACGGACGGACGATGCTACGAACGAAATACGTGCAAGCCGGCACTACTCGCGGAGAACCGCCACTTCACTACCGCTACAGACTAGGCATATTGACCATGGTACGCGCATAAAGCACGCACAGTGCTTGAAATGTTCACAGCAAAGTTGACAAAGCTGTGCCTGCCGTTTCTATCGTGGATCGTCCCTGTCGATGTGATGTATTGCTACTTAACGTAGAGATGATAGTCAAGGAACCAGAGAAATACGGAGAAATGCTCAAACGATGAGCCAGTGCACGCAGAGGTATCGCAAGACTGCTGCAGTAAGTTTGGCTTCGGCGTGAACGGGCTAGCAGTGCGTCTTCTGTTCTAACATGATTTTCTGCCGATCCGGCGTGGGGTGGTCACAGGTCTGTTTCTTAGAATATCACGTTCAACATCACGCAGTCGTCTTTCGTGTTCATCCTTCAATTTACCTCCCCACCCACCATACTGTATGTACCGCTCGCCTTTTTCTGAAGGTGCCTCCGAAGACAATGACAAAACCTGAACAAGCGCCAATACAAGTCGCTAGTATTCGTGACGCGGAGCAGCTTGTCGGAACCGAATCCACACCTTCGATTGATGTCATGAGAGTGTGGTGGCTCTGACATGACTCGCCAGATTTGTCACCAATCACCGACGCGCCATCTTTGCTTCCACATCACCAGCAGTGTTCAAACGGCGAAACGAAGCTATAGGCAAGATGCGTGTTGCGAGAAGGAAGCGTTAGGTGAACAATAAGATTCTGTTGTATTTCCTTACTAGTTCTCTCTTCTCTGCCAAGATCGCCAAAGCCCTCTGCTCCATTCATCCATCTCACACGCATTCTGGCTCTACTCGGGTCACTATCCTGCTTGTCACTCTGCGTCCACCATTTACGCACAGCGAGTTTGTGACATCAGGTTTCCAAATAAACCCCAAGTCACCGGCCGAACACTCCGATCACCGTTACGTACCCTTGCACCCATTTCCAACATTCCAACACTCCTCCTCGGTCGTTACTTGCCCTCAAACCAGTTTTATTTCTTGAGCTTGCAAATGTCCTTGTCCCTGTGCTCCTCCATCCCTGAGCTCCTTGATCGCCCTTAATCGTCCTTGACCTTTTCTTAACCAATGCGCACGAGTGCGCGCAGTGTCGAGAGCTTCGTCGCGTCCAACGCCTTCGTGAGGAGGTCTGCGAGCATCTGCTCCGATCTGACGTAGCTCGCCGTGATGATGCCGCGACGCGAGTAGTCGCAAAGGAACTTAAGACGCACATCCACATGTTTTGCCTTCAGCGACGATGCCTCTCCCGCGATCTGCGCGATCGCCGCTTGGTTGTCCACCCACAACTGCATCGGAAGCGTGGGCTCCACGCCCACTTCGCACAACATCTCGCGCAGGCCGAGCAGCTCGCGCGCGACTTCACTCGCCGCAACAAATTCCGCCTCTATCGTCGACAGGGAGACGCCTCCCTGCTTCCGCGCACCCCAGCTGACGGCCATCCCGTTCAGCATCACGATGCCGCCCGTCATCGACTTCCGGTCCGTCTTGTCGGCGGCAAAGTCGGCGTCGCTAAACGCTTCTAGTCGCATCGCCGCACCTAAATTGTCTTCTGGGATCATCATGATCTTAAGCGCCGCCGTACCCTTGAGGTATCGCGCGATGCGTTTAGCTAACTTCCAGTCTGCTAGTCGAGGCGCATGGGCTCGTCTCGTGACCTTGTGCACCGCAAACGCTATGTCAGGGCGCGTGCAACGCGCCACCCAGAGCGGCGAGCCGACCAACGACTAAAACTGGCGCACAGTCGGTCCTATTTTCGCGCTTGGCGTCCCAAGAAGCTCCTCGTCGCCCTCCTCCAACTCGTAGCAGCTGTCGTCGATCGGCGTCCACGTCGAGTTGGCGTCAGCGAGTCCGTTGTCGCGTAAGAGGTCTCTTATGGCCTCCTCCTGATCGAGCGTGTACCCATTCTGACCGTTGTGCGTCACGCGCATTCCCAGGAACTTGCTGACACGCCCCAGGTCCTTGATCGACAACGACGCGAGGCTTGCAAAGAACCGCTCGACCGCCGCCGCGCTCGTCCCTGTCGCTAGAAGATCGTCGACATACACGCCGACCACGACAAGGTCGTCGCCGTCGCGCTTCCAGTAAAAACACATGTCGCTCTCACACCGCGTGAAACCGGCAGTAGAGAGCTTCGAGTGCAGCAGCTGGCTCTACAGCCGGCCTGCCTGCTTGAGCCCGTAGAGGCTCTTCCGCAGCTCCAGCACCAGCTCGCTCGTGTTCGAAACGCCTTGCGCTCGTAGCGTCTCCTTCGAGACTGGCATGCCGCGCGGCATCTGTAGATAGATGCGCAGGTGCGGCTCCTTGTCCGCTTTAACGTAGGCGTTGGGGATGTCACCGTGCTTGGCAGGCATTCCCCACGTAGCAGCAAGAGCCAGGATCAATTTGACCGTCTATAGGTCCATCACGGCAGCGAAGGTGAGCGTGTAGTCGATGCCAAGCACCTGTTCGTTGCCACACGCCACCAGTCGCGCTTTCAGCCGCTCGAGGTCGCCCTGTGCATCTGTCTTGGTCTTATAGACCCATTTTGTGTGCAGCGCATGCTGTCCTGCCGTTCGCCTTGTGATAGTCCATACGTCGTTGGCCTCGAGCGCGGCGATCTCCTCTTGCATCGCCTTCTTCCACCCTTCGCGCTTGCCGCTGCGCATCGCCTGTCCGTAGTTAAGCGGATCATGCTCGAAAGCAGCATTTACGACTTCTCCGCTCGCGGCTGTCTCCTCCTGACGAGCAGCCGCTTCTGCGCGTTTCAACGCCCCGCGTGTTCCATGGGCCTTTCGCGTCCATCTCTTTCTGCTTTTACGCGTCTCCATGTTGCCCTCTGCGCGACCATCGTTCGCCACTGCTGCTGCTGGCGCGTCCGTCTCCTCCTGGCCTCCGGCTCGATCGCCGACGTCCATCGCGCGCTGGAGTTGCGCGTTTTGCGCCTCCGTCAGTGTCTCGATATTCTTGATGTGCTGCGTGACGACCGCTTTATTGTCACGCGGCAGCAGCACCTTGTAGCCCTTGGTTTCCTCGCTGACGCCGACAATGATGGCGCGCCCCGAGCGCTGCAGCAGCAAGTTCTTGCGCGGGTCTCTATACACGCTGCACTGGGAGCCAAAAACAACAATTCCACGCAGATCCGGCGTCTTGCCCGTCAGCACCTCGAGTGGTGACGCTCTCTTTGCGTTTGCTCGCGTAGGGCTCCGGTTGAGGATGTGAACGGCGTATAGTACCGCGTCTCCCCAGAACATCAGGGGCAGCGCGCAGGCAAACATCATGCTGCGCGCAAGGTTCAGCACTGTCCGGTGCATTCTTTCCGCCTTGCCGTTTGAGGCCTGATTTCGCGCCTCCGACACTTGGCGCGCGACGCCCGTGCGCTCGCAGAACAGGTCCACGTTGGCGTATTCTCTGCCGCCGTCCGTGCGGAGCACGTGGACCTTGAACCCGAAAATCTTCTCGAAGTGGACGAGGAACGCCTCGAACTGCCTCGCCGCAGCGTCCTTCGTGCGCGCGAGGAAGACTCGGCAGTAGTTGCTCTTGTGACCAACGAAGTTCACAAGGTAACGATTGCCGAGTCGGTCCCGCGGCGTCATTGGACCCTTCAGGTCCGAACAGATGACGCCGCCGATGCGATCGATGGGCGAGTTCTTGCCGCTGTCTTGTTGGGACTGCGCGTTGCGCTTCTGCTTGCCTTCGAGGCACGACACGCACGCCATACGCTTGTTGTTGCTGAGTCGAATGCCCGATGCCGGATCGCGCGCCATGCGTTCGATCGTGTCGAACGCAACGTGGCCGAGTCTCTGGTGCCAGTGCAACAGCGAGGCTTCGTGCGGCTCATCGGCGTTGGTTTCCGTTGCATGCGCTTCGAGCGCCGCCATGATCGCGTCTCCGTTGCACCTTCCTTGTCGCGCGTGGCCTTCGTCACGACATACAGCACGTTGCTGTCGATTGTGACATCGAACGCGACCGCACCATCTCTGCACCGAGCGAGCGAGCGCCTTTCGCCGGAGTGCACTAGGGCAAATCCTTTGTTGGCGAGCTTGCCGTACGACACAATGTTCTTTGCCAGTCGCGGCGCCAAGTACACATCCGTGAGCGTCACTACCGCTTCAGCGCCGCGCGCAAGAACCTCGAGGCGCACGCTGCCGACACGCGTCAGGTGAAGCGACTCGCCGTCTGCCATTGCAATCTCGTGGCTGCAAGCCGTCGACTTGAGCAGCAGCGACTCGTCGTTGACAAGATGCCGGCTCGCGCCGCTATCGAGGATCCAGTCTCCTCGGTCGACGCCCGTGGCATCGGTCGCCGCAAGTACGAGGCCGCTCGTGCCGTCCGTGGCTCTTACTCCGTCGCTCGTCGTAAGCACGAAGCCGCATGAGTCGTCTATGGTTCGCGCCCCATCACTTACATTGGTCGCTGCGGCGTCCTTGCCGCGCGAGCCCTTCTTCCTCCTGTTGCGCTTCTTCGTGGTCGCTCTGCGCTTCTCGGTCAGTGCAAGGATCATGCTGGCGCCTCCGCCCTCCGCGGGTGTCTCGTCTTCGTGCACGACTCGCGCGCGACAGTTGGCTGCGATGTGGCCTGGTCGCCCCCATCGGTAGCACGTGATCGCGCCCTTGGGTTTGCCTTCCACGTGCGCGGCGACGACCTCACGACCCACCGCGCTGCTGCCGTGCTCAATGGACTGCGCGAAGTGCGCCAGCTCCTCAGCATGGCGCAGGTAGTCGAGTCGAGTGGTCTCATACTTGGAGCGCATCACGTTCACCAGCTCCGGCGAAGCGTGGTGGACGATGTTATCAAGAACAAGCGAGTCGGAACCACCGCGTGCCTCGCTGACGGCGACCATGTACAGGAAGTGCTCGGCCCAGGTGCGTCGTGCGTCCTTCTTTGCCATGATTAACTTCATCGCCTGGCTTGCAGTGATTGACGTCTTGAACGTGCGAAGGAGCTGCTCCATGATGTACTCCAGTGTGGGTGATTGCGTCCACCAGGTATCGACCTGCTTGTGATAGTACCTCTTAGCCGTGCTGGCGAGAAAGTGCCCAAGCAGGTCGACCTTGACGTCTTCGGTCCATCCGAAACCACACGACGCTTCCGCGAGGCTCACCGCGCGCAGAAACGTACGCCCCCGGTCAAAGAATCCGCTCCCGAGTCCGCGGTACAGCTCCGTACCATCGAACTTGCGTATGTTCAACTTCCGCTGGCTAGCGGACGGCATCCCGTAGCCGTTGAGGCCCGGTCGCACATAGGCTTGTGGCGGAGCGAATTGTTGCGGCGGAGGTAGCGCTGCATGCTCCTGCGGAGGTGGCGCAGACGCTGGTGCGCGCTGCTGCAGCTGCGGTGCTGCTCGCGCGCGAGGTGGCCTGAGCGATGCGAATCGCGACGCGCCAAGATCAGTCGCGCGCTGGTATCCACGTGACACCGGTGCCTTCTCCTCCGCTTCTCCGATCGCGTCTATCGTCATCGGTCGGTCACGCATGTTGGCGCCGAGTTTCGAGGCGAACAGTCCGCTCTCCACGGCCCCGAGCATGCGCTCCTCCTCGTCTCGCACTCTCTGCGACGACTCGAGGCTCGCCAGTCGATCGGTGAGTGCGGCGAGCGCGGCGAGGATCTTATCGTCTCGCTTCCCGCTCTCGCAAGCGGGTCCATCGTTGACGACTGCGGGTGCGGTAGGCGCACGCGCTGGCGAGCCGCGCCCAGGCGTGGCTCGCGGGACACCCCCTGGTGTCTTCGTAGTCGGTTCGGTGGTTGCGGCCATTGGGCTCATAACCTGTAGGCAAGATGCGTGTTGCGAGAAGGAAGCGTTAGGTGAACAATAAGATTCTGTTGTATTTCCTTACTAGTTCTCTATTCTCTGCCATGATCGCCAAAGCCCTCTGCTCCATTCATCCATCTCACACGCATTCTGGCTCTACTCGGGTCACTATCCTGCTTGTCACTCTGCGTCCACCATTTACGCACAGCGAGTTTGTGACATCAGGTTTCCAAATAAACCCCAAGTCACCGGCCGAACACTCCGATCACCGTTACGTACCCTTGCACCCATTTCCAACATTTCAACAGAAGCTCTACATCAGATGATGACAGGTGCATCAACATCGTACGTCCGCTCACAGCCACCTGCAGACAGCATTCATGACGTGTGGAGCTGCGTACACGTTCGACCGTATCCTGCGCGAGTGCAGAACAGATATCGGCAGGGCCACACGTCCACTGTGATGGTCCCTGGCTCTTCCATCACCAATGTGGAATGCCTGGTCTGCATATCGTCAATGTATAGCAGATCACGCATCTAGTTCTTCGTCTTCTTGCTAACGTACAATTTGGTTGCACGCACGCAATGCGCTACGCCAAACGAGTTCTCGCCAATCGTTGGACCTTTCCAGCAAAAGTCTCCACCATCTAACCATACCCACTACAGCGGCATTGTCACGTTGCGGGCATCGTAGCCGTTCTGGCAGACCGAAGCGTGCCGGCAGTCTTCAATCCCACAGCCTTGTTCTTCACGTCCACGTAAGCGTACCGGAAGTATTCCATCCCACAATCTTGCCCTTGACCGTGATCTTGCCAGCAGTGAAGTGCCTAACCTGAGTGAAGGATGGAGCTGCAGGAAGACAACGGCTCCGTCTGCGACTCAGGGTAGATGCCACTGTTGACGCGGGTTTTAGCTTGTGCAGCGTCTGCTTTCTATCAGGTGGTGATCCATCAAATGACGGTTGTCCTTCGGCACAATCGGCTGGGCTTGTAGGTGTTTTCGCGTTCGTGCTACACGTTTACCGGGTACCGCTATTCCACCAGACTGAGTGTCAAATAGATGGGGTCGTAGACCTACTGGAAGACCGTAGTCATGACCTCGTCCTACTTCTTTTGCTCTTCGACCACGATGCCATGGAGTGTGATGACGACGCGTGCTCCGTCCTTGCACATCTCTTCTCAACTCGCATCACGGTTTTCCATGTGAGCGTGGGTATCACGTTGTCAGTGCTGACAGTCAATGTATCCGGGCCATGATACAGTTTTGGCAAGTTCGATATTTCAGCCATGACAACACAATCAGCGAGTGAGGTGGTTTGTAGGATGCGCTTCGTTTGTTTGTAACAGTGCAGTATGCTCGATCAACTTCGATTGGTGTCGTCAAGTCTCCGTCGTTTGTCTCTGCAAAAGGGAAGGGGCCGGCTACGAACGAAATGTGTTCCAAGCGTTCACAAATGTCGCTGATTGGTTTCCGAACAAGATGGTGTATGTGACAGTGTCCGAGACACCCGCGTGCATGCCCTGAAATAGTACAGTGAGCAGGCTCGAAAGGATGAGTGGCCGCGCCGGTCCGGTGACCACGCTGGTCACGTGACGCAGGTCATTAGCGGACGCGATAATCAGGTCGATTAGTGGCAACAGAAGGGATGAAATGACGAAAAGCGGTGCCACCACAAATCATCACATAGGATCATCAAGCCAACCTTGACGTGCCAACTCGATCCATTCGCACCATGTGCCAGAACCGTGCTGCGGCTTCTACTACAAAGAAGAGCACTAGAAGCTGGCACGATTCGCTGCTTTTCAAACGGGAGTCAAGGAGGGGGTACAGAAAAGTAGAAAAGGTTCTGAAAACGAGATACATTAACGAATGGTGATCCTTTCTCTAGCCTGCGTGTTCCACCTCTGACTCAAATTTTTCTCAGAGTGATACTTCGTACCGTGAGTCACACTACGCGTATAGTTCAAATCCACGTCGTTCGTCGCAATCTTGGTCGCACAGATCTTGGTCCAATCGATCTCGGTGGGGAGCCTCGTTGTCGTTTGAAGTAGAAGCTGGAAAACCCATGAGTCTACTACCGTGGAGATCCGACAATCTCAGGAACGATTATTGTCTACGAAGTGTTCCGACTATCGGAAGTGCATCAAGAACTTCATTAGGACGGTTCTCCGAATGTGCCAGTAGGTCTCCGACTAACGGAAGACTGTCAAGAAGACTTTCGTTAGGACGGGTATCCGAATGTGCCAGTAGGTCTCCGACTAACGGAAGACTATCAAGAAGACTTTCGTTAGGACGTCCTTCCGAATGTGCCAGTAGGTCTCCGACTAACGGAAGACTATCAAGAAGACTTTCGTTAGGACGTCCCTCTGATTGTGCTAGGAGCGCATCGAGGATTGGAAGGTCCTCGATAAGTTCGAGAACTTCGTTGGGATGCCCCTCTGAATGGGTCGAAACTTGTCCGTACGTTGTTGCAGTTGCGACAGCGGCGAGTACGACGGAAATGAGGAGCTTCATCTTTGTCGCGAAGTGTGGAGGTGTGGAGGCTGGGAAGGGTTTGGCAAGTTGCAGAATGATAAACAAGTACACATGCTCTTGGATCGGGCGTCCAGTTGAATTGGTCGAATCAGAAGCAGTTTCGTTTGTTACAGAGGATAAACTTCTACCACACTTTGGACGTCATCCTTGCTAAAGAAAACGCATGGCTGTTGACGCTGATCGAGTCATGAAACGACCGGCAGGAGAAGACGAATCTCGCTGATCGATTCGTTGCACATCGAGATGTCGCAGCTCTTGAACCTTGAGATCGACCGTGATGGATCAAAGAAGAACACTGACACGGTCCTCTCCATTCGGAAAGAGTCGTCTGCTCGACTCTTGCATCGTCTGGCATCTTCTGAGAGATTATACAGCAGATCGATCCAAAGTGTAAGAGTTCAGACGTCCGATCGGATCCATAGCTTACTGAAGTGGCCCGCAAAAGAGCGTTCAAACGCGACGCAGCGCGTTGACGATACACGACGCTATGAACACATACGAACGGTCGTTGGAAATGTCTTGCTTCTTGAACCTGCACAGATTTCCCATCATCTTCCACCGTGGCAAGGTCGACCACCAAAAAGGGACGTGCATCAGTAGGGTGTTCATAATCGGCCAACATGATTGTAAGCGCTCATCTTTTCGTTTCGTGGTGGTGTTCATCTGGACAGTCATCATACGAGCGAAACCGCTGTATACTGATAACGGTGTCACAGCACGTAGCTTGTACGGATGAGAAGCGAGGGAGGAGGTTGGAACTGGTGAACTGTAAGAGTATTGAGTTAGTGATCTCCTGGACGATTGCAGATACCACAGATGCTCGGGATCTAGCAGGTCAGCACTTGTACGGAGATACACCTGCGACAGCTAGAAGAAAGATAGACCGATACAATGCAGACTACCAGACGAGAGAAAAAGAGTCTGGTGGGATCAACGGACGGACGATGCTACGAACGAAATACGTGCAAGCCGGCACTACTCGCGGAGAACCGCCACTTCACTACCGCTACAGACTAGGCATATTGACCATGGTACGCGCATAAAGCACGCACAGTGCTTGAAATGTTCACAGCAAAGTTGACAAAGCTGTGCCTGCCGTTTCTATCGTGGATCGTCCCTGTCCACGTGATGTATTGCTACTTAACGTAGAGATGATAGTCAAGGAACCAGAGAAATACGGAGAAATGCTCAAACGATGAGCCAGTGCACGCAAAGGTATCGCAAGACTGCTGCAGTAAGTTTGGCTTCGGCGTGAACGGGCTGGCAGTGCGTCTTCTGTTCTAACATGATTTTCGGCCGATCCGGGGTGGGGTGGTCACAGGTCTGTTTCTTAGAATATCACGTTCAACATCACGCAGTCGTCTTTCGTGTTCATCCTTCAATTTACCTCCCCACCCACCATACTGTATGTACCGCTCGCCTTTTTCTGAAGGTGCCTCCGAAGACAATGACAAAACCTGAACAAGCGCCAATACAAGTCGCTAGTATTCGTGACGCGGAGCAGCTTGTCGGAACCGAATCCACACCTTCGATTGATGTCATGAGAGTGTGGTGGCTCTGGCATGACTCGCCAGATTTGTCACCAATCACCGACGCGCCATCTTTACTTCCACGTCACCAGCAGTGTTCAAACGGCGAAACGAAGCTCTACATCAGATGATGACAGGTGCATCAAACAATCGTCCGTCCGCTCACAGCCACCTGCAGACATCATTCATGACGTGTGGAGCTGCGTAGACGTTCGACCGTATCCTGCGCGAGTGCAGAACAGATATCGGCAGGGCCACACGTCCACTGTGATGGTCCCTGGCTCTTCCATCACCAATGTGGAATGCCTGGTCTGCATATCGTCAATGTATAGCAGATCACGCATCTAGTTCTTCGTCTTCTTGCTAACGTACAATTTGGTTGCACGCACGCAATGCGCTACGCCAAACGAGTTCTCGCCAATCGTTGGACCTTTCCAGCAAAAGTCTCCACCTTCTAACCATACCCACTACAGCGGCATTTGTCACGTTGCGGGCATCGTAGCCGTTCTGGCAGACCGAAGCGTGCCGGCAGTCTTCAATCCCACAGCCTTGTTCTTCACGTCCACGTAAGCGTACCGGAAGTATTCCATCCCACAATCTTGCCCTTGACCGTGATCTTGCCAGCAGTGAAGTGCCTAACCTGAGTGAAGGATGGAGCTGCAGGAAGACAACGGCTCCGTCTGCGACTCAGGGTAGATGCCACTGTTGACGCGGGTTTTAGCTTGTGCAGCGTCTGCTTTCTATCAGGTGGTGATCCATCAAATGACGGTTGTCCTTCGGCACAATCGGCTGGGCTTGTAGGTGTTTTCGCGTTCGTGCTACACGTTTACCGGGTACCGCTATTCCACCAGACTGAGTGTCAAATAGATGGGGTCGTAGACCTACTGGAAGACCGTAGTCATGACCTCGTCCTACTTCTTTTGCTCTTCGACCACGATACCATGGAGTGTGATGACGACGCGTGCTCCGTCCTTGCACATCTCTTCTCAACTCGCATCAGGGTTTTTTCATGTGAGCGTGAGTATCACGTTGTCAGTGCTGACAGTCAATGTATCCGGGCCATGATGCAGTTTTGGCAAGTTCGATATTTCAGCCATGACAACACAATCAGCGAGTGAGGTGGTTTGTAGGATGTGCTTCGTTTGTTTGTAACAGTGCAGTATGCTCGATCAACTTCGATTGGTGTCGTCAAGTCTCCGTCGTTTGTCTCTGCAAAAGGGAAGGGGCCGGCTACGAACGAAATGTGTTCCAAGCGTTCACAAATGTCGCTGATTGGTTTCCGAACAAGATGGTGTATGTGACAGTGTCCGAGACACCCGCGTGCATGCCCTGAAATAGTACAGTGAGCAGGCTCGAAAGGATGAGTGGCCGCGCCGGTCCGGTGACCACGCTGGTCACGTGACGCAGGTCATTAGCGGACGCGATAATCAGGTCGATTAGTGGCAACAGAAGGGATGAAATGACGAAAAGCGGTGCCACCACAAATCATCACATAGGATCATCAAGCCAACCTTGACGTGCCAACTCGATCCATTCGCACCATGTGCCAGAACCGTGCTGCAGCTTCTACTACAAAGAAGAGCACTAGAAGCTGGCACGATTCGCTGCTTTTCAAACGGGAGTCAAGGAGGGGGTACAGAAAAGTAGAAAAGGTTCTGAAAACGAGATACATTAACGAATGGTGATCCTTTCTCTAGCCTGCGTGTTCCACCTCTGACTCAAATTTTTCTCAGAGTGATACTTCGTACCGTGAGTCACACTACGCGTATAGTTCAAATCCACGTCGTTCGTCGCAATCTTGGTCGCACAGATCTTGGTCCAATCGATCTCGGTGGGGAGCCTCGTTGTCGTTTGAAGTAGAAGCTGGAAAACCCATGAGTCTACTACCGTGGAGATCCGACAATCTCAGGAACGATTATTGTCTACGAAGTGTTCCGACTATCGGAAGTGCATCAAGAACTTCGTTAGGACGGTTCTCCAAATGTGCCAGTAGGTCTCCGACTAACGGAAGACTGTCAAGAAGACTTTCGTTAGGACGGGTATCCGAATGTGCCAGTAGGTCTCCGACTAACGGAAGACTATCAAGAAGACTTTCGTTAGGACGTCCTTCCGAATGTGCCAGTAGGTCTCCGACTAACGGAAGACTATCAAGAAGACTTTCGTTAGGACGTCCCTCCGAATGTGCCAGAAGGTCTCCGACTAACGGAAGACTGTCAAGAAGACTTTCGTTAGGAGGGTATGAATGGCCAGTAGGTCTCCGACTAACGAACGCTGTCAAAAAGACTTTCGTTAGGACGGGTATCCGAATGTGCCAGTAGGTCTCCGACTAACGGAAGACTATCAAGAAGACTTTCGTTAGGACGTCCCTCTGATTGTGCTAGGAGCGCATCGAGGATTGGAAGGTCCTCGATAAGTTCGAGAACTTCGTTGGGATGCCCCTCTGAATGGGTCGGAACTTGTCCGTACGTTGTTGCAGTTGCGACAGCGGCGAGTACGACGGAAATGAGGAGCTTCATCTTTGTCGCGAAGTGTGGAGGTGTGGAGGCTGGGAAGGGTTTGGCAAGTTGCAGAATGATAAACAAGTACACATGCTCTTGGATCGGGCGTCCAGTTGAATTGGTCGAATCAGAAGCAGTTTCGTTTGTTACAGAGGATAAACTTCTACCACACTTTGGACGTCATCCTTGCTAAAGAAAACGCATGGCTGTTGACGCTGATCGAGTCATGAAACGACCGGCAGGAGAAGACGAATCTCGCTGATCGATTCGTTGCACATCGAGATGTCGCAGCTCTTGAACCCTGAGATCGACCGTGATGGATCAAAGAAGAACACTGACACGGTCCTCTCCATTCGGAAAGAGTCGTCTGCTCGACTCTTGCATCGTCTGGCATCTTCTGAGAGATTATACAGCAGATCGGTCCAAAGTGTAAGAGTTCAGACGTCCGATCGGATCCATAGCTTACTGAAGTGGCCCGCAAAAGAGCGTTCAAACGCGACGCAGCATGTTGACGATACACGACGCTGTGAACACATACGAACGGTCGTTGGAAATGTCTTGCTTCTTGAACCTGCACAGATTTCCCATCATCTTCCACCGTGGCAAGGTCGACCACCAAAAACGGACGTGCATCAGTAGGGTGTTCATAATCGGCCAACATGATTGCAAGCGCTCATCTTTTCGTTTCATGGTGGTGTTCATCTGGACACTCATCATACGAGCGAAACCGCTGTATACTGATAACGGTGTCACAGCACGTAGCTTGTACGGATGAGAAGCGAGGGAGGAGGTTGAAACTGGTGAACTGTAAGAGTATTGAGTCAATGATCTCCTGGACGATTGCAGATACCACAGATGCTCGGGATCTAGCAGGTCAGCACTTGTACGGAGATACATCTGCGATAGCTAGAAGAAAGATAGACCGATACAATGCAGACTACCAGACGAGAGAAAAAGAGTCTGGTGGGATCAACGGACGGACGATGCTACGAACGAAATACGTGCAAGCCGGCACTACTCGCGGAGAACCTCCACTTCACTACCGCTACAGACTAGGCATATTGACCATGGTACGCGCATAAAGCACGCACAGTGCTTGAAATGTTCACAGCAAAGTTGACAAAGCTGTGCCTGCCGTTTCTATCGTGGATCGTCCCTGTCCACGTGATGTATTGCTACTTAACGTAGAGATGATAGTCAAGGAACCAGAGAAATACGGAGAAATGCTCAAACGATGAGCCAGTGCACGCAAAGGTATCGCAAGACTGCTGCAGTAAGTTTGGCTTCGGCGTGAACGGGCTAGCAGTGCGTCTTCTGTTCTAACATGATTTTCGGCCGATCCGGCGTGGGGTGGTCACAGGTCTGTTTCTTAGAATATCACGTTCAACATCACGCAGTCGTCTTTCGTGTTCATCCTTCAATTTACCTCCCCACCCACCATACTGTATGTACCGCTCGCCTTTTTCTGAAGGTGCCTCCGAAGACAATGACAAACCCTGAACAAGCGCCAATACAAGTCGCTAGTATTCGTGACGCGGAGCAGCTTGTCGGAACCGAATCCACACCTTCGATTGATGTCATGAGAATATGGTGGCTCTGGCATGACTCGCCAGATTTGTCACCAATCACCGACGCGCCATCTTTACTTCCACATCACCAGCAGTGTTCAAACGGCGAAACGAAGCTCTACATCAGATGATGACAGGTGCATCAACATCGTACGTCCGCTCACATCCACCTGCAGACAGCATTCATGACGTGTGGAGCTGCGTAGACGTTCGGTGTAACGGGGCACCCTGAAGCTTGTACTGGTGACAGTACAAGCTACTTATTCTGATAACAGAATAAGGCGGTGCCTCGTAACTTCACGTACACTCGTTCGTGCAGAGGAAGACGGTAAGAAGAAGCGAGTACTTGGTTAAAGTAAAATGTAGAACTGTATTTATAATAGTTAATGTCTGCAATAAATCACTATTTATCTTCATCTAACTATGTCTAAATACAAATGTGCATATCAGCTATCTGCTCACCACTCATTGCGTGCGCCTGTCGTGGCGCGTCTTCGTTGGTTGATATAATGGCCTATATCAACCAATTAGGAACTACTCGTAAGTGCTACAGAATATTTGTCCTTATGACAATATTCTGAGAATATAACTCTTATAGTTATATTCTATTAACAATTTCTTATAAATTGTTATGTAACGATTCACCCCGTTACATCACCCCCCTTAACCATCAGTCACTTTAGTGACTGATTGACTAAATGGATACTCGTCCCAAATCATTTGGGACAGGGTTTGCACTTGTTGGTCCGAGTCCACTTTCCAACATCTCATCGCATGGTTAACAAGCCCATGCGATGCGCGAGCAAGGCCGCCGAGAGCGCGTCCGCACGTCTCTGTGCGGACGCCGAAGCAGAAACCACAGCAACTGATGTCTCATCGGTTGCTGAAGCGACTCAGCCTGTGTCACTTGGTGATGCAGGCGCTGGTCATGAAGACACTCATGTCTTCACAGAGTATGAGCTCGGTGTCTCGTACTCTCCTGATACGGATGACGGATCCGTATCGACGGCGATTGAATCTAAGCCGCCTGCCAAGCGTGGCATGGACGATGCTTTGCGTCGCAGCATCTTTGGTTCATCTGATGAATCAGATGAACCATCGCCGAAGCGAAGGCGCTCGAGGTCGCGATACTCGGGCGCTAATAGTGGTGTCGGTTCTCCTATGGACACCACTTCGCAACGAGGTGCCAGTACTTCTGTCGGCACATCGCAGGAAGAGCGGGACCGCAATGTCTTGCGTCTCGCTCCAGAGAAGAAGGCATGGATGCCTCCCAAATCTGTCATGGATCACTTGTCGGCGACGACGAGTGATCGTTATCGAACACGATTGTTCGATTCGTCGAGGATTCATCACCTTGACCCCAGCGCGAAGAACTATCGCGATGAGAATGAATTCTTCATCGATGCTTTCTTCAGACATCGATGGTACAGTGGGAATCACAAACGTGATGGTCCCTCACTACTTCAGGCGTGGAACGCCTACATCCATAACCTCGAGGATGTAGGTCGTGACGCTTGGAACGACAAACTTATCAAAGCTCGTGATAAGTTTGAAAAGCGAACCCCGACAGGTGCACGCTACAAGCTGCATCGTCTGTCAAGGGAGAAAGGATTACCCTGCCTCTCTTGGGGAGACTCGTGCCCATGTTGTGTGAACAACTCTGCACGAGCACCTAAGGAGGCTTACCTCCCTAATAGCCCGTGGTGGCGCGTACGTGTCTCTACTGAGATGTACGAAGGGATTGACAACCTGAAATCCCTTTACGACCGTGCCGGGAAGACTTTCTCCGGCGGTCCTTCTGCGGCACAGGATGTGCCGCGTCGTACTGCTCAACCAGACCCAGTACGTCAACCATCAGTTGGGAGCGGGGCTCCCAAGAATCCCAGGACGGGGGATAGCCGCGCCACCGGACGAGGTAACTCGTCCGACGTCCGTTCACGTCGCGGTGGTTCAACAGCTGCTCAACTAGATAGCGCTGGCCACCGCGAGAGTCCTCTAATGGAGGTGGAGGAGGAGGGAAAACGCTCTCCACACGATCATGGGGATCCGTGTGTTCCCGAGAGCTTCTTTGATCGCGTAACGCAAGGGTTACGCGACGATCTCGAACATGAGCGGGATAGGCGTCTCCAGATGGTGGACACTGTCTCGAAGCATCGAGCTGAGTTTGCCTTTGCTCAGCTTGAGAACGAGAGATCTCTGACATCTCTTCGTGACGAGCTAAGGGTAGCTCGTGGGATTGTTGATCGGTCTCGGGCTGAGATAACTGCTCTTCAGACCCTTGTTGATGCCCACCATCGGGAGCACAAGGCTCTCTGCGAGATGCTTGAGCGCAAGGGCGTTCTTCATCGGAAGAAGCAGCGTACTGATGGTACGGCTTAAGCCGACCAACGTAAAACGTGGGATGCGTTCGCATCTTACGTGGTAACTCGATCGTGTATGCATTGCCTAGGCGGTGCAATACACGAAATGGGCCGATGTACTTGGGTAGTAGTTTACTGCTACCCAAGTTAGTCACTACATGCTTTGGTAGATTAACCGTAGACAGTAGGACTAAGTCACCTTTATTAAATAAAAGAGTGTTTGCCCTTCCATTCTTGTCAGCGTTTTGCTTTTGCTTATCCACCGCTTCGGCGATGGAGTCTTGCACAAAACGGACTACCGTTTCACGAGCCAGTATGAACTCATCTGATGACTCGTTAGCTTCAGTGTGCTGTGAGCGCACTGCAGCAACAACAACCTTTTCTTCAGTGAGGGCTTCCGCACTCTCACTGGGATCATTGTCTTCAGTGAGGGCTTCCGCACTCTCACTGGCATCATCTTCTTCGATATCGATGTTATCGATATCGGCATCAAACGCAATGACCTCTTCGTCAGAGCGTGATGAGCGTGAACCAAATCGGTTTTTGCTCGCGCGAGTCCCTCCCCCCTTAAACCAGAGTTACACTCTAGTAAGGTGGGTACACGCGGATGGCGTAAGCCATTCACGTAAAACGGTGTATGTGTCGTGGACGCATGCACCGAGTTGTTGATGGCAAACTCTACCATTGGCAAGAACTCACTCCAACTCTTAAAGGAGTGTACGTATCCTCGAAGTATCTCTTCAAGGACACGATTGGCACGTTCCGTCTGACCATCTGACTCTGGATGATCAGATGTTGACATCTTCAAGCGCGTTCCGAGTGATTTGAACACGGAACGCCAGAAATCAGCAGTGAATCGTGGATCTCTGTCTGATACGAGTTCACGGGGCAACCCATGAAGTCGGAAGATGGTGTCAATAAAGACACAAGCACAGCCACTTGCCGTGATTGTCTCTGGTACAGCCACAAGGTGTACCATTTTGCTGAATCTGTCAACAAATACGAGAATACCCGTATTCCCGCGTGCGTCTTTGGGTAACCCGAAGACGAAATCCATTGAGATGGATTCCCAGCACTCAGCCGGAACCGGTAGAGGCTGTAAAGGTGCACGCAGTGAAGGACTTGACTTCACTCGTTGGCAGACTTCGCATGCGCGAACATACTTTCGCACAAACTGATACTGGCGGGGCCAGTAAAAGTCTCGACTTACCGTGAGATATGTTTTCTCTCGGCCACGATGTCCTCCTATAGGAGCATCGTGATACTCGAACATGATCCGCAAACGCAGATCAGTATCATCTGGAATGACAACACGTGGTGTGTCACCAGAAACGGCTGTATAGTACAGTAAACCGTTACGAGTAGTGTATCGATCTGATGCAGATCGATACGCAGGACGACAATCGTTTCAACGATTCTCGAGATGGTTGGGAGAGATGTGACAACAACTTCACTATCTCACCATCTTGGGCGTATGCCCGCCTCACATCATCATACAACGTTGTAGATGGAACTGAGGACGTCATAACCGCAACAGTGACTGTCTCACTGTTGGGTTTCGCGACTGTTTCAAAGTCGGGACGACGTGAGAGTGCATCAGCGACGACATTAAGTCGTCCTGGTTTGTACTCGACCGTAAAGTTGTATTCTGCAAAGAATGACAACCACCGCGCCATTCGTTGTGAAAGGTGCGGGCTGTTCACTGCCGTGCGTAAGGACGCATGGTCAGTGTAAACAACGAAGGGTCTATCTCCTAATAGATAGACTCTGAACTTCGCGAGTGCATACTTCATGGCAAGGAGTTCCTTGTCATGCACTGGATAGTTCCGCTCAGCTGGTTGCAGCTGACGCGACTGATAGCAGACGACGCGTTCAACGCCTTCAAGGTCGTACTGCATTAATGCACAGCCGATTGCGAAATCGCTGGCATCACAGACCACATGAAATGGCCTGTCCTGATCGGCTATTGCTAGGACTGGGGATTGTATCAAGCTCTGCTTGATACCCTCAAAGGGCGTTGACATTCAGCGTTCCATAACCACCTCTCGTTCTTTTTCAACAAACGAGAGAGGTGTACAGTCATCTCGGCGTAATTGCGTGAATACTTATGCAAATACGCCGCTAGCTAAGGAATTTTCGAAGACCTTTGACATCGACCGGCACGGGCCAGTCGGTGATCGCCTTGATCTTTTCGGGATCAGGACGTACACCGTTCTTACCAACGATGCACCCAAGAAGTGGTATTTCGCTTGCTGCAAATATACACTTCTTGAGGTTTGCATACAATTGATGCTTTCGCATGATTGTAAGAACTTGTCGGACGTGGTACTTGTGAACCTCAACGTCCGACTTTCCATCCATAGCTCGACTATGGATGAATACGTCATCGAAATAACTCGGCGCGAATTCTCGTACTGGCCTCAACAGATGTGATACACACCTGTTGAACGTGGCAGGGGCATTACTGAGCCCTTGTGGCATTACTAGCCATTCCCAGAGCATGCCGCTAGGCGTGCTAACTGCGGTATAGGGTATATCCCGTTCCCGCATTAGGATTTGATAGAAGCCATCCATCAAATCCATGGACGAAAAGATGGTACTCTTTGACATACCATCAATGATTACGTCCTTCCTCGGTATCGGCGTCTGAGCCGGTACCGTTGCAGCGTTCAATTTGTTAAACGCGTGCACTATCCGCCACCCTCCTGTTGCTTTTCGCACACAGAAGGTCGGAGAGCTATGTGGGGAAGTTGATTCCCTCACATGGCCCGCTGCTAAACGATCGGCAAAGAACTTGTCGATCGCAAGTACTGTTCACGAGGCAGTGGCCACTGCTTCATGACACAGTACTTCGAGCCTGGTTTAAGCTCGACTTCGTGTCGAATACCTTTATCCTTCGGTAATTCGCACGGAACAGTTTCAGGGAATACATCCTTGAATTCAACCAAATCTTCATAGAGAGGATTTTCCTTGAGCGATTCCCATGATTGGGACTCATATCGCTCAATTCGTGTCTTTTCATCTAGGACACTCTCGTCCATAGATGAACTACTGAGAACTCTCTCGTTCTCAGTAAACACTGTTGCTGACCTTATGTCGGTTACATACTCGTCTTCAGCGACGAGTATGCAGATCTGCTTGACTTTGCCACTACGCAGATCACGCAAGAATCTTTTATGTTCGAGCGTTGGCAACTGAGTGATCTCCGAAGTTAACTTCGGAGGCGCAATCAGATCAAGTGTATAAGCGCCTACACATGATCCGTTATTGACTATGACATTCAATGTCTCTGTCATTTCCTGGGGACTTATTCCCTCAGGCTTCGAAGGACTTATTCCTTCGTCTTCCCGGGGACTTATTCCCGCGGGTTTCGGGGAACTTATTTCCGCCGTATTTGTAATCTTGGGACTTATTCCCTTTACTTCCTCTAGCTGGGGTTGCGCAACCACAGCGAGATCCTCTACGAAAGACTCTCCAGTCGATCTAGGATTATCGTTTCGCTTAACCTGAGCGATCGATTGTTTCTCTTCTAGATGTTCCCCCTCTAGGGATACATCTTTTGTCCCAGTCCACCCGACTTATTCGAGTGGTGGACCTTCGGCGCAGCCTGTGTTTCCTCACAGCCGCCGGAACTTTGCTCCGAAGTGTAACCGTTTGGTACACTAAGGTTTTGTGCAGTCGTACTAACGACCGTACCACAAGTGAGGCCATCGCACTCACTCGTAGTACATCCACACGCTTGTGGACGCTCCAAAACGTTCATCAGATGGCCATCTGATGAACAAGCGGCAGGCATCGTTACTGTCCGATGTTGCCAGTTTACCCGTGGTTCGTACCTTCTGAGCCACGGTATTCCCAGGATGACATCAAATTTGTCATCCAAAAATCCAATACGATAAAGTCATCGTCGTATTGGGTATCTTCTAGCGTATAGTGAATCTTCACTATACGCTTCATACGGTTACGGATGCGCCTGTCGCAAGACGTACCGTCATCCTCGTAGGAGGTGTGTCACATTCACTGAATTTAAAGTGACCATCTTCTAGCGATTGGCGTCGCACAAAATTGTTGGACGCCCCACAATCGACTAGAGCTCGAAGGGACAACTTATTCGTCACTTCGAGTTTCAAGGTAATGAGTGAGATCTCATTACCTAGAGCAGCAACGCACAACGTTTGTGTGTTGGGAGCAACCTTCATCAAGAGGCCTACAAATTCTCTTGACGTTGCTGGATCAGTAGGGTGCTCCGCACCTACTGATCCTGTCCGTTTTTTGACGGTCCATCCCGTTGTTGCGTCTTTGCACCAACTGCGGACCCTCGTCCCTGCCCCTTTCTCATGGGTGGACGGTCACTACGCCCAGTGTCGCGAGACACTGGACGAGGGGCACTACACTCGTAAGCGTAGTGTCCTGTCTTTTGACATCTGTTGCATCTCTGCAACTTCTTGTAGCCTGTAGAGCGAGTCCTTCTCGCTCTCTACATAACAGAGTTCCATCGGCTCTGGACCTCCGTTGTCATATCGTCTCGGTTGACGATATGATGTCGAGCTGGCGCGAGCCTGTCTCAGACTGAAGTCTTCCTGCTCCGCAATTGAAATGGCTTGTTCTAGTGAATCTAGTTCAAGCCGGAACAGGTGAGTCTTGACGGGACCATCCGCAAGACCCTGCATGAACACCGAAACCAACGTGTGTTCATCCACCGGATTGGAACTTATACAACTCGTGAGATGTCGTATATGTTGAGCGTAAGCGTGCACATCACGCTTACCCTGCTTGAGCTTCAAGAGTTCGGTTCGAGCTCTGAACTCAGCTCTAGGCGGTTCAAACGTTTGTCTGAGCCGCGACTTGAAGAACTTCCAACGACCCAAACGCATATGGGTCGTGCAGCTTGAGCCCCAGTGCCCAAGTCTTGGCACGTCCTGCCAGATTTGACTGGGCAAATGCAACTTGCATATCCCCGTCGTCGATGCGACGCGCCCTTATGGCGTCATCCAATTCGACGAACCATCTCAAGAGGGAGTCTTCTTCGACCCCCCTATACTTTGAGATGTCAATCTTCAAAGTCTCGGGCCGACGCGAGTGCATCGACCCGCCAGCAGCAGCAGCCTGCTGCTGTCTCAACAGTTCAAACTGTTGAGCACCTTGTTCTCTCAACAACTCTGCTTGTTGAGAACCTTGTTGGTGAAGCAAGGCTACTTTCTCGCGTTCTGCGTCAAGTTCATTTTGAATGAACTTGGCGATAGTAGCATGTTGGGCATCTCTATTGAGAGCCTCTAGCATGACGCTAACAGCATGGATGCCCATGGTCGAACCCATTCGTTCAACCGCATCCCATTCGACATCGCTCAAATGGGAGTAGCCGTCACGCGTAGCGTGAAAGCTTTGGTCATCTTCATCATCCAACATATTCATGTTGGATGTGAACGCGGTCCTTGGACGGACTACGAAGTGCTACCAGGTGTAACGGGGCACCCTGAAGCTTGTACTGGTGACAGTACAAGCTACTTATTCTGATAACAGAATAAGGCGGTGCCTCGTAACTTCACGTACACTCGTACGTGCAGAGGAAGACGGTAAGAAGAAGCGAGTACTTGGTTAGAGTAAAAAGTAGAACTGTATTTATAATAGTTAATGTCTGCAATAAATCACTATTTATCTTCATCTAACTATGTCTAAATACAAATGTGTAAATCAGTTATCTGCTCACCACTCATTGCGTGCGTCTGTCGTGGCGCGTGTTCGTTGGTTGATATAATGGCCTATATCAACCAATTAGGAACTACTTGAAAGTGCTACAGAATATTGTCCTTATGACAATATTCTGAGAATATAACTCTTATAGTTATATTCTATTAAAAATTTCTTATAAATTGTTATGTAACGATTCACCCCGTTACATTCGGCCGTATCCTGCGCGAGTGTAGAACAGATATCGGCAGCGCCACACGTCCACTGTGATGGTCCCTGGCTCTTCCATCACCAATGTGGAATGCCTGGTCTGCATATCGTCAATGTGTAGCAGATCACTCATCCAGTTCTTCGTCTTCTTGCTAACGTACAATTTCGTTGCACGCACGCAATGCGCTACGCCAAACGAGTTCTCGCCAATCGTTGGACCTTTCCAGCAAAAGTCTCCACCTTCTAACCATACCCACTACAGCGGCATTTGTCACGTTGCGGGCATCGTAGCCGTTCTGGCAGACCGAAGCGTGCCGGCAGTCTTCAATCCCACAGCCTTGTTCTTCACGTCCACGTAAGCGTACCGGAAGTATTCCATCCCACAATCTTGTCCTTGACCGTGATCTTGCCAGCAGTGAAGTGCCTAGCCTGAGTGAAGGATGGAGCTGCAGGAAGACAACGGCTCCGTCTGCGACTCAGGGTAGATGCCACTGTTGACGCGGGTTTTAGCTTGTGCAGCGTCTGCTTTCTATCAGGTGGTGATCCATCAAATGACGGTTGTCCTTCGACACAATCGGCTGGGCTTGTAGGTGTTTTCGCGTTCGTGCTACACGTTTACCGGGTACCGCTATTCCACCAGACTGAGTGTCAAATAGATGGGGTCGTAGACCTACTGGAAGACCGTAGTCATGACCTCGTCCTACTTCTTTTGCTCTTTGACCACGATGCCATGGAGTGTGATGGCGACGCGTGCTCCGTCCTTGCACATCTCTTCTCAACTCGCATCACGGTTTTTCCATGTGAGCGTGGGTATCTGTTGATGTTGATGTGCGCAGGCGAAGGCAAATTGTGAAGTGAATATATTTATGGTCCTTAGTTCGCAAACTTGCTTCGCTACCTCTAAGCCACTCATTTCCTATACTTAGACAAACTATATCAGTCCCACTGATTTAGCTAGACCAATGAACACCCTTCGATCTTCTCAAGATCTTCTAGAAGGTTCACTGGTTTATCTAGACCAATCAACACCCTTCGATCTTCTCAAGATCTTCCAGAAGGTTTAAGAAGATCTCCTTGTGACGTCACCCGATGACGTCATGCTGTGCTTCTTCTCAGCCAGTCCTTCTCGATTCTTCCAAACCTATCCATGAACATAAAAAGCAGTAGACGGTGCTATGTTAACACTCCCACTCACCGCTATTGCTAAATGCCCTTGGGTCCAATGCAGCTTGCTTGTATCAAATAGTTCAGTCGCTTGGTCCCCAGAGCCTTCGTTAGCATGTCGGCCAATTGGTTTATGGTGGAGATGTACTTGACCACGATGATATCGTGGGCCACATTCTCCCGGATGAAGTGGTGACGAATGTCAACGTGCTTGGTTCTGGCATTGTAGCCGGCATTGCTGGCAAGCCCAATTGCTCCTTGATTGTCTTCCCAGACCCACGTTGCTCCCACTTGCTCGTGACCTAGATCCTTAAGCAGCGCACGAACCCATAACACTTCCTGTGTACACAGGCTTAAAGCCATGTACTCTGCCTCAGCAGAGCTTAGAGCCACCGTGCGTTGATACTTGGACTTGTATATGGCTGGTGCGCCACCGATGATCACCATTATCCCTGACACGGAGCGTCGATCATCGATGTTGCTACCCCAGTCCGCGTCCGTATACACTGTAGCTGTTACTTCGCTAGCACTGCCGTCGTAGATTATCCCGTAGTCTCTTGTCGTCTTGAGATACCGAAGAACACGAATGGCTGCCTTCTAATGTTGCTGACCTGGATTCTCCAAAAACCTTGATAACTGCGTGATGACATACATCACATCTGGGCGCGTACATGTCGTGATGTATAGCAAACATCCGATCAGCGACCTGTACGGCTTTGACTGCATTTCTGCTCTATCGACATCCGTCGTTGGGGATTGCTTCTTTGACAGCTTCAGGCCGGACTCGCATGGGTTGACCACTGCCTTTGCGTCCTCTTGATTAAAACGGCTGGCCACACCATCGATGTATCGAGTCTGTCGAATCATCAGCTTACTGCAGTTGTGGTCATGATCAATCTCCACGCCAAGAATAAATTTAGCCTTGTCTAGTTCCTTCATACGAAATGATCTCTTGAGTGCTGTCTTGACCTCTTGAATCTCCCTGCTGGTCTTGGCGGCGATGATCATGTCGTCGACGTAGAGACAAACATAGACATAGTTGTCATCTTGATGCTTGACGTAGATACACTGATCTGCTCCGCTGCTACGAAATCCGATCTGTAAGAATACAGCATGGATTGTCTTGTTCCACGCACTTGCAGCCTGCTTGAGACCGTAGATTGCCTTGTCCAACTTGCACATCATCTTCTCCGCATTAGCTATGCCATTTGGCACTTCCATGTACACCTCTTCCTTGAGATCACTGTTCAAGAACGCCGTGTCTACGTCCAGCTGCTCAGTGACGTATCCCTTTGTCACCACCACAGCTAGCACAACCCTGATCGAGTTCATGTTTGCCACGGGAGAGTACGTCTCGAAGAAGTCGACACCGAATTTCTACTTGAACCCCTTTGCGACGAGTCGAGCTTTGTAGCGCACCACTTGTCCGTGTTCGTTTCGCTTCTTAGCAAATATCCATCTGCACCCGATTGGTCGAATGTCTTGCCGTTTTGGTACCAGTGTCCAGGACCCGTTATCGGCGTGCGCCTTGAGCTCCGCTTGCATCGCTTGAATCCACTTGCTGTTGTCTTCGCCTTTTAACGCTTGGCTGTATGTTGATGGAGCGTCGTCCGCCTCGCCAACGCTTGCAGCATAGGATAATACAGCCTCTGCAATGAGACCTTCGTCATCAATTCTTGCACGCTTTGGAGAAGGTGGTCCATCGCTACCTTCTGACGTGTCTTCACTGCTATTCCCATTCTCAAGCAGCAGCATTCTGTCTCGTGAGCGTCTTGTCCGATTTATCTCCGGCTGAAATACCAACCTGTCCTCCTGAAAAGCTTGTCTCGGAGCTTGATATCCCGTTATCTCATCGCCTCTTGGTTCTTGAGTACTTGAGGTATGATGATACCTGTTTCGAATGGAGCCGATTCTATCTCGTCCATCTCGACATCAGGAGCGCTTTCTTCGACATCTTTCATCGTCTCGTCTCCATCATACGGACGAACCACCGGAATCACTGCTTCATCAGTGTCCCTAATATACTTGACGACTGGTACTTTATCTGGCACCACCGTGTCGTATATGCCTTCAACTTCCCGCTCGTCCAGCTTTACGGAGCGCGATATGATAACCTTCGACCTTTCCAGATTGAACACCCTGTATCCCTTGGTGTTCTCCCCATATCCGAGGAACATACACCGGTAACTCTTTGTTTCGAGCTTCGTCCTCTTGGCGTCGTCAATGTGAGCATACCCTTGCGATCCAAACACACGCAAATGCTCAATACTCGGCTTCATCTTG
This sequence comes from Peronospora matthiolae, assembly GCA_921007115.2. NCBI lineage: Eukaryota > Oomycota > Peronosporomycetes > Peronosporales > Peronosporaceae > Peronospora > Peronospora matthiolae. Next base: position 401,407 of record CAKLBY020000339.1, read on the forward strand.
AAACCAACCTCGAACGGTGTTACGTCCGAATTTGCAGAGTTTGTGGATCTGTTGATCAAGTACACAGCCGTACTGACCGCCTCTGCCCACCACTGCATGTCGATACCCTTGTAGTACAGCATGCTCCTTGCCTTCTCCATGATAGTGCGATTCATGCGTTCCGCAACGCCGTTCTGTTGCGGACTATATGGTACTGTCCGCTGGTGCATGATACCATTACGGGCGCATATATGGGCAATCTTCTTGTTGACAAACTCCGTCCCGTTATCCGGACCGTATACACTTCAAGTGCTTGCCCCATTGATTCTCATAGAAAGCCTTGAACTCGCTAAGCCTTGCGGCCACCTCGCTCTTGTGCTTCATGAAGTACGCTGCCACAAATCTTGAGTAGTCGTCTACGAATGTCAATACGAATCGTGCACCACCCTTTGAGACCGTCTTCATCGGTCCCATCACGTCCGTGTGTACTAGTTCCAACACACGTGACGTCCTTGTTAGCGATTGAGACTGGAATGTATCGATCGTCAGCTTGCCCTTCATGCATCCACTACACAGCTTCTCGATGCCCTGCTTTACCGCCGGCATACCACTCGTAGCGCGCTGTGTCTTGTCCATACCAGATCTTCCGGGGTGTCCCAAGCGAGCGTGCCAAAGCTCCCACTCACTTTCAGCCCCTGCGTATTCTACAAGCCGGGCTTCTTCTTGTTCGCAATCCAGGAAGTACGCCTTGCCAATCTTCTTGCCGCTTGCAATCGCGCGCTTGGCACTCCAAATGATGCAGGACGAGCTTTGAAACTCCACTCTCATGCCTCGTCCTGCCAGTTTGCCAACGGACAGCAATCGTTTGTCAAGTCCTGGTATGTGCATGACATCGACCATCATGATCCGTCGACTGTCTAGACCTTTCAGCTTGACTGTTCCCACTCCAGCTACCTGCAGCTTCTTGCCATCAGCGATAGAGACTTGTTGACCAGTCTTCAACTCCTTGTACTCAAATAGATCGCTCCGATGTGGTGTCATGTGCGACGTAGCCCCGCTGTCGATAAGCCATTCTTCGCATTGCAACTCACCAGCAGCAAACACAGCACCTTCTTCCTCGCCATTGCTACGCTTCAGGCAGTCCCGCTTATAGTGTCCGACTAGACCACACTTAAAGCACTTGCCTTTAATTCCGGTGTTGGTTTTCCGTAGATAGTTTCCCTTGCGGCCGTTACCTTGGCCTCCCTTGAACCGTCTACAGTTGCTGCTTACAGGAAACGCCTTCTCCGTAGTCTCCTTCCTCTGCAATCGTTCATGCTCCTTGAGCAGCTTTTCCTTGACCTCGATGAGCGTAATGTCCTTGGAATTCTCTACAATTGACGAGATAAGCTCATAGTCCGTCGGAAGACTACTAAGCAGCACCACTAGCTGCCGAGAGTCATCGACTGGCTCTCCAAGTGTCTGGAGGCCGACAACAAGCTCGTCAAAAGCATCCAAGTGCTTCGACATGGTCGAACCATTCTCCATCTTGAACTCATGCAGACGACGTGTCATCTCGACACGATTGTGGAGCGTGGTGCGGTTGTAGAAGTCCCGCAAGATGACCCACGCGTGCATAGCTGTCGTCGCCGATCGTATCTTAGTCTGGTGCTGTAGCTCTATGCCTTGAGCGATGATACCCAGTGCCTTAGCGTCGTTGAACAGCCAGGCATCCGTCATCTCTTCTTCTTTCTTGATGACTTGAACGTGCACCAGCAGCCCCTTGCGCGCCAACGTCATGCGCATGTTATACTCCCAGTGGAAGTAGTTTCCACTACCCAGGAGGACTTCACACCGCTTGTTTGTCATGGTGGACGTGGTGGCTTGGCGGTTTGGAGCGCGTTGCGGCTGTTAACCTGTTGATGTTGATGTGCGCAGGCGAAGGCAAATTGTGAAGTGAATATATTTATGGTCCTTAGTTCGCAAACTTGCTTCGCTACCTCTAAGCCACTCATTTCCTATACTTAGACAAACTATATCAGTCCCACTGATTTAGCTAGACCAATGAACACCCTTCGATCTTCTCAAGATCTTCTAGAAGGTTCACTGGTTTATCTGGACCAATCAACACCCTTCGATCTTCTCAAGATCTTCCAGAAGGTTTAAGAAGATCTCCTTGTGACGTCACCCGATGACGTCATGCTGTGCTTCTTCTCAGCCAGTCCTTCTCGATTCTTCCAAACCTATCCATGAACATAAAAAGCAGTAGACGGTGCTATGTTAACAGTATCACGTTGTCAGTGCTGACAGTCAATGTATCCGGGCCATGATGCAGTTTTGACAAGGTCGATATTTCAGCCATGACAACACAATCAGCGAGTGAGGTGGTTTGTAAGATGCGCTTCGTTTGTTTGTAACAGTGCAGTATGCTCGATCAACTTCGATTGGTGTCGTCAAGTCTCCGTCGTTTGTCTCTGCAAAAGGGAAGGGGCCGGCTACGAACGAAATGTGTTCCAAGCGTTCACAAATGTCGCTGATTGGTTTCCGAACAAGATGGTGTATGTGACAGTGTCCGAGACACCCGCGTGCATGCCCTGAAATAGTACAGTGAGCAGGCTCGAAAGGATGAGTGGCCGCGCCGGTCCGGTGACCACGCTGGTCACGTGACGCAGGTCATTAGTGTAACGGGGTGAATCGTTACATAACAATTTATAAGAAATTGTTAATAGAATATAACTATAAGAGTTATATTCTCAGAATATTGTCATAAGGACAATATTCTGTAGCACTTCCAAGTAGTTCCTAATTGGTTGATATAGGCCATTATATCAACCAACGAAGACGCGCCACGACAGACGCACGCAATGAGTGGTGAGCAGATAACTGATTTACACATTTGTATTTAGACATAGTTAGATGAAGATAAATAGTGATTTATTGCAGACATTAACTATTATAAATACAGTTCTACTTTTTACTCTAACCAAGTACTCGCTTCTTCTTACCGTCTTCCTCTGCACGTACGAGTGTACGTGAAGTTACGAGGCACCGCCTTATTCTGTTATCAGAATAAGTAGCTTGTACTGTCACCAGTACAAGCTTCAGGGTGCCCCGTTACACCTGGTAGCACTTAGTAGTCCGTCCAAGGACCGCGTTCACATCCAACATGAATATGTTGGATGATGAAGATGACCAAAGCTTTCACGCTACGCGTGACGGCTACTCCCATTTGAGCGATGTCGAATGGGATGCGGTTGAACGAATGGGTTCGACCATGGGCATCCATGCTGTTAGCGTCATGCTAGAGGCTCTCAATAGAGATGCCCAACATGCTACTATCGCCAAGTTCATTCAAAATGAACTTGACGCAGAACGCGAGAAAGTAGCCTTGCTTCACCAACAAGGTTCTCAACAAGCAGAGTTGTTGAGAGAACAAGGTGCTCAACAGTTTGAACTGTTGAGACAGCAGCAGGCTGCTGCTGGCGGGTCGATGCACTCGCGTCGGCCCGAGACTTTGAAGATTGACATCTCAAAGTATAGGGGGGTCGAAGAAGACTCCCTCTTGAGATGGTTCGTCGAATTGGATGACGCCATAAGGGCGCGTCGCATCGACGACGGGGATATGCAAGTTGCATTTGCCCAGTCAAATCTGGCAGGACGTGCCAAGACTTGGGCACTGGGGCTCAAGCTGCACGACCCATATGCGTTTGGGTCGTTGGAAGTCTTCAAGTTGCGGCTCAGACAAACGTTTGAACCGCCTAGAGCTGAGTTCAGAGCTCGAACCGAACTCTTGAAGCTCAAGCAGGGTAAGCGTGATGTGCACGCTTACGCTCAACATATACGACATCTCACGAGTTGTATAAGTTCCAATCCGGTGGATGAACACACGTTGGTTTCGGTGTTCATGCAGGGTCTTGCGGATGGTCCCGTCAAGACTCACCTGTTCCGGCTTGAACTAGATTCACTAGAACAAGCCATTTCAATTGCGGAGCAGGAAGACTTCAGTCTGAGACAGGCTCGCGCCAGCTCGACATCATATCGTCAACCGAGACGATATGACAACGGAGGTCCAGAGCCGATGGAACTCTGTTATGTAGAGAGCGAGAAGGCTCGCTCTACAGGCTACAAGAAGTTGCAGAGATGCAACAGATGTCAAAAGACAGGACACTACGCTTACGAGTGTAGTGCCCCTCGTCCAGTGTCTCGCGACACTGGGCGTAGTGACCGTCCACCCATGAGAAAGGGGCAGGGACGAGGGTCCGCAGTTGGTGCAAAGACGCAACAACGGGATGGACCGTCAAAAAACGGACAGGATCAGTAGGTGCGGAGCACCCTACTGATCCAGCAACGTCAAGAGAATTTGTAGGCCTCTTGATGAAGGTTGCTCCCAACACACAGACATTGTGCGTTGCTGCTCTAGGTAATGAGATCTCACTCATTACCTTGAAACTCGAAGTGACGAATAAGTTGTCCCTTCGAGCTCTAGTCGATTGTGGGGCGTCCAACAATTTTGTGCGACGCCAATCGCTAGAAGATGGTCACTTTAAATTCAGTGAATGTGACACACCTCCTACGAGGATGACGGTACGTCTTGCGACAGGCGCATCCGTAACCGTCATGAAGCGTATAGTGAAGATTCACTATACGCTAGAAGATACCCAATACGACGATGACTTTATCGTATTGGATTTGGATGACAAATTTGATGTCATCCTTGGAATACCGTGGCTCAGAAGGTACGAACCACGGGTAAACTGGCAACATCGGACAGTAACGATGCCTGCCGCTTGTTCATCAGATGGCCATCTGATGAACGTTTTGGAGCGTCCACAAGCGTGTGGATGTACTACGAGTGAGTGCGATGGCCTCACTTGTGGTACGGTCGTTAGTACGACTGCACAAAACCTTAGTGTACCAAACGGTTACACTTCGGAGCAAAGTTCCGGCGGCTGTGAGGAAACACAGGCTGCGCCGAAGGTCCACCACTCGAATAAGTCGGGTGGACTGGGACAAAGATGTATCCCTAGAGGGGAACATCTAGAAGAGAAACAATCGATCGCTCAGGTTAAGCGAAACGATAATCCTAGATCGACTGGAGAGTCTTTCGTAGAGGATCTCGCTGTGGTTGCGCAACCCCAGCTAGAGGAAGTAAAGGGAATAAGTCCCAAGATTACAAATACGGCGGAAATAAGTTCCCCGAAACCCGCGGGAATAAGTCCCCGGGAAGACGAAGGAATAAGTCCTTCGAAGCCTGAGGGAATAAGTCCCCAGGAAATGACAGAGACATTGAATGTCATAGTCAATAACGGATCATGTGTAGGCGCTTATACACTTGATCTGATTGCGCCTCCGAAGTTAACTTCGGAGATCACTCAGTTGCCAACGCTCGAACATAAAAGATTCTTGCGTGATCTGCGTAGTGGCAAAGTCAAGCAGATCTGCATACTCGTCGCTGAAGACGAGTATGTAACCGACATAAGGTCAGCAACAGTGTTTACTGAGAACGAGAGAGTTCTCAGTAGTTCATCTATGGACGAGAGTGTCCTAGATGAAAAGACACGAATTGAGCGATATGAGTCCCAATCATGGGAATCGCTCAAGGAAAATCCTCTCTATGAAGATTTGGTTGAATTCAAGGATGTATTCCCTGAAACTGTTCCGTGCGAATTACCGAAGGATAAAGGTATTCGACACGAAGTCGAGCTTAAACCAGGCTCGAAGTACTGTGTCATGAAGCAGTGGCCACTGCCTCGTGAACAAGTACTTGCGATCGACAAGTTCTTTGCCGATCGTTTAGCAGCGGGCCATGTGAGGGAATCAACTTCCTCACATAGCTCTCCGACCTTCTGTGTGCGAAAAGCAACAGGAGGGTGGCGGATAGTGCACGCGTTTAACAAATTGAACGCTGCAACGGTACCGGCTCAGACGCCGATACCGAGGAAGGACGTAATCATTGATGGTATGTCAAAGAGTACCATCTTTTCGTCCATGGATTTGATGGATGGCTTCTATCAAATCCTAATGCGGGAACGGGATATACCCTATACCGCAGTTAGCACGCCTAGCGGCATGCTCTGGGAATGGCTAGTAATGCCACAAGGGCTCAGTAATGCCCCTGCCACGTTCAACAGGTGTGTATCACATCTGTTGAGGCCAGTACGAGAATTCGCGCCGAGTTATTTCGATGACGTATTCATCCATAGTCGAGCTATGGATGGAAAGTCGGACGTTGAGGTTCACAAGTACCACGTCCGACAAGTTCTTACAATCATGCGAAAGCATCAATTGTATGCAAACCTCAAGAAGTGTATATTTGCAGCAAGCGAAATACCACTTCTTGGGTGCATCGTTGGTAAGAACGGTGTACGTCCTGATCCCGAAAAGATCAAGGCGATCACCGACTGGCCCGTGCCGGTCGATGTCAAAGGTCTTCGAAAATTCCTTGGGCTAGCGGCGTATTTGCATAAGTATTCACGCAATTACGCCGAGATGACTGTACACCTCTCTCGTTTGTTGAAAAAGAACGAGAGGTGGTTATGGAACGCTGAATGTCAACGCTCCTTTGAGGGTATCAAGCAGAGCTTGATACAATCCCCAGTCCTAGCAATAGCCGATCAGGACAGGCCATTTCATGTGGTCTGTGATGCCAGCGATTTCGCAATCGGCTGTGCATTAATGCAGTACGACCTTGAAGGCGTTGAACGCGTCGTCTGCTATCAGTCGCGTCAGCTGCAACCAGCTGAGCGGAACTATCCAGTGCATGACAAGGAACTCCTTGCCATGAAGTATGCACTCGCGAAGTTCAGAGTCTATCTATTAGGAGATAGACCCTTCGTTGTTTACACTGACCATGCGTCCTTACGCACGGCAGTGAACAGCCCGCACCTTTCACAACGAATGGCGCGGTGGTTGTCATTCTTTGCAGAATACAACTTTACGGTCGAGTACAAACCAGGACGACTTAATGTCGTCGCTGATGCGCTCTCACGTCGTCCCGACTTTGAAACAGTCGCGAAACCCAACAGTGAGACAGTCACTGTTGCGGTTATGACGTCCTCAGTTCCATCTACAACGTTGTATGATGATGTGAGGCGGGCATACGCCCAAGATGGTGAGATAGTGAAGTTGTTGTCACATCTCTCCCAACCATCTCGAGAATCGTTGAAACGATTGTCGTCTGCGTATCGATCTGCATCAGATCGATACACTACTCGTAACGGTTTACTGTACTATACAGCCGTTTCTGGTGACACACCACGTGTTGTCATTCCAGATGATACTGATCTGCGTTTGCGGATCATGTTCGAGTATCACGATGCTCCTATAGGAGGACATCGTGGCCGAGAGAAAACATATCTCACGGTAAGTCGAGACTTTTACTGGCCCCGCCAGTATCAGTTTGTGCGAAAGTATGTTCGCGCATGCGAAGTCTGCCAACGAGTGAAGTCAAGTCCTTCACTGCGTGCACCTTTACAGCCTCTACCGGTTCCGGCTGAGTGCTGGGAATCCATCTCAATGGATTTCGTCTTCGGGTTACCCAAAGACGCACGCGGGAATACGGGTATTCTCGTATTTGTTGACAGATTCAGCAAAATGGTACACCTTGTGGCTGTACCAGAGACAATCACGGCAAGTGGCTGTGCTTGTGTCTTTATTGACACCATCTTCCGACTTCATGGGTTGCCCCGTGAACTCGTATCAGACAGAGATCCACGATTCACTGCTGATTTCTGGCGTTCCGTGTTCAAATCACTCGGAACGCGCTTGAAGATGTCAACATCTGATCATCCAGAGTCAGATGGTCAGACGGAACGTGCCAATCGTGTCCTTGAAGAGATACTTCGAGGATACGTACACTCCTTTAAGAGTTGGAGTGAGTTTTTGCCGATGGTAGAGTTTGCCATCAACAACTCGGTGCATGCGTCCACGACACATACACCGTTTTACGTGAATGGCTTGCGCCATCCGCGTGTACCCACCTTACTAGAGTGTAACTCTGGTTTAAGGGGGAGGGACTCGCGCGAGCAAAAACCGATTTGGTTCACGCTCATCACGCTCTGACGAAGAAGTCATTGCGTTTGATGCCGATATCGATAACATCGATATCGAAGAAGATGATGCCAGTGAGAGTGCGGAAGCCCTCACTGAAGACAATGATCCCAGTGAGAGTGCGGAAGCCCTCACTGAAGAAAAGGTTGTTGTCGCTGCAGTGCGCTCACAGCACACTGAAGCTAACGAGTCATCAGATGAGTTCATACTGGCTCGTGAAACGGTAGTCCGTTTTGTGCAAGACTCCATCGCCGAAGCGGTGGATAAGCAAAAGCAAAACGCTGACAAGAATGGAAGGGCAAACACTCTTTTATTTAATAAAGGTGACTTAGTCCTACTGTCTACGGTTAATCTACCAAAGCATGTAGTGACTAACTTGGGTAGCAGTAAACTACTACCCAAGTACATTGGCCCATTTCGTGTATTGCACCGCCTAGGCAATGCATACACGATCGAGTTACCACGTAAGATGCGAACGCATCCCACGTTTTACGTTGGTCGGCTTAAGCCGTACCATCAGTACGCTGCTTCTTCCAATGAAGAACGCCCTTGCGCTCAAGCATCTCGCAGAGAGCCTTGTGCTCCCGATGGTGGGCATCAACAAGGGTCTGAAGAGCAGTTATCTCAGCCCGAGACCGATCAACAATCCCACGAGCTACCCTTAGCTCGTCACGAAGAGATGTCAGAGATCTCTCGTTCTCAAGCTGAGCAAAGGCAAACTCAGCTCGATGCTTCGAGGCAGTGTCCACCATCTGGAGACGCCTATTCCGCTCATGCTCGAGATCGTCGCGTAACCCTTGCGTTACGCGATCAAAGAAGCTCTCGGGAACACACCGATCCACATGATCGTGTGGAGAGCGTCTTTCCTCCTCCTCCACCTCCATTAGAGGACTCTCGCGGTGGCCAGCGCTATCTAGTTGAGCAGCTGTTGAACCACCGCGACGTGAACGGACGTCGGACGAGTTACCTCGTCCGGTGGCGCGGCTATCCCCCGTCCTGGGATTCTTGGGAGCCCCGCTCCCAATTGATGGTTGACGTACTGGGTCTGGTCGAGCAGTACGACGCGACACATCCTGTGCCGCAGAAGGACCGCCGGAGAAAGTCTTCCCGGCACGGTCGTAAAGGGATTTCAGGTTGTCAATCCCTTCGTACATCTCAGTAGAGACACGTACGCGCCACCACGGGCTGGTAAGGAGGTAAGCCTCCTTAGGTGCTCGTGCAGAGTTGTTCACACAACATGGGCACGAGTCTCCCCAAGAGAGGCAGGGTAATCCTTTCTCCCTTGACAGACGATGCAGCTTATAGCGTGCACCTGTCGGGGTTCGCTTTTCAAACTTATCACGAGCTTTGATAAGTTTGTCGTTCCAAGCGTCACGACCTACATCCTCGAGATTATGGATGTAGGCGTTCCACGCCTGAAGTAGTGAGGGACCATCACGTTTGTGATTCCCACTGTACCATCGATGTCTGAAGAAAGCATCGATGAAGAACTTCATGTTCAGCGCGATAGTCTTTCGCGCTGGGGTCAAGGTGATGAATCCTCGACGAATCGAACAATCGTGTTCGATAACGATCACTCGTCGTCGCCGACAAGTGATCCATGACAGATTTAGGAGGCATCCATGCCTTCTTTTCTGGAGCGAGACGCAACACATTGCGGTCCCGCTCTTCCTGCGACGTGCCGACAGAAGTACTGGCACCTCGCTGTGAAGTGGTGTCCATTGGAGAAACGAAACCACTATTAGCGCCCGAGTCTCGCGACCTCGAGCGCCTTCGCTTCGGCGATGGTTCATCTGACTCATCAGATGAACCAAAGATGCTGCGACGCAAAGCATCGTCCATGCCACGCTTGGCAGGCGGCTTGGATTCAATTGCCGTCGATACGGATCCGTCATCCGTATCAGGAGAGTACGAGACACCGAGCTCGTACTCTGTGAAGACACGAGTGTCTTCATGACCAGCGCCTGCATCACCAGGTGATACAGGCTGAGTCGCTTCAGCAACCGATGGGACATCAGTTGCTGTAGTTTCTGCTTCGGCGTCCGCACAGAGACGTGCAGACGCGCTCTCGGCGGCCTTGCTCGCGCATCGCATGGGCTTGTTTACCATGCGATGAGATGTTGGAAAGTGGACGCGGACCAACAAGTGCAAACCCCGTCCCAAATGATTTGGGACGAGTATCCATTTAGTCAATCAGTCACTAAAGTGACTGATGGTTAAGGGGGGGGTGATGTAACGGGGTGAATCGTTACATAACAATTTATAAGAAATTTTTAATAGAATATAACTATAAGAGTTATATTCTCAGAATATTGTCATAAGGACAATATTCTGTAGCACTTCCAAGTAGTTCCTAATTGGTTGATATAGGCCATTATATCAACCAACGAAGACGCGCCACGACAGACGCACGCAATGAGTGGTGAGCAGATAACTGATTTACACATTTGTATTTAGACATAGTTAGATGAAGATAAATAGTGATTTATTGCAGACATTAACTATTATAAATACAGTTCTACTTTTTACTCTAACCAAGTACTCGCTTCTTCTTACCGTCTTCCTCTGCACGTACGAGTGTACGTGAAGTTACGAGGCACCGCCTTATTCTGTTATCAGAATAAGTAGCTTGTACTGTCACCAGTACAAGCTTCAGGGTGCCCCGTTACAATTAGCGGACGCGATAATCAGGTCGATTAGTGGCAACAGAAGGGATGAAATGACGAAAAGCGGTGCCACCACAAATCATCACATAGGATCATCAAGCCAACCTTGACGTGCCAACTCGATCCATTCGCACCATGTGCCACAACCGTGCTGCAGCTTCTACTACAAAGAAGAGCACTAGAAGCTGGCACGATTCGCTGCTTTTCAAACGGGAGTCAAGGAGGGGGTACAGAAAAGTAGAAAAGGTTCTGAAAACGAGATACATAACGAATGGTGATCCTTTCTCTAGCCTGCGTGTTCCACCTCTGACTCAAATTTTTTCTCAGAGTGATACTTCGTACCGTGAGTCACACTACGCGTATAGTTCAAATCCACGTCGTTCGTCGCAATCTTGGTCGCACAGATCTTGGTCCAATCGATCTCGGTGGGGAGCCTCGTTGTCGTTTGAAGTAGAAGCTGGAAAACCCATGAGTCTACTACCGTGGAGATCCGACAATCTCAGGAACGATTATTGTCCACGAAGTGTTCCGACTATCGGAAGTGCATCAAGAACTTCATTAGGACGGTTCTCCGAATGTGCCAGTAGGTCTCCGACTAACGGAACGCTGTCAAGAAGACTTTCGTTAGGACGGGTATCCGAATGTGCCAGTAGGTCTCCGACTAACGGAAGACTACCAAGAAGACTTTCGTTAGGACGTCCCTCCGAATGTGCCAGAAGGTCTCCGACTAACGGAACGCTGTCAAGAAGACTTTCGTTAGGACGGGTATCCGAATGTGCCAGTAGGTCTCCGACTAACGGAACGCTGTCAAGAAGACTTTCGTTAGGACGTCCTTCCGAATGTGCCAGTAGGTCTCCGACTAACTGAAGACTACCGAGAAGACTTTCGTTAGGACGTCCCTCTGAATGTGCTAGGAGTGCATCGAGGATTGGAAGGTCCTCGATAAGTTCGAGAACTTCGTTGGGATGCCCCTCTGAATGGGTCGGAACTTGTCCGTACGTTGTTGCAGTTGCGACAGCGGCGAGTACGACGGAAATGAGGAGTTTCATCTTTGTCGCGAAGTGTGGAGGTGTGGAGGCTGGGAAGGGTTTGGCAAGTTGCAGAATGATAAACAAGTACACATGCTCTTGGATCGGGCGTCCAGTTGAATTGGTCGAATCAGAAGCAGTTTCGTTTGTTACAGAGGATAAACTTCTACCACACTTTGGACGTCATCCTTGCTAAAGAAAACGCATGGCTGTTGATGCTGATCGAGTCATGAAACGACCGGCAGGAGAAGACGAATCTCGCTGATCAATTCGTTGCAAATCGAGATGTCGCAGCTCTTGAACCTTGAGATCGACCGTGATGGATCAAAGAAGAACACTGACTCGGTCCTCTCCATTCGGAAAGAGTCGTCTGCTCGACTCTTGCATCGTCTGGCATCTTCTGAGAGATTATACAGCAGATCGATCCAAAGTGTAAGAGTTCAGACGTCCGATCGGATCCATAGCTTACTGAAGTGGCCCGCAAAAGAGCGTTCAAACGCGACGCAGCATGTTGACGATACACGACACTATGAACACATACGAACGGTCGTTGGAAATGTCTTGCTTCTTGAACCTGCACAGATTCCTCATCATCTTCCACCGTGGCAAGGTCGACCACCAAAAAGGGACGTGCATCAGTAGGGTGTTCATAATCGGCCAACATGATTGTAAGCGCTCATCTTTTCGTTTCATGGTGATGTTCATCTGGACAGTCATCATACGAGCGAAACCGCTGCATACTGATGACGGCGTCACAGCACGTAGCTTGTACGGATGAGAAGCGAGGGAGGAGGTTGAAACTGGTGAACTGTAAGAGTATTGAGTCAATGATCTCCTGGACGATTGCAGATACCACAGATGCTCGGGATCTAGCAGGTCAGCACTTGTACGGAGATACACCTGCGACAGCTAGAAGAAAGATAGACCGATATAATGCAGACTACCAGACGAGAGAAAACGAGTCTGGTGGGATCAACGGACGGACGATGCTACGAACGAAATACGTGCAAGCCGGCACTACTCGCGGAGAACCGCCACTTCACTACCGCTACAGACTAGGCATATTGACCATGGTACGCGCATAAAGCACGCACAGTGCTTGAAATGTTCACAGCAAAGTTGACAAAGCTGTGCCTGCCGTTTCTATCGTGGATCGTCCCTGTCCACGTGATGTATTGCTACTTAACGTAGAGATGATAGTCAAGGAACCAGAGAAATACGGAGAAATGCTCAAACGATGAGCCAGTGCACGCAAAGGTATCGCAAGACTGCTGCAGTAAGTTTGGCTTCGGCGTGAACGGGCTAGCAGTGCGTCTTCTGTTCTAACATGATTTTCGGCCGATCCGGCGTGGGGTGGTCACAGGTCTGTTTCTTAGAATATCACGTTCAACATCACGCAGTCGTCTTTCGTGTTCATCCTTCAATTTACCTCCCCACCCACCATACTGTATGTACCGCTCGCCTTTTTCTGAAGGTGCCTCCGAAGACAATGACAAACCCTGAACAAGCGCCAATACAAGTCGCTAGTATTCGTGACGCGGAGCAGCTTGTCGGAACCGAATCCACACCTTCGATTGATGTCATGAGAGTGTGGTGGCTCTGACATGACTCGCCAGATTTGTCACCAATCACCGACGCGCCATCTTTGCTTCCACATCACCAGCAGTGTTCAAACGGCGAAACGAAGCTATAGGCAAGATGCGTGTTGCGAGAAGGAAGCGTTAGGTGAACAATAAGATTCTGTTGTATTTCCTTACTAGTTCTCTCTTCTCTGCCAAGATCGCCAAAGCCCTCTGCTCCATTCATCCATCTCACACGCATTCTGGCTCTACTCGGGTCACTATCCTGCTTGTCACTCTGCGTCCACCATTTACGCACAGCGAGTTTGTGACATCAGGTTTCCAAATAAACCCCAAGTCACCGGCCGAACACTCCGATCACCGTTACGTACCCTTGCACCCATTTCCAACATTCCAACACTCCTCCTCGGTCGTTACTTGCCCTCAAACCAGTTTTATTTCTTGAGCTTGCAAATGTCCTTGTCCCTGTGCTCCTCCATCCCTGAGCTCCTTGATCGCCCTTAATCGTCCTTGACCTTTTCTTAACCAATGCGCACGAGTGCGCGCAGTGTCGAGAGCTTCGTTGCGTCCAACGCCTTCGTGAGGAGGTCTGCGAGCATCTGCTCCGATCTGACGTAGCTCGCCGTGATGATGCCGCGACGCGAGTAGTCGCAAAGGAACTTAAGACGCACATCCACATGTTTTTCCTTCAGCGACGATGCCTCTCCCGCGATCTGCGCGATCGCCGCTTGGTTGTCCACCCACAACTGCATCGGAAGCGTGGGCTCCACGCCCACTTCGCACAACATCTCGCGCAGGCCGAGCAGCTCGCGCGCGACTTCACTCGCCGCAACAAATTCCGCCTCTATCGTCGACAGGGAGACGCCTCCCTGCTTCCGCGCACCCCAGCTGACGGCCATCCCGTTCAGCATCACGATGCCGCCCGTCATCGACTTCCGGTCCGTCTTGTCGGCGGCAAAGTCGGCGTCGCTAAACGCTTCTAGTCGCATCGCCGCACCTAAATTTTCTTCTGGGATCATCATGATCTTAAGCGCCACCGTACCCTTGAGGTATCGCGCGATGCGTTTAGCTAACTTCCAGTCTGCTAGTCGAGGCGCATGGGCTCGTCTCGTGACCTTGTGCACCGCAAACGCTATGTCAGGGCGCGTGCAACGCGCCACCCAGAGCGGCGAGCCGACCAACGACTAAAACTGGCGCACAGTCGGTCCTATTTTCGCGCTTGGCGTCCCAAGAAGCTCCTCGTCGCCCTCCTTCAACTCGTAGCAGCTGTCGTCGATCGGCGTCCACGTCGAGTTGGCGTCAGCGAGTCCGTTGTCGCGTAAGAGGTCTCTTATGGCCTCCTCCTGATCGAGCGTGTACCCATTCTGACCGTTGTGCGTCACGCGCATTCCCAGGAACTTGCTGACACGCCCCAGGTCCTTGATCGACAACGACGCGAGGCTTGCAAAGAACCGCTCGACCGCCGCCGCGCTCGTCCCTGTCGCTAGAAGATCGTCGACATACACGCCGACCACGACAAGGTCGTCGCCGTCGCGCTTCCAGTAAAAACACATGTCGCTCTCACACCGCGTGAAACCGGCAGTAGAGAGCTTCGAGTGCAGCAGCTGGCTCTACAGCCGGCCTGCCTGCTTGAGCCCGTAGAGGCTCTTCCGCAGCTCCAGCACCAGCTCGCTCGTGTTCGAAACGCCTTGCGCTCGTAGCGTCTCCTTCGAGACTGGCATGCCGCGCGGCATCTGTAGATAGATGCGCAGGTGCGGCTCCTTGTCCGCTTTAACGTAGGCGTTGGGGATGTCACCGTGCTTGGCAGGCATTCCCCACGTAGCAGCAAGAGCCAGGATCAATTTGACCGTCTATAGGTCCATCACGGCAGCGAAGGTGAGCGTGTAGTCGATGCCAAGCACCTGTTCGTTGCCACACGCCACCAGTCGCGCTTTCAGCCGCTCGAGGTCGCCCTGTGCATCTGTCTTGGTCTTATAGACCCATTTTGTGTGCAGCGCATGCTGTCCTGCCGTTCGCCTTGTGATAGTCCATACGTCGTTGGCCTCGAGCGCGGCGATCTCCTCTTGCATCGCCTTCTTCCACCCTTCGCGCTTGCCGCTGCGCATCGCCTGTCCGTAGTTAAGCGGATCATGCTCGAAAGCAGCATTTACGACTTCTCCGCTCGCGGCTGTCTCCTCCTGACGAGCAGCCGCTTCTGCGCGTTTCAACGCCCCGCGTGTTCCATGGGCCTTTCGCGTCCATCTCTTTCTGCTTTTACGCGTCTCCATGTTGCCCTCTGCGCGACCATCGTTCGCCACTGCTGCTGCTGGCGCGTCCGTCTCCTCCTGGCCTCCGGCTCGATCGCCGACGTCCATCGCGCGCTGGAGTTGCGCGTTTTGCGCCTCCGTCAGTGTCTCGATATTCTTGATGTGCTGCGTGACGACCGCTTTATTGTCACGCGGCAGCAGCACCTTGTAGCCCTTGGTTTCCTCGCTGACGCCGACAATGATGGCGCGCCCCGAGCGCTGCAGCAGCAAGTTCTTGCGTGGGTCTCTATACACGCTGCACTGGGAGCCAAAAACAACAATTCCACGCAGATCCGGCGTCTTGCCCGTCAGCACCTCGAGTGGTGACGCTCTCTTTGCGTTTGCTCGCGTAGGGCTCCGGTTGAGGATGTGAACGGCGTATAGTACCGCGTCTCCCCAGAACATCAGGGGCAGCGCGCAGGCAAACATCATGCATGCGCGCAAGGTTCATCACTGTCCGGTGCATTCTTTCCGCCTTGCCGTTTGAGGCCTGATTTCGCGCCTCCGACACTTGGCGCGCGACGCCCGTGCGCTCGCAGAACAGGTCCACGTTGGCGTATTCTCTGCCGCCGTCCGTGCGGAGCACGTGGACCTTGAACCCGAAAAGCTTCTCGAAGTGGACGAGGAACGCCTCGAACTGCCTCGCCGCAGCGTCCTTCGTGCGCGCGAGGAAGACTCGGAAGTTGTTGCTCTTGTGATCAACGAAGCTCACAAGGTAACGATTGCCGAGTCGGTCCCGCGGCGTCATTGGACCCTTCAGGTCCGAACAGATGACGCCACCGATGCGATCGATGGGCGAGTTCTTGCCTCTGTCTTGTTGGGACTGCGCGTTGCGCTTCTGCTTGCCTTCGAGGCACGACACGCACGCCATACGCTTGTTGTTGCTGAGTCGAATGCCCGATGCCGGATCGCGCGCCATGCGTTCGATCGTGTCGAACGCAACGTGGCCGAGTCTCTGGTGCCAGTGCAACAGCGAGGCTTCGTGCGGCTCATCGGCGTTGGTTTCCGTTGCATGCGCTTCGAGCGCCGCCATGATCGCGTCTCCGTTGCACCTTCCTTGTCGCGCGTGGCCTTCGTCACGACATACAGCACGTTGCTGTCGATTGTGACATCGAACGCGACCGCACCATCTCTGCACCGAGCGAGCGAGCGCCTTTCGCCGGAGTGCACTAGGGCAAATCCTTTGTTGGCGAGCTTGCCGTACGACACAATGTTCTTTGCCAGTCGCGGCGCCAAGTACACATCCGTGAGCGTCACTACCGCTTCAGCGCCGCGCGCAAGAACCTCGAGGCGCACGCTGCCGACACGCGTCAGGTGAAGCGACTCGCCGTCTGCCATTGCAATCTCGTGGCTGCAAGCCGTCGACTTGAGCAGCAGCGACTCGTCGTTGACAAGATGCCGGCTCGCGCCGCTATCGAGGATCCAGTCTCCTCGGTCGACGCCCGTGGCATCGGTCGCCGCAAGTACGAGGCCGCTCGTGCCGTCCGTGGCTCTTACTCCGTCGCTCGTCGTAAGCACGAAGCCGCATGAGTCGTCTGTGGTTCGCGCCCCATCTCTTACATTGGTCGCTGCGGCGTCCTTGCCGCGCGAGCCCTTCTTCCTCCTGTTGCGCTTCTTCGTGGTCGCTCTGCGCTTCTCGGTCAGTGCAAGGATCATGCTGGCGCCTCCGCCCTCCGCGGGTGTCTCGTCTTCGTGCACGACTCGCGCGCGACAGTTGGCTGCGATGTGGCCTGGTCGCCCCCATCGGTAGCACGTGATCGCGCCCTTGGGTTTGCCTTCCACGTGCGCGGCGACGTCCTCACGACCCACCGCGCTGCTGCCGTGCTCAATGGACTGCGCGAAGTGCGCCAGCTCCTCAGCATGGCGCAGGTAGTCGAGTCGAGTGGGCTCATACTTGGAGCGCATCACGTTCACCAGCTCCGGCGAAGCGTGGTGGACGATGTTATCAAGAACAAGCGAGTCGGAGCCACCGCGTGCCTCGCTGACGGCGACCATGTACAGGAAGTGCTCGGCCCAGGTGCGTCGTGCGTCCTTCTTCTCCATGATTAACTTCATCGCCTGGCTTGCAGTGATTGACGTCTTGAACGTGCGCAGGAGCTGCTCCATGATGTACTCCAGTGTGGGTGATTGCGTCCACCAGGTATCGACCTGCTTGTGATAGTACCTCTCAGCCGTGCTGGCGAGAAAGTGCCCAAGCAGGTCGACCTTGACGTCTTCGGTCCATCCGAAACCACACGACGCTTCCGCGAGGCTCACCGCGCGCAGAAACGTACGCCCCCAGTCAAAGAATCCGCTCCCGAGTCCGCGGTACAGCTCCGTACCATCGAACTTGCGTATGTTCAACTTCCGCTGGCTAGCGGACGGCATCCGTAGCCGTTGAGGCCCGGTCGCACATAGGCTTGTGGCGGAGCGAATTGTTGCGGCGGAGGTAGCGCTGCATGCTCCTGCGGAGGTGGCGCAGACGCTGGTGCGCGCTGCTGCAGCTGCGGTGCTGCTCGCGCGCGAGGTGGCCTGAGCGATGCGAATCGCGACGCGCCAAGATCAGTCGCGCGCTGGTATCCACGTGACACCGGTGCCTTCTCCTCCGCTTCTCCAATCGCGTCTATCGTCATCGGTCGGCCACGCATGTTGGCGCCGAGTTTCGAGGCGAACAGTCCGCTCTCCACGGCCCCGAGCATGCGCTCCTCCTCGTCTCGCACTCTCTGCGACGACTCGAGGCTCGCCAGTCGATCGGTGAGTGCGGCGAGCGCGGCGAGGATCTTATCGTCTCGCTTCCCGCTCTCGCGAGCGGGTCCATCGTTGACGACTGTGGGTGCGGTAGGCGCACACGCTGGCGAGCCGCGCCCAGGCGTGGCTCGCGGGACACCCCCTGGTGTCTTCGTAGTCGGTTCGGTGGTTGCGGCCATTGGGCTCATAACCTGTAGGCAAGATGCGTGTTGCGAGAAGGAAGCGTTAGGTGAACAATAAGATTCTGTTGTATTTCCTTACTAGTTCTCTATTCTCTGCCAAGATCGCCAAAGCCCTCTGCTCCATTCATCCATCTCACACGCATTCTGGCTCTACTCGGGTCACTATCCTGCTTGTCACTCTGCGTCCACCATTTACGCACAGCGAGTTTGTGACATCAGGTTTCCAAATAAACCCCAAGTCACCGGCCGAACACTCCGATCACCGTTACGTACCCTTGCACCCATTTCCAACATTTCAACAGAAGCTCTACATCAGATGATGACAGGTGCATCAACATCGTACGTCCGCTCACAGCCACCTGCAGACAGCATTCATGACGTGTGGAGCTGCGTAGACGTTCGACCGTATCCTGCGCGAGTGCAGAACCGATATCGGCAGGGCCACACGTCCACTGTGATGGTCCCTGGCTCTTCCATCACCAATGTGGAATGCCTGGTCTGCATATCGTCAATGTACAGCAGATCACTCATCCAGTTCTTCGTCTTCTTGCTAACGTACAATTTGGTTGCACGCACGCAATGCGCTACGCCAAACGAGTTCTCGCCAATCGTTGGACCTTTCCAGCAAAAGTCTCCACCATCTAACCATACCCACTACAGCGGCATTTGTCACGTTGCGGGCATCGTAGCCGTTCAGGCAGACCGAAGCGTGCCGGCAGTCTTCAATCCCACAGCCTTGTTCTTCACGTCCACGTAAGCGTACCGGAAGTATTCCATCCCACAATCTTGTCCTTGACCGTCATCTTACCAGCAGTGAAGTGCCTAACCTGAGTGAAGGATGGAGCTGCAGGAAGACAACGGCTCCGTCTGCGACTCAGGGTAGATGCCACTGTTGACGCGGGTTTTAGCTTGTGCAGCGTCTGCTTTCTATCAGGTGGTGATCCATCAAATGACGGTTGTCCTTCGACACAATCGGCTGGGCTTGTAGGTGTTTTCGCGTTCGTGCTACACGTTTACCGGGTACCGCTATTCCACCAGACTGAGTGTCAAATAGATGGGGTCGTAGACCTACTGGAAGACCGTAGTCATGACCTCGTCCTACTTCTTTTGCTCTTCGACCACGATGCCATGGAGTGTGATGACGACGCGTGCTCCGTCCTTGCACATCTCTTCTCAACTCGCATCACGGTTTTCCATGTGAGCGTGGGTATCACGTTGTCAGTGCTGACAGTCAATGTATCCGGGCCATGATACAGTTTTGACAAGGTCGATATTTCAGCCATGACAACACAATCAGCGAGTGAGGTGGTTTGTAGGATGCGCTTCGTTTGTTTGTAACAGTGCAGTATGCTCGATCAACTTCGATTGGTGTCGTCAAGTCTCCGTCGTTTGTCTCTGCAAAAGGGAAGGGGCCGGCTACGAACGAAATGTGTTCCAAGCGTTCACAAATGTCGCTGATTGGTTTCCGAACAAGATGGTGTATGTGACAGTGTCCGAGACATCCGCGTGCATGCCCTGAAATAGTACAGTGAGCAGGCTCGAAAGGATGAGTGGCCGCGCCGGTCCGGTGACCACGCTGGTCACGTGACGCAGGTCATTAGCGGACGCGATAATCAGGTCGATTAGTGGCAACAGAAGGGATGAAATGACGAAAAGCGGTGCCACCACAAATCATCACATAGGATCATCAAGCCAACCTTGACGTGCCAACTCGATCCATTCGCACCATGCGCCACAACCGTGCTGCAGCTTCTACTACAAAGAAGAGCACTAGAAGCTGGCACGATTCGCTGCTTTTCAAACGGGAGTCAAGGAGGGGGTACAGAAAAGTAGAAAAGGTTCTGAAAACGAGATACATAACGAATGGTGATCCTTTCACTAGCCTGCGCGCTCCACCTCTGACTCAAATTTTTCTCAGAGTGATACTTCGTACCGTGAGTCACACTACGCGTATAGTTCAAATCCACGTCGTTCGTCGCAATCTTGGTCGCACAGATCTTGGTCCAATCGATCTCGGTGGGGAGCCTCGTTGTCGTTTGAAGTAGAAGCTGGAAAACCCATGAGTCTACTACCGTGGAGATCCGACAATCTCAGGAACGATTATTGTCTACGAAGTGTTCCGACTATCGGAAGTGCATCAAGAACTTCGTTAGGACGGTTCTCCGAATGTGCCAGTAGGTCTCCGACTAACGGAAGACTGTCAAGAAGACTTTCGTTAGGACGGGTATCCGAATGTGCCAGTAGGTCTCCGACTAACGGAAGACTATCAAGAAGACTTTCGTTAGGACGTCCCTCTGATTGTGCTAGGAGCGCATCGAGGATTGGAAGGTCCTCGATAAGTTCGAGAACTTCGTTGGGATGCCCCTCTGAATGGGTCGGAACTTGTCCGTACGTTGTTGCAGTTGCGATAGCGGCGAGTACGACGGAAATGAGGAGTTTCATCTTTGTCGCGAAGTGTGGAGGTGTGGAGGCTGGGAAGGGTTTGGCAAGTTGCAGAATGATAAACAAGTACACATGCTCTTGGATCGGGCGTCCAGTTGAATTGGTCGAATCAGAAGCAGTTTCGTTTGTTACAGAGGATAAACTTCTACCACACTTTGAACGTCATCCTTGCTAAAGAAAACGCATGGCTGTTGACGCTGATCGAGTCATTGAAACGACCGGCAGGAGAAGGCGACTCTCGCTGATCGATTCGTTGCAAATCGAGATGTCGCAGCTCTTGAACCTTGAGATCGACCGTGATGGATCAAAGAAGAACACTGACTCGGTCCTCTCCATTCGGAAAGAGTCGTCTGCTCGACTCTTGCATCGTCTAGCATCTTCTGAGAGATTATACAGCAGATCGATCCAAAGTGTAAGAGTTCAGACGTCCGATCGGATCCATAGCTTACTGAAGTGGCCCGCAAAAGAGCGTTCAAACGCGACGCAGCGCGTTGACGATACACGACACTATGAACACATACGAACGGTCGTTGGAAATGTCTTGCTTCTTGAACCTGCACAGATTTCCCATCATCTTCCACCGTGGCAAGGTCGACCACCAAAAAGGGACGTGCATCAGTAGGGTGATCATAATCGGCCAACATGATTGTAAGCGCTCATCTTTTCGTTTCGTGGTGGTGTTCATCTGGACAGTCATCATACGAGCGAAACCGCTGTATACTGATAACGGTGTCACAGCACGTAGCTTGTACGGATGAGAAGCGAGGGAGGAGGTTGGAACTGGTGAACTGTAAGAGTATTGAGTCAATGATCTCCTGGACGATTGCAGATACCACAGATGCTCGGGATCTAGCAGGTCAGCACTTGTACGGAGATGCACCTGCGACAGCTAGAAGAAAGATAGACCGATACAATGCAGACTACCAGACGAGAGAAAAAGAGTCTGGTGGGATCAACGGACGGACGATGCTACGAACGAAATACGTGCAAGCCGGCACTACTCGCGGAGAACCGCCACTTCACTACCGCTACAGACTAGGCATATTGACCATGGTACGCGCATAAAGTACGCACAGTGCTTGAAATGTTCACAGCAAAGTTGACAAAGCTGTGCCTGCCGTTTCTATCGTGGATCGTCCCTGTCCACGTGATGTATTGCTACTTAACGTAGAGATGATAGTCAAGGAACCAGAGAAATACGGAGAAATGCTCAAACGATGAGCCAGTGCACGCAAAGGTATCGCAAGACTGCTGCAGTAAGTTTGGCTTCGGCGTGAACGGGCTAGCAGTGCGTCTTCTGTTCTAACATGATTTTCTGCCGATCCGGGGTCGGGTGGTCACAGGTCTGTTTCTTAGAATATCACGTTCAACATCACGCAGTCGTCTTTCGTGTTCATCCTTCAATTTACCTCCCCACCCACCATACTGTATGTACCGCTCGCCTTTTTCTGAAGGTGCCTCCGAAGACAATGACAAACCCTGAACAAGCGCCAATACAAGTCGCTAGTATTCGTGACGCGGAGCAGCTTGTCGGAACCGAATCCACACCTTCGATTGATGTCATGAGAGTGTGGTGGCTCTGGCATGACTCGCCAGATTGTCACCAATCACCGACGCGCCATCTTTACTTCCACGTCACCAGCAGTGTTCAAACGGCGAAACGAAGCTCTACATCAGATGATGACAGGTGCATCAAACAATCGTCCGTCCGCTCACAGCCACCTGCAGACATCATTCATGACGTGTGGAGCTGCGTACACGTTCGACCGTATCCTGCGCGAGTGCAGAACAGATATCGGCAGGGCCACACGTCCACTGTGATGGTCCCTGGCTCTTCCATCACCAATGTGGAATGCCTGGTCTGCATATCGTCAATGTACAGCAGATCACTCATCCAGTTCTTCGTCTTCTTGCTAACGTACAATTTGGTTGCACGCACGCAATGCGCTACGCCAAACGAGTTCTCGCCAATCGTTGGACCTTTCCAGCAAAAGTCTCCACCATCTAACCATACCCACTACAGCGGCATTTGTCACGTTGCGGGCATCGTAGCCGTTCTGGCAGACCGAAGCGTGCCGGCAGTCTTCAATCCCACAGCCTTGTTCTTCACGTCCACGTAAGCGTACCGGAAGTATTCCATCCCACAATCTTGTCCTTGACCGTCATCTTACCAGCAGTGAAGTGCCTAACCTGAGTGAAGGATGGAGCTGCAGGAAGACAACGGCTCCGTCTGCGACTCAGGGTAGATGCCACTGTTGACGCGGGTTTTAGCTTGTGCAGCGTCTGCTTTCTATCAGGTGGTGATCCATCAAATGACGGTTGTCCTTCGGCACAATCGGCTGGGCTTGTAGGTGTTTTCGCGTTCGTGCTACACGTTTACCGGGTACCGCTATTCCACCAGACTGAGTGTCAAATAGATGGGGTCGTAGACCTACTGGAAGACCGTAGTCATGACCTCGTCCTACTTCTTTTGCTCTTCGACCACGATGCCATGGAGTGTGATGACGACGCGTGCTCCGTCCTTGCACATCTCTTCTCAACTCGCATCACGGTTTTCCATGTGAGCGTGGGTATCACGTTGTCAGTGCTGACAGTCAATGTATCCGGGCCATGATACAGTTTTGACAAGTTCGATATTTCAGCCATGACAACACAATCAGCGAGTGAGGTGGTTTGTAGGATGCGCTTCGTTTGTTTGTAACAGTGCAGTATGCTCGATCAACTTCGATTGGTGTCGTCAAGTCTCCGTCGTTTGTCTCTGCAAAAGGGAAGGGGCCGGCTACGAACGAAATGTGTTCCAAGCGTTCACAAATGTCGCTGATTGGTTTCCGAACAAGATGGTGTATGTGACAGTGTCCGAGACACCCGCGTGCATGCCCTGAAATAGTACAGTGAGCAGGCTCGAAAGGATGAGTGGCCGCGCCGGTCCGGTGACCACGCTGGTCACGTGACGCAGGTCATTAGCGGACGCGATAATCAGGTCGATTAGTGGCAACAGAAGGGATGAAATGACGAAAAGCGGTGCCACCACAAATCATCACATAGGATCATCAAGCCAACCTTGACGTGCCAACTCGATCCATTCGCACCATGTGCCAGAACCGTGCTGCGGCTTCTACTACAAAGAAGAGCACTAGAAGCTGGCACGATTCGCTGCTTTTCAAACGGGAGTCAAGGAGGGGGTACAGAAAAGTAGAAAAGGTTCTGAAAACGAGATACATTAACGAATGGTGATCCTTTCTCTAGCCTGCGCGCTCCACCTCTGACTCAAATTTTTCTCAGAGTGATACTTCGTACCGTGAGTCACACTACGCGTATAGTTCAAATCCACGTCGTTCGTCGCAATCTTGGTCGCACAGATCTTGGTCCAATCGATCTCGGTGGGGAGCCTCGTTGTCGTTTGAAGTAGAAGCTGGAAAACCCATGAGTCTACTACCGTGGAGATCCGACAATCTCAGGAACGATTATTGTCTACGAAGTGTTCCGACTATCGGAAGTGCATCAAGAACTTCATTAGGACGGTTCTCCGAATGTGCCAGTAGGTCTCCGACTAACGGAAGACTGTCAAGAAGACTTTCGTTAGGACGGGTATCCGAATGTGCCAGTAGGTCTCCGACTAACGGAAGACTATCAAGAAGACTTTCGTTAGGACGTCCTTCCGAATGTGCCAGTAGGTCTCCGACTAACGGAAGACTATCAAGAAGACTTTCGTTAGGACGTCCCTCTGATTGTGCTAGGAGCGCATCGAGGATTGGAAGGTCCTCGATAAGTTCGAGAACTTCGTTGGGATGCCCCTCTGAATGGGTCGAAACTTGTCCGTACGTTGTTGCAGTTGCGACAGCGGCGAGTACGACGGAAATGAGGAGTTTCATCTTTGTCGCGAAGTGTGGAGGTGTGGAGGCTGGGAAGGGTTTGGCAAGTTGCAGAATGATAAACAAGTACACATGCTCTTGGATCGGGCGTCCAGTTGAATTGGTCGAATCAGAAGCAGTTTCGTTTGTTACAGAGGATAAACTTCTACCACACTTTGGACGTCATCCTTGCTAAAGAAAACACATGGCTGTTGACGCTGATCGAGTCATTGAAACGACCGGCAGGAGAAGGCGACTCTCGCTGATCGATTCGTTGCAAATCGAAATGTCGCAGCTCTTGAACCTTGAGATCGACCGTGATGGATCAAAGAAGAACACTGACTCGGTCCTCTCCATTCGGAAAGAGTCGTCTGCTCGACTCTTGCATCGTCTAGCATCTTCTGAGAGATTATACAGCAGATCGATCCAAAGTGTAAGAGTTCAGACGTCCGATCGGATCCATAGCTTACTGAAGTGGCCCGCAAAAGAGCGTTCAAACGCGACGCAGCGCGTTGACGATACACGACACTATGAACACATACGAACGGTCGTTGGAAATGTCTTGCTTCTTGAACCTGCACAGATTCCTCATCATCTTCCACCGTGGCAAGGTCGACCACCAAAAAGGGACGTGCATCAGTAGGGTGATCATAATCGGCCAACATGATTGTAAGCGCTCATCTTTTCGTTTCGTGGTGGTGTTCATCTGGACAGTCATCATACGAGCGAAACCGCTGTATACTGATAACGGTGTCACAGCACGTAGCTTGTACGGATGAGAAGCGAGGGAGGAGGTTGGAACTGGTGAACTGTAAGAGTATTGAGTCAATGATCTCCTGGACGATTGCAGATACCACAGATGCTCGGGATCTAGCAGGTCAGCACTTGTACGGAGATACACCTGCGATAGCTAGAAGAAAGATAGACCGATACAATGCAGACTACCAGACGAGAGAAAAAGAGTCTGGTGGGATCAACGGACGGACGATGCTACGAACGAAATACGTGCAAGCCGGCACTACTCGCGGAGAACCTCCACTTCACTACCGCTACAGACTAGGCATATTGACCATGGTACGCGCATAAAGCACGCACAGTGCTTGAAATGTTCACAGCAAAGTTGACAAAGCTGTGCCTGCCGTTTCTATCGTGGATCGTCCCTGTCCACGTGATGTATTGCTACTTAACGTAGAGATGATAGTCAAGGAACCAGAGAAATACGGAGAAATGCTCAAACGATGAGCCAGTGCACGCAAAGGTATCGCAAGACTGCTGCAGTAAGTTTGGCTTCGGCGTGAACGGGCTAGCAGTGCGTCTTCTGTTCTAACATGATTTTCGGCCGATCCGGGGTCGGGCGGTCACAGGTCTGTTTCTTAGAATATCACGTTCAACATCACGCAGTCGTCTTTCGTGTTCATTCTTCAATTTACCTCCCCACCCACCATACTGTATGTACCGCTCGCCTTTTTCTGAAGGTGCCTCCGAAGACAATGACAAACCCTGAACAAGCGCCAATACAAGTCGCTAGTATTCGTGACGCGGAGCAGCTTGTCGGAACCGAATCCACACCTTCGATTGATGTCATGAGAGTGTGGTGGCTCTGGCATGACTCGCCAGATTGTCACCAATCACCGACGCGCCATCTTTACTTCCACGTCACCAGCAGTGTTCAAACGGCGAAACGAAGCTCTACATCAGATGATGACAGGTGCATCAACAATCGTCCGTCCGCTCACAGCCACCTGCAGACATCATTCATGACGTGTGGAGCTGCATAGACGTTCGACCGTATCCTGCGCGAGTGCAGAACAGATATCGGCAGGGCCACACGTCCACTGTGATGGTCCCTGGCTCTTCCATCACCAATGTGGAATGCCTGGTCTGCATATCGTCAATGTATAGCAGATCACTCATCCAGTTCTTCGTCTTCTTGCTAACGTACAATTTGGTTGCACGCACGCAATGCGCTACGCCAAACGAGTTCTCGCCAATCGTTGGACCTTTCCAGCAAAAGTCTCCACCTTCTAACCATACCCACTACAGCGGCATTGTCACGTTGCGGGCATCGTAGCCGTTCTGGCAGACCGAAGCGTGCCGGCAGTCTTCAATCCCACAGCCTTGTTCTTCACGTCCACGTAAGCGTACCGGAAGTATTCCATCCCACAATCTTGTCCTTGACCGTGATCTTGCCAGCAGTGAAGTGCCTAACCTGAGTGAAGGATGGAGCTGCAGGAAGACAACGGCTCCGTCTGCGACTCAGGGTAGATGCCACTGTTGACGCGGGTTTTAGCTTGTGCAGCGTCTGCTTTCTATCAGGTGGTGATCCATCAAATGACGGTTGTCCTTCGGCACAATCGGCTGGGCTTGTAGGTGTTTTCGCGTTCGTGCTACACGTTGACCGGGTACCGCTATTCCACCAGACTGAGTGTCAAATAGATGGGGTCGTAGACCTACTGGAAGACCGTAGTCATGACCTCGTCCTACTTCTTTTGCTCTTCGACCACGATGCCATGGAGTGTGATGACGACGCGTGCTCCGTCCTTGCACATCTCTTCTCAACTCGCATCAGGGTTTTTCATGTGAGCGTGAGTGATGTATCCGTTGTCAGTGCCCCGACGGAGTCAATGTATCCAGGCCATGATGCAGTTTTGACAAGGTCGATATTTCAGCCATGACAACACAATCAGCGAGTGAGGTGGTTTGTAGGATGTGCTTCGTTTGTTTGTAACAGTGCAGTATGCTCGATCAACTTCGATTGGTGTCGTCAAAGTACCGTGTTTGTCTCTGCAAAGGAAGGGGCCGGCTACGAACGAAATGTGTTCCAAGCGTTCACAAATGTCGCTGATTGGTTTCCAGGCAGAGATGGTGTATGTGACAGTGTCAGAGACATCCCGCGTGCATGCCCTGAAATAGTACAGTGAGCAGGCTCGAAAGGATGAGTGGCCGCGCCGGTCGAGAATGACCACGCTGGTCACGTGACGCAGGTCATTAGCGGACGCGATAATCAGGTCGATTAGTGGCAACAGAAGGGATGAAATGACGAAAAGCGGTGCCACCACAAATCATCACATAGGATCATCAAGCCAACCTTGACGTGCCAACTCGATCCATTCGCACCATGTGCCAGAACCGTGATGCAGCTTCTACTACAAAGAAGAGCACTAGAAGCTGGCACGATTCGCTGCTTTTCAAACGGGAGGTCAGGAGGTACAGAAAAGTAGAAAAGGTTCTGAACAGAGATACGCGAATGGTGATCATTTCTCTAGCCACGTGTTCCACCTCTGACTCAAATTTTTCTCAGAGTGATACTTCGTACCGTGAGTCACACTACGCGTATAGTTCAAACCCACGTCGTTCGTCGCAATCTTGGTCCGCACAGATCTTGAGTCCAATCGATCTCGGTGGGGAGCCTCGTTGTCGTTTGAAGTAGAAGCTGGAAAACCCATGAGTCTACTACCGTGGAGATCCGACAATCTCAGGAACGATTATTGTCTACGAAGAATGTTCCGACTATCGGAAGTGCATCCAAGAACTTCGTTAGGACGGTTCTCCAAATGTGTGCCAGTAGGTCTCCGACCAACGGAAGACTGTCGAAGACTTTCGTTAGGACAGGTATCGAATGTGCCAGTAGGTCTCCGACTAACGAGAAGACTATCAAGAAGACTTTCGTTAGGACGTCCTTCCAGATATTGCCCAGTAGGTCTCCGACTAACGGAAGACTATCGAAGACTTTCGTTAGGACGTCCCTCCGAATGTGCCAGAAGGTCTCCGACTAACGGAAGACTGTCAAGAAGACTTTCGTTAGGACGGGTATCCGAATGTGCCAGTAGGTCTCCGACTAACGGAAGACTATCAAGAAGACTTTCGTTAGGACGTCCCTCTGATTGTGCTAGGAGCGCATCGAGGATTGGAAGGTCCTCGATAAGTTCGAGAACTTCGTTGGGATGCCCCTCTGAATGGGTCGGAACTTGTCCGTACGTTGTTGCAGTTGCGACAGCGGCGAGTACGACGGAAATGAGGAGCTTCATCTTTGTCGCGAAGTGTGGAGGTGTGGAGGCTGGGAAGGGTTTTGCAAGTTGCAGAATGATAAACAAGTACACATGCTCTTGGATCGGGCGTCCAGTTGAATTGGTCGAATCAGAAGCAGTTTCGTTTGTTACAGAGGATA
Organism: Peronospora matthiolae; assembly: GCA_921007115.2. Taxonomy (NCBI): domain Eukaryota; phylum Oomycota; class Peronosporomycetes; order Peronosporales; family Peronosporaceae; genus Peronospora; species Peronospora matthiolae. Next base: position 430,343 of record CAKLBY020000339.1, read on the forward strand.
AACTTCTACCACACTTTGGACGTCATCCTTGCTAAAGAAAACGCATGGCTGTTGACGCTGATCGAGTCATGAAACGACCGGCAGGAGAAGACGAATCTCGCTGATCGAGATGTCGCAGCTCTTGAACCCTGAGATCGACCGTGATGGATCAAAGAAGAACACTGACACGGTCCTCTCCATTCGGAAAGAGTCGTCTGCTCGACTCTTGCATCGTCTGGCATCTTCTGAGAGATTATACAGCAGATCGATCCAAAGTGTAAGAGTTCAGACGTCCGATCGGATCCATAGCTTACTGAAGTGGCCCGCAAAAGAGCGTTCAAACGCGACGCAGCATGTTGACGATACACGACGCTATGAACACATACGAACGGTCGGTGGAAATGTCTTGCTTCTTGAACCTGCACAGATTTCCCATCATCTTCCACCGTGGCAAGGTCGACCACCAAAAAGGGACGTGCATCAGTAGGGTGTTCATAATCGGCCAACATGATTGTAAGCGCTCATCTTTTCGTTTCGTGGTGGTGTTCATCTGGACAGTCATCATACGAGCGAAACCGCTGTATACTGATAACGGTGTCACAGCACGTAGCTTGTACGGATGAGAAGCGAGGGAGGAGGTTGGAACTGGTGAACTGTAAGAGTATTGAGTTAGTGATCTCCTGGACGATTGCAGATACCACAGATGCTCGGGATCTAGCAGGTCAGCACTTGTACGGAGATACACCTGCGACAGCTAGAAGAAAGATAGACCGATACAATGCAGACTACCAGACGAGAGAAAAAGAGTCTGGTGGGATCAACGGACGGACGATGCTACGAACGAAATACGTGCAAGCCGGCACTACTCGCGGAGAACCGCCACTTCACTACCGCTACAGACTAGGCATATTGACCATGGTACGCGCATAAAGTACGCACAGTGCTTGAAATGTTCACAGCAAAGTTGACAAAGCTGTGCCTGCCGTTTCTATCGTGGATCGTCCCTGCCCACGTGATGTATTGCTACTTAACGTAGAGATGATAGTCAAGGAACCAGAGCAATACGGAGAAATGCTCAAACGATGAGCCAGTGCACGCAAAGGTATCGCAAGACTGCTGCAGTAAGTTTGGCTTCGGCGTGAACGGGCTAGCAGTGCGTCTTCTGTTCTAACATGATTTTCGGCCGATCCGGGGTCGGGTGGTCACAGGTCTGTTTCTTAGAATATCACGTTCAACATCACGCAGTCGTCTTTCGTGTTCATTCTTCAATTTACCTCCCCACCCACCATACTGTATGTACCGCTCGCCTTTTTCTGAAGGTGCCTCCGAAGACAATGACAAAACCTGAACAAGCGCCAATACAAGTCGCTAGTATTCGTGACGCGGAGCAGCTTGTCGGAACCGAATCCACACCTTCGATTGATGTCATGAGAATATGGTGGCTCTGGCATGACTCGCCAGATTTGTCACCAATCACCGACGAGCCATCTTTACTTCCACATCACCAGCAGTGTTCAAACGGCGAAACGAAGCTCTACATCAGATGATGACAGGTGCATCAACATCGTACGTCCGCTCACAGCCACCTGCAGACAGCATTCATGACGTGTGGAGCTGCGTAGACGTTCGACCGTATCCTGCGCGAGTGTAGAACAGATATCGGCAGGGCCACATGTAACGGGGCACCCTGAAGCTTGCACTGGTGACAGTACAAGCTACTTATTCTGATGACAGAATAAGGCGGTGCTTCGGAACTTCACCTACACTCGTACGTGCAGAGGAAGACGATAAGAAGAAGCGAGTACTTGGTTAAAGTAAAATGTAGAACTGTATTTATAATAGTTAATGTCTGCAATAAATCACTATTTATCTTCATCTAACTATGTCTAAATACAAATGTGCATATCAACTATCTGCTCACCACTCATTGCGTGCGCCTGTCGTGGCGCGTCTTCGTTGGTTGATATAATGGCCTATATCAACCAATTAGGAACTACTCGTAAGTGCTACAGAATATTTGTCCTTATGACAATATTCTGAGAATATAACTCTTATAGTTATATTCTATTAAAAATTTCTTATAAATTGTTATGTAACGATTCACCCCGTTACATCACCCCCCTCCTTAACCATCAGTCACTTTAGTGACTGATTGACTAAATGGATACTCGTCCCAAATCATTTGGGACAGGGTTTGCACTTGTTGGTCCGAGTCCACTTTCCAACATCTCATCGCATGGTTAACAAGCCCATGCGATGCGCGAGCAAGGCCGCCGAGAGCGCGTCCGCACGTCTATCTGCGGACGCCGAAGCAGAAACCACAGCAACTGATGTCTCATCGGTTGCTGAAGCGACTCAGCCTGTGTCACTTGGTGATGCAGGCGCTGGTCATGAAGACACTCATGTCTTCACAGAGTATGAGCTCGGTGTCTCATACTCTCCTGATACGGAAGACGGATCCGTATCGACGGCGATCGAATCCAAGCCGCCTGCCAAGCGTGGCATGGATGATGCTATGCGTCGTAGCATCTTTGGCTCATCTGATGAATCAGATGAACCATCGCCGAAGCGAAGGCGCTCGAGGTCGCGATACTCGGGCGCTAATAGTGGTGTCGGTTCTCCTATGGACACCACTTCGCAACGAGGTGCCAGTCCTTCTGTCGGCACATCGCAGGAAGAGCGGGACCGCAATGTCTTGCGTCTCGCTCCTGAGAAGAAGGCATGGATGCCTCCCAAATCTGCCATGGATCACTTGTCGGCGACGACGAGTGATCGTTATCGAACACGATTGTTCGATTCGTCAAGGATCCATCACCTTGACCCCAGCGCGAAAAACTATCACGCTGAGAATGAATTCTTCATCGATGCTTTCTTCAGATATCGATGGTACAGTGGGAATCACAAGCGTGATGGTCCCTCACTACTTCAAGCGTGGAACGCCTACATCCATAACCTCGAGAATGTAGGTCGTGACGCTTGGAACGACAAACTTATCGAAGCTCGTGATAAGTTTGAAAAGCGAACCTCGACATGTGCACGCTACAAGCTGCATCGTCTGTCAAGGGAGAAGGGATTACCCTGCCTCTCTTGGGGAGACTCGTGCCCATGTTGTGTGAACAACTCTGCACGAGCACCTAAGGAGGCTTACCTTCCTAATAGCCCGTGGTGGCGCGTGCGTATCTCTATTGAGATGTACGAAGGGATTGACAACCTGAAATCCCTTTACGACCGTGCCGAGAAGATTTTCTCCGGCGGTCCTTCTGCGGCACAGGATGTGCCGCGTCGTACTGCTCAACCAGACCCAGTACGTCAATCATCAGTTGGGATCGGGGCTCCCAAGGATCCCAGGACGGGGGATAGCCGCGCCACCGGACGAGATAACTCGTCCGACGTCCGTTCACGTCGCGGTGGTTCAACATATGCTCAACTAGATAGCGCTGGCCACCGCGAGAGTCCTCTAATGGAGGTGGAGGAGGAGGGAAAACGCTCCCCAAACTATCGTGGGGAAGCGTGTGTTCCCGAAAGCTTCTTTGATCGCGTAACGCAAGGGTTACGCGGTGATCTCGAACATGAGCGGGACAGACGTCTCCAACTGGCGGACACTGTCGCGAAGCATCGAGCTGAGTTTGCCTTTGCTCAGCTTGAGAACGAGAGAGCTTTGACATCTCTTCGTGACGAGCTAAGGGTAGCTCGTGAGATTGTTGATCGGTCTCGGGATGAGATAACTGCTCTTCAGACCCTTGTTGATGCCCACCATCGGGAGCACAAGGCTCTCTGCGAGATGCTTGAGCGCGAGGGCGTTCTTCATCGGAAGAAGCAGCGTACTGATGGTACGGCTTAAGCCGACCAACGTAAAACGTGGGATGCGTTCGCATCTTACATGGCAACTCGATCGTGTATGCATTGCCTAGGCGGTGCAATACACGAAATGGGCCGATGTACTTGGGTTGTAGTTTACTGCTTCCCAAGTTAGTCACTACATGCTTTGGTAGATTAACCGTAGACAGTAGGACTAAGTCACCTTTATTAAATAAAAGAGTGTTTGCCCTTCCATTCTTGTCAGCGTTTTGATTTTGCTTATCCAGCGCTTCGGCGATGGAATCTTGCACAAAACGGACTACCGTTTTTCACGAGTCAGTATGAACTCATCTGATGACTCGTTAGCTTCAGTGCGCTGTGAGCGCACTACAGCAACATCAATCTTTTCTTCAGTGAGGGCTTCCGCACTCTCTGGCATCATTTTCTTCGATATCGATGTTATCGATTTCGGCATCAAACGCAATGGCCTATTCGTCAGAGCGTGATGAGCGTGAACCAAATCGGTTTTTGCTCGCGCGATTCCCTCCCCCCCTTAAACCAGAGTTACACTCTAGTAAGGTGGGTACACGCGGATGGCGTAAGCCATTCACGTAAAACGGTGTATGTGTCGTGGACGCATGCACCGAGTTGTTAATGGCAAACTCTACCATTGGCAAGAAATCACTCCAACTCTTAAAGGAGTGTACGTATCCTCGAAGTATCTCTTCAAGGACACGATTGGCACGTTCCGTCTGACCATCTGACTCTGGATGATCAGATGTCGACATCTTCAAGCGCTTTCCGAGTGATTTGAACACGGAACGCCAGAAATCAGCTGTGAAGCGTGGATCTCTGTCTGATACGAGTTCACGGGGCAACCCATGAAGTCGGGAGATGGTGTCGATAAAGACACAAGCAAAGCCACTTGCTGTGAATGACTCTGGTACAGCCACAAGGTGTACCATTTTGCTGAATCTGTCAACAAATACGAGAATACCCGTATTCCTGCGTGCGTCTTTGGGTAACCCGAAGACGAAATCCATTGAGATGGATTCCCAGCAATCTGCCGGAACTGGTAGAGGCTGTAAAGGTGCACGCAGTGAAGGACTTGACTTCACTGGTTGACAGATTTCGCACGCGCGAACATACTTACGCACAAACTGATACTGGCGGGGCCAGTAAAAGTCTCGACTCACCGTGATATACGTTTTCTCCCGGCCACGATGTCCTCCTATAGGAGCATCGTGATACTCAAACATGACCCGCAAACGCAGATCAGTATCATCTGGAATGATAACACGTGGTGTGTCACCAGTAACGGCTGTATAATACAGTAAACCGTTGCGAGTAGTGTATCGATCTGATGCAGATCGATACGCAGACGACATTCGTTTCAACGATTCTCGAGATGGCTGTGAGAGATGTGTCGACAACTTCACAATCTCACCATCTTCGGCGTATTCCCGCCTCACATCATCATGTAACGTTGAAGATGGTATTGAGGACGTCATAACCGCAACAGTGACTGTCTCACTGTTGGGTTTCACGACTGGTTCAAAGTCGGTACGACGTGAGAGTGCATCAGCGACGACATTAAGTCGTCCTGGTTTGTACTCGACCGTAAAGTTGTATTCTGCAAAGAATGACAACCACCGCGCCATTCGTTGTGAAAGGTGCGGGCTGTTCACTGCCGTGCGTAATGACGCATGGTCAGTGTGAACAATGAAGGGTCTATCTGCTAATAGATAGACTCTGAACTTCGCGAGCGCATACTTCATGGCAAGGAGTTCCTTGTCATGCACTAGATAGTTCCGCTCACCTGGTTGCAGCTGACGCGACTGATAGCAGACGATGCGTTCAACGCCTTCAAGATCGTACTGCATTAATGCACAACCGATTGCAAAATCGCTGGCATCACAGACCACATGAAGTGGCTTGTCCTGATCGGCTATTGCTAGGACTGGGGATTGTATCAAGCTTTGCTTGATACCATCAAAGGAGCGCTGACATTCAGCGTTCCATAACCACCTCTCGTTCATTTCCAACAAACGAGAGAGGTGCACAGTCATCTCGGCGTAATTGCGTGAATACTTGTGCAAATACGCCGCTAGCCCAAGGAATTTTCGAAGACCTTTGACACCAACCCGCACAGGCCAGTCGGTGATCGCCTTGATCTTTTCGGGATCAGGACGTACACCGTTCTTACCAACGATGCACCCAAGAAGTGGTATCTCGCTTGCTGCAAATATACGCTTCTTGAGGTTTGCATACAATTGATGCTTTCGCATGATTGTAAGAACCTGTCGGACGTGGTACCTGTGAACCTCAACGTCCGACTTTCCATCCATAGCCCGACTATGGATGAATTACGTCATCGAAATAACTCGGCGCGAATTCTCGTACTGGACTCAACAGATGTGTATCACATCTGCTGAACGTGGCAGGGGCATTACTAAGCCCTTGTGGCATTACTAGCCATTCCCAGAGCGTGCCCTTAGGCGTGCTCACTGCGGTATAGGGTATGTCCCGTTCTCGCATAAGGATTTGATAGAAGCCATCCATCAAATCCATGGACGAAAAGATGGTACTCTGTGACATAACATCTATGATTACGTCCTTCCTCGGTATCGGCGTCCGAGCCGGTACCGTTGCAGCATTTAACTTGTTAAATGCATGCACTATCCGCCACCCTCCTGTTGCTTTTCGCACACAGAAGGTCGGAGAGCTATGTGGGGAAGTTGATTCCCTCACATGGCCCGCAGCTAAACGATCGGCAAAGAACTTGTCGATCGCAAGTACTTGTTCACGAGGCAGTGTCCACTGCTTCATGACACAGTACTTCGAGCCTGGTTTAAGCTCGACCTCATGTCGAATACCTTTATCCTTCGGTAATTCGCACGGAACAGTTTCAGGGAATACATCCTTGAATTCAACCAAATCTTCATAGAGACGATTTTTCTTGAGCGATTCCCATGATTGGGACTCATATCGCTCAATTCGTGTCTTTTCATCTAGGACACTCTCGTCCATAGATGAACTACTGAGAACTCTCTCGTTCTCAGGGAACACTGTTGCTGACCTTATGTCGGCTACACACTCGTCGTCAGCGACGAGTACGCAGATCTGCTTGACTTTGCCACTACGCAGATCACGCAAGAACCTTTTATGTTCGAGCGTTGGCAACTGAGTGATCTCCGAAGTCAACTTCGGAGGCGCAATCAGATCAAGTGTATAAGCGCCTACACTTGATCCGTTATTGACTATGACATTCAATGTCTCTGTCATTTCCTGGGGACTTATTCCCTCAGGCCTTGAAGGACTTATTCCTTCGGCTTCCCGGGGACTTATTCCCGCGGGTTTCGGGGAACTTATTTCCGCCGTATTTCTAATATCGGGACTTATTCCCTTAACTTCCTCTAGCTGGGGTTGCGCAACCACAGCGAGATCCTCTACGAAAGACTCTCCAGTCGATCTAGGATTATCGTTTCGCTTCACCTGAGCGATCGATGGTTTCTCTTCTAGATGTCCCCCGCTAGGGATACATCTTTGTCCCGGTCCACTCGACTTATTCGAGCGGTGGACCTTCGGCGCAGCCTGTGTTTCCTCACAGCCGCCGGAAGCTTGCTCCGAAGTGTAACTGTTTGTTACACTAAGGTTTTGCGCAGTCGTACTAACGACCGTACCACAAGTGAGGCCATCGCACTCACTCGTAGTACATCCACACGCTTGTGGACGCTCCAAAACGTTCGTCAGATGGCCATCTGATGAACAAGCGGCAGGCATCGTTACTGTCCGATGTTGCCAGTTTACCCGTGGTTCGTACCTTCTGAGCCACGGTATTCCAAGGATGACATCAAATTTGTCATCCAAATCCAATACGATAAAGTCATCGTCGTATTGGGTATCTTCTAGCGTATAGTGAATCTTCACTATACGCTTCATGACGGTTACGGATGCGCCTGTCGCAAGACGTACCGCCATCCTCGTAGGAGGTGTGTCACATTCACTATTCACTGAATTTAAAGTGACCATCTTCTAGCGATTGGCGTCGCAAAAAATTGTTGGACGCCCCACAATCGACTAGAGCTCGAAGGGACAAAATATTTGTCACTTCGAGTTGCAAGGTAATGAGTGAGATCTCATTACCTAGAGCAGCAACGCACAACGTTTTTGTGTTGGGAGCAACCTTCATCAAGAGGCCTGCAAATTCTCTTGACGTTGCTGGACCAGTAGGGTGCTCCGCACCTACTGATCTTGTCCGTTTTTTGACGATCCATCCCGTTGTTGCGTCTTTGCACCAACAGCGGACCCTCGTCCCTGCCCCTTTCTCATGGGTGGACGGTCACTACGCCCAGTGTTGCGAGACACTGGACGAGGGGCACTACACTCGTAAGCGTAGTGTCCTGTCTTTTCACATCTGTTGCACTTCTGCAACTTCTTGTAGTCTGTAGAGCGAGCCTTCTCGCTCTCTACATAACAGAGTTCCATCGGCTCTGGACCTCCGTTGTCATATCGTCTCGGTTGACGATATGATGTCGAGCTGGCGCGAGCCTGTCTCAGACTGAAGTCTTCCTGTTCCGCAATGGATATGGCTTGTTCTAGTGAATCTAGTTCGAGCCGGAACAGGTGAGTCTTGACGGGACCATCCGCAAGACCCTGCATGAACACCGAAACCAACGTGTGTTCATCCACCGGATTGAAACTTATAAAACTCGTGAGATGTCGTATATGTTGTGCAAAAGTGTGCACATCACGCTTACCCTGCTTAAGCTTCAAGTGTTCGGTTCGAGCTCTGAACTCAGCTCTAGGCGGTTCAAACGTTTGTCTAAGCCGTGACTTGAAGACTTCCAACGACCCAAACGCATATGGGTCGTGCAACTTGAGCCCCAGTGCCCAAGTCTTGGCACGTCCTGCCAGATTTGACTGGGCAAATGCAACTTGAATGTCCCCGTCGTCGATGCGACGCGCCCTTATAGCATCATCCAATTCGACGAACCATCTCAAGAGGGAGTCCTCTTCGACTCCCCTATACTTAGAGATGTCATTCTTCAAAGTCTCGGGTCGACGCGAGTGCATCGACCCACCAGCAGCAGCCTGCTGCTGTCTCAACAGTTCAAACTGTTGAGCACCCTGTTCTTTCAACAACTCTGCTTGTTGAGAACCTTGTTGGTGATGTAACGGGGCACCCTGAAGCTTGTACTGGTGACAGTACAAGCTACTTATTCTGATGACAGAATAAGGCGGTGTCTCGGAACTTCACGTACACTCGTACGTGCAGAGGAAGACGGTAAGAAGAAGCGAGTACTTGGTTAAAGTAAAATGTAGAACTGTATTTATAATAGTTAATGTCTGCAATAAATCACTATTTATCTTCATCTAACTATGTCTAAATACAAATGTGTAAATCAACTATCTGCTCACCACTCATTGCGTGCGTCTGTCGTGGCGCGTCTTCGTTGGTTGATATAATGGCCTATATCAATCAATTACGAACTACTCGTAAGTGCTACAGAATATTTGTCCTTATGACAATATTCTGAGAATATAACTCTTATAGTTATATTCTATTAACAATTTCTTATAAATTGTTATGAAACGATTCACCCCGTTACATCACCCCCCCCTTAACCATCAGTCACTTTAGTGACTGATTGACTAAATGGATACTCGTCCCAAATCATTTGGGACGGGGTTTGCACTTGTTGGTCCGAGTCCACTTTCCAACATCTCATCGCATGGTTAACAAGCCCATGCGATGCGCGAGCAAGGCCGCCGAGAGCGCGTCCGCACGTCTCTGTGCGGACGCCAAAGCAGAAACCACAGCAACTGATGTCTCATCGGTTGCTGAAGCGACTCAGCCTGTGTCACTTGGCGATGCAGGCGCTGGTCATGAAGACACTCATGTCTTCACAGAGTATGAGCTCGGTGTCTCATACTCTCCTGATACGGAAGACGGATCCGTATCGACGGCGATCGAATCCAAGCCGCCTGCCAAGCGTGGCATGGATGATTCTATGCGTCGTAGCGTCTTTGGCTCATCTGATGAATCAGATGAACCATCGCCGAAGCGAAGGCGCTCGAGGTCGCGATACTCGGGCGCTAATAGTGGTGTCGGTTCTCCTATGGACACCACTTCGCAACGAGGTGCCAGTCCTTCTGTCGGCACATCGCAGGAAGAGCGGGACCGCAATGTCTTGCGTCTCGCTCCTGAGAAGAAGGCATGGATGCCTCCCAAATCTGCCATGGATCACTTGTCGGCGACGACGAGTGATCGTTATCGAACACGATTGTTCGATTCGTCAAGGATCCATCACCTTGACCCCAGCGCGAAAAACTATCGCGCTGAGAATGAATTCTTCATCGATGCTTTCTTCAGATATCGATGGTACAGTGGGAATCACAAGCGTGATGGTCCCTCACTACTTCAAGCGTGGAACGCCTACATCCATAACCTCGAGAATGTAGGTCGTGACGCTTGGAACGACAAACTTATCGAAGCTCGTGATAAGTTTGAAAAGCGAACCTCGACATGTGCACGCTACAAGCTGCATCGTCTGTCAAGGGAGAAGGGATTACCCTGTCTTTCCTGGGGAGGCCCGTGCCCTTGTTGTGTAAACAACTCTGCACGAGCACCTAAGGAGGCTTACCTTCCTAATAGCCCGTGGTGGCGCGTGCGTATCTCTATTGAGATGTACGAAGGGATTGACAACCTGAAATCCCTTTACGACCGTGCCGAGAAGATTTTCTCCGGCGGTCCTTCTGCGGCACAGGATGTGCCGCGTCGTACTGCTCAACCAGACCCAGTACGTCAATCATCAGTTGGGATCGGGGCTCCCAAGGATCCCAGGACGGGGGATAGCCGCGCCACCGGACGAGATAACTCGTCCGACGTCCGTTCACGTCGCGGTGGTTCAACATATGCTCAACTAGATAGCGCTGGCCACCGCGAGAGTCCTCTAATGGAGGTGGAGGAGGAGGGAAAACGCTCCCCAAACTATCGTGGGGAAGCGTGTGTTCCCGAAAGCTTCTTTGATCGCGTAACGCAAGGGTTACGCGGTGATCTCGAACATGAGCGGGACGGACGTCTCCAACTGGCGGACACTGTCTCGAAGCATCGAGCCGAGTTTGCCTTTGCTCAGCTTGAGAACGCGAGAGCTCTGACATCTCTTCGTGACGAGCTAAGGGTAGCTCGTGGGATTGTTGATCGGTCTCGGGATGAGATAACTGCTCTTCAGACCCTTGTTGATGCCCACCATCGGGAGCACAAGGCTCTCTGCGAGATGCTTGAGCGCGAGGGCGTTCTTCATCGGAAGAAGCAGCGTACTGATGGTACGGCTTAAGCCGACCAACGTAAAACGTGGGATGCGTTCGCATCTTACGTGGCAACTCGATCGTGTATGCATTGCCTAGGCGGTGCAATACACGAAATGGGCCGATGTACTTGGGTAGTAGTTTACTGCTACCCAAGTTAGTCACTACATGCTTTGGTAGATTAACCGTAGACAGTAGGACTAAGTCACCTTTATTAAATAAAAGAGTGTTTGCCCTTCCATTCTTGTCAGCGTTTTGATTTTGCTTATCCAGCGCTTCGGCGATGGAATCTTGCACAAAACGGACTACCGTTTTTCACGAGTCAGTATGAACTCATCTGATGACTCGTTAGCTTCAGTGCGCTGTGAGCGCACTACAGCAACATCAATCTTTTCTTCAGTGAGGGCTTCCGCACTCTCTGGCATCATTTTCTTCGATATCGATGTTATCGATTTCGGCATCAAACGCAATGAACTATTCGTCAGAGCGTGATGAGCGTAAACCAAATCGGTTTTTGCTCGCGCGAGTCCCTCCCCCCCTTAAACCAGAGTTACACTCTAGTAAGGTGGGTACACGCGGATGGCACAAGCCATTCACGTAAAACGGTGTATGTGTCGTGGACGCATGCACCGAGTTGTTAATGGCAAACTCTGCTGGTCCACTAAAATGGTGATGACCTAAACAGCTTCGTCATGTACAATACTTCGTTTTCCGGTAGCTAATTTTTAATGTACATTTGCACCTGCTGCTAAGCTTGACACATTATTCGAATGCTTCTGTCTTACACACCTTTATCTTGACTCAATTGGTGGTGACAATAACATAACTTCACTATTAAGTTGGATGAGCCAATTAACTTTTACACGCGTTCTGCTATCTCTTGCCCGCTCCCCTCTAGCCTACGTTCAGCTCGTCTTCCGGCACAAGCGGGAATAACATTATTGTATTTCTTTTATCGCATTAGTTACCAAATTATAAGAGCTACGACTGGGTGATTTTTTCGTATGCTTGGACGTATTTTAAGTGTCACGACCGTTGTATTGATTTCCGTGAATACAGCGTCAGCCTGTAGTCGAATTTTTGCTTCTAAATTATTTTAATCTAATTTACCAATGTAGAAAAGAAACAAATATAATATAAATGAGCTCACCACTATTGCGTTCGTCTATAGTGGCCGGGCATAGCATGTAACAAAAAGTTTGCGATACCGTTATCTTTGCTATAAAGTGCGCAGTCATTTGTCTTTATTTAGTTCGGTTGTTGTGCAAAGAATTCAATCTCGCGCATTGCTAATGCATGGTGCAAACTTTCACTTGCCCAGACTTTCCGAATCACGGAGTAAACACTGTAATCTGTGCTTTCCGTTTGATCATTTGCTCATCTTGTGTGTTCTTCAGTTGGGAGGGCTTGGGCTTATTGTTACAGCCTTTGGAGACGTCAATCTCGCTCTATGTAATGATCGAGGTTCGGTCATAGTGCGGAAATTTTCGAACATCAATCTGGTATTGTTAAATAGAGAAATGACTTGTCCAGGCTTGAAACGTCTTGATCCAAAGGTATGAACATTTGAGCCTTCTTGCAATCTCGATTTCCAGTCATTTTACTTGAACGCGGAGTCCGGTCGCACTCCGTTCGTGCGAGTACCTACGCGATCTGGTTCGAACATTATAAATCGGTCTTCGGTACCGTGGCCAACAATTTAAAATCAGGCATTAAGTATTATTTCAAGTGCTTCTGCTTTATTTGATTTTGAACGATCTTACCCGGAAGATGATGCGCGCATAGCCTTGATAAAATAAGTAGAATCTGAATCGGTTTTTCAATAAACCCGATAAAGGCCAACCTATTATCGTACCTATCTTAAACCATTAAATACTCTTCAAATTGCAACCAAGTTCAAGTTAAATTTACCCTAGTGAAAGTGTCACGATTACTGGTTCTTTGTTTTAAATAAAGTCTTGAAAAAGCATTATTGTGCTCTCCAATTGTAATATTACTGTGTCGTGAATGTCACGATCATATTGGAAATATCATGACTAGTTATAATCTCAAAAATAAAAATCTGAATACTAAGCCAAATGTCCCCTGCGGCCTTAAATCGGACACCTTTCACCAACTCTTTTGATACGAAATTGTGGGAATCGTCTTTAACATTGCCCGTTACCTCCTTTTAACAATTTTTTCCCTACAATAACCATTAGGTTGGTTTTTACATATTCACATTTTAAACTAAAAGTTGATCATTCCGTACCTTGGTAATTGTAAGATGGCACACTCTCAACCTGTCTCGACTTGGCCTCACAATCATCTTGCCGTACCTTGGTAATTGTATGATGGCACACTCTCAACCTGTCTCGACTTGGCTCTCACAATCATCTTGCATGCGGTCCATTGAAAAATGATTTGGTCCCAGATTTATACTGACAAATATTTTGCTTGGCCCCAAATCCATTACTTGAATTATCCTGAGATAGCGTCGGATCGATCGGGACAGGGCAGATCACCTGGCCGTCCGGTCAGTATGCTCTTTTGATCGTCCGGTGCCCCGTTCCAATGTGCAAACATCCTGTTTGCCCCTTTTGTCAGTATTGTGTCATATTGCCATGCATCTTGATGTTGGTACAAGATTCCAAAGACCGACATGGTCGGGATAGTTGCACTTAAAGCAACTGTATCTATTTTCCACCAATATGCTGTCACTAATTTGGTCCTTCTCTCATAGTGGTAAGACAGGATATCAATTCTTCATTTTATGAGTGACTTTGCCACAGTTTGTGCTGCTGCTGTTGTTTTTGGTTTTGCTTTTATGCGGTTATTATTGCCAAAAAAAATTAAAAAGCCACGAGTGCCACACACGGCCACTATTACCTACACCACAGCATCGTTGGTGTCAAATGGCTACTATTAGAACGGGGAATAGATCAAAAACGAAGTGATCTAAACGAAGAACATCAGCCGACATAAACACTTGTTTACTTGTACACACCAACTTTTGATCCTTAAACATCGTATTTTAAATTTCTCGCTTACAAATTGATTTTAGCGTCAAACTACAACCTATGTATAGAAGGCGGGCACTAGTAGGGCTTTTGCTTCAGAACAAACGATTTGATCGGAATATAAAGGTTTACGACAAATTGTTATTTCAAAGCTACGTCAAATGAAATTATCCGGTGGAGCAATAATACAGAGGCGAAATTTGATATCGACCAATGTGAATCATTGCATTGGATAGCTACGAAATCATTTTATAAGCTGTGTTTGGCTGAATTGAAATGCTTGCGGTCGTGGCTTAGTGGTTGAAGAAATGGTGCCTGTGAATTTAGCGGTACCCTCAGCTATACCTAATACAGTTCTACTCATACATTTGCTAAGTGTCGTTTTATTTGTACAGAAATAGGCGTTTCTCTCCACGTACGAGTGCACAAAGTATTCGGGGCTCTTAGATACTCTGTGTTCAGAATAAGTAGATTGATCTGTGTTAGTACTAGTGTTCCTTACCCCGCTACACATACACTGAACTTGATTATGGAAAGTCACGGGTACCAGGTACTGTACATCTAGAATCCCAATTTACCGTGAAATCTGGCCAGAGGAGCCCGTGCGAAACATGTAAAAGTACTGCACTAGTACCATACAGTATTGTTACAGGATATGTGCCCGATACGAACGCGTCGGAAGCAAATTAAGCGATTATAATACAAAAGCAGCTTTCTAGGAACGAAACTGATCTACCACATAGTTACATAAATACAATACTCATATCTCCTCTTGACCCGAAGCACCACCGAAAAAAGCATGCGCATGCTGAATTGAAAGCGACGTTGTTAGCACGGTCGCTCTGGCGTTTGCACCTCTCTTTTCCTAGCACGCACTAGCGACACTACTTCTGCTTTCTGTATAGGCTATACACGACAGCATAACACATCTTCGCAGGCAGTACAAGTATGGTCTGTTACGTGTTTCGAAGTTTTAATTCTGCAAAATTTTGGTATACCCTTTGCCTGATCCTTGATCACACTACTGCATTTCCTCAGAATGTGATCGCGTCGTTTCTCATGTATTACACTATAATTCGTGGCAAATGATTGTTCGAGACAGTTCTACTAGGTCTACGTGGGTGTGTTCCTATAATTCTCATCTTTAAAAGATCACTACACAGGACTTATGTTGCTGCCGGCGTCCCCTAATTCAAATTTTCTTTCAGTATTATGGCAGACTTGAGCGCAGATTAGGAACACGAAAAGCGTTGGGAAACATATTTGGTTGGGCGAATAGCATAGATCATACACATGAGGTCCAACTGATATGTAGCTATGGTCTATGTGGATCGGGAATAGAAGTAGTAAGAAGAGAATAAACAAAAATGAGTTTCAAATCAAGCTTTATTGATGTTGCGTTTCCCTTTCACTAGTCCACAAGTCCATGCCGCCGACAGATATGTTTACAAGAAAAAGTCGATTTGTGGCTCAACGCAAGGTCATGCAATATTCTTTACCCATGCACCGCGAACTCGAACGCACGTAGCTTGGACTGGCGAAGAAGGCTACGGGCGTCGCAGGTAGTAATTATGGGAGTAGCCGATCGAGAAGTATTCGGGAGATCGTGGTTTGTCCAGCGTGATTGACTCTCCAACAGATTCACCCGAAAGTCCCAGGACTCCGCCAACGATTCCGTCAGGAATCTTGTCCGAAAACTCCGGAGCTTGTCCGTAGGTGATCGTAGTTCCGACGGCGACGAGTGCGAGGCATATGACAAGTTTCATGATAATGGAGTGACTTAGCGCTGGCGTGAAGACTGGTAGACACTCAGCAAGTTGCTAAATGCTAAATGAGCTGACAAGTACTCGGACAAAACGAAGCTAGGTCAATTTATTGATTTCATGTCAGTTTCGTGAATTGCGCACTTGAACTTTATCTCACACGTATGTTTTTTTTGGCACCGTATTAGTCATTCGAAACGGCTGGGACAGGCTAATGCGACTGTCGGGCGTCTGATGGTTCGGCGCGAGACGCGACCTTTTAGCGTTGAAACCTCAAAACAGATATCGATGTATCAAAAGTCAACTCTGGCAGCGAGCGTTTAATCTGATTGTATGAAATGACTGCTACATCATCCGCGTCCTTTGGTACATTTTAAAGAAAATTGTTCAGCTTTGAGAAGGCGTATCAATCGCTAGTGCAGAAATCTTACGAGATAGAACTATGGAGTACGTCCAACCGCTACGGCAGCACATGAGTGCCGTCTAGCACAACGGCCATACAGCTGACATTCGTTCTGATGTGTTGCTGCGTCATATTGACGCGGATCCCACACCTCTCTGTACATTGAAAAGCCACTACCAATGGATATTTTGCACATGGACTAGTGGCGTTGGACGCTCAAAGCGGGCTCTTCGACCTGTAACGAGCATGTGCAGCCCTCGTTTACATTATAACGGCATCGCTTATGAGATGTTGAGGCCATCACTATGGTCGTGGTTATCCCAATCCATGAGACGTAATGCGAGCAAATGTAGACACGATCAGTAAGGATTGGTTTGACTGCGAATTTCACAGGCTGCAGCACCTCGGCGTACGCCATCCATCGCAATCATTGCTGGAGCGGGTGGCTGATTCGCGCAAACGGATCAGCAGCGCGTTATCTGTCCTATTGGGGTGGTTTACGAATGCACGTCTCCTGGCATCCCATCAAACATCGTATGGTGGACTTCCGTGTTTCATCCACTTTCTTGCTTACGCCGACCACATCCTGTGCTATTTAACTGTTTCTTAAGGTGCCTTCGCGAAGTCACGAAAAGTTGACTTCACCCGCGCCCACCAAATTTCTAGCGGCTATGTCATGCGCGGTGTCTTGTCGGAACTTTTGGATGACGCCAAGATAGGGTCAACGATCAGGCAAGCCTGGCTCTATCGTTTAACAATGCCGAAGCACCACCACAGTTCCGCAGGTCAAATGTCCTACCGATGAATCAGCAAGGACATCCCAGACAACAACATGCGCATCATTCATGGCCCCGTCCGCGGTGTCAGCCACGTTGTGGACAATCTTCATGATGAAGCGTAGGCGGTGAGTAGGCATCCAAACGGCTTGTCAGCTGTGCAGAGCTAAGTACTCGGCTCCATTAGCTCCAAGCTCCACACTTGGTCGCCCGTTGCTTCATTTGCCTTTGTGAATTGCCGTGTCGACATCGCCGAGCTGGCACACCCAGCCACTCATTTTCTACTTCTAGTCAGTGCTGGCAGGCAAGTATGTCGAAGGCGCATCACTGCGGACAAATTGCACCAAAACAATGAGTACCTATGCGCGGTTTTTTGGGGAGCGCGTATGCATCTATTTGCAATACCCGCTTCTGTGGCCGATGGCAAGGTAGTTCGTATCGTATCTGTCAGTCATTAACCGTACAACTAGTCACAAGCGGTTGTGTGCCAGGGTAAGAATGTTTCTGCAAAAGTGCAGTCCCGAACTAGTCTTTGTGTATCTTGTCCTCGGCCGCGATACTGCGGAGAGCGTGGTGACGGCAAAATCCATATCCTTGCACATCTCCAACGGATCGTATCACGTTTGAATCAAATTAGCGTAGGTATCACGTCAATACTGGCAGACGTTTTCGGGCAACGGTACAGGTCAGATGAATTGTTGCCTTAATATACGGAAATGATTCGGTCATTGACAACGTTCTGTTCATAACGCTGACGACTCAAAAAGAAAGTCAAAGTAATCCGAAAGAGATACTATGTTTAGTGGGTGTCATAGACTAACGTGCGGATGATGACCCAAAATCCTTGGCGCATATCGGGCACAGGGTTCAGTTTGACACCGGTACCCTCATCCGTATCGTTGTCGGAAGTCGAATAACAAAACCGAATGCAGGCCGAAATGCTCCATTGTCATCTATGTAGGCAAGAATGAAGAAGAATCGGAGAACCGCATGGACCGGGTCAAACACATAGTTGGACTACGTTTTGCTATGGCGCATCGTTTTTGACTCATGAGTGGTAGACAAAGTCAGGGGGGATAGACATCAGCAATGGTTTCGAAAGCAGGCTACCTTGATGTCGCGTTTTCGCTTCACGAGCCTACGACCCAACGCCCCTGGATTTATAAAGCAAGTTGGGATAAGTTCGATTCTCGATATCAGCTCCGTTCGACGTGATCTTGGTCACAAAGATCGAGGCTTAACAATCTCGTCCGATGGACTACTAGTGATTCGCGTGGCGGTTGATGTATCTATCATTTCCGTACCCATGGTCGTCGTATCACACGGTCGGCGTATCCATGGTCGGCGTGTTCATGTTCTTTGGAGCGATTTTCTGCATTGGTGAGGATACCAGAAAGCACTTTGACTCCGCCAAGCAGTTTGCTCAGACGTCCCTTCGGAGCTTGTCTATAGATGGCTGTAGCTGTTACAGCAGCGAGCAGGAGGCAAATGGGAAATTTTATCTTCGAGTGAAAATGGCAAAGAAGCTAAAAAGATTTTGGCAAGTTGTAGAATGATACAGCAAGTGGGGCGTGGCAGAAAACCAGACCACGATCAATCGGATCGATGCAAAAGCAGATTTAT
This sequence comes from Peronospora matthiolae, assembly GCA_921007115.2. Classification (NCBI taxonomy): domain Eukaryota; phylum Oomycota; class Peronosporomycetes; order Peronosporales; family Peronosporaceae; genus Peronospora; species Peronospora matthiolae. Next base: position 448,995 of record CAKLBY020000339.1, read on the forward strand.
GATCATTCTGGTGATGAACTTTATTGCACACGGCTTTGGTATCGAAAGACGTGCTTTTGACGCCGAACACACCGTTCGAAACGACCGGGGATAGGTACATGCGATTTTTGGATGTCAGATAGTTCGGTGCGAGATGCGACGCTTCAGTATTACAGTCTAGAAGACAGGTGATAATGTAAGGGGCGAGGCTATTTCGTACTTTGAATTTTGCTGTTCTGTACTGCAAACCCCGTCAAACGTTTTTACGAACAGCTAGTTAGCTTGATAGCTAAATTTTGTCTGTATTATGCTAGATATAGAAGGTCAGAGGTGTGGAGATTAAAGAGCTTCCATCGACTGGATTTTGTGCTGAGCCTTACGGACGGGTCGAACGTCTCCAGCTGGAAGATAACCAATGTCCAAATCCATATCTGGGGCACCAAGTGTTGTTGACTCGCCGAGCTGAACCTGGTGTGACGACATCTGCACCCGACAGTCCACCAAAGCTAGTGCTTCAGCACAAGCAAGCTGCTACTTCCTGGATGCAATTTGATTGATCATGCAGCGATTCCGCTCGATTTACTGGCGAACACCATCGTACAACTAAACTCGGTGTTGGCTCGCGCTTATCCTGACCATCACCCTCGGCTTCGTGCTCGTCAACGCCGACTATACAACATATGGCCTCAGCCGTGAGTATCATCTTCATGATAACACTATATCAAGAAACGTGACATACGTTGCTTGTCTGCCCTTCACCCCGCAGGAACGAGCCGTTTACTACCGCGAGTGCGACGCGCAGACGCACAACACTCTCTGGAACTTCCTCGGCATCACGTTCGTCGAGATCCTCTACGTCTTTGGCAGCAATCTCCTCTTCACCATTGTCTTCTTCCCTCTCCTCGGCATCTGGTCCTTCAACACGGCTGTGCTCTACTGGCTCAACATCTCCCTATCCGTGCTCATGCAGGCGCTCCTGGGCTAGCTGCTCGTCTAGTTGCTGTTCAGTGGCAAAGTTGTCGCCGTTTTGAGTGTCCTCAATAATGTCATGTCCTGCTGTTTGCTGGGTTTAACCCGCCTGCTGCTGCCATCCCGGCCGTTCCCGATGGCTCTATGACGTCACTCCACAGCACTATTCCCTCTCGATCCTCGTCTCGCTTGTGTTACCTCTGACCTTCTATGTACAGCATAATACCGACAAAATTAAGCTATTAAGCTAACTAGCTGCTCGAAAAAACGTTTGACGGCGTTTGCAGTACAGAACCGCAAAATTCAAAGTACGGAATAGCCTCGCCTATAATGTGAGGGAAACTATAAATACACCGAGGCGCAGTGTTCAAAACACCGAGGCTCGATTTAGGCTATCCATTTGTCCTAACATTTCTATGTGGCAAATGCATGCAAAGACGGTCCACAACATTGCTCTTATTCACTGATGGAACGACACCGCATGCGTACGTAAATTCTTAGTTGATACGCGTGCTCTCTGTTGCCCGAAGTCTGCTGTGCACATAGATCACTGGAATGCTCGACTCACAAGGAAGTGGTGTTGATTACGCACGTTATCCCCAAGGTGATAAGACTACAACAATGAGGCGACATCACGATCCATTTCGGTCGTCATGCGTATGGCCATGTATTCGAGCCCATATGTGAGAGCTCAAATTAGACAAAGCTGTCTGCATTCGTGTGGATTTAAATAAGAGTATGGGTATGCAAGCCGTTGATTAAGTGCTGCCATGTGTTCCAGCCATTTCAAGCTACTGTCTGATGTCCGCAGCCGAGTTCACGACTAGGAGCTGGCTGGAGCATTCATGGTATGAACTTCGTGGGATCCCTGCGATCCGTATGAACTTTTTGTTGAACCAAGAACTCTAGATTGAGGTCATACATTTGCGTATTCGCGGTGGTGTGGTGCCACGATAGTGACAAGACTGATGTGTCAACAAATGAGTGGCAAGGTGAACATTTTCTGTGAACACTTCCAGCATTTCACTTTCATGACAGTGAGTGTCAAGTGTTGGCATTTGTGTGGGGCCGTGCTTTCTTGTGGCTAGCTTGCTTTTGCAAGTCTATTATGTATTGAGCGACGTGAATAATTTAGAAGCCCGCAGAGTCCAACTGTCCGAGAACAGTACTCTGCATTGCTCAAGATCAGCCATGGGCATCCAAGTGTATGCTGGGAAGCGGGTCGCATGTCTGGATTTGTCTATGCTTGCGGTGGTGATAAGGACCGCTCAAATAACATGCACATGATTTTTGGTGGCTTTTAGTGGAGACACTGCTTGCAGGAGCCAAAGAAAAACTGATTAAGACCGCTGATGCGTGATTTAAGCATTCGGAAAAAGATCAAAAGAAGTACAGGACTTTGCCAGTTAAGCAAGTGTTTGGCGAGGTTACGAGAGCGTTAAGGTTGTCCACCACGTCATAAAATGACGTAGCGTCCAGCTTTAGCTTTATGAAGATCTATGATTAACGCTGGAGCAACCTGAGGCTCAGTGTCGTCAGTTGCAACATTAGAGGGGAAGGCTGGAAGGCGCATCATGATGAAGAGGATGCAGCAATAAGAGAAGAAAGGAGCAAAGTTTAGGATTGTCTTTGTAACATCTGTTCGTTCAGAAAATTTAAGATGAATGGGTAGCCTATATTGATCCTCGGTGTTTTGAACACTGCACCTCAGTGTAATTGGTGTTTCCCATAATGCACAGCGTTTTTCGGCACATTGTACAGTAGATAGTCCAGCTTACTGATTTCTGTCAAATTGACTAAAGGACGCGCTAGGGTAGCTAAGCTTACCAGATTAGAGTATAAAGTGCGTCGAATCACTCCGAAACACATGAAAGCTATTTAGCTAAACGGACACTTGGCTGACGATTATTCCAATGCATAGCTTTTTTATAACGAAGCGGACGTCACACCTCTCTTCACGCAAGACCTCCACAACCACTGGTGACGGAAGCTTTAGCCAGAGCTCACAAGCCGTGAGAAACATGTAGAGCCCTATAAAACATTTACCATACAGAAGCTGACGATACGGGGTACCCGTTGGTGCTAATGGCTGGTGTCTGCATTAATGCGAAGATTTGTTTTGCTCTTTCACTGCCTTTCGGGATCATCAACAGCGATTGCTAGTATCATTTTTAACGGAATCACTCGATTTCCGCTACCTTCTAGTTCCATCGCCTGCAGTTTTACCCGAATATACTTCATTGCTCAAATTGTACCCACTAAAAAAACCTCGTTTGCTCCTCCCCTACGAACTATACAGTGCTCCCTCTGACAACTTTCCCCCGTTAAGTGGAAGGTCGGACGTCCACCGGGTCGATCTATGATTGTAATAGGATAATCAGCTGAGAACATATAACTAATAGCCATGGGGCGAGATATAATTTTATAAATGAAGCCATTGTACCATATGAAAGGACATTAACCTTATCAAGACAAGAGATTAGGGTGGTTTGTGTGCCGTTGGTACTACGAATAATATAACCTGTGCTGTGGGGTAGCTTGGACTCAGAACGGCGAGTTTGATGGAACATACAATGCATTGTACCGGCACTGCTCATCATCAAAATCTTCCCAAAATTGGTCGAAATGTCTAAAATTGCCACTTCCTCTGCCTCAAATCCTTCTTTTCATTCCTTCTTCTCGTACCATGCGATCAGTACTCTTAAACTTTGAGCTCTGGATGAGCACTCTCGTTTCTTTGATAGAGTTAATTAGCTTATCAGCGACGAGTCAGTCAAAAATTACAGCGTGAACATAGCTAATTACATTAAATCCCGAAAACTACCAGAGTTGCTACGTGGCTCTGACTTTAAGTCACAACCTGAGCACAAACGAAAGGTGAAGACCTGTGTTAGTGGTCTTTGAAACTATCTTTCTGCTGATCTTAGGTAGATTTTACTCTGGGGTGAAAGAGGAGTGAGTGGTTCTAAATGAGGTTTTTTTATTGCTTAATCCTTTTAAATATTGAACTTAATATACAAATCTAGTAAATTACTATTTCTTAAAAAATTTTTGAATTATTTTATTTATTTTAATTTAATTGGGGGATTGCCTAATTCACTCCCTTTTTAATTACATTCAATCCCTATTTCTTTCTGTAAGTAAACACATCTAGCAATAAGTTGTCATTGATAATAGTTTAGTTGCGCATTGTACCTTTTTTCCTTTTAATACTCTCGCAAGCCGAATCATCGTTATAACTATATGGTATCGTACGGTGGCCTACCGCCCCCACCAAGTACCACCGATAGGGGCGGTGCAGTAGTCAAGCCACGACTATTCTGACGGGGAGGCGCGGGTTCAAGCCCTGGTGCAGCGCACCCGACGAGGTACGAATCTAAACCGCACCACCGACTTGTCTCAAAGGGGACGCAGCCGGTAGATAAGGTGAAGCAAGTGTGCAATAATGTACGCTACTGAGTCGCAAATTCTGTAAGTTACTGATAGCAGGTATCTGGACATTTGAGGAACATCATGTGAAACTTCCCCGGGTAGAAATGAACCTACCCACCAAGTGTCATTATCTTAATACAGGACGATGCAATGGGGGGGGTCAGACGGCGGCAACGCTCTTGCGTACATCATTAGTCTATCACTATGAACATACTGATAAGCAAGCGACAACGTCTAGTAATGCTTTAAAATTTCTACGAAAGTCTCTACATTAAGATCCCAACGGCCACAATACTTTACCCTCAAGAGCAAACACTCCTAGCGATGTCAGTAATATAAGACGTTTACGGAAGACTTAAAATGAAATTCAACAGACATACAAATTTCGCGTATCATACTATCAAAATGGTGTAATGGAAAAAGGGAGAAGCCGACAATGAAAAAGGCAGGGATGGTGGTGATGAAGACGATGAAGAGTCTTATACATAAAACAGATCAGCAGAAACAGCGATGTACATGTGACACAATGAAGAAGGTGAGGCTGTATAGAACCATCGAAAAGTTTAGTGTCGTGCGGCGATAAGTCCAATTTTTTATCATCATCAATACCACGCAGTACTTCAATTTGCCATTCTTCTCCTTGTCGACACTTTTAAGTGTCTAAAACGATAAATTTGCGCGTTTACGTAAAGATGACTTGCACTAGTATTTCAGTCATATATGGTATATTCTTGTACTTTTAGGCAATTGATAAACATCCACAGAAGTTGAAGACGCTGTTGCATATATCTCACGTTAACGTGTTAACAATTTGTCATTTACAGGGGGGCTTATTTGGTGTCACAAATACCACGAGTGCAGTATGATCAGCTTTAATAACCAACATTGTCGTAGCATATGACATATAGATGATTAGCTTGCGAACGACTGTCAATTAAGATACGATTTCGAGGTGTATGCACTAACAGGCTTTTGTAAGCAGGATGGTACCGTAAAAATGGCGTATTAAACGGGATATTTTACACTTATGTTGACAAGTCAAAATTAATTGTTTTGACTGTTTAATCATCATAGAAAACGAAGTGATACTAATTACAGGGGGGTGAATCTAACCAGTCTCTTTGGTTGGCATAATATACGCCACTATTATCCGGTACCTAATATTCGCTGCTAACGTATTGAAAAATTGTCCAGTGAGGCTAAATGTTATCAGACTAAGACCTGCATTTATCTGCCAGAATATTTTTATACCTTATTTATTATTCCATCGTTCGTTCCTAGCTTCTTGTTGAAATTAAAAATGAAAATGTTCAGAGAAGATGGCATAAAAAGTGCGTGATCGGGTAGATAAGAAGGCATCTGGAAACCTTAAAATCCAGATAAAAATTGAAGCAGCACATACACAAGTACAGACACCAAACGATGCTTTTGTTAGAGAAATTAATATTACTTTTATTCACGTACATCGCCGAGTCATTTAAAAGCGCAAGATTGCCAACATGGCCGTACATGTTGCACTTCGTCACAAAGGAAGCTACAAAGCAAAATCAAATACTAAAGTAGTTGATTAAAGCTGGTAAAATACAAAGTGAATGTATTTAGGTCCTTAGTTCACGAACTTTTGTTGCTACTCTAAGCCTACTGGATTCTTCAACAACACGTTTCTAATCGCTATATCGCGCAATACTAATCGTATAGTCGCGCATGAGTGATCTACTCCATACACGTTACTCATCAGATAGTCGCACATGAGTAATCCACACTACTGGTATTACTCATGTGGGCCCATGAGTAATCTACTCTATGCAATACTCATGGGACAGCCTCACATGAGTAATCTACTCTATACATATGACTCACCAGATAGTCACTTATGAGTAATCCACGCTAGTGGTATTACACATGGGATAGGCGCACACTTAACTAACCAGACCGTACATTTAGTGCATCAATTTGTGGCCGAGGCGCATCTTCAACAACCAATGCAAGGCTAAGGGTCAAGAGGAAAAGAAACACACTACTTCGTTCATGCTTTTTACAAGACGTCTCGTTGCTGAGGTGTGCAGAAATCTCGCATCGTGTACCTGTAAAACATTCCACACTCGGTTATTAACGTCTTAATTCTACTGAATATTATACAAAGTGCGTGACAACAAGATTTCCCAACAATTTTGCATAAAAAACTAGGGAAATTGTACATAACAATCAGAGACATAAGCTTTTGCAAGGTCAATTGAGCTTGAAACATGGGTATTCGACTAAATTAATTGAAAAGGAAAGAATCCAAGCACGCGGCCAGACGTCAGGATCAACGATTTGATAACCTTTAAGATTGACACAATGATAACTTGCAGAGTTTTACGATGTGAAGCTAGCGATTAAGATAATTCTCACTGCTTTGCGCTGTCGCATGTGTCGTTGCGCTGGACACAACGCGTAAGCATGTTTCTCCATGCCGCAATATGCTAGATGAGTCACAATTAATCATCACGCAGGCACCAAGGAAACGAAACGTGAATAAGAAATAAAATGACTGAGCAGTCTCAGCTTTACCGTACGAAAAAATGATGGACAAGATAACGAAAGATAAATATATTTTTAAAATGATTTGGCAGACACAAAACGTGATTAGATAAGCAGCAAACACGTAAATTTTAAAAAGGGAAAAGCTTTGAGTCATTGAAGTGTTTTTGGTTAAACATGCAGGCGATGACCACAAGAAGGCAGCGGAGATCGAGTGATTCCCGGATACTATTCGTAAAATTAAAGGTTTGTAAATTTGAGGGAACAAATGATAGGAGAAAAATAAAATACATAATCATAAAAAACAAAAAATGACCCACTTCCTTGTACACTTTTATAAACGTGGTGTACATGATAGTTACTCCTTGAATCATTTCCCAATTTTCTTTGAATATACTTACCTTAACCCGGTCTGCAGGCGGAGCCACTTAGGGAATGCCGCATGCGTGCTGCTCTTGCATCCATTAATTGCGGGTGCAGACGGCACGAACAATATGTAAACGCTTGTTTGCATTGTCGGTTGCTGCCGTAGATGCAGACAATCAGTGCTTATGCTAGTGTAATTAATGAAGCTGTTTTAATCACCGTAATTACCGTTTATTGTGTCATTTTTGTTTTGAAATGTTTTATTGTATTTGCTACTATTTTATTTCTGTTGTCGCCGTTGCTGGTGTCGTTATCGCTGCTACCGCTGTGGCCGCAGACGTTGTTGTTATTGTTGCAAGCGATGCATGTTGCTCGGGCTTTTGATACTGCTGCTGCTTAATGTGGTGTTGTTGCTACCGATGCCGTTGTTATTGCTACTGCTTTTTGTGATCTTGGTGTTACTACTGCTATGAGGTGTTTTCGTTACTACAGTGCTGATGCTGTGGTTGTTTAGTTGTGGAATAGGAATAAGTTTAATGTTAATACGCTTTTATAATTATCTTTAAAGGATAGCAAGCTATAATTGCAGAGTTCAAGAGGTATTAACTGCACACACAAGACGATCGCTTTCGTATTGAATCACTCTACATTATATGTCTTACTATACATTAATGAATACATTCTCTATTGAGATCTACAATACGAACATTGACTAGATTTTGTCAATGTGTTCCCGCCAGCACTTGGAATGCGGCCTTTAACATACATTTATAGTGCAACGCCCCCAGCTGCGTTGTTTCGATGTGCTACAAAACTAATTACCTTACAGTTACAAAGTAAATTAGTAGTAGCTAGTGATAAATTACAATTTAGTTAACTTACACATTCGCTGATACGACGTAAGTTTTCCTTACGCCACCCATCTTGCTCTCTTTTGCACGTTGCAAATATGTATTTGAGCAACGTAGCCTTGATTCACGAGCGCAGCATAATTCCAACCTGTCACGGTTTACATCCGCACAGCCATTAAAAGGTCTTAACATTTTTAAAGTCATCCTCATTAGCAAATTGCATGTGAATAACGCTTATACTAGGTCAAGTTCTTCTTTTACTATAGAACAATAGGACGCGGGGCATTTAAATTATCCTTTGAAAAAAACACCTTATCCCACTTTTAATGTCCTTTTTCGAACGTAATATCCGGGCCTGTTGTGCCAAATCTGTTTATTGCACCCTTTTCTTTAAAACAGTCATTTCACCCCTTTGTCTTATGAAAACGGTTGGTCGCGAGTATGTCATTGCATGAGCAATTAGTTTTGGCCAATCGATTTATTACTTTCCAATCTCAATTTGTTACATCCAACATATTCTGATGATCCGTCCTAATTTCGATAAACCTATTCTCGTCCGAATTGATAATCGAATTTGCTGCAATGAAAATTGCTGAAAAGCGTAAAATTGCGAAGCTCGAGGTAATGGAGCAGACGTGGAGAGAAGCGATATTTGACACCCATTAATGTTGTGTACTGTGCAGTAGATGCAGTAGTTCTAGGTGTAGCGCACTGCACGTAAGTGAGGCATAAATATGTATCTCACATTTTTTTATATAGCACTTGTGTGTGTCTTTTTGCCACTGCTATATAGGAGATCTCTAGCTGATTGCCTTCTTACACCAAAGTCTGCAAAAATATCCTCAAATTTGATGTAGGGTAGGTAGAGAGATAACAAGTAAATGCTCGACGTTTATAAGCATCGAAAGTATAGCACCTTTCTCGTACAGTCTATGTGATGTGGTTGCCATCTTAGATATTTAGTACAGTGAAATCTATAGAATATCGATTCACAATTCTTTATAGGTAGTAGATCAAGCCATCTCATAATTTTTCTTGCTGTCATAAGTTTATTATTTATCGTAGGCCGTACTTTGTTTTTACGTCGTTAACAAGCAGAATTATCCCCAATTCTTTTTTCGTATTTTGCTGCTTGTAGAATCAACAACATAAGGAATAGCTTATAGAAAACATTTTAATAGCGTCCTTATTAATTAAACTTACACAACACATCCCGTTTTTCGTCACCAACCACTTAAGCATTACACGATAATATAGAATTTCTTTAAGTTTCATGGATAAAATTACTTGAATCAAGGGGCGAACTCGACAGAATGCTTCCCACTCTTATTCCATACATTTTTGAGGCACCTAATCTTCCAAATTTTGTTATTTTGCTAGACACGAGTAACTTTGATTGGCCTCGTGAGATACATCTTTTGATTAAAGCTTAAAAGAAACAGAAAATAGGGAATCTACAGGAGTGGTTGAATGCCTGTGTTAAATTGGAAGTGGTCGGTATGATACGGTATCACAACAATATTATTGAGGTCATCACTAGCAGTCAAATAACCATTAGTAAAAAGGTTCTATGACAGTCGTGCACTTCTATTCGTAGTAATACAAACAACCCTTCATTACAAGCTTTATAAATTCTCCCCTCTATTTATTAAATTTGCGTTCGGTTCTTCTCTGCACCGTACACGGGCGGTTTAAGCTAATTTGATGGTGAAAAATTCATCTAAATCACGATTGGGATGCACGAAGCATCTGCAAAGTCGATAATGATTTCTTTGTGCCTAAGTACGTCATTTTGCTTAGCTTAGCAAATTTTTGTGGTGGTAAAAGCACAATCAACGTACATTATATTTAAATCTTTTTAGTTTTTTTAGATGCAAGAAAGGTGCAGGGGTATGAACATAAGCAGACAGACTTAGTGCGTTTTTTTATGGTTGCTCGCTAAAATGCAAAAAGCAAACAGCCTATTAGATGAAACCGGGTGAAGAGCATAGTCTAGGACTCTCATCTATGGTATGCTATATTTTTACCCGTAAAGTTCTGCCGCCTGAACAGCAGCATATACCGGCTTATCCTGGACCATAATAATAAGTTATTAACATGTGGAAGCATTAAACAACATATGTCTGGAAAGTAGGTACTAAAAAAATTATAATTTTAACAGTTACTACCTACGGGGTTAATACTGGATTTGTAATGCAAGAAGATACATAAAGTAACGTAATATGAGACATTGCGGTACAAAATAGGCTTCCATAGGAAGTGTGTGGATTTCAGAAAGAAATAAAATTAACATACTAATTCCAATTATTATTGACCTTTGTCGGTGCTTGAATTTGTCACAAAGCGATATGGCGTTATTGTACATCCGTAACGTGATCACAAGACGCCTAAACAAATTTGGAATTATGCGTGGGACAAAAAATTGATGCAATGCTTTTACGGAGGTAAAAGTGCAATCCGGTCCGATGTCGTATCAGTAATGACGTGCCTTAACTGTTATTTAAATATATCACGTGAATAAAATCAAGTTAAATATACATTTATAGCACACTTGTAGCATACAAAGTAGAACTGAAATTTACGCCTGTGGCATCATTCGATATACAATATTAAGTCACTTTTAAAACAAGTAATTAATAAATTCTGGCTTCATGTAACGGGGTGAGCCGCTACATAACAATTTATAAGCAATTGTAAATAGAATAATACTATGAGAGTGATATTGTCAGAATATTTTCGTGAGGACTATATTCTGCAGCACTTACGAGTAGTTCCTAATTGGTTGATATAGGCCATTATACCAACCAACGAAGACGCGCCACGACAGACGCACGCGATGAGTGGTGAGCAGATAACTGATTTACACATTTGTATTTAGACATAGTTAGATGAGGATAAATAGTGATTTATTGCAGACATTAACTATTTTAAATATAGTTCTACTTTTTACTCTAACCGAGTACTCGCTTCTTCTTACTGTCTTCCTCTGCACGTACGAGTGTACGTGAAGTTACGAGGCACCGCATTATTCTGTCATCAGAATAAGTAGCCTGTACTGTCATCAGTACAAGCTTCAGGGTGCCCCGTTACACCTGGTAGCACTTCGTAGTCCGTCCAAGGGCCACGTTCACATCTAACATGAATATGTTAGATGATGACGATGACCAAAGCTTTTACGCTACGCGTGACGGCTACTCCCATTTGAGCGATGTCGAATGGGATGCGGTTGAACGGATGGGTTCAACCATGGGCATCCATGCTGTTAGCGTCATGCAAGAGGCTCTCAATAGAGATGCCCAACATGCTAATGGCGCCAAGTTCATTCAAAATGAACTTGACGCTGAACGCGAGAAAGTAGCCTTGCTTCACCAACAAGGTTCTCAACAAGCAGAGTTGTTGAGAGAACAGGGTGCTCAACAGTTTGAACTATTGAGACAGCAGCAGGCTGCTGCTGGTGGGTCGATGCACTCGCGTCGACCCGAGACTTTGAAGATTGACATCTCTAAGTATAGGGAGAGTCGAAGAGGACTCCCTCTTGAGATGGTTTGTCGAATTAGACGACGCAATAAGGGCGCGTCGCATCGACGATGGGGAAATGCAAGTTGCATTTGCCAAATCAAATCTGGCAGGACGTGCCAAGACTTGACCACTGGGGCTCAAGTTGCACGACCCATATGCGTTTGGGTCGTTGGAAGTCTTCAAGTCGCGGCTTAGACAAACGTTTGAACCGCCTAGAGCTGAGTTCAGAGCTCGAACTGAACTCTTGAAGCTCAAACAAGGTAAGCGTGATGTGCACACTTTTGCACAACATATACGACATCTCACGAATTTTATAAGTTTCAATCCGGTGGATGAACACACGTTGGTTTCGGTGTTCATGCAGGGTCTTGCGGATGGTCCTGTCAAGACTCACCTGTTCCGGCTTGAATTGGATTCACTAGAACAAGCCATTTCCATTGCGGAGCAGGAAGACTTCAGTATGATACAGGCTCGCGCCAGCTCGACATCATATCGTCAACCGAGACGATATGACAACGGAGGTCCAGAGCCGATGGAACTCTGTCATGTAGAGAGCGAGAAGGCTCGCTCTACAGACTACAAGAAGTTGCAGAGATGCAACAGATGTCAGAAGACAGGACACTACGCTTACGAGTGTAGTGCCCCTCGTCCAGTGTCTCGCTACACTGGGCGTAATGACCGTCCACCCATGAGAAAGGGGCAGGGACGCGGATCCGCCGTTGGTGCAAAGACGCAACAACGGGATGGACCGTCAAAAAACGGACAGGATCAGTAGGTGCGGAGCACCCTACTGGTCCAGCAACGTCAAGAGAATTTGCAGCCTATTGACGAAGGTTGCTCTCAACACACAAACATTGTGCGTTGCTGCTCTAGGTAATAAGATCTCACTCATTACCTTGAAACTCGAAGTGACGAATAAGTTGTCCCTTCGAGCACTAGTCGATTGTGGGGCGTCCAACAATTTTGTGCAACGCCAATCGCTAGAAGATGGTCACTTTAAGTTCAGTGAATGTGACACACCTCCTACGGGGATGACGGTACGTCTTACGACAGGCGCATCCGTAACCGTCATGAAGCGTATGGTGAAGATCTACTATACTCTAGAAAATACCCAATATGACGATGACTTTATCGTATTGGATTTGGATGACAAATTTGATGTCATCCTTGGAATACCGTGGCTCAGAAGGTACGAACCACGGGTAAACTGGCAACATCGGACAGTAACGATGCCTGCCGCTTGTTCATCAGATGGCCATCTGGTGAACGTTTTGGAGCGTCCACAAGCGTGTGGATGTACTACGAGTGAGTGCGATGGCCTCACTTGTGGTACGGTCGTTAGTACGACTGCGCAAAACCTTAGTGTACCAAACGGTTACACTTCGGAGCAAAGTTCCGGCGGCTGTGAGGAAACACAGGCTGCGCCGAAGGTCCACCGCTCGAATAAGTCGAGTGGACCGGGACAAAGATGTATCCCTAGCGGGGGACATCTAGAAGAGAAACCATCGATCGCTCAGGTGAAGCGGAACGATAATCCTAGATCGACTGGGGAGTCTTTCGTAGAGGATCTCGCTGTGGTTGCGCAACCACAGCTAGAGGAAGTTAAGGGAATAAGTCCCGATATTACAGATGCGGTGGAAATAAGTTCCCCGAAACCCGAGGGAATAAGTCCCCGGTAAGCCGAAGGAATAAGTCCTTCGAGGCCTGAGGTAATAAGTCCCCAGGAAATGACAGAGACACTGAATGTCATAGTCAATGATGGATCAAGTGTAGGCGCCTATACACTTGATCTGATTGCGCCTCCGAAGTTGACTTCGGAGATCACTCAGTTGCCAACGCTCGAACATAAAAGGTTCTTGCGTCGTCTGCGTAGTGGCAAAGTCAAGCAGATCTGCGTACTAGTCGCTGACGACGAGTGCGTAGCCGACACAAGGTCAGCAACAATGTTTACTGAGAACGAGAAAGTTATCAGTAGTTCATCGATGGACGAGAGTGTCCTCGATGAAAAGACACGAGTTGAGCGATAAGACTCTAAATCGTGGGAATCGCTCAAGACAAATCGTCTCTATGAAGATTTGGTTGAATTCAAGGATGTATTCCCTGAAACTGTTCCGTGCGAATTACCGAAGGATAAAGGTATTCGACACGAGGTCGAGCTTAAACCAGGCTCGAAGTACTGTGTCATGAAGCAGTGGCCACTGCCTCGTGAACAAGTACTTGCGATCGATAAGTTCTTTGCTGATCGTTTAGCTGCGGGCCATGTGAGGGAATCAACTTCCCCACATAGCTCTCCGACCTTCTGTGTGCGAAAAGCAACAGGAGGGTGGCGGATAGTGCATGCATTTAACAAGTTAAATGCTGCAACGGTACCGGCTCAGACGCCGATACCGAGGAAGGACGTAATCATTGATGGTATGTCAAAGAGTACCATCTTTTCGTCCATGGATTTTATGGATGGCTTCTATCAAATCCTTATGCGAGAACGGGATATACCCTATACCGCAGTTAGTACGCCTAGCGGCATGCTCTGGGAATGGCTAGTATAGCCACAAGGGCTTAGTAATGCCCCTGCCACGTTCAACAGATGTGTATCGAATCTGTTGAGACCAGTGCGAGAATTCGCACCGAGTTATTTCGATGACGTATTCATCCATAGTCGGGCTATGGATGGAAAGTCGGACGTTGAGGTTCACAGATACCACGTCCGACAGGTTCTTACAATCATGCGAAAGCATCAATTGTATGCCAATCTCAAGAAGTGTATGTTTGCAGAAAGCGAAATACCACTTCTTGGGTGCATCGTTGGTAAGAACGGTGTACGTCATGATCCCGAAAAGATCAAGGCGATCACCGACTGGCCTTTGCCGGTTGATGTCAAAGGTCATTGAAAATTCCTTGGACTAGCGGCGTACTTGCATGAGTACTCACGAAATTACGCTGAGATGACTGTACACCTCTCTCGTTTGTTGAAAAAGAACGAGAGGTGGTTACGGAACGCTGAATGTCAACGCTCCTTTGATGGTATCAAGCAGAGCTTGATACAATCCCCAGTCCTAGCAATTGCTGATCAGGACAGGCCATTTCATGTGGTCTGTGATGCCAGCGATTTTGCAATCGGTTGTGCATTAGTGCAGTACGATCTTGAGGGCGTTGAACGCGTCGTCTGCTATCAGTTGCGTCAGCTGCAACCAGCTGAGCGGAACTATCCAGTGCATGACAAGGAACTTCTTGCCATGAAGTATGCACTCGCGAAGTTCAGAGTCTATCTATTAGAGGATAGACCCTTCATTGTTTACACTGACCATGCGTCATTACGCACGGCAGTAAACAGCCCGCACCTTTCACAACGAATGGCGAGGTGGTTGTATTCTTTGCAGAATACAACTTTACGGTAGAGTACAAACCAGGACGACTTAATGTCGTCGCTGATGCACTCTCACGTCGTACCGACTTTGAACCAGTCGTGAAACCCAACAGTGAGACAGTCACTGTTGCGGTTATGACGTCCTCAATACCATCTTCAACGTTACATGATGATGTGAGGCGGGCGTATGCCCAAGATGGTGAGATTGTGAAGTTGTCGACACATCTCTCACAGCCATCTAGAGGATCGTTGAAACGATTGTCGCCTGCGTATCGATCTGCATCAGATCGATACACTACTCGCAACGGTTTACTGTATTATACAGCCGTTTCTGGTGACACACCACGTGTTGTCATTCCAGATAATACTGATCTGCGTTTGCGGGTCATGTTTGAGTATCACGATGCTCCTATAGGAGGACATCGTGGCCGGGAGAAAACGTATATCACGGTGAGTCGAGACTTTTACTGGCCCCGCCAGTATCAGTTTGTGCGTAAGTATGTTCGCGCATGCGAACTCTGTCAACGAGTGAATTCAAGTCCTTCACTGCGTGCACCTTTACAGCCTCTACCGGTTCCAGCTGAGTGCTGGGAATCCATCTCAATGGATTTCGTCTTCGGGTTACCCAAAGACGCACGCAGGAATACGGGTATTCTCGTATTTGTTGACAGATTCAGCAAAATGGTACACCTTGTGGCTGTACCAGAGTCATTCACAGCAAGTGGCTTTGCTTGTGTCTTTATCGACACCATCTCCCGACTTCATGGGTTGCCCCGTGAACTCGTATCAGACAGAGATCCACGCTTCACAGCTGATTTCTGGCGTTCCGTGTTCAAATCACTCGGAAAGCGCTTGAAGATGTCGACATCTGATCATCCAGAGTCAGATGGTCAGACGGAACGAGCCAATCATGTCCTCGAAGAGATACTTCGAGGATACGTACACTCCTTTAAGAGTTGGAGTGAGTTCTTGCCCATGGTAGAGTTTGCCATTAACAACTCGGTTCATGCGTCCACGACACATAAACCGTTTTACGTGAAAGGCTTGCGCCATCCGCGTGTACTCACCTTACTAGAGTGTAACTCTGGTTTAAGGGGGGGAGGGACTCGCGCGAGCAAAAACCGAATTGGTTCACGCTCATCACGCTCTGACGAAGAGGTCATTGCGCTTGATGCCGATATCGACAACATCGATATCGAAGAAAATGATGCCAGAGAGTGCGGAAGCCCTCACTGAAGAAAAGGTTGATGTCGCTGCAGTGCACTCACAGCGCACTGAAGCTAACGATTCAGCAGATGAATTCATACTGGCTCGTGAAACGGTAGTCCGTTTTGTGCAAGGTTCCATCGCCGAAGCGCTGGATAAGCAAAATAAAAACGCTGACAAGAATGGAAGGGCAAACACTCTTTTATTTAATAAAGGTGACTTAGTCCTACTGTCTACGGTTAATCTACCAAAGCATGTAGTGACTAACTTGGGTAGTAGTAAACTACTACCCAAGTACATCGGCCCATTTCGTGTATTGCACCGCCTAGGCAATGCATACACGATCGAGTTGCCATGTAAGATGCGAACGCATCCCACGTTTTAAGTTGTCGGCGTAAGCCGTACCATCAGTACGCTGCTTCTTCCGATGAAGAACGCCCTTGCGCTCAAGCATCTCGCAGAGAGCCTTGTGCTCCAGATGGTGGGCATCAACAAGGGTCTGAAGAGCAGCTATCTCATCCCGAGACCGATCAGCAATCCCACGAGCTACCCTTAGCTCGTCACGAAGAGATGTCAGAGATCTCTCGTTCTCAAGCTGAGCAAAGGCAAACTCAGCTCGATGCTTCGAGACAGTGTCCCCTATTTGGAGACGCCTATTCCGCTCATGTTCGAGGTCGTCGCGTAACCCTTGCGTTACGCGATCAAAGAAGCTCTCAGGAACACACCGATCCACATGATCGTGTGGAGAGCGTCTTTCCTCCTCCTCCACCTCCATTAGAGGACTCTCGCGGTGGCCAGCGCTATCTGATTGAGCAGCTGTTGAACCACCGCGATGTGAACGGACGTCGGACGAGTTACCTCGTCCGGTGGCGCGGTTATCCCTCGTCCTGGGATACTTGAGAGCCCCGCTCCCAACTGATGATTGACGTAATGGGTATGGTCGAGCAGTACGACGCGGCACATCCTGTGCCGCAGAAGGACCGCCGGAGAAAGTCTTCCCGGCACGGTCGTAACGGGATTTCAGGTTGTCAATCCCTTCGTACATCTCAGTAGAGATACGTACGCGCCACCACGGGCTAGTAAGGAGGTAAGCCTCCTTAGGTGCGCGCGCAGAGTTGTTTACACAACAAGGGCACGGGCCTCACCAGGAGAGACAGGGTAATCCTTTCTCCCTTGATAGACGATGCAGCTTATAGCGTGCACCAGTCGGGGTTCGCTTTTCAAAACTTATCACGAGCTTCGATAAGTTTGTCGTTCCAAACGTCACGACCTACATCCTCAAGGTTATGGATGTAAGCGCTCCACGCTTGAAGCAGTGAGAGACCGTCACGTTGTGATTCCCACTTTACCATCGATGCTTAAAGAAAGCATCGATGAAGAATTCATGCTCAGTGCGATAGCCTTTCGGACTGGGGTCAAGGTGATGGACCCTTGATGAATCGAACAATCGTGTTCGATAGCGATCACTTGTCGTCGCCGCAAGCGATCCATGACTGCCTTTGGAGGCAGCCATGCCTTCTTTTCGGGAGCGAGACGCAACACGCTGCGGTCCTGCTCTCATTCGACGTGCCGATAGAAGTACTGGTACCTCGCTGCGAAGTGGTGTCAATAGGAGAACCGACACCACTGTGAGCGCCCGAGTCTTGCAACCTCGAGCGCCTTCGCTTTGGCGATGGTTCATCTGATGAATCAGATGAACCAAAGATGCTGCGACGCATAGCATCATCCATGCTACGCTTGGCAGGCGGCTTGGATTCGATCGCCGTCGATACGGATCCGTCTTCCGTATCAGGAGAGTATGAGACACCGAGCTCATACTCTGTGAAGACATGAGTGTCTTCATGACGAGCGCCTGCATCACCAGGTGACACAGGCTGAGTCGCTTCAGCAACCGATGAGACATCAGTTGCTGTGGTTTCTGCTTTGGCGTCTGTACAGAGACGTGCAGACGTGCTCTCAGCGGCCTTGCTCGCGCACCGCATGGACTTGTTTACCATGTGACGAAACTGTTGGAATGTGGACTCGAACCAACAAGTGCAAACCCCGTCCCAAATTATTTGGGACGAGTATCCATTCAGTCAATCAGTCAATAACGTGACTGGTGGTTAAGGGGAGGGTGATGTAACGGGGTGAATCGTTACATAACAATTTATAAGAAATTGTTAATAGAATATAACTATAAGAGTTATATTCTCAGAATATTGTCATAAGGACAAATATTCTGTAGCACTTCCAAGTAGTTCCTAATTGGTTGATATAGGCCATTTTATCAACCAACGAAGACGCGCCACGACAGACGCACGCAATGAGTGGTGAGCAGATAGTTGATTTACACATTTGTACTTAGACATAGTTAGATGAAGATAAATAGTGATTTATTGCAGACATTAACTATTATAAATACAGTTCTACATTTTACTTTAACCAAGTACTCGCTTCTTCTTATCGTCTTCCTCTGCACGTACGAGTGTACGTGAAGTTCCGAAGCACCGCCTTATTCTGTCATCAGAATAAGTAGCTTGTACTGTCACCAGTGCAAGCTTCAGGGTGCCCCGTTACACTTCTCGTCCAAAGTAGTAATATACTAGACCACTCTGCGCGTCAAGCACATCCACTCTCTCGATATCGTGGGCGAATGTGTAGATGGCAATCATCTTGCACAAATTAAGCGCCTTTAGATTACTAGGCTGCTAGTTGATTAGGTCCCAGTAGCTACTGCTGCAATCCTTCTTCTTTTTTTATCTTCCTTCACACACGCTTCGACATGCGTGTGTACACAGTGTACGATCAGGCATCAAGCAGGTAATTTCAAAGACTGCTTCTAGATAAGCGATTCGAGATTAAAAGTCACACAGACGCGCTTCAAGGTATCCCTTTGACTGTGTATTGCCGCCGTTGCAGCGTCGACAATTATCGTGTAGAGACAATAGTTCCGAATAGTTTATGCTGTTTCTGCGTCCTAAAGAGTTACGATCTTGTGAGCTGCAGCTAGCCCATCCACTTCCTTGGCTCTGTCATCTCGCTCGAGCTAATAGGTACCACTGCACGAACTCGCACCTATGTCAAAAATGAGATTATTGATCACTCTGGCGTACAAAGGTTGCAAGTGCAAGGTCGCATTAGGCGGCAGATAACGGGCACGTACAATTGAAAACTCAAGCGCGACATGGTATGCGCGTTGCTAGCCAGGAGAAGGACCCTGCAGCTACACTTGCTCACGATGAAGGATTCAACTGATCAAAAAAGCCTGAATGTCATCCGCGCTCTTTCATTGGCTTAAAGAGAACACCTAATTACATCATATTAACTCTCTTCGTGTAGCGGGGTTTTAGTGCTGGTTGATCACGGTCAGGCTGACCTTCTCCGTGTCGACCATTTTTCCGTACAAGACCATGACCCTCGCCATGTCCTTCTTGCGGCCAATGAGAGCGCTACATGCAGGACAGCATCCACTTCTTGTCCACATTAAAGAAGTTTGACGGCCTGTGCTCACGCAGCAGACCTCGGAGCCTCTTGCGCGGGCCTACAAACGTCGATAGGTCTACGCATGTCGTCTCACCATAAACTTTGTTAAGCTTTATCTCGTTCCTCGCCATAGTTCGCGAGACCCACGAGCGCCGCTGTTAGCATTAAGGACATAGCACGAAACAAATTGTTTTCCTTCTTTCCGATCAACGTTTTGATATTACGCGCTCGCTATTGAACCAAAAGAAACAGTCGAAGAGGCGGTCTTCCATTAATGCATGTCCGTTTGCCTACTTATGCTTTAATTGAGGATTACAGCTGTTGTCTGCTCGCTTTTGTCGGTCGCGCTTACGGCTAAGCGCGTAACACGCCTTCCCCACTTAACTTACTTCCATTTAGTTAGTTTCTACTAAGCGAGGTCGGGGTTCGCGGACTGGATGCGTGTAATTTGATTTTATTTTAAGACTGTGATGCACACACGCGCTCTTAATATAATTTTATAAACGTGGCGACTCGAATAATAAAAAAGGTTCCTGGGAACGTTAATCCGGTCCAGTCGATATTGTCTTTGTGCATTTTTATTGTGTTACAAACGTGTGTGCGTTGTCATCGACTTGACCTGCTTTTATGTCTTTTTTGGGCAAGCGTTGTGTGTGCGTTATGACGACTTGATCTGTGTCGATGTCGTCTTTGCATGCGTTGTTTGCGAACAAACTGTATTTGTGACATGTGTATGCGTGCTATAACTGTGATATGTCTAGATATTAACGAAGGCCAGACGTGGCGTCCATAAACTACACTGATTACGGTACTAAGTGTGCTTCATACTGAATTTCTTAATTTGGATTACTGAGAAAAAACACAAATAACTTGGGCCACACTATAATGTGTGGGACTGTAAATGGTGCAAGCACGCATAAAAATACGAACCTACCGAAAAGTTTGTTCATTTATAATCGAGTGGCTACGGCGTCATGCCAACCCGGCAAGTACTCGACCCAAGATCTCTTCCGCGTGCAAGCTCATCGACAAACAGTGCCGACTGAACCCTCCGACGTATTTGTTTTCCATCTGCCGAAAGAGATTATAATGATGACGAAACTGCTGTCTGCAAGCTTCACCAGGTGCTGGGTAGACTGTAAATTTTGGGTTAGGATTGACTGGAAAGCGGCGTCTACTGCAAGTCAGCACTCTCTCTGACCGGTACCTCATCGTTCAATGAATAATTGCCGACGCAGAATAAAATAAGAAGGCCAAGATTTCAATGCGCACGATTTAAAATTTCACTGATCAATTTCGAGCGAACAAAAGTCAAACTTGAGGAAGGCATATCGTTGGTGGAAGTAAAGAGACACGATCACCACCAATCTGTCAAATTGCGTCGCAAGAGTGGTACGCTAAAGGCAATCAACTGCGTGTGTCAACGCGGCCCTCGCCGTCGCTTGGGGAAGAAGGCAAGGGATGTTCGGGGTCGTAAACGCCTGACCTGGGTCACCTGGCGCTATGCGGAATTATAGGTCGAGTTTAATGGACTTCGCAAAGCTGGGTTGAAGTTTACTTTAATGGTGCTGCGAATCGTGGCCAGAAAATTATGAGGACGTCACAAGGAGAAGTCCATTTAGTCTATCCTGATTTTCTCGATAAAAATATGCTTGGCGAGCGCATCACACCACGATGAATTTAGTCTCCATAAGAGAAAAAAGACATCTTCATTTACACCCAGACTGCCAATTTATGACAAGCCCGGCCACTCGCCTTTACTTCTATAAAAAATTTCCTACCATCTTGATCAAGCTTCACGAAATATAAAAGGCGGAAAGCGGATGAAGATTTTGTTGAATCTTTCAAAGAAAATTCATTTTATCTTCAACGTTGACAATGTATAAAATCTGCGTTTTCGTGGCGACGACAGTGTGAAACATGCTGATGATGCCACAAGCGTTGGTAGAATGACTATGGGGGTTCGAGTTTGCGGCAGAAATTTTTTTAAGACTTGAGCTAGTTTTAATAATTTTCTGTAACGAATCTCGAAATTACTTGATTTGTGGCATGCCAGACGAAGTTCAGGCGTGGTCTGTTGGAAGGAATCCAAAGTGTGGACGGACAAGTAAGTTATGGTCCAGTATCATATAGGACGTCGGGCAATCTACTAGATAGCTGTGTCCATCATCGGGTGCTATTCATGGACATCCGTGGTGGCCGCTACGAGACTTCAGGCAACAACCTGCTTTAAAACAGCTGCTCGAAGCTATTCAGAAGCTCCCTAATATTACAAATAAAATGAATTAGCCTTGTAACTCATGAATTATACAAAAGGTCAAGCAGTTGTGGAAGGAGAAGTGTAAGTTAGATAAAATTGGGGTGATTAAGCTTGATATTTGGCAATTTGGTTTTAAATCGTCCGGCAAATCGTCCAACCCTGGCAAAAGATTTTTGTTTGAAATAGGAGCTGAATCCGTACGTACCGTGAATTTAATGACGGGCAAAAATGGTGTGCTTAATGCACACAAGGAAATTATGTGATGCGGTCTTGTGCTTGATCTGGATGGCGAGTGGCGAGAGTCTAATTGAATTCTTGAGCTGCAGATGTTCATCAAAAACCATCGGTCACACTTTGACGGGACGTTAGCGCCAGCAGAAGCAGAAGTGGTAGAAGAAATTGCTGATTATAACTGTTCTTCAGATTACTTCTAGTTTTGGCGAAGGCAAGGCTACGATACATAATGAACGAATAAGTTTTTAGCTCCTGTGTACTTGAGCGTACATACTTGGTCTAAGAAATACCTAAACCACATGGTGCCTCATTATGGATTTAAAAATGTAAGTCAACCCTGGCATCACTTGCTGAACAAATTCTAGTTTTGTCTAACGGTGTCGATTCGCGAAGAAAATTTTGGCGGACGTGTGAGTGACATCGCAACTTTGTTTGTCCTACGTGAAGACCTTTTTTTTGAGTCAAGCCCATTTTTATATCTTTGTATCCTTTTTATTTTGTTCAATTATATGCGAACGATGTATGGGATAGAACCGTTCTTTTCTAGACGGATCATTTCACGGTTGAGCCGAATTGTGGCTACATAAAATCCCACTTACTATTATTTTTACTTTTTTTGGTGTGATCAGAAATACAGCAATTTTTAGCGCACAATACGAACTGTGGCCCACGATATTTCACGAATTAAAGTATTTAGTTGCCCACACTGATCACCAAAACCAGTGTAACATGGCATACTTATTTACTCTGGCAAGTCAATGGCTTTAATTCTAGGGCACTTAAGACTAAGTCAATTGCCATAAATTTAGTAAACAGTTTTTTTATATACGGCACCTAAATTTGATTGAGCGCAATTCACCACAGGATATTAATTATCATATGTAATACACCTAGAATCGAAATGAAATCATTTGAAAATAGGGGAGCAAGATGTGGAGCTCGCCCTTTGATATTAGAAATTAATTTTGGAGAAGTGAATCAAGTTGCAAAACACTACAAGCTAGCCGCAGTCGCTCAAGAGGGAGTATGATGGTGTTAATTTATGTACTAACCTAGCATAGTAGGCTAGGGCAATGTGATCGGCCTTTGCTTATGAGCGTCCAGCAGTTGCTTAAGTGATCATAGTCACCTTTTTTCGATTCTACGCCAATCACAAGCGTGGGCCACATTATTGACCTTGCCAAAGAGTAACTTTGGATACGTGAATATGCCAATGAGGGGGTCAGGCTTATTTCGTACTTAGTACGTGCGAGGTACACATTGCCGCGTTTTTTACAAACACACTCACAGACAAATAAGTACGGTTCAAGAGTTTGGCATTCAACCTTGCGCACATTTACTAATAGCTTTACCCTTCGGGCTTGCATACATACTAACACAAAAACGGGGTGCTTCTATGTCTCTCAATTTCAAGTAGATGTTTGTGGCAATTTTTAAGGACCTACATTGCTTTTTATATAAAATTGTCAGCTTTCGAATCTACTGTTTTTCATTCAACTCAAATAAACGATAGACGAGAAACTCGCAAATTAAAGCGAGATCGGAAAAGCGCACGAGCGCGTTGAGAAAGTTGACGAATGGCACGATGCGTTTGCAGCGCTTATGCGTATTGTACAAAAGGCAGAGTATGATACAGAGATAAATTTAATTGCATCACGTGAGCAATTTCCCATTTCACTCGCGTTTTGATCCGCTACGTGGATAATCAAGTGCTGCAAAAGACGCTTATAGTTAGTCGTGTTGCAATGAAACGTAAGCTGAAGCTTGTATGTGCGGTAGATTTTGTCTAAAAACCTGAAGAAAAGATGCTAGAGTGGAAAAATAGAAATTATGGCTCACGGAAAGATTGCGTATATCATTTCATTTACTAGATATTTGTAATCCACGCTGTAATGTTTAGAAATGGCACCCTATTTTAGGGGATTCGAAGAAAACGAATATTTTATGGAATTTTTGAGTGAGTTTTAGGTGCACACACGCACGTAGCTTAATTTGACCCTTAAGGAAATGTTTGAAATTACTATACAGTTCATTCAATGTTGCATGCATTTTTCTAATGTGACACGCTTGTGGCTGGAGGAGGAGCGTTCACATCGTCTAAATTCGTGTCAAATTAAAAGTTTGTATGTTTCACAAGGAATACTCCTCTGGTACGTAAAAATGTGTCTTTGGCTCTCACACTACTAAAATTTCACCATTTGTTACCTCAGTTTCCACCTTAAGGATCCACCGTTGCCGCCGGGTTAATGACAACTGTCGTGGGGTCACTACTAAAAATCGAGAAGATATTTTTATTATGTAGTTTCGACAATATTTTCACTCCCACCATACAGGATTCTCGACAGCTCTAACGCGGACATATTCGGTGGATGTCTTTCCGGCGTTCCGTGAATTCAAATTTTTTTAACCAGAGCTAAAGTGCCTACAGAGAATATTTTGGCAACTACTCATTTGAAGCGTCCAATCATCGTTCACGCATAATCGACGGTAGAGTGATTACCGTAAATTGAAACTTTTACTACTAAACTATTTGGTGGTTCAAATTGGACCGGTTTTAGTATCTTGATGCTCGTGGGAACCGGCAACCCGCAACTAGTCAGACGATAAGAATCCGCGAGTACTTTTCAAACTCCATCGTAGACAATAGGAGAAGTAAGGTATGCTTATACGGTACTGCTCTATAGAACGTCAGATTCCCTCGAGATTTCTAATAATTCATCGAGACACATTCTTCTAAAGCACAGATACTTAAAATGTCGTGTCGTACTGGCGAAGACATGCCCCGAATCTTATAATTTGTCAACATCGGCGCAGACTTAAAAGAGGGAGATACGAAAAGACCGTGAAGATGTAATCATCCTGCCACGAAAAAATTAAGATGACGCATCGACAGAGATCCACATACACTGTTAAGAAAACGTTGCTCTTGCTCGGCGAATGCTGCGCTGGATTTACTGAAGCAGAGCGATAAATATTTGGTGATGATGTGAATTTTGGCGTTATATATACTCTAAATGGCACATTTAAATAGGGCTTAAACTGCGTGCTGCGTAAAACGTAAGTGCAAATTCTCAACGTATTTATGTAAATTTGTGTGGGGATGCATCTATATATGTTCTCTCATTACATCATGTTAATTATTATTATCCCTTTATAAAATGCCTTTTACTATTACGGGATAACTTTATCATATCCCTTGATGAATGACAAAAAGTTCTGTTTAACTTATAAGCAAAAGGATATGGTTCTTTTGTATTTGTACCTTTTTAGACTTTGTGCTGTTAGTTTCCCTGGTCCTGTTCGGCTTTTTCTTGCGTGTATTATAGTATTACTTTGTATAAATTACCAGGAGGACTATCTTGCCCTTTTTCCGTTGTTCTATAAAACTAATTGTCTTTGTAGCCGAAACCCTGTCTAAAAGTATAAAGCTGTGTTTTTCCGCTGTAACAGCACGTGAAGCATCAGCTGTCGAGCAATGTCTTAGCAGAGTACCTTAAAAACCGTCTGGCTGTTTCTGATCAACGCTTTGCCATGGAGCCTCTATAAAATGTAGCTATCACCGAGGAAGTACCATTGATTGTTCACATGCCGTTTTCTGATCTAATGTTGTTGTTTCTTTGGTGTTCTACTTGCTCCTTTTTTATAGCCATTATGGTGTGTCGCCGTTTTCTAGCAGATTGACTCAGGCTTAACAGAGCTGTAAAGTGTTCTTATCTTAGCGTTAGCCTGGAGCTCTGAACTAGCAAAACGACGCGAATGACACGAATGCTATAGGTTTGGTAGACACCCATTTTTATCGAGGTAAATTTGATTCACTAAATGAAAACACAATAGCTATTGATATAATATTACCATCGATAAAGGGTGATCTTTTTAGACATTTAAATTATAGGGATGATATAGGCCTTTATATCAGTCATACTAGCGGTCCAATCAATGATAGGCGCGTAATGAGTGGTAAACAAGACTTCAGTATAGAGTTTTGTAGGTATATACAATTAAGTTAGGGTACGGATATTGATAATGACGAAACTGTGTGTAACGCAGTCTTGCTTTCTACCCCTATCAGACAATTATTTGATAGTTATTCTTCCTCGGCACGTACTGGGTACGTGAAGGGACGCACGGCACTGATAACACTGTGTCAGTGCATTTGAAGCTGTAATGTGTCAGTGCAAGTCACCAGTACCCCATTATACTGGTGAAATTTACTCTCATGGACTTTGGAGTCACTTAAAATGACCGGCCGAGTGGCACAAGATACTTCGTTTGTGGGCACATTAGCGGCAGGAACGCAGAAGCCTACCTACAATAATTTATGGACATTACGGGGGAACATGCATACGTGCACACATAATCGATTCTACATAGCTTCTATAGACGGTGTCAAGAACAGTAAAAGCTTTCTGTCAATCGTTCAAATATAGCTGGTACTGGCTCCAGCAATGATTATGATGCGTTAAAATGCGGTAACTTGAAGCTTATGCATTTCGTACTTACACGGATTCATGTCAGTGTGCTTTAAATTTGTTCAGTCTCAGTGCGTCTCATGGCTCCCACAATCAACGGCGATATCAGTGGATAAGGATCTCACGACGGAGCTGAGTCTTGCTTATGGGTGCTCTTCATCTTACTCTCGGCTTGAAGAGCGCTTGTCTCAAGCTTGCATCGCCTATGAATGACTGGCAATGCGTCGGAGGTTGTGAACATTTTTGTGAGCAGATGCGTGATATCCGCATCGACATGATACAGCACCGCATCAGGAAAAACGTGGGCCGTGTGCCCGTTTTACTCATTAGATTGCATTTACATTACTGTGGTTGGATGCACTCTCTGATCTAATCTGATGAGCTTAATTACCATGTGGTGGCTCGTGGTCTTGCCCTTGGACCGCCCGCCTTCTGCAGTGTCCCTAGCATCTCCAATTCGTTGTGTACACGTATGTGGTCCTAAAAAACAATGAATTAGACCTAGTGGGTCCTTATCAATTGTTTCTTCATTTTTGCTCGCCATAGTTGTAAGATTTGTGTGTGGCCAAAGGGGCTTCCCAGTTTAAAAGTGAATATGGCTATATTATAAAGAATGTGTCTGTGTCTTTACTGGCTTCTTTTACGATCTATATCCATCGCGCGCTCACCCAGAAATAGGAAATTTCGTGCTCTGTGTAATATTCTGACTACCTCTCAGCAACTCTTATGCCCTTTTCGTGTCTTTGACGAGGTCAACACCATCTACGTTTTTTACAACAATTCCCTTTTGGCGTTACACAGCAAAGAATCAAACTTCGTTTTCGAGCAGAAAACTTGAAAAGAAATTAACACTTTTCGTACTCTGCCCCATTTTATTTATGAGTTTCGATGCGTTTGACTCGGTATTTTGCTACAGACTTAATGCTTAGACGAAAGTTCTGCCAGCGTAAAAAGATCATTTTGAAACGTTTAATGCACTTTTTATACCCATTGATTGCAGATACCCAAAAATACACAGTACTTGTTTAATCGTCTTATAATTGTTTGAGCTTGTTTGGTGTAGTGAAGTTAAAAGTTGTATTTTCTAGAACGAGAAGTTTCAGTCATTCAGGAAGCAGCGTGACGATCCAAGCAACAATTTTATAACTAAAAATTGAAGGATTGTGTATAAATGAAGTGACATTTCTGGCGGAGTGTGCTAAGAAAGGGTTAAATATTGAATGATATCTAGCCAATAGAAAGACCATTATTTATATTCTTGTTTAAAGGCTCTGATTAGTCATTCTTTCCGAAGGAATATTATTCTTAAATACAAGCTCAGAAGCGATCGGTAACGCCGAGGGAGGCGACCCACGTGATAATTGATTTTCTTAAAGATGCTGCTGCTGAAAGTTGTTTTCAAACTTGTTTTACTGGCGAGCACTCACTGCCAATATCTTAAAATGGCTTGTCTGTAGTGATGAATTGCCGACAAAACAGACTAAAATACGAAGTTAATATTCAGCCAGTCATAATATTTTGTGCAGCTCACATAACTTTTAGTCCATAAACAAATGGGACAGAGTAGTATTTTTTTCTTGCAGTCCATAGTTTTTTGTCGAGCACTATATCTATTGCGGGACTCCGATTAAAGTGCTACGTTACAGTCATGCGGGCTGTTTATTGTTGCGACGACTGACGGATATGCAAGCTGGAAATAATGAAGTACAACATTACTTGCTTCAAGTGCTTAGTGGCTAGTACTTTGAATCAATTGGGAATCTAGAGGCAATCCACAGATTACGTGGGTCTGGCTTCTAATGTGATTGGCTCGACACAACCTCAGACATAGTAGAGACCTCCTGGCTTTCAGTTTGTCGAAAGCCAGTAGACAACTACAATTAATATGGAGAAGTAATGAGGCGTCGCGCGGCTGGATGAGACTTACTACAAGAGGTGTGTCAGTATACACCAATCGCCAACAGAATTAATACACAATACACCAAACAAGCTTTGTCAAAAAGGCCTCACAGAATTGTTCGGCAACGTGGAGACAGCCTCAGATTTAGAGCTAGACGCATTACTACCAGGCGCACTCCAAGATAGCAAATCTGGTCAAAACAAGTTGTACTGGATATCTAGTGGTTGGTGCTAACAATTTCTGAGAAAATTAAGGTCTGTCGAGAAAATCGCGAGGTGTCACGACAACGTCGTTCAGCAGTAGCCTTCCAAGATCCTGGTGGTACGGTTGATGGTCACAGCAAGTCGCGAGTTGGTCGCAGAGACACGTGCATAGTGTCGAATTTCCGTATCAACAGTTGAGCTATGATGTGTGTGATCGTCTGCTGCTGTAGTCCAAATTATGCATTTTAGATAGAGTAGCTCATCGGTAGCATTGACAGCACAGCCATCGGAAGCCTTTGCAAGTATCGCAACATTTGTTCTTCATAATAACTAACTTACTCTCTCACTCGAAGGCTACACCATAACTAATGGAATCTATGAGAAGCGGCTGACGAATATTAAAGAAGAGGCCACTTTTTTTATGTGAGCTGGGGTGCATTAAGTTCTATATGTGTAACGTGGCACCCTGAAGCTTGTTCTGATGGCAGTACAAGATACTTATTCTGATGACAGAATAAGGCGGTGCTTCGGAACTTCACGTACACTCGTACGTGCAGAGGAAGACGATAAGAAGAAGCGAGTACTTGGTTAAAGTAAAATGTAGAACTGTATTTATAATAGTTAATGTCTTTTAGTAAATCACTATTTATCTTCATCTAACTATGTCTAAGTACAAATGTGTAAATCAGCTATCTGCTCACCACTCATTGCGTGCGTCTGTCGTGGCGCGTCTTCGTTGGTTGATATAATGGCCTTAATCAACCAATTAGGAACTACTTGGAAGTGCTACAGAATATTTGTCCTTATGACAATATTCTGAGAATATAACTCTTATAGTTATATTCTATTAACAATTTCTTATAAATTGTTATGTAACGATTCACCCCGTTACATCACCCCCCCCTTAACCATCAGTCACTTTAGTGACTGATTGACTAAATGGATACTCGTCCCAAATCATTTGGGACAGGGTTTGCACTTGTTGGTCCGCGTCCACATTCCAACAGTTTCGTCACATGGTAAACAAGTCCATGCGGTGCGCGGGCAAGGCCGCCGAGAGCGCGTCCGCGCGTCTCTGTGCGGACGCCGAAGCAGAAACCACAGCAACTGATGTCTCATCGGTTGCTGAAGCGACTCAGCCTGTGTCACTTGGTGATGCAGGCGCTGGTCATGAAGACACTCATGTCTTCACAGAGTATGAGCTCGGTGTCTCATACTCTCCTGATACGGAAGACGGATCTGTATCGACGGCGATCGAATCCAAGCCGCCTGCCAAGCGCGGCATGGATGATGCTATGCGTCGCAGCATCTTTGGTTCATCTGATGGATCAGATGAACCATCGCCAAAGCGAAGGCGCTCGAGATCGCAAGACTCGGGCGCTCACAGTGGTGTCGGTTCTCCTATTGACACCACTTCGCAGCGAGGTACCAGTACTTCTGTCGGCACGTCGAATGAGAGCAGGACCGCAGCGTGTTGCGTCTCGCTCCCGAAAAGAAGGCATGGCTGCCTCCAAAGGCAGTCATGGATCGCTTGTCGGCGACGACAAATGATCGCTATCGAACACGATTATTCGATTCATCAAGGGTCCATCACCTTGACCCCAGTCCGAAAGGCTATCGCGCTGA
The DNA here is from genome assembly GCA_921007115.2 of Peronospora matthiolae. Classification (NCBI taxonomy): domain Eukaryota; phylum Oomycota; class Peronosporomycetes; order Peronosporales; family Peronosporaceae; genus Peronospora; species Peronospora matthiolae. The sequence goes on from CAKLBY020000339.1 coordinate 479,361, forward strand.
GCATGAATTCTTCATCGATGCTTTCTTTAAGCATCGATGGTAAAGTAGGAATCACAAACGTGACGGTCTCTCACTGCTTCAAGCGTGGAGCGCTTACATCCATAACCTTGAGGATGTTGGTCGTGACGTTTGGAACGACAAACTTATCAAATCTCGTGCTAAGTTTAAAAAGAGAACCCCGACAGGTGCACGCTATAAGCTGCATCGTCTGTCTAGGGAGAAAGGGTTACCCTGTCTTTCCTGGGGAGGCCCGTGCCCTTGTTGTGTAAACAACTCTGCGCGCGTACCTAAGGAGGCTTACCTCCTTATTAGCCCGTGGTGGCGCGTACGTATCTCTACTGAGATGTACGAAGGGATTGACAACCTGAAATCCCGTTACGACCGTGCCGGGAAGACTTTCTCCGGCGGTCCTTCTGCGGCACAGGATGTGCCGCGCCGTACTGCTCGACCATACCCAGTACGTTAATCATCAGTTGGGAGCGGGGCTCTCAAGTATCCCAGGACGAGGGATAACCGCGCCACCGGACGAGGTAACTCGTCCGACGTCCGTTCACATCGCGGTGGCTCAACAGCCGCTCAATCAGATAGCACTGGCCACCGCGAGAGTCCTTCAAAGGAGGTGGAGGAGGAGGGAAGACGCTCTCCACACAATCGTATGGGAGCGTGTGTCTCCGAGAGCTTCTTGGATCGCGTAACTCTTGCGTTACGCGACGACCTCGAGCATGGGCGGGACAGGCGTCTTCAACTGGCGGACATTGTCTTGAAGCATCGAGCTGAGTATGCTTTTGCTCAGCTTGAGAACGAGAGAGCTTTGACATCTCTGCGTAACGAGCTAAGGGTAGCTCGTGGGGATATTGACCGGTCTCGGGCTGAGATATCTGCCCTTCAGACCCTTGTTGATATCCACCATCGGGAGCACAAGACTCTTTGTAAGATGCTTGAACGCAAGGGCGTTCTTCATAGGAAGAAACAGCGTACTGATGGTACGGCTTACGCCGACCAACGTAAAACGTGGGATGCGTTCGCATCTTACATGGCAACTCGATCGTGTATGCATTGCCTAGGCGGTGCAATACACGAAATGGGCCGATGTACTTGGGTAGTAGTTTACTGCTACCCAAGTTAGTCACTACATGCTTTGGTAGATTAACCGTAGACAGTAGGACTAAGTCACCTTTATTAAATAAAAGAGTGTTTGCCCTTCCATTCTTGTCAGCGTTTTTATTTTGCTTATCCAGCGCTTCGGCGATGGAATCTTGCACAAAACGGACTACCGTTTCACGAGCCAGTATGAATTCATCTGCTGAATCGTTAGCTTCAGTGCGCTGTGAGTGCACTGCAGCGACATCAACCTTTTCTTCAGTGAGGGCTTCTGCACTCTCACTGGCATCATCTTCTTCGATATCGATGTTGTCGATATCGGCATCAAGCGCAATGACCTCTTCGTCAGAGCGTGATGAGCGTGAACCAAATCGGTTTTTGCTCGCGCGAGTCCCTCCCCCCCTTAATCCAGAGTTACACTCTAGTAAGGTGAGTACACGCGGATGGCGCAAGCCTTTCACGTAAAACGGTGTATGTGTCGTGGACGCATGAACCGAGTTGTTAATGGCAAACTCTACCATCGGCAAGAACTCACTCCAACTCTTAAAGGAGTGTACGTATCCTCGAAGTATCTCTTCGAGGACACGATTGGCTCGTTCCGTCTGACCATATGACTCTGGATGATCAGGTGCAGACATCTTCAAGCGCGTTCCGAGTGATTTGAACACGGAACGCCAGAAATCAGCTGTGAAGCGTGGATCTCTGTCTGATACGAGTTCACGGGGCAACCCATGAAGTCGAAAGATGGTGTCGATAAAGACACAAGCACAACCACTTGCTGTGAATGACTCTGGTACAGCCACAAGGTGTACCATTTTGCTGAATCTGTCAACAAATACGAGAATACCCGTATTCCTGCGTGCGTCTTTGGGTAACCCGAAGACGAAATCCATTGAGATGGATTCCCAGCAATCTGCCGGAACTGGTAGAGGCTGTAAAGGTGCACGCAGTGAAGGACTTGACTTCACTCGTTGACAGATTTCGCACGCGCGAACATACTTACGCACAAACTGATACTGGCGGGGCCAGTAAAAGTCTCGACTTACCGTGATATACGTTTTCTCCCGGCCACGATGTCCTCCTATAGGAGCATCGTGATACTCGAAAACATGACCCGCAAACGCAGATCAGTATCATCTGGGATGAAAACACGTGGTGTGTCACCAGTAATGGCTGTAAATTACAGTAAACCGTCGCGAGTAGTGTATCGACATGATGCAGATCGATACGCAGACGACAATCGTTTCAACGATTCTCGAGATGGCTGTGAGAGATGTGTCGACAACTTCACAATCTCACCATCTTGGGCATACGCCCGCCTCACATCATCATGTAACGTTGAAGATGGTATTGAGGACGTCATAACCGCAACAGTGGCTGTCTCACTGTTGGGTTTCACGACTGGTTCAAAGTTGGGCCGACGTGAGAGTGCATCAGCGACGACATTAAGTCGTCCTGGTTTGTACTCTACCGTAAAGTTGTATTCTGCAAAGAAGAACAACCACCGCACCATCCGTTGTGAAAGGTGCGGGCTGTTCACTGCCGTGCGTAATGACGCATGGTCAGTGTAAACAATGAAGGGTCTATCCTCTAATAGATAGACTCTGAACTTCGCGAGTGCATACTTCATGGCAAGAAGTTCCTTGTCATGCACTGGATAGTTCCGCTCAGCTGGTTGCAGCTGACGCAACTGATAGCAGACGACGCGTTCAACGCCCTCAAGATCGTACTGCATTAATGCATAGCCGATTGCAAAATCGCTGGCATCACAGACCACATGAAATGGCCTGTCCTGATCGGCAATTGCTAGGACTGGGGATTGTATCAAGCTCTGCTTGATACCATCAAAGGAGCGTTGACATTCAGCGTTCCGTAACCACCTCTCGTTCTTTTTCAACAAACGAGAGAGGTGTACAGTCATATCAGCGTAATTTCGTGAATACTCATGCAAATACGCCGCTAGTCCAAGGAATTTTCAATGACCTTTGACATCAACCGGCACAGGCCAGTCGGTGATCGCCTTGATCTTTTCGGGATCATGACGTACACCGTTCTTACCAACGATGCACCCAAGAAGTGGTATCTCGCTTGCTGCAAATATACACTTCTTTAGGTTTCCATATAGTTGATGCTTTTGCATGATTGTAAGAACCTGTCGGACGTGGTATCTGTGAACCTCAACGTCCGAATTTCCATCCATAGCCCGAATATGGATGAATACGTCATCGAAATAACTCGGTGCGAATTCTCGCACTGGTCTCAACAGATTCGATACACATCTGTTGAACGTGGCAGGGGCATTACTATGTCCTTGTGGCTATACTAGCCATTCCCAGAGCATGCCGCTAGGCGTACTAACTGCGGTATAGGGTATATCCCGTTCTCGCATAAGGATTTGATAGAAGCCATCCATAAAATCCATGGACGAAAAGATGGTACTCTTTGACATAACATCAATGATTACGTCCTTCCTCGGTATCGGCGTCTGAGCCGGTACCGTTGCAGCATTCAACTTGTTAAATGCATGCACTATCCGCCACCCTCCTGTTGCTTTTAGCACACAGAAGTTCGGAGAGCTATGTGGGGAAGTTGATTCCCTCACATGGCCCGCAGCTAAACGATCGGCAAAGAACTTGTCGATCGCAAGTACTTGTTCACGAGGCAGTGGCCACTGCTTCATGACACAGTACTTCGAGCCTGGTTCAAGCTCGACCTCGTGTCGAATACCTTTATCCTTCGGTAATTCGCACGGAACAGTTTCAGGGAATACATCCTTGAATTCAACCAAATCTTCATAGAGACGATTTGTCTTGAGCGATTCCCACGATTTAGAGTCTTATCGCTCAACTCGTGTCTTTTAATCGAGGACACCCTCGTCCATAGATGAACTACTGAGAACTCTCTCGTTCTCAGTGAACACTGTTGCTGACCTTATGTCGGTTACACACTCGTCGTCAGCGACGAGTACGCAGATCTGCTTGACTTTGCCACTACGCAGATCACGCAAGAACCTTTTATGTTCGAGCGTTGGCAACTGAGTGATCTCCGAAGTTAACTTCGGAGGCGCAATCAGATCAAGTGTATAAGCGCCTACACTTGATCCGTTATTGACTATGACATTCAATGTCTCTGTCATTTCCTGGGGACTTATTCCCTCAGGCTTCGAAGGACTTATTCCTTCGGCTTCCCGGGGACTTATTCCCGCGGGTTTCGGGGAACTTATTTCCGCCGTATCTGTAATATCGGGACTTATTCCCTGAACTTCCTTCAGCTGTGGTTGCGCAACCACAGCGAGATCCTCTACGAAAGACTCTCCAGTCGATCTAGGATTATCGTTTCGCTTCACCTGAGCGATCGATGGTTTCTCTTCTAGATGTCCCCCGCTAGGGATACATCTTTGTCCCGGTCCACTCGACTTATTCGAGCGGTGGACCTTCGGCGCAGCCTGTGTTTCCTCACAGCCGCCGGAAGCTTGCTCCAAAGTGTAACTGTTTGTTACACTAAGGTTTTGCGCAGTCGTACATACGACCGTACCACAAGTGAGGCCATCGCACTCACTCGTAGTACATCCACACGCTTGTGGACGCTCCAAAACGTTCATCAGATGGCCATCTGATGAACAAGCGGCAGGCATCGTTACTGTCCGATGTTGCCAGTTTACTCGTGGTTCGTACCTTCTGAGCCACGGTATTCCAAGGATGACATCAAATTTGTCATCCAAATCCAATACGATAAAGTCATCGTCAGATTGGGTATTTTCTAGAGTATAGTAGATCTTCACTATACGCTTCATGACGGTTACGGATGCGCCTGTCGCAAGACGTACCGTCATCCTCGTAGGAGGTGTGTCACATTCACTGAACTTAAAGTGACCATCTTCTAGCGATTGGCGTCGCACAAAATTGTTGGACGCCCCACAATCGACTAGTGCTCGAAGGGACAACTTATTCGTCACTTCGAGTTTCAAGATAATGAGTGAGATCTCATTACCTAGAGCAGCAACGCACAACGTCTGTGTGTTGGGAGCAACCTTCATCAAGAGGCCTACAAATTCTCTTGACGTTGCTGGATCATTAGGGTGCTCCGCACCTACTGATCCTGTCCGTTTTTTGACGGTCCATCCCGTTGTTGCGTCTTTGCACCAACTGCGGACCCTCGTCCCTGCCCCTTTCTCATGGGTGGACGGTCACTACGCCCAGTGTCGCGAGACACTGGACGAGGGGCACTACACTCGTAAGCGTAGTGTCCTGTCTTTTGACATCTGTTGCATCTCTGCAACTTCTTGTAGCCTGTAGAGCGAGCCTTCTCGCTCTCTACATAACAGAGTTCCATCGGCTCTGGACCTCCGCTGTCATATCGTCTCGGTGGACGATATGATGTCGAGCTGGCGCGAGCCTGTCTCAGACTGAAGTCTTCCTGCTCCGCAATGGAAATGGCTTGTTCTAGTGAATCCAATTCAAGTCGGAACAGGTGAGTCTTGACAGGACCATCCGCAAGACCCTGCATGAACACCGAAACCAACGTGTGTTCATCGACCGGGTTGGAACTTATACAACTCGTGAGATGTCGTATATGTTGTGCAAAAGTGTGCACATCACGCTTACCCTGCTTAAGCTTCAAGTGTTCGGTTTGAGCTCTGGAACTCAGCTCTAGGCGGTTCAAACGTTTGTCTAAGCCGCGACTTGAAGACTTCCAACGACCCAAACGCATATGGGTCGTGCAACTTGAGCCCCAGTGGTCAAGTCTTGGCACGTCCTGCCAGATTTGATTTGGCAAATGCAACTTGCATTTCCCCATCGTCGATGCGACGCGCCCTTATTGCGTCGTCTAATTCGACGAACCATCTCAAGAGGGAGTCCTCTTCGACTCTCCTATACTTAGAGATGTCAATCTTCAAAGTCTCGGGTCGACGCGAGTGCATCGACCCACCAGCAGCAGCCTGCTGCTGTCTCAATAGTTCAAACTGTTGAGCACCCTGTTCTCTCAACAACTCTGCTTGTTGAGAACCTTGTTGGTGAAGCAAGGCTACTTTCTCGCGTTCAGCGTCAAGTTCATTTTGAATGAACTTGGCGCCATTAGCATGTTGGGCATCTCTATTGAGAGCCTCTAGCATGACGCTAACAGCATGGATGCCCATGGTTGAACCCATCCGTTCAACCGCATCCCATTCGACATCGCTCAAATGGGAGTATCTGTCACGCGTAGCGTGAAAGCTTTGGTCATCATCATCATCTAACATATTCGTGTTAGATGTGAACGTGGCCCTTGAACGGACTACGAAGTGCTACCAGGTGTAACGGGGCACCCTGAAGCTTGTACTGGTGACAGTACAGGCTACTTATTCTGACGACAGAATAAGGCGGTGCTGCGTAACTTCACGTACACTGGTACATGCAGAGGAAGACGGTAAGGAGAAGCGAGTACTTAGTTAGAGTAAAAAGTAGAACTGTATTTATAATAGTTAATGTCTGTAATAAATCACTATTTATCCTCATCTAACCATGTCTGAATACAAATGTGTATATCAACTATCTGCTCACCACTCATCGCGTGCGTCTGTCGTGGCGCGTCTTCGTTGGTTGGTATAATGGCCTATATCAACCAATTAGGAACTACTCGTAAGTGCTGCAGAATATAGTCCTCGTGACAATATTCTGAGAATGTAACTCCTTTAGTTATATTCTATTAAAAATTTCTTATAATTTGTAATGTAACGGTTCACCCCGTTACAGTATGGCTTGAGTTTAGGCACTTCCAGCGCATTGATTTTTCCGGTCCCAGCCAAGCAGAAGACACTGAAATCTGAAGCAATGTGCTTTCCCCTCGTTTGCCTGCACTTCGATGTTACAGTTCATAGTCGGCCGTTATTACAAATCAAGCAGAACATTGAAGCACTGGAGATCTCCGATTACAAAAGGCTTTCACTCACTACTACAAAACAGTTCTGTCGACCTGCTTGGGCCGTGTGGGACGCTGGAGCTGAGACAGCGCACTTAAATTCACGTTTCTCATCGCTCGCCTATTTGCGCGTCTCAAGGCTCTATACCCAATCGCTAACGTAGCTTTGGTTTGCAGACACCCAGCCGCGACAGCTAAAGTGTCCAGTCTACTTGCGTCGGAGGAGTCGTTCGGAAACGAGGATAACCTTAGCGATATAAAAGTACGTTTCTGCTGATTAAGAATGGGCATGATGCGATGCTAGGCCTTGTGCCCGACCTTGTCCTGGAAGACGCTGTTCGAACCGCCGAAGAAGTCGTTCTTTTATTCAGACATCTTGATAGATTCGCTCGGTCTTTGGTTGGAGCAAAGTTGAAGGCGACTTTAAAGAAGTTACGCCTTTTGTAAATTGATAGACAGCAACGCTTTGTCGTTACATAAGCAGACCTGCTTCGACTGCGATAGAGCAGGATTGTAAACTTAATTTCCAGACGATTCTACTAAAACCTTAATGCAAGAAGACCGTGTCGTGAAAAGCTGCCCATGGCATGCCCATTGGTGGCATTCGGCAAGCGGAGACGCAGACCGAAATGATTACTAGAACATGATAAGCATTGCAACCTGCTTATGGATCTGAACCTAAGTAACGTCTTTGAACGATGAAGGCAACAACATCACAGCAAGTAGATAATGCTGCAATTGCGAATCTTTTCGAATCCATAGTTTAAGCTCTACGGGATGATGCTAGCGGCTCTGATTAATTAGGAGGTCGTCCAACTCACGTCGATACACCCTCTTTTGTGAATACGAAACCGCCGTTCGAGTTAGGTCGCGCCCTGTGTTTTCCTCTAAGGTATGGACCTGCAATTGGACGTGTGTGGGCATGCGAAAACACGCCGCTTCATTTCAGTCCGTTTCAGGCACAACAATCCTTATATGCAGGTAACAATAGGTCTTGTCAAATGACAACGCAGATCAAAACCGTACGAGGCGACTATAACCGCCTACAGCCTTGTAAGGCATCGAATATATCGACAAATAAAGAGCTCAGCCGCATTGTCGTTTCTCATTTTGGGTCCGAAATTGTATTATCATCAAGCACGCTACAACTTCAATTGCGATAAATTTTTATGACGACTGCAGTAGCCCTAGTACGTGTCAATATTGATTTTCGGTGACACTAATTTAATCAGTACTGCAATTTGCAAAATCCACATTTTCTAAAGTTTTTCCTTGCATCCCAAAGATCGGGAATCAAATAACCCCTACACATGATTTTTTTTAGAAGGTTAAGTGCAGTACATCACTAATACACCGGACGACGCCTCGCGTCGCGATCTTTCATTCCCAGATTTCCACCATGACAGCTAAGACTGTTTTGGTCACCGGTAGCAATCGCGGCATCGGCCTCAGTCTTGCCGCACACTACAAGAACGAAGGCTGGCAAGTCATTGGCTGCGCTCGCAATGTCGATGGCGCTACTGACGTACGTCGCTCTCACTTTCAATTTGATACGAATATGACTAGCGCATCTGAATATCGATGGACCTTGTATGTTGTGGATTGCAGCTCCAACGACTCGAGCCATGGAAACTCGTGACACTTGACACGAGCAGTGAAGAGTCGATTGCTGCAGTGGCTTCGACGCTGCAGAACGTACCGATTCATCTGCTGATCAACAACGCGGGTGTCATGGACGACCACGATCTGGAATCGACGACGAAAGCAGATCTTCTACGTCATTACGAGGTGAATGCGGTAGGCCCTTTTCTTATGACGAGAGCGCTGCTCCCGAACCTCCGTCTCGCTGCAGCGGCTGAAGCCCCTGCTTTCGTGGCTCAGCTGACGTCCAGAATGGGTTGCATCTCGGCAAACGAAACGGGAGGAACCTACGGCTACCGCGCGTCAAAGTCGGCGCTCAACATGCTGTCCAAGTGCCTCGCTATCGATCTAATGAAGGAAAACATTGGGTGCTTATTGCTGCATCCGGGGTACGTCAAGACGGCCATGGTGCAGTACCGCGGACCTATTCTTCTCGAAGACAGCGTCAAGGGGCTCACGACGATCATTGCTCGCGCCAAACTTGAGGACTCGGCCAAAGTGCTCCATTATGAGAAAGGAATTGTTCTTCCATGGTAAAGACAAGGAATAGCGAACAAGTAAGGTTCACTGTAGTCACGAGAACCAGCTACCACGATAATGAGCGCCCCGACATTTGAAGTTTACAGTCGCCTTGACTTTTTTCATTTACTTGCATGTTGCGCAGGATATGGCTTGTAGGCTCTATTGCCAGCTGCTTTAGAACGAATCTTGCAAAAATAGTTTACGTTGTACACAAATTACTTTTTGGGTACATACTATGCTAATTGGATCATGGGTTTCTGCTGTTCTTTAAGATCGCCTGGGCGCAACGGGAGACGTTTACTAACAAACCGTAAATATTACACACAAATTTAGAAAAGATTATAGCAGTTTGCTCCAGTCGTACCCAGAATTTCTGGCTGTAAAAGCGCAGTTACAGTCGAGAAATGGTAGACCTAATGCAACGAGTGTAACCGTGATTCCTGCCCTCTCACCTTCGGAGATTTACAGCTCGTGTCCGAGCACGATGGAGGAGGATAATATCAGCCACAGATCGGTGGAATAGAGGCCACGTAGTGAAATTCTACATCTCTATTTACGAACCGTAAAGCCTGGATTGCTCTTCTGCGACATAGATCCTTCAATTTATCTCCATCGACGCCCGTATCTTTAAATTTGACAAACGAAAAGGCCATTTTAATAGTGTGGCTGTATTTACGCAGCCTGGTGAATACGTAAACTAAGCTCGAGAAGGCTAAAAAGTATAGTGCGTGACGCATCATCGAAGAAGTAATTCACATTGCTGTGTGTGCTCTGCTATGCCTGCGTCAAACCAGTCTGACTTATTTCGAATAAATGCAAGACGCATAGATTGTCGAAAATACGACTAAAAACCACAGTTTCGTGACTTCGAAATGCAAAGCAATTCATTTTGTGGTAGCTGGTTCTCGTGACTACAGTGAACCTTACTTGTTCGCTATTCCTTGTCTTTACCATGGAAGAACATCTCCTTTCTCATAATGGAGCACTTTGGCCGAGTCCTCAAGTTTGGCGCGAGCAATAATCGTCGTGAGCCCCTTGACGCTGTCTATCGGCGAAACGTGTCCGTGAAATCCGACCATGGCCGTCTTGACGTACCCCGGATGCAGCAATAAGCACCCAATGTTTTCCTTCATTAGATCGATAGCGAGGCACTTGGACAGCATGTTGAGCGCCGACTTTGACGCGCGGTAGCCGTAGGTTCCTCCAGAGTCATTGTCGGCAATGCAACCCATTCTGGACGTCAGCTGAGCCACGAAAGCAGGGGCTTCAGCCGCTGCAGCGAGACGGAGGTTCGGGAGCAGCGCTCTCGTCATAAGAAAAGGGCCTACCGCATTCACCTCGTAATGACGTAGAAGATCTGCTTTCGTCGTCGATTCCAGATCGTGGTCGTCCATGACACCCGCGTTGTTGATCAGCAGATGAATCGGTACGTTCTGCAGCGTCGAAGCCACTGCAGCAATCGACTCTTCACTGCTCGTGTCAAGTGTCACGAGTTTCCATGGCTCGAGTCGTTGGAGCTGCAATCCACAACATACGAGGTCCATCGATATTCAGATGCGCTACAGTCATATTCGTATCAAATTGAAAGTGAGAGCGACGTACGTCAGTAGCGCCATCGACATTGCGAGCGCAGCCAATGACTTGCCAGCCTTCGTTCTTGTAGTGTGCGGCAAGACTGAGGCCGATGCCGCGATTGCTACCGGTGATCAAAACAGTCTTAGCCATCATACTGGAGAAGACTTTGAAAACGAATGATCGAGATGCGAGACGTCGTCTAATGTATGATTGTTGGGCCTGATGCCCCTTAAAAAAGTTGGTCTTCATTAAGTTTTAAACATCGATAGGTAAGAATTGGGCATCGATTGACGGTATCGAATTTTCGATAAAGCGCAAGAATGAACAATTTACCGTTAGATCGAGATTAGCTCAAATTGTGTCGATTCAAGCCTAATAGGATCTGCATCGAACGTCATCGTCGTTTACCGGTTGTATCAGGAACAATTGTACTTAACTCATCAGTCATGGGTAGTTTGGGGGACAAGTGCATCCCAAACTGTAAGTGCATAGTGTGCAGAACTCTGTAAGCAACCGCACAACTTAGCTCGGGTACATCTTAGTCAAACAGCACACCATTTAAAAGGCACTGACGCCTATGCTCGTACAGCTTTCATGCTTGCCTACGAATGTCTAACCTGATTTACAAGCGTGTTGACTCATAACAACGATAACATTAATCAAAGCAACGTAAAGTCTGATGCGAAAAGCAAACGACTACGGCTAGCTGTTGAATAGCTCATGTCTGTCTCTCTTTTTGTAAGTAGTCTATTATAGGATGTTCTCGAATGGTGTCGTCACAAGCGTGGAGATGATGTAGCTTCTATCAAGGGTGACCTTATAATAATGCATAAAAGCGCTTTTTACCGTCCACGGGGCCTACTGCGTCCACTTGACATAAATGCAGACGTGTAATACCAATAGGAGCGTGTCGTGACCAGCCTGATTCTTATTCTCCGTCAGCCTCTACTCGCTCTGGATTGAAGCGTCACACTCTTTCGCTGCGTGTGCATAAGTGGACACAATAGCATGTCATTTGTACGCACAGTAAACAACGGCGGGCATGTAAATATAAGAGAACAAATCGGGAGGACATACACTGTCACAATGATGATGCCTCGTAGCAGTATTGTGTAGCGAACAAGGATTTTAAAGGTGATATATAAACAGGGCCGTTAGTATAACCCCTCGTTCAACCTCACCTCTAAGCACATTCTAAGTTGTTGTGGAATAGCCTCCCAATTAAAAGCAATTGGGAGGCTATTTTACAACAACTTATAATGTGCTTAAACTACCAACCACAAACAAAACAACACATAGTGTGGCTCACACTATCCCTTGCCGTGGAAAATGGTTTCGAAAGTAGACTTGAGTGTTGAGAAGTTTACATGGAGTGATGAACACAAAATTTACTCCCTTGGTAACGATATTCGAATTTTCGATTGAGGCTTTTCGTCATGATGTTCATGCTTGCCTGGCTCACGTTTCTCAGTCGATTAGCAGGCACTGCTTGTCCATGATAGACGATCAAACATATTAATCTATTCCTGTGTACAGCTTCACGATTGATAAAAGCACGAATAGCACATTCGATCACCAGGCGCCGTGCGTGAGTCGGACACTTCCTCTTTACTTATTTGACTGCTCTAACAAGTGTCAGTATTACAGGTGATTGTTCGGGCAGAAATTACCTGTATTGTACATTTTGTATAAGTTGTAGCGACGGACGTGGACACTATCGCTGAGGTGTATTCCTCATCACTCCGCTTGCGATACCTCGCTCCCTCCGATAGCCAATGCTTCCTTTGCCATTCCGCAAATTTCAACAAACTCCTCAAGTTAACGCCGTGTCAAACATACAGTTCTCCGTTTGCCTGGTGCTCGATAGTTCTGACGCCGCAATATCGCTCACTCACGGACTGATTCTAGGTTGTAAACGCTTCCAAGATTACTCTTTCGCCGATAATGTGCGATTCCGATGGAGTGTTGTACACGGACAACTGCCGACAGATGCTCGCAAGTTGAAAAATGATTAAAGGACGTTACCGTTGCGTACTAAGGCAAGTGCGTCACTTATCATCTTAAGCATGGAGTCATTCACTATTCTTTAAGGATTCATAACGCAGAAGTTGGGAAAACGCCCCCACCGCCCATACTTTCGACGCTTGTTGAGAGTGGAAACGTCGTAGCTGATACTCCCGGTTCAACGCCCCAGCTGACAAATTTGGTGATTAATGTGGGTAATTTGTGTGGTCAAAAAAGTTCAAGAAGGTTCTAATTTTGGGTGACGCAGGATTCAGAAAGATCTCACCTCTGGATTCGATAGCCACAGACGAGGCGCCCAGCTGGAAAAAAGAAGGCGCCTGGCGCGCTATTTGTTATTTTAGTCTTTACCAAAATTTTACCTTTTTCTAAACAGGCTTCGTGTCTGATGTACGCTGCACCTGAGTGTGGGTCGAATCTCATCACGTACTTAAACAGTTGTCAGCTTAATGCTGCTACTGGTGGTAGCAAAGTATTCAAAACTAAGGAATTAGCAGGACCGTGTCCCAGTCTTTTATTTTTGGCCCAATCTTCATCGACGGTTCGTGCACTCATCCACACCGTGATTCCGACTATTTTCATTCCGACAAGTGGTCGTGACTAAATAGAAAGATCTTTGTAAAGATAGGGCCCTCTACAGAGGAACTTAGATGTTGTTCTCTAAGGTACTCCCTACGGTATTATACGTTGGCCTGTGTTGGCTCTAGTATTTAGACTCAGGTCTAGCGAGTTCATGAATGTTGAGCAGCTTGAATTTAGCAGACTACGGAACATCTGTAAGTATACATCAATTATTATCTTCTCTGCTGAAATAGAAGGAGGGTGGGTTGCCGGCTCTGACGCCGCTCGCTATTGTCGTTGTCAATGCAAGACTGCCGTTAACAACTTGTGAGCCGCTGCGTGGGATGAACTATACATGAAACATGGCGCATGAGCTTCGACACGAGTGATATCGGTGTCTAGTACTATCAAATTAAGCATGCGTTACATGTGATGCATTTAACGCTGATATTGCTGGCTAATGATGCTTCTACTGCTATATACTTTCGTGTCATATCATCATGATGAAATATGACGTGGCTAGTGCAATTCGCATCTCACCAGCGCTCACTTCATACACATCCAGCGAGTGGATCCTAACTGCCAGAAGTCGCGCGGTTCTGCGGGATCCACTACGAGTATTGGCTGATGCTAGCGGCAAATGTAAGTCAACGATTCGCTGGAGTAGAAGGCAGGTGGGAGGTCTATAACTAAAGGCTGTGTTAAAAGCAGAGGCTCGTTCACGTGATTGTGATGAATGCAGTGCCGCAAGTGTCGACGTCGACTAGCTTAGTGAAGCGCTTGTTTGCCTAAATGTTTTCCTATCTATATTGTCAGCGTAATTTATGTGGCTGAGTTTGCTTACGTCGGTCATCTTCCAGTGGGATGAAAAGGCTTACATATAATTACTTTAACCAGGTACTTGACATCGAACAATGATGTGCCTGACATAAGGGATCTATTTAATTATGCGCTAGGAACTTACTAACTGTGTTACGTTTGAGACTGTGATGGCACTCTTTACAGACCGTGCGCCAGTACCAAGCGAGGCACAATATTTGCTGGACGCTGCTACAGAGAGAGCAGATAATGTACAAGTACATTGTTTTTCTTTTGCATCGATTGGCGGTTAGGACTATAGAGTGCGACTAAAGGTTAACTGCAACGCTATGATGCCTTCATTCTACCATTCGAGACTATGTCCAGGTACGTAAGTGTGGGGCACTCCTTCTATCGGCCAATTTTAGCATAATGATGTATTTTTTGCTTGTGTTAGTGTACACACTCAGTAACGAAGAAAATACACGCGCCCGTGAGTTAAAAGGAGTATTATCAGTGTTAAATTGACGCTAATTGTGCTGCTGCCAATTAGTTTCTGTGACTCATGTGCAGTCTGTGGCTAGACATACAGGGATTGAGGGACGCTTGTAGAGTATTAGGCATTGTAACTATATAAACAAATTATGCTTATTGTAGGTATATAAACACTCGAAAAAAGCTGAGGTTGTACTTAAACGCATATAACATTGACACATGTGCTTTTAATTACCTGATTGGTAACGGAGCACCCTGAAGCTTGTACTGGTGACAGTACAAGCTACTTATTCTGATGACAGAATAAGGCGGTGCCTCGGAACTTCACGTACACTGGTACGTGCAGAGGAAGACGGTAAGGAGAAGCGAGTACTTGGTTAAAGTAAAAAGTAGAGCTGTATTTATGATAGTTAATGCCTGTTAATAAACCACTATTTATCCTCATCTAACTACGTCTGAATACAAATGTCTATATCAACTATCTGCTCACCACTCATTGCGTGCGTCTGTCGTGGCGCGTCTTCGTTGGTTGATATAATGGCCTTAATCAACCAAAAAAATTAGGAACTACTCGTAAGTGCTGCAGAATATTTGTCCTTATGACAATATTCTGTGAATATAACTGTTATAGTTATATTCTACTAACAATTTCTTATAAATTGTTATGTAACGATTCACCCCGTTACATCCCCCCTTAACCATCAGTCACTTTAGTGACTGATTGACTAAATGGATACTCGTCCCAAATCATTTGGGACAGGGTTTGCACTTGTTGGTCCGAGTCCACTTCCCAACATTTCATCGCATGGTTAACAAGCCCATGCGATGCGCGGGCAAGGCCGCCGAGAGCGCGTCCGCGCGTCTCTGTGCGGACGCCGAAGCAGAAACCACAGCAACTGATGTCTCATCGGTTGCTGAAGCGAACCAGCCTGCGTCACTTGGTGACGTAGGCGCTGGTCATGAAGACACTCATGTCTTCACAGAGTATGAGCTCGGTGTCTCATACTCTCCTGATACGGAAGACGGATCCGTATCGACGGCGATCGAATCCAAGCCGCCTGCCAAGCGTGGCATGGATGATGCTATGCGTCGCAGCATCTTTGATTCATCTGATGGATCAGATGAACCATCGCCAAAGCGAAGGCGCTCGAGATCGCAAGACTCGGGCGCTCACAGTGGTGTCGGTTCTCTTATTGACACCACTTCGCAGCAAGGTACCAGTACTTCTGTCGGCACGTCGCATGAGAGCAGGACCGCAGCATGTCGCGTCTAGCTCCCGAAAAGAAGGCATGGCTGCCTCCAAAGGCAGTCATGGATCGCTTGTCGGTGACGACAAGTGATCGCTATCGAACACGATTGTTCGATTCATCAAGGGTCCATCACCTTGACCCCAGTCCGAAAGGCTATCGCACTGAGCACAAATTCTTCATCGATGCTTTCTTTAAGCATCGATGGTAAAGTAGAAATCACAACGTGATGGTCCCTCACTGCTTCAAGCGTGGAACGCTTACATCCATAACCTTGAGGATGTAGTTCGTGACGTTTGGAACGACAAACTTATCAAAGCTCGTGATAAGTTTGAAAAGCGAACCCCGACAGGTGCACGCTATAAGCTGCATCATCTGTCTGAGGAGGGTGGGTTACTCTGTCTTTCCTGGGGAGACTCGTGCCCATGTTGTGTAAACAACTTTGCGCGCGTACCTAAGGAGGCTTACCTCCTTACTAGCCCGTGGTGGCGCGTACGTATCTCTAGTGAGATGTACGAAGGGATTGACAACCTGAAATCCCGTTACGACCGTGCCGGGAAGACTTTCTCCGGCGTTCCTTCTACGGCACAGGATGTGCCGCGTCGTACTGCTCGACCAGACCCATTACGTCAATCATCAGTTGGGATCGGGGCTCCCAAGTATCCCAGGACGGGGGATAACCGCGCCACCGGACGAGATAACTCGTCCGACGTCCGTTCACGTCGCGGTGGTTCAACAGCCGCTCAATCAGATAGCGCTGGCCACCGCGAGAGTCCTCCAAAGGAGGTGGAGGAGAAGGGAAGACGCTCTCCACACAATCGTGGGGATCCGTGTGTTCCCGAGAGCTTCTTGGATCGCGTAACGCAAGGGTTACGCGGCGATCTCGAGCATGAGCGGGACAGGCGTCTCCAACTGGCGGACACTGTCTTGGAGCATCGAGCTGAGTTTGCCTTTGCTCAGCTTGAGAACGAGAGAGTTCTGACGTCTCTGCGTGACGAGCTAAGGGTAGCTTGTGGGAATGTTGATCGGTCCCGGAATGAGATAACTGCTCTCCAGACCCTTGTCGACGGCCACCATCGGGAGCACAAGGCCCTCTGCGAGATGCTTGAGCGCAAGGGCGTTCTTCATCCGAAGAAACAGCGTACTGATGGTACGGCTTAAGCCGACCAACGTAAAACGTGGGATGCCTTCGCATATTACGTGGCAACTCAATCGTGTGTGCATTGCCGAGGCGATGCAATACACGAAATGGGCCGATGTACTTGGGTAGAAGTTTACTGCTACCCAAGTTAGTCACTACATGCTTTGGTAGATTAACCGTAGACAGTAGCACTAAGTCACCTTGATTAAATAAAAGAGTGTTTGCCCTTCCATTCTTGTCTGCGTTTTGCTTTTACTCATCCACCGCTTCGGCGATGGAGTCTTGCACAAAACGGACTACCGTTTCGCGAGCCAGTATGAACTTATCTGATGACTCGTTAGCTTCAGTGCGCTGTGAGTGCACTGCAGCAACATCAATCTTTTCTTCAGTGAGGGCTTCCGCGCTCTCACTGGCATCATCTTCTTCGATATCGATGTTATCGATATCGGCATTAAACGCAATGACCTCTTCGTCAGAGCGTGATGAGCGTGAACCAAATCGGTTTTTGCTCGCGCGAGTCCCTCCCCCCCTTAAACCAGAGTTACACTCTAGTAAGGTGAGTACACGCGGATGGCGCAAGCCATTCACGTAAAACGGTGTATGTGTCGTGGACGCATGCACCGAGTTGTTAATGGCAAAATCTACCATGGGCAAGAACTCACTCCAACTCTTAAAGGAGTGTACGTATCCTCGAAGTATCTCTTCGAGGACATGATTGGCTCGTTCCGTCTGACCATATGACTCTGGATGATCAGGTGCAGACATCTTCAAGCGCTTTCCGAGTGATTTGAACACGGAACGCCAGAAATCAGCTGTGAAGCGTGGATCTCTGTCTGATACGAGTTCACGGGGCAACCCATGAAGTCGGGAGATGGTGTCAATAAAGACACAAGCACAGCCACTTGCTGTGAATGACTCTGGTACAGCCACAAGGTGTACCATTTTGCTGAATCTGTCAACAAATACGAGAATACCCGTATTCCCGCGTGCGTCTTTGGGTAACCCGAAGACGAAATCCATTGAGATGGATTCCCAGCAATCTTCCGGAACTGGTAGAGGCTGTAAAGTTGCACGCAGTGAAGGACTTGACTTCACTCGTTGACAGACTTCGCGTGCGCGAACATACTTACGCACAAACTGATACTGGCGGGCCAGTAAAAGTCTCGACTCACCGTGAGATATGTTTTCTCCCGGCCACGATGTCCTCCTGTAGGAGCATCGTGATACTCGAAAACATGACCCGCAAACGCAGATCAGTATCATCTGGAATGATAACACGTGGTGTGTCACCAGTAACGGCTGTATAATACAGTAAACCGTTGCGAGTAGTGTATCGATCTGATGCAGATCGATACGCAGACGATAATCGTTTCAACGATTCTCGAGATGGTTGTGAGAGATGTGTCGACAACTTCACAATCCAACCATCTTGGGCGTATTCCCGCCTCACATCATCATGTAACGTTGAAGATGGTATTGAGGACGTCATAACCGCAACAGTGGCTGTCTCACTGTTGGGTTTCGCGACTGTTTCAAAGTCGGGACGACGTGAGAGTGCATCAGCGACGACATTAAGTCGTCCTGGTTTGTACTCTACCGTAAGGTTGTATTCTGCAACGAATACAACCACCTCGCCATTCGTTGTGAAAGGTGCGGGCTGTTTACTGTCGTGCGTAATGACGCATGGTCAGTGTAAACAATGAAGGTTCTATCCTCTAATAGATAGACTCTGAACTTCGCGAGTGCATACTTCATGGCAAGAAGTTCCTTGTCATGCACTGGATAGTTCCGCTCAGCTGGTTGCAGCTGACGCGACTGATAGCAGACGACGCGTTCAACGCCTTCAAGATCGTACTGCATTAATGCACAGCCGATTGCGAAATCGCTGGCATCACAGACCACATGAAGTGGCCTGTCCTGATCAGCAATTGCTAGGACTGGGGATTGTATCAAGCTCTGCTTGATACCATCAAAGGAGCGCTGACATTCAGCGTTCCGTAACCACCTCTCGTTCCTTTTCAACAAACGAGAGAGGTGTACAGTCATCTCGGCGTAATTGCGTGAATACTTGTGCAAATACGCCAGCCCAAGGAATTTTCGAAGACCTTTGACATTAACCGGCAAAGGCCAGTCGGTGGTCGCCTTGATCTTTTCGGGATCATGACGTACACCGTTCTTACCAACGATGCACCCAAGAAGTGGTATCTCGCTTGCTGCAAATATACACTTCTTTAGGTTTCCATATAGTTGATGCTTTCGCATGATTGTAAGAACTTGTCGGACGTGGTACCTGTGAGCCTCAACGTCCGAATTTCCATCCATAGCCCGACTATGGATGAATACGTCATCGAAATAACTCGGTGCGAATTCTCGTACTGGTCTCAACAGATGTGATACACATCTGTTGAACGTGGCAGGGGCATTACTAAGCCCTTGTGGCTATACTAGCCATTCCCAGAGCATGCCGCTAGGCGTACTAACTGCGGTATAGGGTATGTCCTGTTCTTGCATAAGGATTTGATAGAAGCCATCCATAAAATCCATGGACGAAAATATGGTACTCTTTTACATACCATCTATGATTACGTCCTTCCTTGGTATCGGCGTCCGGGCCGGTACCGTTGCAGCATTCAACTTGTTAAATGCATGCACTATCCGCCACCCTCCTGTTGCTTTTCGCACACAGAAGTTCGGAGAGCTATGTGGGGAAGTTGATTCCCTCACATGGCCCGCAGCTAAACGATCGGCAAAGAACTTGTCGATCGCAAGTACTTGTTCACGAGGCAGTGGCCACTGCTTCATGACACAGTACTTCGAGCCTGGTTTAAGCTCGACCTCGTGGCGAATACCTTTACCCTTCGGTAATTCGCACGGAACAGTTTCAGGGAATACATCCTTGAATTCAACCAAATCTTCATAGAGACGATTTTTCTTGAGCGATTCCCACGATTTAGAGTCTTATCGCTCAACTCGTGTCTTTTCATCGAGGACACTCTCGTCCATATATGAACTACTGAGAACTCTCTCGTTCTCAGTGAACACTGTTGCTGACCTTATGTCGGTTACACACTCGTCGTCAGCGACGAGTACGCAGATCTGCTTGACTTTGCCACTACGCAGATCACGCAAGAACCTTTTATGTTCGAGCGTTGGCAACTGAGTGATCTCCGAAGTCAACTTCGGAGGCGCAATCAGATCAAGTGTATAAGCGCCTACACTTGATCCGTTATTGACTATGACATTCAGTGTCTCTATCATTTCATGAGGACTTATTCCCTCAGGCCTCGAAGGACTTATTCCTTCGGCTTCCCGGGGACTTTTTCCCTCGGGTTTCGGGGAACTTATTTCCACCGTATCTGTAATATCGGGACTTATTCCCTGAACTTCCTCCAGCTGTAGTTGCGCAACCACAGCGATATCCTCTACGAAAGACTCTCCAGTCGATCTAGGATTATCGTTTCGCTTAACCTGAGCGATTGATTGTTTCTCTTCTAGATGTCCCCCGCTAGGGATACATCTTTGTCCCGGTCCACTCGACTTATTCGAGCGGTGGACCTTCGGCGCAGCCTGTGTTTCCTCACAGCCGCCGGAACTTTGCTCCGAAGTGTAACCGTTTGTTACACTAAGGTTTTGTGCAGTCGTACTAACGACCGTACCACAAGTTGAGGCCATCGCACTCACTCGTAGTACATCCACACGCTTGTGGACGCTCCAAAACGTTCATCAGATGGCCATCTGATAAACAAGCGGCAGGCATCGTTACTGTTCGATGTTACCAGTTTACTCGTGGTTCGTACCTTCTGAGCCACGGTTTTCGAAGGATGACATCAAATTTGTCATCCAAATCCAATACGATAAAGCCATCGTCATATTGGGTACCTTCTAGCGTATAGTAGATCTTCACCATACGCTTCATGACGGTTACGGATGCGCCTGTCGCAAGACGTACCGTCATCCTCGTAGGGTGTGTGTCACACTCAACAAATTTAAAGTGACCATCTTCTAGCGATTGGCGTCGCACAAAATTGTTGGACGCCCCACAATCGACTAGAGCTCGAAGGGACAACTTATTCGTCACTTCGAGTTTCAAGGTAATGAGTGAGACCTCATTACCTAGAGCAGCAACGCACAACGTCTGTGTGTTGGGAGCAACCTTCATCAAGAGGCCTACAAATTCTCTTGACGTTGCTGGATCAGTAGGGTGCTCCGCACCTACTGATCCTGTCCGTTTTTTTGACGGTCCATCCCGTTGTTGCGTCTTTGCACCAACAGCGGACCCTCGTCCCTGCCCCTTTCTCATGGGTGGACGGTCACTACGCCCAGTGTCGCGAGACACTGGACGAGGGGCACTACACTCGTAAGCGTAGTGTCCTGTCTTTTGACATCTGTTGCATCTCTGCAACTTCTTGTAGCCTGTAGAGCGAGCCTTCTCGCTCTCTACATAACAGAGTTCCATCGGCTCTGGACCTCCGCTGTCATATCGTCTCGGTGGACGATATGATGTCGAGCTGGCGCGAGCCTGTCTCAGACTGAAGTCTTCCTGCTCCGCAATGGAAATGGCTTGTTCTAGTGAATCCAATTCAAGTCGGAACAGGTGAGTCTTGACAGGACCATCCGCAAGACCCTGCATGAACACCGAAACCAACGTGTGTTCATCGACCGGGTTGGAACTTATACAACTCGTGAGATGTCGTATATGTTGTGCAAAAGTGTGCACATCACGCTTACCCTGTTTGAGCTTCAAGAGTTCAGTTTGAGCTCTGGAATCAGCTCTAGGCGGTTCAAACGTTTGTCTAAGCCGCGACTTGAAGACTTCTAACGACCCAAATGCATATGGGTCGTGCAACTTGAGCCCCAGTGGTCAAGTCTTGGCACGTCCTGCCAGATTTGATTGGGCAAATGCAACTTGCATTTCCCCATCGTCGATGCGACGCGCCCTTATGGCGTCGTCTAATTCGACAAACCATCTCAAGAGGGAGTCCTCTTCGACTCTCCTATACTTAGAGATGTCAATCTTCAAAGTCTCGGGTCGACGCGAGTGCATCGACCCACCAGCAGCAGCCTGCTGCTGTCTCAATAGTTCAAACTGTTGAGCACCCTGTTCTCTCAACAACTCTGCTTGTTGAGAACCTTGTTGGTGAAGCAAGGCTACTTTCTCGCGTTCAGCGTCAAGTTCATTTTGAATGAACTTGGCGCCATTAGCATGTTGGGCATCTCTATTGAGAGCCTCTAGCATGACGCTAACAGCATGGATGCCCATGGTTGAACCCATCCGTTCAACCGCATCCCATTCGACATCGCTCAAATGGGAGTAGCCGTCACGCGTAGCGTGAAAGCTTTGGTCATCATCATCATCTAACATATTCATGTTAGATGTGAACGTGGCCCTTGGACGGACTACGAAGTGCTACCAGGTGTAACGGGGCACCCTGAAGCTTGTACTGATGACAGTACAGGCTACGTATTCTGACAACAGAATAAGGCGGTGCCGCGTAACTTCACGTACACTGGTACGTGCAGAGGAAGACGGTAAGAAGAAGCGAGTACTTGGTTGAAGTAAAAAGTAGAACTGTATTTATGATAGTTAATGCCTGTTAATAAATCACTATTTATCCTCATCTAACTACGTCTGAATACAAATGTGCATATCGACTATCTACTCACCACTCATTGCGTGCGTCTGTCGTGGCGCGTCTTCGTTGGTTGATATAATGGCCTATATCAACCAATTAGGAACTACTCGTAAGTGCTGCAGAATATTTGTCCTTATGACAATATTCTGAGAATATAACTGTTATAGTTATATTCAATTAACAATTTCTCGTAAATTGTGATGCAACGATTCACCCTGTTACGTGATTGCTTAATTTAAAATGAACGTGTTTCAATATCCCATACAATGCTTAATTTTTTTGTGATGTTTGGCAAGGATAAATATGTGATAGCGTGATTTGCAAGCAATGCATCGTAAGGCAAAATTGTTTCGGTTAAATCTCCTGCTCTATGATCAACACGCATATTTGTTAAAAAGATTTAAAGCCATGCCATATGCCACGCAATACCTCTTAGCTTAAGATATTCATATACTTCTGTTTCTGCATATTATCATACTTAATCAATAGATCATTTTGATTTTCCCCCTTAACAAAGAGTGCACCCCTCCTTCAAGGGTAGCTCCATGGAGGCGAGGGTCTTTCTAAAGTTGGACACCTACAACTACTGAGAAGCCTTACACAACCAAATACTCGGTTCGCGAGTGCACTATTTATACTACACGGAGAAATGGTATTGCAGCATTTCTCCTTCGTTTATTCTTGACACACAGATTTTCACGCACATCCATGAGACCTTTGTAATGGAGCGGGGTTCGCTTATTCTATGAGGAAATCATGACTCTCCACTGGCGCCCTGACAACTGACTAACGGACGGGGTACTCCGATTCCGCTTGCACTTGTTTCCTCCTCACCTTGTGTACCCGGTAGGGCGGGTTGTACTCTTCTTATAGGTGGACTTGACTCGATGCTGAACTCGACCGTTTTAGAAATTGGTGTTGATCGGGTGGAAATTCCTCAACCGATCGCGTGCTCTTGGTTGGCGCTCTCCAAGAGTCGCCGCGATCAGCCTTGATTGCCTTGTGCTTAAAATGGGGTACTTGAGTCGCGAGCCTTCTGACGACTTGAGCCGTCTCGCGATCTTGTACTTCAGCCAGTAAGTTTTCCTGCGTCCGATATCAGTTATGGTGTGTTGAGAGTCCTTGCACTCCTGGCCAAATAGCCCCAGGAGTGATCTGCCTGGCCTTGTTGTCGAAGTTCTCTGACGTCGGGAGGCCAAATAATACAACCCGGAAGAAGAACGACACGTATGTGTTTAGAAGCGAATTGAACTCTGCTTAATATTAAACACCAAAACTCAAAACTACTACCACGCCTACTCCGTATTTCAGGATTGACCGCCACGTGTCTTCTCCATGCCGAATGTATTTGTAGCCCTTCTATATCACGTAACCCCAGCAAGATCGCGGTCCCTTGATCCCGGTTCTCTGATCGTGGTCCCTTGATCCTGGTCCCCTGATCGCGGTCTCTTGATCGCGGTCTCCTGATTGCGGTCCTATGCTCTTTCTACAATTTGGGACCGTGCAAATTAGATGGGGTTGATCCCGTTCGGGTCACTTCAACGGTAACATTTAAATAGTTGCCTATCATACCACGAGCGATTCAGCCAATGCCACCTCGTACTTAGCTTGATCGCCAAGTATTTTCACCCGATCTCAATCGGCTTAATCACAATCGCCCCCAGCAACAAATTTCCGATTTACAACATCCGGCTGGCACGGGCACGTGTACTGTCGCCATTTCCGTTTTACCATTAACCATGGCTTCCACGTCGTCCACATCGTCCACTCCCCTTCATGCCTCGCCCGACGTGCCTTCCGCTAGTGACGCGTTACCTTTCCTAATTCTCATTAGCATCCGTCAACGCATCGCCTGGCACTTCAAGTGATACCACTTCAGTTATATTCTCAGTGCCAGCTTTGCCACCAATGATGACGATCTGCCACATGGACTCCAGCCCTACCGGAGCAAATCAATTGATGACCGCTTGAGTTGAATCGCCACCGATAGCTTTTCAAGCGACTACGATCGAGATGCTCGCTGGTCTTTATCAGCGGATAGCGTCTCAGCAAGACTGCGTCAATCTCTACGGCGACCTGCGGCAAGCGTTGAGGGAACAGATTCGTCGAGATAATTGGCTAGAGCAAGAGCTCCGTTCCCTGGCTGAGTCAGCCTCTCCGTTTGTGATTTTATAAAAGTCCGCTACGATCGTTTTCGCTTGGAACTCAAACATGCGCGTGCGGAGGCCGCCATACTTCGGGATTAAGTCTACGCGGGTCAGTGTCAAAAGTAGCAGAGTAACGACTTGAAGTCAGAGCTTTTAAAGGCGACTCGATCGATCGCGCTTCATAGGAACGTCACGATCGGAATTTGGTATCCTTGCGACAGCACATGGTGAGAGAAATGCCCAAATCATGCTGCACTCACCGGACAAACCGCAAGACTTTCATAGGGTCCATTCAAAGGAGCCCGATCCAGGTTGGCTGTTCTCAGATCCAGAGCAAGGTTTGCCGTCTGCGCGATGCTCTTGCGGCACTGGTGGTAGAGCGCGATTAGGGTTAGTGCAATCTCGCTGAGCTCGAAGTCGATCGAGATCGGTAAAGCTCTTTTCTCGCCGATCGGGACGATCAAGTGCGTCGGCTCTATACTGAGATAACGAATTTTGAGTCAGATCGCGATATCGCACTGCGCGATCGGATTGCTCTTCGGGCGAGTATCGCCTCATTCATTGCCTGCGTATAAGTCAATCTTTCTTTCGCTTCTGTCATGGAGACTCAATTCCGTTCTGATTCTCCATGCGTAAAAGGATCAACGAAGTCCATGGACACCCGCGACAAAAGTCCCAGATTTTTTGCTTGAGTTCTTCCTCTGCGTAACAAAAGGGCCATGACAAGGAATTTCTTTACTCCCCGGACCCCCTTCCCCCGCGCAGTCGTTATTAAGGCGACATCAAATGCTTCGGCTTCGTCTGTGCCCAACGACATCACCACGTCTTCTTCCCCGGGTAGGAATATGAAGGACAGCATTCGTGTTTCTCCCGCCGTTCCAAGCGATCAACGGCAAAGCCGTCACCCGTACCACCCAATCTGTCCGGTTCTGGTGGTCGTGATAGATAAGGTAGACTGTGCGTCCCGTCATCTGCTACGTTCCGCTCGGATGCTGATGAGTCATCAGATGTGGAGTCCCAAACTTTAGCTGCACTCTCCCGACGCCCGACGCCTCTTCTTCATGGAGTATGGTTCCACCAGGTAGTCCGCTGGCTTTGACCTCCACCTTGCCGTGTTGATCGTTGTGGACACCCCTAGCCCTGCATTGGGCTCTCCTGCTTGCTCGATCACTGCTTCTTCTGCGCATAAACCAAGATTTCCAAGGTCGCTCATTTGGCGAAGCCTTTAGCAGTTCGGATGACACGATCAGTGTTGTTGAAGAATACCGAACTCCTGTCAACACGCTGTTGTCTTCAGCCTAGTGCAATGCTCTTCTCCGAGCTAAGATGTCTTTCGATCAATAAATACCTGGGTATCTTTGTCGCGTTTGAAGATCTTCTGTTCTAGTTTCACCTTGGTCTGCCCGTCGGGTGGGCATGATCAGCTTATCTGAACTGGACTTGGAGTTTTCTGCCGCCATATTGCCAGGCCGAAACATTACTCCCTACCTGTTCCTCCCAGTACATCGGCGACACCTCCTATGTCGGAGTGGTCTCTACACCTGATTACTCTACACCTAGTTACTTCGGCGTCGATTGACACACTTTACCGCCAGAAGCCTTGAGAGTCTCTGAAGGTGAATATCGCACCCGTGTCCTTCTCTCCTACTGGGTGGTTCGAACGATTATTGGGTCTGTATCCATCGTTCGAGGATCGCCGTGTCCAGACCTTGTGGGAGTCGACCCACACTTTTCCAATTTCATCCGCCGATCGGATTAGCGATCCTGGATTGACGTTGTACTGTAATCAGCGCAAGCAAAGGCGCTCTCGAGCTGGAACCCGCTGGAAAACCGTTTTGCGATTCATACTCCGGGGTATGGTGGAAGGACATTCTGAATTGGATACTCTGCGGGACCCAGTTTTTTTGCATTTGCCTCGTTCCAGTAGAAGCAGTTCTGGTACTCCAGTATGTGGGCTCATAAAACCAACATCCCCTACCTGGCTTCCGCTTTATTGCTAACGAACTCTGCTAAGCTGTGGCGCAATCAGTACCAAGCTGTGATCGCGGATCATCCAGGCTTGTCGATCCCTAGCTTAGCCGGCAAGTTGCTCGATATGTAGTCCATTTAAATTGGATGCAACTTCAAGTTCCTTTCCATTTCTTCAAGCTAATTATTTTTCTTATTACCCCTTGTAAATTTCTTCTTCTTTTTCCTTTTCATTAGTCTCGTGGACAGCGATCACGTTTCGATCGCCACACATACTTACAGACACCCCTCCTTCTTCATGCATCACCTACTGGTGCAGTTTCCGCCATTCCTCCATCTTTCAATTGCCGCCTTCCAATATAATTTTCACCGCCTTACAACCTTATGCAACCTCCTTGCACTCTTACACACTCCGACCACCCCGATTTGGTCGTGGCTCCTAGCTCTTTTTCGTGCGTTTGCATAACTATAAATCAAGTCCAACTTCATCGATCGCGATCGAATTCTTGCAGTAAAGCTCCACAATTCAAACCTGCTTAATTCTCCAATGACGGATCGCTATAACCTCTAAATTGCTCTAAAAATTGACGATGTACTCGCCCGTAGCGTGTACTTCGACATGGTCGCACATCCACATATTTCTTCACCTCCAACTCATCTTCATTCAATTCACCTTACCACCCATCTTCCGGTAGTAGGGCTTCAGTAAAATCAAGTCGATCAGACTCGTCTACATTCACCTAAATTTGAAATCATTCTGAAAACATCTTCTCTGGCTTCAGTTTGGATTCATGAACGACCGAGAACAACCAAGAGGGTGTGCCTGCGATTGCTAAATTCACTGCATGGTCTCCACATTTTTCAAATACTCGGAACGATTTATACCGCATATGAGCTAACTTTCGAGCGTATCCATATTGGACGCGATCCAGATAGAACCATACTTGTGAACCTTAGTCGATCTCTAACAGATCGCGGTACTCGTTTTTAGGATCCGCTAGGTCTTCTTCACGATATTCAGGCGACCGTTCACGATCTCGCTTACCTGTTGATATTGGTGCTGCCTAGTATACCTCCATCTGCTGGGGTCGCAATCACAAATTTAAAACTCCCTAGCGGCAAAGTCACTTTCAACGTCGATCGAGGGTCCCAATTTTGGATCAAATAGAACGGCGTTTTCCCGCAGACTCGATCTTGCGCGGTATAAATCGCGTAGTTCAATCGTTCCGCGAATTTGTCTCAATCTCTCTGGTTTTTCATCAGTGACATACATTATAATTGATCGCATTAAAGTTTGAGCAATGCGTTCTGCAGTTCCGTTGGCTTGAGGTCGATAAGCCATTGTGGCTCGTTGCCTCTCTTCCGCAATCTTGTCATATGCTTGACAGAAATCGACAGAAATCCTGGTTCTCGGTCATGACGGATAATTTCACTCGCACCGAAATTTCGGATTACACTCACTTCATTGTTTTCTGCAACTGCCTGTGCAGTTCGGGATGAGCTCGCCTTTGCGATCACATAACCGAGAATAGATTGAACCACAGTAGTAACTCCGTATTCCCTTTAAACAATCGCGGTAGAGACGTAATTTGATTTATTGCCAAATTTTGGAAAGGGTTATCGCTTGTAAATTTCCTGGTAACCTACATTGATCTTGGCGGCGACCCTTCCCGGTACTACTATTCACACACTCGCCAGCATAGCGTTTCACGCTCCAGTTCAATCCTCGCCAGTGGAATTTCGCCCTGATCCGCTGGTATGCACGGCCCACTCCTGAAAGAGATTCTTCTAAACTAGCATGCTAGTGGTACAAGACCTCTTGTTTCAACAATTCGGGAATTACCAGACGAATTGGCTTGCCTCGATTTTCGCTTTTTGCTGCTGCCCTCGGACAGAAGGATTACAGTCCTCTTAAATCGACTTCGTAGTCCGATGTAATTAAAGCGCAAATCTTTGGTCCTCTAGCATTCATCGTGGCTATGTCTCGATCAGATAGGTCTTTAGTTCTGATATTCAAGCCTCTCCATCTTGCGCTTGTTTAAACGTTCGATCCTGACCGTTTGTACAACTTCCTCTCTCAAAGTGTCAGGGGCATCGTCTTCGCGTCGCTGATCGAGTGATCGCGGCCACTTATCTGGGCGGTTGGTTTGTCTCGGATTCAAGCAACTCATTCAGCCGATTAAGGATCACGAAATTGTTTCACTCACGGTCTGATACCACGAAATTCACTTTCCTTGATGTAAATCCCCGCTTGCTAGTCGATCAGCACTCTGATTCCAGTCCCGTTCCATATTTTTAAATATGTGCTTTGGCCACGATTGGAGTTTCTCCTTGTCTTATGTTACAGCAATTGTAGAGCGGGTGATTTACAATTCATTTGCCTTGCATCTGCCTTAAAATTAAGTTTAATTCACCACAGAAGATCACTCGTCCCCTAGTCTGATTGCACAGTGAGTCCAATCCAAGGATCAGTCCGCGATATTTCGCCTCACTCACTGTCAAATCCTCTGCAAACTCAGAAGTAGCTGCCACGATTTCTCATTCAGGTAACTTTCATATTATTGCACTGCAAGCCCCGCCTTTCTTTGTGTCCCAGCCGATCCATCGAAGAAGAACACCAGGAGATAATTCGTCTGTTTCGACATTGGGTGGCGGCATCCTTATGGTTTGCCGTGGCTGTTTTCTTGGAGAGATCGCGATCAGCATTTCGTCAACGTCTTTGCGGGGTGTCACACTTGCAGCTAGCGTACCCAGCACGCCTTCGCCTTTTTAGCATCTTTAAATCTTTAACGTCCATTTTGATGGTAACACTGCCCATCTCCCTTGTCTTCCATTGAGACCAGACGACTGCAATAGTCAATCCAACGTCGAATATCTCATAATCACCGTAATTTCTCGTGAGACCAACATCGTGTAACTGTCCAACTGTCTAATATTCGGAGGGGGGCAAACACCTTTTTATTAAGCATCCGTAATTGACTTTATTGGGCTACAGCGTGCGGCTAGAAAAGTTGACTGGCCCATATGTTAATGGAGCAGTGCAGCTGATACCGCCACTTACTGGCGTATACCACAATCACGGGTGTTCGACCTGGATCGAAATTGTTTTGAGATTGATGTGTTCGCAATTTTGGCTTTTAGCAACGTAAAAGCTATTGCTGCTTTCTATATCTACTTCTGCTTCCAAATTCCGGATCGCCTTCGACATTTTTGTCCAGATCACCCTTTTTATATAAGTCCATATCGCCCCCAGCATTTGTACCAGAAGAATATCCGGGCCCACCTCGCAATCGCGATCGAATTCGATGTCTGATATTGATGAAGTCTGATATTCATGGGAATCTGTCTCCCGCAACTTACAAAGTACAGAGGCATATATGTCGCAAAGGATTTATTAAAGCAACAGTATTAATTTAGGGCTCCCAAGAATGACTGCATCGATCTCGGACTTCGAGGGAAAGAAATGCTCACAACTAAAAAAGTATTTGGGTTTTGCCTCCATTCCCTTGAGCGACACTTGATGACCTAGGTAGCCAACTTTACGAAGCCCCCAGAAACATTTGGCTACACTGATCGATAATTTTTATCTACCACACACTTTTAAGCGTCTTTCCTCCCTTCCATTTAGGGAGGTACGTGACGTAGCAGGTATCAAGATGTCGTCGATAGATGACCTTCGACCTAGAACTGATGAAATTGTGTCCGTATCTGGCACGCCGTTAGTGAACATATTAGTCGACGTCGACGAAAGGAGTGCATGCGAATTTAGTGCTGGGCCGATCTTCAGAAACCCATAATGTGCATTGGCGATCATTCGTCGGTAAATCTGGGGAGTATTTTTTAGCCCAAAGGCACGCGTGACCATTTAAACAAACCCGAAGGTATGAATGCGGAAATAGGTCTTGCTCGTTCTGTCACTTGCACAATATAAAATACACTAGCCATGTCTAACGAGCAATATCACATCGCTTAAATTAAACCTTGCAGAAACTCGTTTATTAGTGGCACGGTGTAAATCATCAATCTTCTCAACTGTATCACCTTCCTATAATAAATGCACATCCTTAAATCTTCCCCATTCATCTTGATGATCACCAATAAAGGGGAAGCCCAAGGTGAGGTGGACGGTTGAATGATCCGAGCTGATAATAATTCCTTAATCAGGTCCAACATTTTTTCTCGATATTTAGGTGCCACCGGTCGTACTCTCTGCGCGATTGGTTTAGCACTTTCGACACCAATATCGCATACCGCTCCACGCGCAGATGGAGGCAGGGTTTTCTCCTTGCCCATGCGTAAGTGGCGCAATTTTCAGATCAGTTGCATCAACTTCTCTTGTTCCTCTGATAGTGGCACGCCTAGGTCGCTAACCTAGATGTCATCTATAGCCACTTCTTCCGTGGGTGCAATTTATCTCTAGCAAGAGGTCCATATGTTGGTCTGCATCTTTTACGAACAGATCGCCCGCTTCATGGCGGTATATAGCAGGTTTCATCGGATAACTATCTGTTGAGTCTTCCACGCACATTGTACTGTAACAATTTTTATCTCTTGATCTGACATCTTGAGCTCCTGATCGCCCCTAGTCGAGCGATCATCATTGCCTGCGTTCGCTTGTGTTTTCTGGGGCGGTTCGTCGGACCGATTCTGTGTTGAATCTCCATGCTATACTTTCGCCATCATACTGACCGCAGCAGGCACCTTTAAAGATTGCGGCTCTTCCTTGCCGGGGCGATCTTCGTCCTTGATGTGGGGCTGTATGATACCTTCCACCTCTGCTCGTGAAAGAATCTTCGTTAAGGTAGGATAAGTCGGGTGGTCCATTAGGGGTCCCGAATACCCGATCGGATTTTTTTGGTTAGCTCCGTTGTAGCTTCAAGTTCCAGCGTCAGTCATTCCTTATACCGGCGCGATCCGACCGACACGTATCCCGGTAACCGGGTTATCATTTCCGTCATCATCCACAACCCTAAAGGAGTATCGTTATCGAGAATCACCTGCCGATCGACGACGTTAGACAGTATCAAGTACTTGATCTGGCCAGGCCCAGTAGTCACCGTCGGTACCGACTTCTTGTCTCGACTTACCCATAGTTTGGATTTAAACAAACCTGTTCCAATTATCATTTCCGTGGATTATCTGGCGGGGATTGTCACATTTTGGTCTGGGGCAGTGATCGGTTGCATATTTACGTCGTACCGAGGTCGTCGCCCTACCAAGTAAAAATTTCCTCGTCTGGCAAACAAAGCGTACCGTCTTCTAGATCCGACCGTATTCCTGCTGGCACAGTAAAATATATACCTAAGATTGCTTCTTGGCGAACTTGATCGCCCACCCCAACATCAAAATGATACACCAGCGATCCATTCAATGTGATCTTGATCTTGGTACGCCCTTCAGTCATGTAAGCGTTTTCTCCGATCCACACACATTCTTTGCTGCTGACTTTTGTAGATCGTACATCACACCTTACGAGCAAAGGTAGCGTCTATGATCGAAACTTCGGCTCCAATCTCGAATGTTATGGTGGCTTTATTGTTGTTTATCTTGCCCACCGCTTTAGCCTATTTGAACCACCTTCCAGATGTGTGATATTTCTAATATCCTCGCAATTTTCCTGGTGCTAGATCGAGCTCCATCTTAACGGGAGATTGCGAATTTTATATCCACTTTTTCACACTTAAATTGCTACGTAGACGATGGGTTTTCAAATCACATGTATTAGCAATCGGGCTGATTCGACTGTTACATCCTTAATCGATCCTTTCCGTCTCCACGAATGCATATGTTTATAGCCTAGAACGCTCGGATCGTGCCAGATTCCAACCTGTCGAGTGTCCTTATTTAAAAATCTCCTCAGATTTGGTCCGCAATCGTCCCGCATGCTTGGTTCGCACGTACCACTTGCGAATCAGGTTGTAGAAGTTTTTCATGGGGCATTTACCGTTCTCATGAACCCTTCCACAGGCGGGAAATACACATGCAGGAACTTGTCTAGGGATGTCCTTTGTGGCCACACTCCTGACGTGTCAATCTTTTTCAGCGTCCGCGATCTTCATTTCTTTTCAAGCTACATTTTTTGCAGGCCTTTGAAAATTTGCCGCGATCGCGATCATCATACCGGTCTGTCTTGTGCGATCTATCTCGTTGTTCTCCTGGGTCTCCGGCTTGATTAGAGGTATTCATCACACAAAATTTGCGGCGAAAGTCTTCTTCATCCGATCCGTCCGATCTTGATCCTGAATCGATATTGTCACTTTCCATTCGAACGGCTTTCACTACTCGCGGCGTTATTGAATATACTGGGGATGACGCTGTAGCCGATCGCGATCGATCCTTGTTCGTTTCGGTCGGCTCTTTGTCGTGCCCAAAACTCATACGTTGATACGCGTGTAGAGTCTCTTCCATCGTGTCGGCGTCATGCACTCGCAAAAGAGTGAATTGTTTCTCCCACGCTCGATCGTCCAAAGTATCAATAAAATGTTCCACATGTACACGTCGGCTTGCAGGCGATCCATCTCTTAACGCTATCTTCGCTCGTATTCCTGCCACAACCAGCCGGTGAAGATATTCCAACGGGGTCTCATTCGGCCGTTTCGCGCGTGGTAATACTGTCTTCCTGCTGACATTCCGTATCCCCCATATTGGACCATGAATCTTTCGGACAATGGTTTGCACTCAATGCAGGTCGATCGGCTTAATTGGTTGTACTAATTTCGGGCAGGTCGTGTCAGCAGATCTCCAAACACCAAACATTTTCCGTAATATGGAGCCTGATCGTGCACGAAGAAAATCTTCATCTTGCTTAACCAGATTCTAAACGTTCTACTCCGTGTTTGTCCCTTTTTAAAAATTCTTCCAGGTTAGTCACTGCCGTGAACCTTTATCCTCTGCGCGCTGAAACCTCCTGTAGGTGCGGTTTCTGCAGTTGCCACCTGCGGTCGCCTTACATCGTTAAAACTCTTACGGTCTCGCTCGTGTTCGCTCGGTCGATTGCGGTATGATTTTACAAATTTCCGATTCGATATCTTAATTGTATCGCTCTTGCAAATTCGTAGACCGACCTCGGACCGGGTGGCTTGCTCCTTGTTCTTTGCAATCGCAATGAACCTTTTCATGGCGGCCTTGAAGCACGTTTGCAACTGGCTTGGCTCCGCCGTGTTTGCCTTCTGTGAGGTATATTTCAGTCGAGCACATTTCGATATTGGCCAAGTCGATCTCGTCTCCCAGCAGAGCTGCTCTTGTTGGTCCTAGCGAAATCCGTTGCATCCTAGGCGGTATGTCTAAGTCCAAATATGATTCTGCCGAGGCATAGCGCGAGGACCCAGTAGATTCGTCCTTTACGTTGCGGTCGATCGACTCGATCACTTGACCCAGGTGTTCTTCTATCAGGGTGCGGTCGATCTACTTAATTCTTCGGTCGATATCCCCTTCTTCCCTGATCTGTTGATCCGTCGGGTCGTGAGACCCACATAGTGGAATTAACTTCTCGAACGATAGCCTTCCTGCCTTAATTTACCGATTGTAATTGCACTTTAAAAATGCTTGTGCATCAAAAGCTCCCGCCGTAGATCCGGCGTCTCTTAGTAGTTGAATAAGACGATGTAATGCTTCCAGCTGACTCGAAATTGCTTTCTGTGGCGATAACGGAACATGGATCCACTCGGTCAGCTTTGGCTTTAACACATTTACGACTGGGTCTTCTGAGATGCTTCTTCAGCTGTTGCCAACAAATTATTAAGTGCTTCGTTCCAACTGCCAGCCTTCTGATTCAGCATCAACTTCCGCCTTGATCGCTTGCTTGTATTGATGTGTCTCCGTCGTCTTCGACTTCGACCGGGACAGCTTGGGAGTGTGTTTCTTCGCTTTCAATAGGGCGATACTTTTGGATGAAAATCTTTTTAGTTTCGCTGAAGCGTTTAAAATCAGAAATTCGTGTCTTTGTAGCACAAACTGCGGTGGCCCCCTAAAAGACCTCAGAAGGGGGTCGAGGTTCTCTTCCATATCAGCTTGACGATCTTCATCTTTAGCTTTCTTGTCATCGTAGCTCCTCCTCAAACTATAATAAAAAAGGAAGTTTTTTCTCTTCGCGCGTCTGCGGCGATCCATCTTCCGCAAGCGCTTCAATCCCAGGTTCAGTATTGATCTTAGCATCTTCATCATAGGACTCACGGTGAAATTCTGAGTCATTAGAATATCCGGGCACGCGGACCATTGTGGTGGAGTGGGGTTCGCTCATTTCATGAGGAGATCCCGACTCTCCACTGGCGCCCTGACAACTGACTAACGGACGGGGTACTCCGATTCCGCTTGCACTTGTTTCCTCCTCACCTTGTGTACCCGGTAGGGCGGGTTGTGCTCTTCTTATAGGTGGACTTGACTCGATGCTGAACTCGACCGTTTTAGAATTTGGTGTTGATCGGGTGGAAATTCCTCAACCGATCGCGTGCTCTTGGTTGGCGCTCTCCAAGAGTCGCCGCGATCAGCCTTGATTGCCTTGTGCTTAAAATGGGGTACTTGAGTCGCGAGCCTTCTGACGACTTGAGCCGTCTCGCGATCTTGTACTTCAGCCAGTAAGTTTTCCTGCGTCCGATATCAGTTATGGTGTGTTGAGAGTCCTTGCACTCCTGGCCAAATAGCTCCAGGAGTGATCTGCCTGACCTTGTTGTCGAAGTTCTCTGACGTCGGGAGGCCAAATAATACAACCCGGAAGAAGAACGACACGTATGTGTTTAGAAGCAAATTGAACTCTGCTTAATATTAAACACCAAAACTCAAAACTACTACCACGCCTACTCCGTATTTCAGGATTGACCGCCACGTGTCTTCTCCATGCCGAATGTATTTGTAGCCCTTCTATATCACGTAACCCCAGCAAGATCGCGGTCCCTTGATCCCGGTTCTCTGATCGTGGTCCCTTGATCCTGGTCCCCTGATCGCGGTCTCTTGATCGCGGTCTCCTGATTGCGGTCCTATGCTCTTTCTACGATTTGGGACAGTGCGGATTAGATGGGGTTGATCCCGTTCGGGTCACTTCAACGGTAACATTTAAATAGGTGCCTATCATACCACGAGCGATTCAGCCAATGCCACCTCGTACTTAGCTTGATCGCCAAGTATTTTCATTCGATCTCGATCGGCTTTACCACAGTTGCAGAAGATGCGCTGATACGCGGGTCCGTAGCTACCTAACTTAGCGGGTGCGATTAAACAAATGCAGGTGGAATTTAGCCTTCAGTTTTGCGAAACCAAAGCGCATCCTTCTTTCGAGCCGAACGTGAGCAAGTGAAGCAATTTCTGAAGATACGACAGGCTTGGCAGACGGCGAGCCCGGTGAGTCCAACGCGTGAAGACGAAATCATTCTCTGTCTCCATCTCATTCAAGAAGAGAATGACGGATACTGTCCGCTTGGAGGACACTGACGTACCACGCGCTTGCAGATTCGGCCTGTCGAGGTAATCATGCACGGTCATTAATTCAATTTATATCATCTCGCCCTGAGATCCTCTTTCTCCGCTACTGCTGTAGTTGTGACAGCCTTGGGTTCCTTGATCCATATTGCGAGTGACTGCCCGGCAGTCTGACGAATGCGTTCATCCACACTCGGTTGTGTGAAGAGGTAACCACTGTGAGCATACGCTGTGGATACAATTTGTGCTCGACGCCTGCGGTCATCGACCGACTGAAGATATTGTTCTTGATCTAAATTGAGGATTTTGTGCAACACACCCGACGCAGGGTCGACGACTGCACGATGGCAATGGGTGAAAGAACCTCTCGTGTTCCACGAATAAATTCGTCACGATGCGCGTGTTGTCGCGTCGGTGGCGTGGCTGGAGGATGGTCAAAGATGCTAGAGGCAGCGGTGTCACTCTTGTAGTCCACAATACTCTCTTCGAGAAATTTATCCAGGGTATTGAATGGATGGTTTGACTCAGTAATTTTGAGATGTGTTGTGAACACGATGGTCAAAGACCAGATCTCTGAGACCATAAAGAGCAGTAGATGAATTGCAGACACAAGGGTATTAAAACTTTGGTGGGGGAGGGTGTAGCAAAATTACACGGCGGCTATTGTACCGGTTATGTCTGTGTCCACACCAAGAAAAGATCAGTGGATCTGAGTGATACAGTATTGGTACCATGTACTTACGGTAATATCGCACCTTATCGGGTAGGGATAAGGATTAAGACTTATGTTATAGGATCGCAAAGTAGAAGTCAGTCAGACAAGGCTTTAGGGTTTCATTACCGTAGTCAAAGAATAAAGAAAGTTTAGTTCTTTATTTTAATCGTGGACACAAGTGCCTAGTAATGGCGTAGTGTGTTGTTACGGGCATTAGCCTTGTAAAGCCGCTTGCTCTTGGTCAACTAGTAGTGACTAGTTACTGTGTGGTTCTGTAAATCATGATCCCTTTAGAACCGAAATTGTTAAGCTTGTACGCCTGAACGAATGTACCTCCTTGTTAGTTCGTTATACCTAAGAAATTCTTTGAGTGTAAGACTTCCTATATTTAGGAGCGTTGAGTAGCTCTACTTTATATAGCATGGAAGGGCCAGGGTTGTAGTTGGCGCCGCGGGTCCCGACGTCAGCGTTTTTGTTGTCGCCACTACCTTTGGAACCCTCCACGAATATTTAGGCTTCGGAATGCAGTCGCACACAAAGACGTGTGCTTAATTTTTGATTAAAGCTTTATTTGCTTTAAGGGAACCATGGGCAAACTCACAACTCGCGAAACGCTGTACAGAAGCTCTGATGTTATACCTGAACATTTTTACTCCCGTAATTACCGGGCATTCGGGTAATGAGATCGGGGGTACCTTACTCGACCCGCTTCCTTACCCGTTTTGTTATCTGTATCCTTTACCACTGATTTTTACCGGGTAATGAAGGGTACTTTACCTTGCCTTGCCGAGGCCTGGCTACCGAGCTTGAGCACTCGGGACTCAGCAGTCGATCTTGTTATGATAGTACCATTACTGAAATACCACATTGATACTTGCGGATGCCTCACCGTACCCGAATTATTGTAAATTGGAGTCGAGCGCAATACAGTCCCCTGACCGTCTCACCGTCGCTAACATGAAATGCAAATCGAATTACAGCGCCCTAACACCATCGCCTCACCGCAATCGAGCCGTATCGCCCACAAACAAACGCCCACTTCCAACCAATCAACGACGTCCGTTCTTGACCTCGAGCATGGCTCAACACCAGCCGCTCCTGCAGCTGCTTCGCGGCCCTCGTGGCAAGCTCTGGGAGGTCTGCATTGGCTTGGAGGTGCACGCACAGGTGCTCAGTCGCTCAAAGCTCATGAGCGGCTCTGCAGCAGCCACGCTCTCGTCGGTGCGACCCAATCGCCACGTCAGTTTCTTGGACGCTGCGGTACCCGGTACATTACCGGTAATAAACCGCGAGTGTGTCCATCAAGCGATTCGCACGGCTCTTGCACTGGACGCCACTGTTCATCTGCGCTCTCTATTTGAGCGTAAACACTATTTCTACTGCGACCTGCCGCTGGGCTATCAACTGACGCAGCAGCGAGCGCCTGTGGCGTCCGGAGGCGCGTTGCGCTTTGATGTCGCGCTGTCGAATGTCGTGAGTGAACACGGAGGCGCGTGGGCGTCAAGCGAGACGACGTTTGATGCGTCCAAGTTCAAGTCGAGGAAGGAGAAGAACGAGGCGCGGACCAAATGGAAGACAGAGCAGCTGAGCAAGCAACAGGTGCGGAGAAATGAAGGACTTTGATAGAGAAGTTGAGCTTTTCACGTGGGTTGTAGT
This sequence comes from Peronospora matthiolae, assembly GCA_921007115.2. Classification (NCBI taxonomy): domain Eukaryota; phylum Oomycota; class Peronosporomycetes; order Peronosporales; family Peronosporaceae; genus Peronospora; species Peronospora matthiolae. The sequence goes on from CAKLBY020000339.1 coordinate 517,892, forward strand.
ATAGTTTTGGAATCTGTCTTGCTGGTCTTGGTGTGAGGGGGTGGTGACTCTGTCTTGCTGGTCTTGGTGTGAGTCGGTGGTGACTCAGTGTGTTGTTTTCATGTTGTTGTTGTGTTTGGGGATGTAGGACGTGATTTCAAGAAGGGTTCGGATTTGTCGTATTCAGCTGGAGCAGGATTCAGGTTTGAGTTTGTGCGGAATGTGGTCTACAGGTTGTTGTGAGGTGGCGCAGATGCTGATGCTCTTGTTGCTTTATTGCTGCTGTTGTGATGGGGGTATTTCGTTTTGCAGGTAAGAGTAATCACGACTTAGAGGAGGAGCATACTGTAGTGGACTTGAATCGTGCTGGTACGGCGCTGTTGGAAATCGTGATGGAACCGGATTTGCGAAGTCCGCTCGAAGCTGGCCAGGTGATGCGCCAGCTGCAGCATTTGCTGCGACATTTGGATGTGTGTGATGGAAATATGGAGGAAGGATCGATGCGATGTGATTTGAATGTGAGCGTGCGACCGACTCATCTTGGAGTGGACGCTGATGCAGAGACTCTTTATCGCGCGTTGACGTCCGCCACTGCAGCTCCTTTTGGCGAAAGAGTGGAGGTGAAGAATATGAACAGTATCCGCAACATGGTGCGTGCAGCCGAATACGAGGCCAGACGGCAGATCGCACTCATCGAAGACAAAGGTGGAGAAGTACATCGTGAAACGCGCTCTTTTGATGCCTTTTCAGGAGAAACTGTACGTAGACACGGTTGTCACACGAAACCTTCTCATCGGGCTGACTTGTGGTGTTTGTATTGGTGTTGACATAACTACTCATGTAGAGACGCATGCGATCAAAAGAGGGGGCAAAAGACTATCGTTTCTTTCCCGATCCGGATTTGCCTCCGCTCGTTTTTACAAAAGAAGTTATCGAGGAAATTAGTCAAGACATGCCGGAACTTCCTGACGCGCTCGAAAGTCGATTGCGCGCCCAGTACGGTCTTACTTCTTATGAAAGTTCGGTACTGGTGAACGAACCTGGTGCAACACGCTACTTCGAGTCAGTTGCAGCACAGGAGTCGCGACCTTCGAAGATGGTTGCAAATTGGGTGCTGAACGATTTGTTCGGACATTTGAAAGCATCTAAGGGCAACATTGTCAGCAGTCCGGTTGAAGCCACGGAGCTTGGTTATCTCATTGATCTGATCCAGGACGGCACCATATCGGGCAAAATCGCAAAGGATGTCCTAGAGTTGATGTTTTACGAAAACGAGACCAGAAAAACGCCGCTGCAAATCGTAGAAGAGCGGGGGTGGAGGCAGATTCAGGATGTTGCTGAGATTCGTGCACACTGTCGTGCTGTCCTCGATGACCCGGTACGTTGTTAACTTGTCGCAACGAGCCGGTCTGCAAATAATGCAACTAACTGATTTGACGTTTGGTAGAATGCAAAGAAGAATTTGGAGGCATACCAGAACGGTAAAACACAGCTTTTTGGTTTTTTTATCGGCCAAGTGATGAAGTGTTGTGACGGCCGAGTTCACCCGGAGCTTGCGAACAGCGTGATGCAAGAGATTCTTGACGAGCGCAGGGAATAGATGGGCACACACACGAGATGCGGAAGAAATGAATAGCTGAGTGTATATGAAAAAGCTACATGTTGTGGACACAACTGCACTTTAGAAATTTATAAAGCGGACAACGCACATGTTCTACACCGTTATCGGTAAAGTCTGAAAAGCAAAACACGGACTCCAGCGACAAGTCACGCGGCAGACTGCAGCAAGCCATGCGTTTGCAGGAGCTTCTTGTAAATCAGTGCAAACAGCGCAACGACGATGGCTATCGTCAAGTAGTGCAGAAGCGTGTCCACGTGGTCTGACTCACGCACTTGGCCAGCAACAGGTGCCGTGACCGCCGTGTCAGCATTCTGACGAGATTCCATCACTGCCGGCCCTTGTGCTTCTGGTGGTTCCTCAATAGTCGCTGATACTGCAGCTGCCGTATCAGAAGAGTCGACATTATCCACATGACTTACTTCATCGGCAGACGTCTTGACCTCTGATAAAGTAGCCATCGAATTCAGCAAGGCCTCATTATGAACCTCACCACGGCTTTGTGCTACAACAGAAGTTGCCGTCGCCTCCTGCAAGCCATGTTCACTGCTCTCTGTAGTTGCAGTGGCAGCCTTTTTTTCGTCGGACGCTGCACTTGCTGGAGAAGCACTTTTCTCTAGGCCGTGAATGTGCAGCTGTGCAATCTGGTCCGCATACTTAGAAGGCTTTTTCTCACTTCCTTCCTCGGAAACCAGGTCTGGCAACAAGTCGGCAACTCGTCCACAACTTTCACACTTGAAGTTGACCGACTACAAGCAACACACGCGCGGAATAAACAAACAGACGATAAATCACGAAATCAAACACACGACCATCCTGGACTTCCATCGACACGTACCAATTTTGCCAGCCGCTTCCTCTCGTCCGCAGAAAAGTCCAGTGCACCTATCGCACCCTCGCCTTTCGTAGGCATGAAGCTGGTCAGTGCCTCCAGAATGAGTCGGACGCCCCACGCCGGCTGCCACTCCTCCGGGTGAAAGGCCGAAATGCTCAGACAGATTTTCTTCTTCACTTCAAAGCGTCCATTTGGCTGCCAAATCAGCAGTACAAAACAAAATCGCACATTCACATCGAAAAGTAAGTATAACCCAGCTCTCATTGTCCCATTATCAACATTAAAGGAAAAAACGTCATCGTATTGCATCAATTGGTATATACAGTGTGATGGCGTCGTACCGTCAGCAGCATAATGTTAGGCGGCTTGAACGGATAATCCGACGGCAAAATGATGCGTCCATGGTAAATCCCGCCTTCGAACTCCGTCTCGCGTGGTCCACGCAGTGTGAAATGCCAGTCAAACATATTGGTCTTTCAGGTGGCCCACATTATACATCCATACAATAAACGTGTCAGACACGCTGTGTGATTACTACAAACTGAAGTCAGCTGGGCACCTCGAGCGGCGCTGCCGCGTACTGGTCGCTTGGATTCGTCATCATTTCGCGCACATCCTGCGGTATTAGAAGGAGGGAGATGAGTTGTGCAGGGAGGACCTAAGGGACACTAGTCTGTAGCTGCACGTACGCCTTGAATGCGTTTGATCGCAGTGTTGCGCACGGTGGCGGCCATTTTGGAGAGAGTGTGTCAACAAGTTAGTAATGTTGCGCGGAAGTCGCGGTGGTCGCTAGCAATGTTGCGCGGAAGTCGCGGTGGTCGCTAGCAATGTTGCGCGATGGTGAGGACGATTTGTTGAAAACGTTGCACATTTTCACAGTGAAGTGATGAGCGAGGAATGTTGCGCGATGCTGACGGTGATGGGCATAGAATGTTGCGCGTCGTTCGATAAAAGAACAAAAAGCCAGCAGTTTGACTCGCAAACATCTTGACGGACATTTAAAATCACACGCCAGCAGCATATGCATAAAAATAGAGAAAGGTGTCTAGTGTGGTCTTGCGCGGAGTAAATTCGCGATTGTCTTTGTAAAGCTACCACTAGTCCGTATGCGGCTTACCCTTGAGGCCGGTGGCAATTGTTTTCGCTCGACATAAGCATGCAAAAAATATCATTGTTGTGCTGCCGGAAAAAGCGATTTAATAGAGTAAGAACGCATGGTAAAGTATTCAGCTTTCGTTTGGATCGTGGGAACCTCCAGATAAACGCAGTTGCGTCGGGCAATTATGTAGATGCATGGAGCTGAAGTCAAAGCATGTGCGTCACTTGCCACGCCCAAGCAGCCTTAACTTGTGATTTTGCACGACTGAAAAATCATGGTGACGAATCGGCGGTAACACTGCGAGGGGTAAAATGAATAGCTTACACTCGAGCACATGTACATATTTGATGATTCGAAAGATTCGCGAGTCTGTCCAGACGATAACATGTTGGACCTTCTAAAGCGATAGCGCAGATCAGAATATCGAAAGCGATATACCGATGCCATTACGAGGATTCAAAATGGCTCAGTTTTTTTGCGGACGTCTGAACAAGCCGTTGCCGCCGGGTGAGTCAAATCCTTACATCTATCTCGCATTGCTGCTTTAGTTCTGCGGTATGTAGATCGGAGACGCTTCTTGTTACACCTTACGTGATATTTCTTGTGGTCTCTTTTGCTAGTGCTTTGTCATCGATAATGGAGTACAGCTCTTGCGTGTTGTACACCGCGCGTTTATATAGGCAAATGTGTCAGCATAAATTTTACAAAAGCAGGATAACAGCGCATGGGTGAAAGAAGGTGACGTGTTCATGAAAAACGTGCCTAATCGGGTAATGTATAGGAACCAGCACACAGAATACGTCCTACCCTGATTGAATTCATGATACCCCGCGGAGGCTGTCGGGGTCTCATGTTATCTTTACAAGAACATGTTCCTAAGAAATGGTATTGCTGTTAGAGGTACGATTGCACACAAGTCATGCTTGAAATTGTTGGGCCTTCCGGACGAGGGTCCCGCCTTTACAATTACAATCAACTGGTATCTGTCATGCAGATATGACTTTCTACAAGTACCGATGGGGACAACGTCTTGGATGCCCCGAAAGATCTAATAGAACGTCGTTGATTTTCGCGATTCACATTTGTGCTTCTTTTTGTGAATACAGTAGGCCTTGCTTGCGTAGCGCCGAAAGTCATGAGGCGGATCTGATGTTGCCATCTTCACTGCCGAAGTCCGAACATTCAACTGCGAGTACACTGACATCTGCTTTGAGCCCTTGACATCAGGACGAAGAAGATGCAAACAGCATCTATCGCGCTCCTCAACGTAGAAGCCGAAAAAGTTTGGATCTTATGATCGGATAAGTTTAAGTCCCGAGACGCCAAGACCAGAAGCCGAAACCTCAGAAGGCCGGGGAAGGGTAGACAAATAGACTGTCTATGCTTGTACTTCCTTTCAGAATATGCTGGTTGTGATAGCAACAGCTTGGCGTTGGCACGTACCACGCAAAGGAGTCAACAGAGTCACGAACTACAATGCCGGTGGCACTTCCTTCGTACCGAGCAGGAACGGATAAGGTTTATGCATATCGAAAAGCCCACGTGCCAACGTCAACTCGAATGATGTCCTTGCAGAACGGGCAGATACGAGCACCACCGACCTTTCCCTCTCCGTGTCCAACAAAGCGCTTCGAGATGTAAGTAGGGTGCCAGTTTTTGGCGAGGTCAAACTCGGTCAGTTCTGAGTTGGCCACCCAACGCAGACATCACCTCTTTTGAGCATTCCATTCTCGCCATGTTTGGAATCCGATTCTCGCGCTGGTACTTGTTCGTCGCTGCTTTTGCTGTGCAAGTCTGTCTCAGTTGCATCTATGCTTGGTCAGTACTGAATCAACCTGTCGATTTCGCCATCTACGGTGATGCCACAAAAGGCCGAGCAGTCAACACCTTTTACATTTGCTTGGGAGTGTCCGGTATCACAACAGCTGCTCTCGGTCCGATCATTGAGCGTAGGGGACCCCGCTGGGCTGTATCCGTTGGTTCCACCTTGTTCTTGATAGGTCACACCATCACGGGAATCGGCTGCCACTACAAGTGCATCACTTGTGTTTACGTCGGCTACGGGGTCATTAACGCCATCGGAATGGCGATGTGCTACATTTCAACCGTGTCCACGCTTCAGAAGTGGTTTCCAGACTACCGCGGAACTGCCGCTGGCTTTGCCGTTGCTGGATCTGGTGCTGGGGCAGCAATCTGGAGCAAGGTGTACCTACCGACGATCAATGCAGTGGGTCTCCCTTGGATGTTTGTCCTGCTTGGAAGCATCATGAGTGCTATCATGTACGCATCGACTATCGCCATGCGCGTCCCACCTCCAGATTTCACTGTGAACGGCCTGAATATCCACGGTGACTGTGTCGAGCTCAACGATGCTCTCGACGAAAAGCTCGATGACACTTACAGTGCACTTCAGACACCCAAAGCTGGAGAGACTGCTAACTTTGATGCAACCGTCTCGAAGCTACCAGCCAACCTTTTGTCACTCAAGCAGGCTGTGCTGACACCCGATTTCGTCTTCATCAACCTCATGGTCTTTGCGAACCAGCTCTTTGGCGTCATCGTGTTATCTCGACTATCGAGCATGTGCACTGACCTTTTCGGTAAAAGTGCCACCACGGCGTCCGACATCGTGTCCATCAACAGCGCGTTCAATTGCTGTGGTCGCCTAGTATTCTCATCTATCTCGGATTTGCTCGTGAAATGTTTTAGCGTGGAGAAAGCGTTTGCGCGCAAGGTCATCTATTTCTTCACGCTAGGCGCCCAGATCATTGTCATTGGATCCTTGCCTACCGTGATCCGCCGCGGAGACTTCTCGTACTTTGTCATTGAGATGTTCGTGCTGACGTCGTGCTATGGTGGCGGCCTCGGGACGATCCCAGCTCTGATTACGGACATGTTTGGTGCCTTTAACGTTGGCCCGATGCATGGCATTGTTTTCCTATCCGTGTCAATTGGTGCTGTTATTGGTGGACTAACCTTCAACTTCTCCTACCGTGACATGATTGATGATGGCATGAGCACAAGCGAGGCGTACATTGACAACATCCTAGTGATCCTGGTCATCGTCTGCATTGGATTCGCCATGCTCTTCCTGGTGCGTACGAACGAGTCGGACCGGTTCGAACCGGGTTACCACTACTCAGTATGTGGCAAGCGTGTTCTGAGCATTCCAGCTAAGGAAAAGTTCGCGGCAGTGCGATACCAAGAGACTGCGGAAGTCGAAGCCAGTGTAGCTGAGAAACTGCATGATCACGCTGTTTAAGTGCAAACAACAGGAGCACGTGCATGCTTTATTCTGCTTGCTCACATCCATTTTTGGTTGAAACGTTTTATCCTTCACGATGAAATGCAGGGTCGCGCATGTCATGTCGGGATGAAGGTCGACGAATTGACGAAGCGCTCGGAATAGAGCAAGTGTCTATCGGCTTTATTCGTTTCAGCCAACTGGCGTCAATGCAGTCGCAGTATTCGCTTACTGCGTGCATAGAGAGGGCGATCGTCGTCATGGTCACCACAACTGAATAAAGATCGCTACACAGAAAAGCACAGTAGCCAGCTGGACGGTCCCTCGTGTCGGTAAATACTGGCTCGGAGTCCCGTTGACAAGCCGTTTCGACTACACCACCCTTCCTGATCTATCAGCCAATCAGCATGCTGAAGAATGTCCACCCACCCTTCGTCGGGGCATCGCACTTTAACCTGCGATCTTTTGCTCCATACAAACTCTAGGTCATCTCCCCACACGCTTTTTTTTCGCCGTAACAGCTGCCACGCAAAAGTCTCTGGCTGCCAAAAAGCGATTGCGCGAATATCGATACTCTATAATAGCGCTGGTTTCGCAACGGCTTTTTTGCCTCACCGCTCTTTCTACCGATCGCAACGGTAGTCTCGTCTACCGGCCGAAAAACCGATCGTCTCGACTCGTTTCTTTCCAGAAGTTGCTGACTTACCCGGGTCTGAGAGCTCACATTATAAAAATAGCTCGTTACTACTGAGCTCGACAGGTGCAGCTGTTTTACATAGACGGCGGTCACTCGAGTTGTATAGTTAAAGCTATAAATACGGGCGATTTCTTTTCCATCGCGCTGTTTCTATCGCTTTTTAACGGTACGGTTTGCAACACGATCAATTGTGGCGTTTCTAAAGCGCAGGGCACTCAAACTGTTTGTGTGTGACTCGTTTTTGTGACAGGATCGAGACTGACTGTATCATGGGCCGCAAGAAGATCCAGATCAAACGCATTGAGGACGATCGCAATCGCCAAGTGACTTTTGCCAAGCGCAAGAACGGTCTTTTCAAAAAGGCTATGGAACTGTCCAAATTGTGCGACTGCGAGATCGCACTTATCGTGTTTGACACAAACAACAAGCTCTACCAATACTCAAGTACGGGTGTGGACCAAATTCTGCTGAAGTATACCGAGTACGGCGAGCCATCGGAGACCAAGGACAATAACGACGTGAGCACTCAGAATGCAACGAAAGATTGGGTGTTGTGGCAAGGTTTTTCACGTAAATGGTCATTGGACTAACATGTGGTTGTTGTCATTGTTGGAATTGTGTGATTTTTGCGTGCTACTTGCAGTACGAAATCATGTTTGGTGAGAAAAAGAAGCAGCTGCAACAAGCAGCCAAAGAAGCAACGGCTGCAGCAGTGACGGGTTACACATCGGCTGACTATAGTATGGCCTATGAGCCGGATTCGAATGGAGTGGCGGTGCACTCTTTCCAGTCGATGCATGGCGGCATGGATGGTACCTCGCTGGAATTGGGCAACGACCTCGATCAATACGTGCTGAACTCTTGCAGTCGGCCTTTGACGCAGAAGAAACGCGCACGTGGCGGTTTTCAGCAGCTTTTGAAGAAGGAGCACATTAGCTACACCCCGCCTACGCTTCCTATGTACCAGCACGGGGTACGTCTCAATTGGTATTGCAATTATGTCATGTGGTCTTTATGAGGCCACCAACTCATCGTGCTTTTTCTGTAGACAGGAGCTCTTGGTGGACTACCAAATCAGCGCACGCTTGCTGCAATTCCGAATCTCTCAAGTGCTCTTCCATCACCTACTAGTAAGTTTGGTCACGCACGTACGCGGGCATTCAAGTCCCCTTGTTACTAACGCAACACATGAACTTTTTGGTATAGTAGTCGCTGGCATGCTACCTTACGACTTCAGCGCTCAAACAAATGCTGGTCTTTTCGGTCAACAAACCATGCTTATTGGAGGCATGTCTGGGGAGCTTTATGACAGCAGAGGTGGTGCACTTGGTCTGAATCTGATGTCTTCGGACTACCGCCACCGTGGAGACAGCAGCGTCTATCCGCAGCAACTGCAATCAAAGGACGCATTCTACGTCCCAAAGCCAAGCATTTTACCCGACACAACTGCTGACAATCGTCAAAGCTCCATGGACGAATGTGGTGAGCCATTTGCAGATGGCGAAATGCCCCAATTTGACGAAATAGTTTGCAAAGCTGAAAACTTTTCGGACTTGCCACAACATGATGATTTACCGGACAACGGTGAATATATACTACCCGCAAAGCAGAAAGAAGTGACAACGGCTAGAGACAAGCTAGTTCCGGACCCGGTGCCGTCACTGAATTGTGAATCGAAGCAGAGTCGCCACGACGATGCGTTTTTTTCGAGATCAGCCAAGTGTAGCGATATTCAAGTCGCATCCCCGACCAAAGCTGCGACGTCTTCTGGAGCGCGACCTCCAAGTGTTACGTCCGATACACTAAGCACTGATTTCGAGAAGCGCTCACGAACAGAATTGTCGGGGCCAGCAGCAAGTCTGCAAAAACGTCAACGTGTGGTTGTTTGACATTTTATTCAGTCATCGTGCACTCCGGTGGCGTACGCGGTCGCCTTCGTCGCACGCTTTGCATACTATGTTTATCGTACTTTTAGAGCTAGAAAATAGACGACAATTTTTGCCTGCCTTTTTGTTAACGGCATTCTTAGCGTAGTGTACCCTAGGAAGATCCCATTGACAAAGTGCACGATTTTAATGCAATGAGACGCTACTAGGAATTAGGGACATGAATTGTGAACGGCTGCGCGTCTGTGACCCGGATGATCAAAGTGTACGTATCACACGCAATGAAAATGTACGCTAATGACTTGAGCCATGAAAGTCTGGGATACAAAAAAACAGTGTCATAAGCTCTGTGATGAACAGCTCGAAACGAAGCTTTGTAGTACTACTATTTCACTTCGTACGCTCAAAAGAATTGAGGTCGACTCAGTGAGAAGCAATAGCAGCATTGTATACAATATGAACAGACCATCTGAAATGTGTCAAAAAATTCAGTTGGCTACGTTGATGTCGAAGGCAACAATTCAGTAAGAGTCAGGTTGATGAGCTCTACGATGGTTGCTTTTTCTAAAAACTGATGTTCGGTGTTTATCTCGTCAGCAGTTAAGGCAAATTATACCTTCTATCCACGTACCGTGTACGTGAATTTCCGAAGCGCATACCTCCGCCCTATCAGCAGTACAGGATAATAGCCAGTGCAGGGTTACATTAGTTATCTGGTAAGCGTGAGTTCTTGAAACTTTTTGCAGCAGCACCATGTGGAACGTAAAGAATTCAATTGAGCTCCAAGGGCTCGCGGCATTCGACCGACAAAGCTATCAAGAATGACAGCAAGGTGGGATTTTGATGCTGATGCTACATAATGTTACGCTGCCAAATGTAGCGGCTCCGTGACGTATCTCTGAATTTCAGTGCATATATAAATGGAATGGACCTATCAGGCTATAGAAGTTTGGCCCAGTGTGATGCCCACTACGTCGCGTCTCGTAAGTCTGACACTACTCCTTTTTGTAACTTCTTAGAAGTCAAGTCACATCAGATTAACTCTGCGAGATGTGAAAAAAAACTGATCTTGCTAAATATAGCGATTGACCGAGTCTTGTGCCACTATCAAGAGCTTCAAGTCATACCGTATTACCACTTTCGTATGTGTTTAAACAATGTTGTAACGCGTCCTGCGAGTATTGGCATTTGCGCATTATTGCCATAACACCTAAATTAAACGGTATTGCTAGATATACCACACTTTTTGCTCCACACACTATACCCGAACGATAACACAATACCGTGCTACGATCGACATCGCGCCTCCATGCCTCGGTAGGGTCAAAATCGCACAAAAATCGGCACTAAGATAAGATTGAGAAGCAAGCTCTCGAACTCGCCCTTTAATACTAGTCACATAGTTTAGAGAACTGAATCACGTTCTGAAACTGACGTGCCGACTTTGGTCGGCGAAACGGAATTAATTGTGATGTTCGTTTTGATTAATGACAGTACTGATGGATCGTTTGTTCATATTGAATTCACTCGTTGAAGTTATTGATGTTAGCAAGAGAGGAACATGGGCAAACCGATGTGTTGCACAATATAAGCAAAATGATATTCGTTATTTCACACGTCCAAGGGATCGCATAAGACCACCAAATCTGACGCAAAAGACTCAAGCTAGAGTGCAGTGGATATGAAAGGCGCATTTGATACACCTTGTTTGGTTCAAACACTTTGCTCAGCTCACGTTTAATGGATAGTGCTCGAAACAGAATATGAACGACAAGGTGACAACATGGTAAGAAAATTACTTTTGTAAGATACGGTACGAGAGCCGCAGTGAATTGAGGGCTGCTAGTGTGCTTCATTTATTGAGCGGATAGTGCCTGTTTAAGGTGCCTTCTATAGAGGGTCACAGCGCAGGTAGGAAATGCATCTCGCGATGACTGTGTTTTCCATAACCATCGTGGTTATATCGTGTCTTCAGTCTACACCTTTTTCTTACCAGAAATCACGCACAAACCATTGTCGTGTCCACTTTAATGGGTGCATGTAAAGTGTGTCGAATAGCCACGCCAATATGTAGCAGGGATCAATTTATAAGCCTTAAAATTAGCAATTGACGATGGGCGTACCGGTGTACTAGGAGCATGTAAAACGCGTTAGTAAAGCTAGATAAACAGTGTTGACATGTGCTTTTTTTCACTACATGCTAATCACCGATTAATACAAATCGGTACCGGTATGAGAGGTGTGAGACAGAGTCTCAATCTAGGCGCCCGTGCCCACCCCCTCAAACGCAAGGTTAGCATACGGGTGGGCGCGGTATGCTTTAATTTAAAACCCTGGTTCGAGGATAGCAAAAAGCGGATGTCAGAAAACGAGTCCCTTTATTTCAACAAAATAGTATTTTTAAATCCTACAAAGAACACGAAAACGATCCAGGACAACATGATAATGGCCGGCGTTCATTCAAATTTCGTGCGACTCGATATTCACGCAGACTGTGCAACTCTTTTCAGCTTAGATACAGGAAACCGTGACAAAGGCATCGATAAGCCTCGACCAGTCACGATTGCCGACCGGTAAACTGTAACGAATGCAGGTATCTGTTCGATACGTTTCGTGTTGGTTTGTCCGGACAGCCAAGTTTCAAGCGAAACATCTGCAAATGGATGACGAGCAGATACCTACCTGAACGGTCGCAGACATCACATATGCTCGGAACAAGTACGCTAGCACACGTGCGAAATATGCCCGTGCCAGCTCGTACATGGAAAGATCGACTTCATGCAGAACCTCTATAGCAACGTAAAAGAGCTCAGATCGATCAGCGGATAGACTGCCGCCATCAGCGACATATATAGAGTTTCTCCTACCGCTGGGAGTGCGCCGCAGACGCAACGACGACGTACGATCGAAGCAGGATGTCGCGTGAGTAACACAATGATCCTCAGTCCACACTATATCGGTGATGACATACATGCCGTAGCCACCCCTACTACCGTTACGTACACGAATCCGTACGCTCGAGATGTTGTGCAAGTCATTCAGGAACCATGTCAACGACTCAATGCGATTTACAAAGTGCGAAGCAGTGATCCAGCGCACGCGAATGCGCTGCAATCACTGCCAAACCAGGTACCAGCTCTGTGCCAATGACCAGCACTGTGTTCATTGAAAACGCCACCGTCACCGTTCCGGCAGCTCAGCACCTGATGTACTTCACAGGCGTGTTTGTCCTACCATCAATTTGCCGTGGACTTCCGTGATCCTTTGTACTGGTCCCCCTCTCAACGAACAGACCGATTATGTCGCTTGACTGTTCTTCATTCTGCCACCAGAGTCCGTGACTCTGGTCTACGACTGCGCCGACCTAACCTCTTGCACCCGTGTCACGACGTTCTGCTTGTCCGGAACCTTCATGACAACAAGTGCCACGGCTCTGACACATCTGACTTGGATTGCCACCAGACGACCACACGTTGACGCACTATCGGACTTTACAGGAGCAAGTACCGGACCGACTGGTGAAACGTGTACGACACGTCCCACGATAACAGGTGTGTCGAACAGCTGATTGTTCGTCCACAATGTCTTCCACCTTGCGGACAGACTTCATGATCGAGCGTAGCTGAAAACCCGAGTAAGCATCCTCATTACTTGTCGGTCGGTGCAAACCCAGATACTTGGCTTATTTACAATCTCCGCCCAGACCAACCGTCGATTCATTTGCACTTCCGAGCTGCCCGAGAGTATTGTCCTGCACTTCAGCTGACGATATACTTTTCATTCGTCGTCTTTTTGCGCAGACAATCACGTCGTAGGCGCGTACCTGGTGAAGGGATGTGCCAGGAGCGTCTTACGATTCGCCAGCCCTCGGAATGATACGTGTTCATATCTGCTCACAATACTGCTGCTATAGCTCGTTGCACGGTTGTCGTTGGCATCGAAGCTGTTCGTTCAGAATCCGTACCGCCGATCTCAGAACCAGCGATTTCCCCACCCATAGTTATCAGGCCAGCACCCGAGGGTGCCAGAGGTCCGTTTGTTCTTGACTTGGGTTCTGCACATCCAATTCATGAACGAACAGACCTCTTGATACCTTATGATGAATGCAACGTCTGCATTCGATCGTGCGGTAACACATCAATTGCCATTGGTCTACTGGCGTGGCGACACACGGCTCCTGGGTGCGTTTACGTCACAAGGGATCACTTCGATACGACTGCCAGCAGACTGACTGCTTATGAATGAGGTTGTAGCACTACTGCAAGAGCGTAGTCATGTCCTCAGCTGTTGCATCCTTTTCCTCGGCCACAATGCATCCCACAAGCGTGAGAGTGATGAAGACGCGCGATGCCTCTTGGCACATCTCGCCACGGAGAACTAATCGTCTTGTCAATGCAGCGCGGGCACCACGTATTTACTGATGATCGCTTCCAGATAATGACACACATTTGGTAATGGTCGACTACCACTTCGGCCTTGCAATCTGTCAGGTAGATATTTGCTTGTGGAGTTCCTGGTTTTGTTTTGCGTAGCGAACGTATTGGCCACCTCGAAACAAATGGTTTTCCAAGATCATCGTCGTGTTTCTTAAATGTCCGCGATTCGTGACGATCGAGCTGGTGTGGGGATTCCTAGCGTCATACTGTAGACACCCTAGTGAGCGCTTTGTTACAGTCCAGCGAGCAGGTTCAATAGGTCGGTCTAAGTATGAGGCCGACCTATTGAACCTGCTTGCCTCTAAGTGTGAGGCCAATGCACTGGTGTGCACCCAGGAAACTAACACGTGAGGAATCTGGCTGAGTGTCAGGCCATGTTCATGGAGATTGCTCAGACCTATAGGTCGGTTCAGTCGTACAAAGGAGCGTGATGTATCTGTCCATTTGCTAGGGTCATGTGTTTGATGTAAAGGTTTTTTTGTTGGCTTAGCCTGTTGTGATTCTAAGCTAGCTAAGAAACCAAAAGACGAGCAAATGCACCTTCATCATCTATTCTTCTTCGCCGCTGTGATCAATCTGTCAAACCTAGCACCACAGACCCCGAGCGACCACAACCAAACAACGAACGTAAAAACGTTCTCAGTAGCCCTGAATGGGCAAGTCCTCCTCGCAAGGAACCTTCTCGAGATCTGCTTTAGTCGGATCGTTGCACTTCGCATCGACCAGGTCACATATGCTCGAATACGTAACGCCGTCGGAGCCGCACGCGTTCCCTTCCACATGGAGACATAGACAGCTTTCTTCGAATTCCTTCGAAGGGCCGTCCGGCTTGGGGCTGTCCGGGACAGGGTCACAGGCTCCTTCGCGAGCGAAAGTGAGCTTAGAAGTTTGGGCCGCGGCTTCTTCCAGCTTACAGATGTTGTCGTACGTGACGTTGTCAGAGCCGCACACGCAGGGCGAATCCTCGGTGCAGTTGCTGAAGCCCGTGCCCGGACGAAACGAGGAATAGCCGGGACACCATCCTTTCGACAGCTGTATGATGGGTTCTCCGCTCGTACAATTAGCGGCGACAAGGCGGCAGTTGTCGTAGTAGGTTTGGCCATCTGATCCACACACATACCCTTGCTCCGCCACACAGTCACTGTCGCAGGCTTTAGGCGGCGTGTTGGACGTCGTCCCACTTGCTGATTCAAGCATCGTCGGTTGCGGTTGAGCACCAACACCGTTTCGATGAGTAGGCGAAACGGCGGCTGCAGCAACGGCGAGCAGGATGCAAACGGAAAGCTTCATCGTTGATTCGGCGTAGACGTGAGGAGTTTGTTGGAAGTTGTAGAATGGTAAAGACAGCAGCACGTCACGAAGGGATCGAGAACTCCGGTCAGTTCAGACTGGAACATACGTCATCGACAGTTCGTCCACACGCGACACTACTGCTACTGCTTGCGATCGTCAGACCAGGTGGTTCTGCCCAAATTTTATCTTGCTGAACGATGAGACACTCGTTGGAGGAGGGTTGAGTGAGTAACAAGGGGTACCATTGGACTCACGCACGGTCTTTGATGCTCTGAAGGCCTTTTATGCTAAAAATCCACTTGCGGATTGGATAAGCCACCTTTCCATCATTCGATCGTCGATTACAGACGGACAGGGCCGGCCTCTCCACCGAAAGTCATGCGCAGAACAAGCAAGAACGCACATCGTGACGATACAAACCGTCGGCGAACCGGACACCTTTATCAATGATGGTGTTGTCGTATCGCATGTGGAAACACCCATCGTCAATTCGTTCCTTCCGATTAGAGCCCGATTGGGCGACGAATAGAGACGAGTCCTCTGCAGAGTCAGCAAACTGGTCACCTAGCCTTGGACGGGACTATCCGGGGAGAGGCTCGATGTCCTGTCGCTAGGGACAAAATAGGCTGTAGTGCAGCCTGTTGCATTCAGTTACAATAATTACATTTTCTTTTTCGGAGGTTATCTGCGTCTTTCCACTCCGCGGCTACGCCCGTTCGCTGATGTTGCACGTTATCAACAATTATGGACTAAACCATGACTATCCAGAGTTTTGCGCAGGAGTATTGCAACTCCGACTTAGCAATATACGTTTTGGTCAGGGTTAGTCTTAATTCCTGCTTTAGCTGTGAAATTTGATTTTGTTAGTAGCAACCGTTAATTTTCTAAACTGTCCTTCCGCACCGAGCATGTATGTAACGGGGCACCGGAGTGACACACTGGACAACCAGTGCAGACCTATTATCACCGACAGCAGGGTGAGCGGTGCCTCGCTAATTCTATAATCAGAGAGATGAAGAGAAATTAACTACAATCTAACTAGTTGCTGCTAATACTTAAACTGGATCCTCATCATTAAACTACGTTTTAGTCCAAACTTAATTGTATTTATCTATGAAAAATGTGTGCCAAAACTGTAACGGGGTAGCCCATTACATCATTTTGACACCAAACGGTGTCAATAGAAATATTGTCTATCATGACAATATCCTACCAATATCATCCGAAGTGGATAATATTGAAGGAATATTATCCCCTTTTGATAATGTTCATGCGCTGCTCCAAGATTGGTTGATATAAGACATATCAACCATAGATTGCCACCAATCGCTGCTAGACGCGCGCAATGAGTGGTGAGCAGGTTGTCGTCATACGACGGTGTAGTTTAATATAGATAGATAAAGATTAAAGTTAAATTGATAGCTCAACTATATTAAACACAGTTCTCTTTTTACCTTTACTTGACCGAGTCGTTCAAAAAGATTAGCTTCTTCTGCGCGCATTAGTGTACGTGACGTTTCGTGGCACCTGGAAAAAGGGTACCCCGTTACACCTGGTAGCACTTCGTAGTCCGTCCAACGACTACTTAGTGTCCGTCCAACATGAACATGTTGGACGTAGAAGACGACAGCCTTCACATCACCTGAATGGGAAGTAGTCGGTCGCATGCGTGTGCTCATGGGCAAATTCGCCATCAGTGGTATGTTGGAGTCTCGAAGTAGAGACCAGCAACATGCTGCTATTAACAAGTTCCTACAAGGGGAACTTGCCGTCGAAAGACAGAAGATAGCCTTGCTACAACAGCAGGGCTATCATCAGTCGATGGGCGGGCCGACGCACATGCGACGACCCGAAATTTTGAAGATTGATGTCTCAAGGTATAATGGAACCGATGAAGATTCTCTTTTGAGATGGTTCGTCGAGTCAGACAACGCCGCCAGGGCCCGCCACATAGATGGTGACGAGATGCAAGTCACCTTCGCCCTGTCAAATTTGACAGGATGAGCAAAGACTTGGGCCTTAGGGCTCAAGCTTCACGACCAAAACGTGTTTGAGTCGTTGGAGATCTTGAAGACTCGGCTGTTATAGACGTTTGAGCCGAAGAGAGCCGAGTTCAAGGCACGCTCTGCACTCGTGAGGCTAAAGCAAGGTAAGCGTGATGTGCACGCTTACGCACAGCACCTGCGCTACCTTGCAAGTAGCGTTACGGAGAACCCTGTTGATAAGCACACACTCATTAACGTGTTCATCTACGGTATTGTAGATGGACCGGTGAAGACCTACATGTTCCAATAGGACTTCCATACGCTGGAAAAGGCGATTGCGTATGCGGAACAAGAAGAATTCATCCTGAGACAGTCTCATGCTAACTCATCAAATTATCGTCCGACGAGACGACAGGAAACAGGAGGTCCCGAACCGATGAACCTCTGTTACATCGAGAGCGGGAACTCTCGCTCGTCGGTTTACAAGCGATCGGCAAGATGCCATCGCTGTCAGATATCGGACACATCGCTCATGAGTGTAGTGTCCCAAGCACCACAACACGTCCAAAGACAGGACGTGATGACCACCTTTGGCCAAGTAAAGGTCCAAGGCGTGGGTCCTACCATGTCGCTAAGCCGCGACAGCAAGTCGGACCGCCAAAAAACGGTCAGGGTCAGTAGGGGCGGAGCACCCTGCTGATCCGGCAACGTCAAGAGAATTTGCAGGACTCTTGACAAAGATTGCTCCTATCACGAAGTCTCTGTGTGTTACTGCCCCTAGTGATGAAGAGTCTCTCATCACTTTAAAGATAGAAGTGACAAGTGGAATGTCACTTCGCGCCCTAGTTGACTGTGGGGTGTCGAACAGTTTAATTCGACGCCAGTCGCTAGTGGATAGTAAGCTCAACTATGAAGAGCGAGAGTTCCCTCCAACGAGGATGACGGTGTGCCTTGCTACAGGCGCATCCGTAACCGTGAACAAAAGTGTAGTGGGAATTTACTACACGCTATAAGATACCCAATGTGATGATGACTTCATCGTACTAGATTTTGATGACATATTTGATGTCATCCTCGGTCGGCCATGGCTTAGAAAGTACCGGCCATGAATTAGCTGGCAGCATCGATCCGTGAAGATGCCTTCCGTTTGCTTATCAGATGGCCATCTTTTGAACGTCTTGGAGCGTCCACAAGCGTGTGGATTTACTACGAGTGATTGCGATGGCCTCACTTGTGGTACGGTCGTTGGAACAACTGCACAAGATCACAGTGTAGAAGGCCACTACACTGTGGAACCAGGTTCCGGTACCTGTGTAGAGACATAGACTGCGGCGAAAGTTCACCACTCGAAGAGACCGAGTGAACTGGAACACGGATGCACACCAAGAAGGGTGCATCCGAGACGAAATATTAGTGTTGTTCAGGATGAGCAACACGTTAAAGCAAGATCTACTATCAGAGAGTCGATAGAAGAGGATGTGATCGTGATAGTACACATAATGGAAGAAAAATCCAGCGTTCCTAAGAGTGATAACTCCCGAAAGAGTTATGTTGAGGGTGTGGACCCCCAACCACCTGCGGATGTGTTCTCCCAGAAAATTACCGAGTCAGTGAATGTCTTGGTGAATGAAGGATCAAGTGTAGGCGCTTATACACTTGACTTGATGACGCCCCTGAAGTCAGCTTCGGAGGTAATCAAGTTGCCAACGCTAAAATCTGAAAGATTCTTGCGAGATCTGCGTAGTGACAAGATCAAGCAGATCTGCATACTCGTCACAGAAGACGAGTACGTCGTCGATATTCGGTTGGCACAAGTGTTTAATGAGAACGAACTGGTTCTCAGTAGCTCATCGATGGACGAGAGTGTCTTCAATGAGAAGACTCGGATTGAGCGATTCACGTCTCAATCCTGGGAGTCTTTATGACAAATTCTTTGTGTGAGGATTTGGTCGAATTTAGGGATGTTTTCCCGGAATCCGTGCCATGCGAGCTGCCCAAGGACAAAGGCACTCGGCATGAGATCGAACTAAAACCCGTTTCAAAATACTGTGTCATGAAGCAGTGGTTACTTCCTCATGAACAGGTAACAGCGATCGACATTTTTTAGCGGTTGGTCATGTGAGGGAATCGACTTCCCCACATAGCTCTCCGACCTTCTGTGTGCGAAAAGCAACAGGAGGGTGGCGGATAGTGCACGCGCATAACAAAATGAACGCTGCAACGTTACCAACTCAAACGCCGATCCCAAGAAAGGATGTCATAATAGATGGTATGGCAAAAAGTACCATCTTTTCATCCATGGATTTGATGCATGGATTCTATCAGACCCTCATGCGTGAACGGTATATCCCGTACACAGCAGTGAGCACCCCCAGTGGTATGCTCTGGGAGTGGCTAGTGATGTTAAAGGGGCTAAGTAACGCCCATGCAAAGTTCTACAGATGCGTTACGAATCTGTTGCGACCGGTGTGAGATTTTGCACCGAGTTAGTTCGACGATGGCTTCGTCCATAGCCGGGCTATGGATGGAAATACGGACGTGGAGGTTCATATAATCTAAGTCCGGAAGGTTCTTACTTAAATACGTGAGCATAAGTTGTTTTCGAACCTCAAGCAGTGTATATTCGCAGCGAACGAAATACCACTTCTTGGCTGCATCGCGGGTAAAATGGCGTGCGCCCTGAAGCAGAAAAGATCAAGGCGATTGGCGACTGGCCTGTGCCAGTCGACGCCAAGGGAAGTCAAAAGCTCCTTGGCTTAGCAACGGACTTGCACAAGTACTCGCGCAACTATGCCGAGATGACTGTACATCTCTCTCGTCTACTAAAGAAAAACGAGAGGTGCTCATGGAGCGCTGAGTGTCAGCACTTTTTTGAAGGCATCAAGAAAAGCTTGGTGCAATCGCCTGTGTTGGAGATAGCAGATCAGGATAGACCGTTCCGTGTGGTCTGTGACGCCAGCGATTTTGCAATCGACTGCGTAATAATGCAGTACGACTCGGACGGCGTTGAGCGCGTCGTCTGTTATCAATCGCGTCAGCTGCAAGCGGTTGAGCGTGAACCCGGTGCATGACAAGGAACTCCTTGTCATGAAATATGTACTGGTCAAGTTTTTGGTATATATCTTAGGAGATAGGCCCTTCATCGTTTACAGCGACCATGCGTCGTTGCGCACGGCTGTAAACATCCCACACCTCTCTCAACGAATCGCGAGGTGGCTGTCTTTCTTCGCGGAGTATAACTTCTCCGTCGAGTATAACCAAGGACGACTTAATGTCGTGGCTGATGCTTTTTCGCGTCGGCCCGATTACGAGCCGACTGCTCAACACAACAGTAGGGGTGATCCCTTGTAGCGACACTAACAGTGAGTGTTCCGTCGTCGAATCTTCTCAACGACGTGCGAAGAGCATACGCAGAAGATGAGTCTCTCCTGCGATTGGTAGACTACATATCCAATCCTTGCAGTCAAGCTTTATAAAGCTTGTCGTCACAATACTGCTCTTCAACCGAACGGTATTCGGTTCGTGATGGACTGCGTTTACTATACAGAAGTCAACGCCGACACACCTCGTGTCTTCGTTCCGACTCATATTAATTTGCGATTGCGAATCATGTATGAGTGCCACGATGCCTCAACAAGTAGGCATCGCAGTAGATAAAAGACTAACCTCAAAGTGAGTCACGACTTCTACTGGCCCCGCCGGTACGGGTTTGTGCGCAAATACATTCGCGCTTGCGAAGATTGTCAAGGTGAAGCCTAGTCCTTCATCCCGCGCACCTTTGCATCCTCTTCCGATCCCGGCAGAGTGTTGGTAGTCCGTATCGATGGACTTCGTCTTCGCATTTCCCACAGACGTTCACAAGAAAACTGGCATTCTTGTGCTTGTTGATCGGTTCGACAAGATGTACACCTTGTTGCTGTACCGGAGTCAATCACAGCCCAGGGATGTGCGCGTGTCTTCATCGATGCTATCTTCCAACTTTACGGGTTACCCCGTGAACTCGTGTCTGATTTAGACCCCCGCTTCACAACGGAGTTCTGGCAATCCGTGTTCCGTTCACTTGGAACACGTTTGAAGATTTCGACTATGACCATCCAAAAACAGATGGTCAGATGGAACGCGTCAGCCGCGTCCCCGAAGAGATACTTCGAGGGTATGTCCACTCGTTTACGAGCTGGAGTGAGTTCTTGCCGATGGTGGAATTCGCCATCAACAACTCAGTGCATGCGTCGACAACGCACACACCGTTCTTCGTGAATGCCTACGCCATCCACGTTTACCCGCCTTCGTAGAGTGTGACTCTAGTTTAAGGGGGGGTGGAATCGCTCAAACGAAAACCGATCTGGTTCTTGCTCATCACCCGTCGAAAATGGTGTCGACGTGATGGACGCCGATGTCGATCCGATCGACATCGATGATGACGATGACGACGATGCTGGTACATTCAGCATCGCCAATGACAACCAAAGTGAGGACGATGACACCCGCACTGGTAAAGACAACTTTCTTTTAGCAGTTCACACGAAGCGCACTGCTGTTGACAAGGCGGAATCAGCAGAGTAATTGCTGCTGACTCGAGAAGCGGTTGTCTGCTTCGTTCAAGACTCTATTGCAGATGCAATAGACAGACAGAAAAGAAATGCAGAAAAACACGGAAGAGCAAATGTTATTTCATTTGATAAAGGAGACCTAGTTTTATTTTCTGCAGTAAATCCACAGAAACAAGCAGTGACAAACGTGGGCAGCAATAAATTTCTGCCCAAGTAAATCGGGCCATTTCGTGTGTTGCGCCGAATAGGCAACGCATACACGATTGAACTGCCCCGTAAGATTCGTACGCATCCTACGTTTTACGTTGTTCGTCTCCACCCTTACTATCAGTACGAGCCCGTTTCAAGATGCGAAGAACACCTCCGCGGTCGAGAGCCAAGACCACCTTCGAGTGGTCCTGTTTCAACGAGCCAGTCTTGTTGGCTAGGGAAGCGACCTGCTCAGACAATTGAGCGATGTCTCGACGAGCTACAGCCAGCTCGTCACAAAGAGAACGAGTCGAACGTTCGTTCTCAAGTCGTGCGAACGAAAAAGCGGCACGATCGTCCGAACGATCGTGCGTTAGGGAATTGTAATTATTTCTTACAAGATCCTGAAGCTCATAACGCCAAGTCCGTCCATGAGCCAAGTCATCTTGCAACTGTTCCATTACATGATTCAGCTCTTGAACATCAAGCTGACCCGACCCTCGAGCCGGATCATGCGTTCCCGCCGCCACCACATCCTTTGGTGGACTCAAGCGGTGCTCAACGCTTCCTAGTGGAGCGTATTTTGAACCACCGCGATGTGAATGGCGTCCGGACGAGTCACCTCGTCCGCTGGCGTGGCTAACCACCGGCGTGAACCAGCTGGGAGCCTCTTGCTCAGCTGATTGTTGATGTTCTTAGTCTCGTCGAGCAGTACGACGAGACCCACCCGCTGCGTTTGAAGGAGGGACGTCGGAAAACGACCTTCTTGAACGCGAGTACAATGATTGCAAGGTGTCAACCCCTTCGGCCATCTAGGAAGAGATGCACGCCCTCCAGTAGGTATCATTAGGGAGGTAAGCCTCCCTAGGGGCACGGTAGAGTTGTCCAAGCACCCTGGACGCGAATCAACCCACACTAGACAGGGTAATACCGCCTCTCTTAAAAGCCGGTGCAACTTATATCGCGCCCCGACTGGGTTGCGTTTCTCAAACCTGATGCAAGATGCATGAAGCTTGGCGAGCCAAGCCTCACAGCCAATACACTTGAATCTATATATGAGGGCATTCCATCCTTGTATCAAGGCTTTGCCGTCTCGAACACGGCTACCATTGTACCACCGATGTTTGAAGAACGCATCGGTGAAGAACTCTTTCTCAGCCTGGACAGTTTCCGTGCTGCAATCAGGTAAGAAAAATATTCCTGCAATTAAACAACGGGATTCGATCCCGTTCAATAGTCGTGCCGGCCAACCGGTCCAACTCTGTGCACGGCGGCATCCACGGAGAATCCACTTGGGGAGCGTGGCGCAGGAAACTTCGGTCCCTGTCCTCTTGATTGGTGCCAGCATGAGCACTGGCACCACTGTTACCCCGATACCTTAAGTTACTTCGCTCGTGGAGATGTATAGGTGCATCACCACCATCCCCACTAGTCATACCGTTGAATGGACTTGCGTGAGGCGTATATTTATCTAAAATAATTACTCGATCCAAAGATCTCGGTCATTATACCGCCGCGTTGACCAGAACCAGTCAACTTGGCTCTTGCAGTGTCCACCCCGGGTGATCCGGGGCGTGATGAGTCGCCTTCGAGTCGGATGCATCATCCGACTCGCCAGAATAGATGAGCTCTATTTCAGACTCATATTGATTACGACTCGTGGTACCCGCTTCAGACGCAACGGATGTACCTGTCGCACGTTGTGACTCACCACGTGGACGATTCGTGACAAGAGACGACAAATTACCTGCTGCTGAGGTGTGAAAAGTACTCTCCGGCTGCTCGCATGCGTACAGCCGCCCTTCCTGCTGCTGCAGTAGATACTCGCTTAGTTTCAGAAATTACGCGTTGGATTGGCAACTGAATGGGCTTTGACTAACAAGTGCTTCCTTTCCCAGAGTGATCCAACGGTGATCACCCTGTCCCAATCAATTTTATATCATTACCGGGTGATTGATGGTTAAGGGGGGGGTTAACGGAGTAGTAGTTACATGATATTGACACCAAATAATGTCAATAGAAATATTGTCTAGCATGACAATATCCTACCAATATCATCCGAAGTGGATAATATTGAAGGAATATTATATCAATATCATCTGAGGTGGATAATATTGAAGGAATATTATCCCCTTTTGATAATGTTCATGCGCTGCTCCAAGATTGGTTGATATAAGACAAATCAACAATAGATTGCGACCAATCGCTGCTAGACGCGCGCAATGAGTGGTGAGCAGGTTGTCGTCATACGACGGCGTAGTTTAATATAGTTAGATAAAGATTAAAGTTAAATTGATAGCTTGACTATATTAAACACAGTTCTCTTTTTACCTTTACTTGACCGAGTCATTCAAGTAGATTAGCTTCTTCTGCACGCACTAGTGTACGTGAAGTTTCATGGCACCTGGACAAAGGGTGCCCGTTACACCTTCCTCATAGTTTTTGAGCTCCCCGTCAACTTTGGTCGTTACGTCCTTGATCTTTTTATTATTGCTTTACCGTTAGCAGTCTTTGCCAACTTAGACTCGCTTTAGTCGATCTGTATTCTTTTAAAGCCTCGCTGATGCGGTCGTCTAAGGAGTGTTCAATTTGTCTGCCTCGCTCGACTGTGTTTGCTAAAGTTCTATGCGTAAACCTGTCCTGTCTCCCGTTCGTACTTGTTTGAGCTTCTTAACAATGAAAAGGTTGATGATGCGTCGGGTTCATCTCGCTGGTATCCATTAAGGCCTGTACAGATATTAGCGCTGCATTTGCATTAGCTCTGTCGTCGCTGCTGGTGCACGTGTGATGAACGCTCAGCAGCAAAAGTCTGAATTGAAGGAAGTAATAGCTGAGTAAGGCTGGCAATACTTGAGGCTCTTTAGACGGAAAAGTGGTTGGTCTACCCGCTCGACTGTTGCAGTGCTCATGTCTTCACATCATCAAATGACGCTGCTGCTTCTTGCTAAATGATGTAACGGGGCACTCTGAAGCTTGTACTGATGACAGTACAAGCTACATATTCTGAAGACAGAACAAGGCGGTGCCTCGTAACTTCACGTACACTCGTACGTGCAGAGGAAGACAGTAAGAAGAAGCGAGTACTCGGTTAGAGTAAAAAGTAGAACTGTATTTATAATAGTTAATGTCTGCAATAAATCACTGTTTATCCTCATCTAACTATGTCTGAATACAAATGTGCATATCAACTATCTGCTCACCACTCATTGCATGCGTCCGTCGTGGCGCGTCTTCTTTGGTTGATATAAAGGGCTATATCAACCAATTAGGAACTACTCGTAAGTGCTGCAGAATATTTGTCCTTATGACAACATTTTGAGAATATAACTCGTATGGTTAAATTCTATTGACATTTCTTATTAATTGTTATGTAACGGGTCACCCCGTTACATCAACCTCCCCTTAACCATCAGTCACTTTAGTGACTGATTGACGATATGGATACTCGTTCCAAATAAAATGGGACGGGGTTTGCACTTGTTGGTCCGAGTCCACAGTCCATCAGTTTCATCGCATGGTCAACAAGTTCATGCGATGCGCGAGCAAGGCCGCCGAGAGCGCGTCTGCTCGTCTCTGTGCAGACGCCGAAGCAGAAACAACAGCAACTGATGTCCCATCGGTTGCTGAAGCGACCCAGCCTGTGTCACTTGGTGATGCAGGCGCTGGTCATGAAGACACTCGTGTCTTCACAGAGTACGAGCTCGGTGTCTCGTACTCTCCCGATACGGATGACGGATCCGTATCGACGGCGATTGAATCTAAGCCGCCTGCCAAGCGTGGCATGGATGATGCTATGCGTCGTAGCATCTTTGGTTCATCTGATTCATCAGATGAACCATCGCCGAAGCGAAGGCGCTCGAGGTCGCGAGACTCGGGCGCTAATAGTGGTGTCGGTTCTCCTATGGACACCACTTCACAGCGAGGTGCCAATACTTCTGTCGGCACATCGCAGAAAGAGCGGGACCGCATTGTGTTGCGTCTCGCTCCAGAAAAGAAGGCATGGATGCCTCCTAAAGCAGTCATGGATCACTTGTCGGCGACGACGAGTGATCGTTATCGAACACGATTGTTCGATTCGTCAAGGACCCATCACCTTGACCCCAGCGCGAAAAACTATCGCGCTGAACATGAATTCTTCATCGATGCTTTCTTTAGACATCGATGGTACAGTGGGAATCACAAACGTGATGGTCCCTCACTACTTCAGGCGTGGAACGCTTACATCCATAACCTTGAGGATGTAGGTCGTGACGTTTGGAACGACAAACTTATCAAAGCTCGTGATAAGTTTTGAAAAGCGAACCCCGACTGGTGCACGCTATAAGCTGCATCGTCTATCAAGGGAGAAAGGATTACCCTGTCTCTCCTGGGGAGACTCGTGCCCTTGTTGTGTAAACAACTCTGCGCGCGCACCTAAGGAGTCTTACCTCCTTACTAGCCCGTGGTGGCGCGTACGTATCACTAGTGAGATGTACGAAGGGATTGACAACCTGAAATCCATTTACGACCGTGCCGGGAAGACTTTCTGCGGCGGTCCTTCTGTAGCACAGGATGTGCCGCGTCGTACTGCTCAACCAGACACAGTACGTCAACCATCAGTTGGGAGCGGAGCTTCCAAGTATCCCAGGACGGGAGATAGCCGCGCCATCGGACGAGATAACTCGTCCGACGTCCGTTCACATCGTGGTGGTTCAACAGCTGCTCAATCAGACAGTGCTGACCACCGCGAGAGTCCTCCAAAGGAGGGGGAGGAGGAAAGACGCTCTCCACACGATCATGTGGATCGGTGTGTTCCCGAGAGCTTCTTTGATCGCGTAACGCAGGGGTTACGCGACGATCTCGAGCATGAGCGGAATAGGCGTCTCCAAATGGCGGACACTGCCTCGAAGCATCGAGCTGAGTTTGCCTTTGCTCAGCTTGAGAACGAGAGATCTCTGACATCTCTTCGTGACGAGCTAAGGGTAGCTCGTGGGATTGCTGATCGGTCTCGGGATGAGATAGCTGCTCTTCAGACCCTTGTTGATGCCCACCATCGGGAGCACAAGGCTCTCTGCGAGATGCTTGAGCGCAAGGGCGTTCTTCATCGGAAGAAGCAGCGTACTGATGGTACGGCTTATGCCGATTAACGTAAAACGTGGGATGCGTTCGCATCTTACGTGGTAACTCGATTGTGTATGCATTGCCTAGGCGATGCAATACACGTAATGGGCCTATGTACTTGGGTAGAAGTTTACTGCTACCCAAGTTAGTCACTAAATGCTTTGGTAGATTAACCGTAGACAGTAGGACTCAGTCACCTTTATTGAATAAAAGAGTGTTTGCCCTTCCATTCTTGTCAGCGTTTTGCTTTTGCTTATCCACCGCTTCGGCAATGGAATCTTGCACAAAACGGACTACCGTTTCACGAGCCAGTATGAACTCATCTGCTGACTCGTTAGCTTTAGTGCGCTGTGAGCGCACTGCAGCAACAACAATCTTTTCTTCAGTGAGGGCTTCCGCACTCTCACTGGCATCATCTTCTTCGATATCGATGTTGTCGATATCGGCATCAAACGCAATGACTTCTTCGTCAGAGCGTGATGAGCGTGAGCCAAATCGTTTTTTGCTCGCGCGAGTCCCTCCCCCCTTAAACCAGAGTCACACTCTAGTAAGGTGGGTACACGCGGATGGCGTAAGCCATTCATGTAAAACGGTGTATGTGTCGTGGACGCATGCACCGAGTTGTTAATGGCAAACTCTACCATTGGCAAAAACGCACTTCAACTCTTAAGGAGTGTACGTATCCTCGAAGTATCTCTTCAAGGACACGATTGGCACGTTCCGTCTGACCATCTGACTCTGGATGATCAGATGTTGACATCTTCAAGCGCGTTCCGAGTGATTTGAACACGGAACGCCAGAAATCAGCAGTGAATCGTGGATCTCTGTCTGATACGAGTTCACGGGGCAACCCATGAAGTCGGAAGATGGTGTCAATAAAGACACAAGCACAGCCACTTGCCGTGATTGTCTCTGGTACAGCCATTAGATGTACCATTTTGCTGAATCTGTCAACAAATACGAGAATACCCGTATTTCCGCGTGCGTATTTGGGTAACCCGAAGACGAAATCCATTGAGATGGATTCCCATCACTCTGCCGGAACTGGTAGAGGCTGTAAAGGTGCACGCAGTGAAGGACTTGACTTCACTCGTTGACAGACTTCGCATGCGCGAACGTACTTGCGCACGAACTGATACTGACGGGGCCAGTAAAAGTCTCGACTCACCGTGAGATATGTTTTCTCCCGGCCACAATGTCCTCCTATAGGAGCATCGTGATACTCGAACATGATCCGCAAACGCAGATCAGTATCATCTGGAATGACAACACGTGATGTGTCACCAGAAACGGCTGTATAGTACAGTAAACCGTTACGAGTAGTGTATCGATCTGATGCAGATCGATACGCAGACGACAATCGTTTCAACGATTCTCGAGATGGTTGGGAGAGATGTGACAACAACTTCACTATCTCACCATCTTGGGCGTATGCCCGCCTCACATCATCATACAACGTTGTACATGGGACTGAGGACGTCATAACCGCAACAGTGACTGTCTCACTGTTGGGTTTCGCGACTGTTTCAAAGTCGGGACGACGTGAGAGTGCATCAGCGACGACATTAAGTCGTCCTGGTTTGTACTCAACCGTAAAGTTGTATTCTGCAAAGAATGACAACCACCGCGCCATTCGTTGCGAAAGGTGCGGGCTGTTCACTGCCGTGCGTAACCACGCATGGTCTCTGTAAACAACGAAGGGTCTATCTCCTAATAGATAGACTCTGAACTTCGCGAGTGCATACTTCATGGCAAGGAGTTCCTTGTCATGCACTGGATAGTTCCGCTCAGCTGATTGCAGCTGACGCGACTGATAGCAGACGACGCGTTCAACGCCTTCAAGATCGTACTGCATTAATGCACAGCCGATTGCGAAATCGCTGGCATCACAGACCACATACAATGGCCTGTCCTGATCGGCTATTGCTAGGACTGGGGATTGTATCAAGAGCTGCTTGATACCCTCAAAGGAGCGTTGACATTCATTCCATAACCACCTCTCGTTCTTTTTCAACAAACGAGAGCGGTGCACAGTCATCTCGGCGTAATTGCGTGAACACTTGTTCAAATACGCCGCTAGCCCAAGGAATTTTCGAAGACCTTTGACATCAACTGGCACAGGCCAGTCGGTGATCGCCTTGATCTTTTCGGGATCAGGACGTACACCGTTCTTATCAACGATGCACCCAAGAAGCGGTATTTCGCTTGCTGCAAATATACACTTCTTGAGGTTAGCATACAATTGATGCTTTTGCATGATTGTAAGAACCTGTCGGACGTGGTACCTGTGAACCTCAACGTCCGACTTTCCATCCATAGCTCGACTATGGATGAATACGTCATCGAAATAACTCGGTGCGAATTCTCGTACTGGTCTCAACAGATGTGATACACATCTGTTGAACGTGGCAGGGGCATTACTAAGCCCTTGTGGCATTACTAGCTATTCCCAGAGCATGCCACTAGGCGTGCTAACTGCGGTATAGGGTATATCCCGTTCTCGCATAAGGATTTGATAGAAGCCGTCCATCGAATCCATGGACGAAAAGATGGTACTCTTTGACATACCATCAATGATTACGTCCTTCCTCGGTATCGGCGTCTGAGCCGGTACCGTTGCAGCGTTCAACTTGTTGAATGCGTGCACTATCCGCCACCCTCCTGTTTCTTTTCGAACACAGAAGGTCGGAGAGCTATGTGGGGAAGTCGATTCCCTCACATGGCCCGCAGCTAAACGATCGGCAAAGAACTTGTCGATCGCAAGTACTTGTTCACGAGGAAGTGGCCACTACTTCATGACACAGTACTTCGAGTCTGGTTTAAGCTCGACCTCATGTCGAATACCTTTATCCTTCGGTAATTCGCACGGAACAGTTTCAGGGAATACATCCTTGAATTCAACCAAATCTTCATAGAGAGGATTTGTCTTGAGCGATTCCCATGATTGGGAGTCATATCGCTCAACTCGTGTCTTTTCGTCAAGGATACTCTCGTCCATCGATGAACTACTGAGAACTTTCTCGTTCTCAGTAAAAACTGTTGCTGACCTTATGTCGGCTACACACTCGTCGTCAGCGACGAGTACGCAGATCTGCTTGACTTTGCTACTACGCAGATCACGCAAGAACCTTTTATGTTCGAGCGTTGGCAACTGAGTGATCTCCGAAGTTAACTTCGGAGGCGCAATCAGATCAAGTGTATAAGCGCCTACACTTGATCCGTTATTGACTATGACATTCAATGTCTCTGTCATTTCCTGGGGACTTATTCCCTCAGGCTTCGAAGGACTTATTCCTTCGGCTTCCCGGGGACTTATTCCCTCGGGTTTCGGGGAACTTATTTCCACCGTATTTGTATTATCGGGACTTATTCCCTTTACTTCCTCTAGCTGAAGTTGCGCAACCACAGCGAGATCCTCTACGAAAGACTCTCCAGTCGATCTAGGATTATCGTTTCGCTTAACCTGAGCGATCGATTGTTCATCTTCGAGATGTTCCCCGCTAGGGATACATCTTTGTCCCGGTCCACGCGACTTATTCGAGTGGTGGACCTTCGGCGCAGCCTGTGTTTCCTCACAGCCGCCGGAATCTTGCTCCGAAGTGTAACTGTTTGTTACACTAATATTTTGTGCAGTCGTACTAACGACCGTACCACAAGTGAGGCCATCGCACTCACTCGTAGTACATCCACACGCTTGTGGACGTCTCCAAAACGTTCATCAGATGGCCATCTGATGAACAAGCGGCAGGCATCGTTACTGTAAGATGTTGCCAGTTTACCCGTGGTTCGTATCTTCTGAGCCACGGTATTCCAAGGATGACATCAAATTTGTCATCCAAACCCAATACGATAAAGTCATCGTCGTATTGGGTATCTTCTAGCGTATAGTGGATCTTCACTATACGCTTCATGAAGGTTACGGATGCGCCTGTCGCAAGACGTACCGTCATCCTCGTAGGAGGTGTGTCACATTCACTAAACTTGAAGTGACCATCTTCTAGTGATTGGCGTTGCAAAAAATTGTTAGACGCCCCACAATCGACTAGAGCTCGAAGGGACAACTTGTTTGTCACTTCGAGTTTCAAGGTAATGAGTGAGTCCTCGTTACCTAGAGCAGCAACGCACAATGTTTGTGTGTTGGGAGCAGCCTCCGTCAAGAGGCCTACAAATTCTCTTGACGTTGCTGGATCAGTAGGGTGCTGCGCACCTACTGATCCTGTCCGTTTTTTGACGGTCCATCCCGTTGTTGCGTCTTTGCACCAACAGCGGACCCGCGTCCCTGCCCCTTTCTCATGGGTGGACGGTCACTACGCCCAGTGTTGCGAGACATTGGACGAGGGGCACTACACTCGTAAGCGTAGTGTCCTGTCTTTTGACATCTGTTGCATCTCTGCAACTTCTTGTAGTCTGTAGAGCGAGCCTTCTCGCTCTCTACACAACAGAGTTCCATCGGCTCTGGACCTCCGTTGTCATATCGTCTCGGTTGACGATATGATGTCGAGCTGGCGCGAGCCTGTCTCAGACTGAAGTCTTCCTGCTCCGCAATGGAAATGGCTTGTTCTAGTGAATCTAGTTCAAGCCGGAACAGGTGAGTCTTGACGGGACCATCCGCAAGACCCTGCATGAACACCGAAACCAGCGTGTGTTCATCAACCGGGTTGGAACTTATACAACTCGTGAGATGTCGTATATGTTGGGCGTAAGCGTGCACATCACGCTTACCCTGTGTGAGCTTCAAGAGTTCGGTTCGAGCCCTGAACTCAGCTCTAGGCGGTTCAAACGTTTGTCTGAGCCGCGACTTGAAGACTTCTAACGACCCGAACGCATATGGGTCGTGCAACTTGAGCCTCAGTGCCCAAGTCTTGGCACGTCCTGCCAGATTTGACTGGGCAAATGCAACTTGCATTTCCCCATAGTCGATGCGACGCGCCCTTATGGCGTCGTCTAATTCGACGAACCGTCTCAAGAGGGAGTCCTCTTCGACTCCCCTATACTTGGAGATGTCAATCTTCAAGGTCGCGGGTCGACGCGAATGCTTCGACCCACCAGCAGCAGCCTGCTGCTGTCTCAACAGTTCAAACTGTTGAGCACCCTGTTCTCTCAACAACTCTGCTTGTTGAGAACCTTGTTGGTGAAGCAAGGCTACTTTCTCGCGTTCGGCGTCAAGTTCATTTTGAATGAACTTGGCGATAGTAGCATGTCGGGAATCTCTATTGAGATCCTCTAGCATGACGCTAACAGCATGGATGCCCTTGGTTGAACCCATCCGTTCAACCGCATCCCATTCGACATCGCTCAAATGGGAGTAGCCGTCACGCGTAGCGTGAAAGCTTTGGTCATCTTCATCATCTAACATATTCATGTTGGATGTGAACGTGGTCCTTGGACGGACTACGAAGTGCTACCAGGTGTAACGGGGCACTCTGAAGCTTGTACTGATGACAGTACAAGCTACTTATTCTGATGACAGAATAAGGCGGTGCCTCGTAACTTCACGTACACTCGTACGTGCAGAGGAAGACAGTAAGAAGAAGCGAGTACTCGGTTAGAGTAAAAAGTAGAACTATATTTATAATAGTTAATGTCTGCAATAAATCACTATTTATCTTCATCTAACTATGTCTAAATACAAATGTGTAAATCAGTTATCTGCTCGCCACTCATTGCGTGCGTCAGTCGTGGCGCGTCTTCGTGGGTTGATATTGTAACGGGGCACTCTGAAGCTTGTACTGATGACAGTACAAGCTACTTATTCTGATGACAGAATAAGGCGGTGCCTCGTAACTTCACGTACACTCGTACGTGCAGAGGAAGACGGTAAGAAGAAGCGAGTACTCGGTTAGAGTAAAAAGTAGAACTATATTTAAAATAGTTAATGTCTGCAATAAATCACTATTTATCCTCATCTAACTATGTCTAAATACAAATGTGCAAATCAACTATCTGCTCACCACTCATTGCATGCGTCCGTCGTGGCGCGTCTTCGTTGGTTGATATAATGGCCTATATCAACCAATCAGGAACCACTCGTAAGTGCTACAGAATATTTGTCCTTATGACAATATTCTGAGAATATAACTCTTATAGTTATATTCTATTAACAATTTCTTATAAATTGTTATGTAACGGGTCACCCCGTTACATCAACCTCCCCTTAACCATTAGTCACTTATGTGACTGATTGACGATATGGATACTCGTTCCAAATAAAATGGGACAGGGTTTGCACTTGTTGGTCCGAGTCCACAGTCCATCAGTTTCATCGCATGGTCAACAAGCCCATGCGATGCGCGAGCAAGGCCGCCGAGAGCGCGTCTGCACGTCTCTGTGCGGACGCCGAAGCAGAAACAACAGCAACTGATGTCCCATCGGTTGCTGAAGCGACCCAGCCTGTGTCACTTGGTGATGCAGGCGCTGGTCATGAAGACACTCGTGTCTTCACAGAGTACGAGCTCGGTGTCTCGTACTCTCCCGATACGGATGACGGATCCGTATCGACGGCGATTGAATCTAAGCCGCCTGCCAAGCGTGGCATGGATGATGCTATGCGTCGTAGCATCTTTGGTTCATCTGATTCATCAGATGAACCATCGCCGAAGCGAAGGCGCTCGAGGTCGCGAGACTCGGGCGCTAATAGTGGTGTCGGTTCTCCTATGGACACCACTTCACAGCGAGGTGCCAATACTTCTGTCGGCACATCGCAGAAAGAGCGGGACCGCATTGTGTTGCGTCTCGCTCCAGAAAAGAAGGCATGGATGCCTCCTAAAGCAGTCATGGATCACTTGTCGGCGACGACGAGTGATCGTTATCGAACACGATTGTTCGATTCGTCAAGGACCCATCACCTTGACCCCAGCGCGAAAAACTATCGCGCTGAACATGAATTCTTCATCGATGCTTTCTTTAGACATCGATGGTACAGTGGGAATCACAAACGTGATGGTCCCTCACTACTTCAGGCGTGGAACGCTTACATCCATAACCTTGAGGATGTAGGTCGTGACGTTTGGAACGACAAACTTATCAAAGCTCGTGATAAGTTTTGAAAAGCGAACCCCGACTGGTGCACGCTATAAGCTGCATCGTCTATCAAGGGAGAAAGGATTACCCTGTCTCTCCTGGGGAGACTCGTGCCCTTGTTGTGTAAACAACTCTGCGCGCGCACCTAAGGAGTCTTACCTCCTTACTAGCCCGTGGTGGCGCGTACGTATCACTAGTGAGATGTACGAAGGGATTGACAACCTGAAATCCATTTACGACCGTGCCGGGAAGACTTTCTGCGGCGGTCCTTCTGTAGCACAGGATGTGCCGCGTCGTACTGCTCAACCAGACACAGTACGTCAACCATCAGTTGGGAGCGGAGCTTCCAAGTATCCCAGGACGGGAGATAACCGCGCCACCGGACGAGATAACTCGTCCGACGTCCGTTCACATCGCGTTGGTTCAACAGCTGCTCAATCAGACAGTGCTGACCACCGCGAGAGTCCTCCAAAGGAGGGGGAGGAGGAAAGACGCTCTCCACACGATCATGTGGATCGGTGTGTTCCCGAGAGCTTCTTTGATCGCGTAACGCAGGGGTTACGCGACGATCTCGAGCATGAGCGGAATAGGCGTCTCCAAATGGCGGACACTGCCTCGAAGCATCGAGCTGAGTTTGCCTTTGCTCAGCTTGAGAACGAGAGATCTCTGACATCTCTTCGTGACGAGCTAAGGGTAGCTCGTGGGATTGCTGATCGGTCTCGGGATGAGATAGCTGCTCTTCAGACCCTTGTTGATGCCCACCATCGGGAGCACAAGGCTCTCTGCGAGATGCTTGAGCGCAAGGGCGTTCTTCATCGGAAGAAGCAGCGTACTGATGGTACGGCTTATGCCGATTAACGTAAAACGTGGGATGCGTTCGCATCTTACGTGGTAACTCGATTGTGTATGCATTGCCTAGGCGATGCAATACACGTAATGGGCCTATGTACTTGGGTAGAAGTTTACTGCTACCCAAGTTAGTCACTAAATGCTTTGGTAGATTAACCGTAGACAGTAGGACTCAGTCACCTTTATTGAATAAAAGAGTGTTTGCCCTTCCATTCTTGTCAGCGTTTTGCTTTTGCTTATCCACCGCTTCGGCAATGGAATCTTGCACAAAACGGACTACCGTTTCACGAGCCAGTATGAACTCATCTGCTGGCTCGTTCGCTTCAGTGCGCTGTGAGCGCACTGCAGCAACAACAATCTTTTCTTCAGTGAGGGCTTCCGCACTCTCACTGGTATCATATTCTTCGATATCGATGTTGTCGATATCGGCATCAAACGCAATGACTTCTTCGTCAGAGCGTGATGAGCGTGAACCAAATCGTTTTTGCTCGCGCGAGTCCCTCTCCCCCTTAAACCAGAGTCACACTCTAGTAAGGTGGGTACACGCGGATGGCGTAAGCCATTCATGTAAAACGGTGTATGTGTCGTGGACGCATGCACCGAGTTGTTAATGGCAAACTCTACCATTGGCAAAAACTCACTCCAACTCTTAAAGGAGTGTACGTATCCTCGAAGTATCTCTTCAAGGACACGATTGGCACGTTCCGTCTGACCATCTGACTCTGGATGATCAGATGTTGACATCTTCAAGCGCGTTCCGAGTGATTTGAACACGGAACGCCAGAAATCAGCAGTGAATCGTGGGTCTCTGTATGATACGAGTTCACGGGGCAACCCATGAAGTCGGAAGATGGTGTCAATAAAGACACAAGCACAGCCACTTGCCGTGATTGTCTCTGGTACAGCCACTAGATGTACCATTTTGCTGAATCTGTCAACAAATACGAGAATACCCGTATTTCCGCGTGCGTATTTGGGTAACCCGAAGACGAAATCCATTGAGATGGATTCCCAGCACTCTGCCGGAACTGGTAGAGGCTGTAAAGGTGCACGCAGTGAAGGACTTGACTTCACTCGTTGACAGACTTCGCATGCGCGAACGTACTTGCGCACGAACTGATACTGGCGGGGCCAGTAAAAGTCTCGACTCACCGTGAGATATGTTTTCTCCCGGCCACAATGTCCTCCTATAGGAGCATCGTGATACTCGAACATGATCCGCAAACGCAGATCAGTATCATCTGGAATGGCAACACGTGATGTGTCACCAGAAACGGCTGTATAGTACAGTAAACCGTTACGAGTAGTGTATCGATCTGATGCAGATCGATACGCAGACGACAATCGTTTCAACGATTCTCGAGATGGTTGGGAGAGATGTGACAACAACTTCACTATCTCACCATCTTGGGCGTATGCCCGCCTCACATCATCATACAACGTTGTACATGGGACTGAGGACGTCATAACCGCAACAGTGACTGTCTCACTGTTGGGTTTCGCGACTGTTTCAAAGTCGGGACGACGTGAGAGTGCATCAGCGACGACATTAAGTCGTCCTGGTTTGTACTCAACCGTAAAGTTGTATTCTGCAAAGAATGACAACCACCGCGCCATTCGTTGTGAAAGGTGCGGGCTGTTCACTGCCGTGCGTAAGGACGCATGGTCTCTGTAAACAACGAAGGGTCTATCTCCTAATAGATAGACTCTGAACTTCGCGAGTGCATACTTCATGGCAAGGAGTTCCTTGTCATGCACTGGATAGTTCCGCTCAGCTGGTTGCAGCTGACGCGACTGATAGCAGACGACGCGTTCAACGCCTTCAAGATCGTACTGCATTAATGCACAGCCGATTGCGAAATCGCTGGCATCACAGACCACATGAAATGGCCTGTCCTGATCGGCTATTGCTAGGACTGGGGATTGTATCAAGAGCTGCTTGATACCCTCAAAGGAGCGTTGACATTCATTCCATAACCACCTCTCGTTCTTTTTCAACAAACGAGAGCGGTGCACAGTCATCTCGGCGTAATTGCGTGAACACTTGTTCAAATACGCCGCTAGCCCAAGGAATTTTCGGAGACCTTTGACATCGACTGGCACAGGCCAGTCGGTGATCGCCTTGATCTTTTCGGGATCAGGACGTACACCGTTCTTACCAACGATGCACCCAAGAAGCGGTATTTCGCTTGCTGCAAATATACACTTCTTGAGGTTAGCATACAATTGATGCTTTCGCATGATTGTAAGAACCTGTCGGACGTGGTACCTGTGAACCTCAACGTCCGACTTTCCATCCATAGCTCGACTATGAATGAATACGTCATCGAAATAACTCGGTGCGAATTCTCGTACTGGTCTCAACAGATGTGATACACATCTGTTGAACGTGGCAGGGGCATTACTAAGCCCTTGTGGCATTACTAGCCATTCCCAGAGCATGCCGCTAGGCGTGCTAACTGCGGTATAGGGTATATCCCGTTCTCGCATAAGGATTTGATAGAAGCCATCCATCAAATCCATGGACGAAAAGATGGTACTCTTTGACATACCATCAATGATTACGTCCTTCCTCGGTATCGGCGTCTGAGCCGGTACCGTTGCAGCGTTCAACTTGTTGAATGCGTGCACTATCCGCCACCCTCCTGTCGCTTTTCGCACACAGAAGGTCGGAGAGCTATGTGGGGAAGTTGATTCCCTCACATGGCCTGCAGCTAAACGTTTGGCAAAGAACTTGTCAATCGCAAGTACTTGTTCACGAGGCAGTGGCCACTGCTTCATGACACAGTACTTCGAGCCCGGCTTAATCTCGACCTCGTGTCAAGTACCTTTATCCTTCGGTAACTCGCACGGAACAGTTTCAAGGAATACATCGTTGAATTCAACCAAATCTTCATAGAGAGTATCTGTCTTGAGCGACTCCCACGATTGGGAGTCATATCGCTCAACTCGTGTCTTTTCGTCAAGGATACTCTCGTCCATCGATGAACTACTGAGAACTTTCTCGTTCTCAGTAAAAACTGTTGCTGACCTTATGTCGGCTACACACTCGTCGTCAGCGACGAGTACGCAGATCTGCTTGACTTTGCTACTACGCAGATCACGCAAGAACCTTTTATGTTCGAGCGTTGGCAACTGAGTGATCTCCGAAGTTAACTTCGGAGGCGCAATCAGATCAAGTGTATAAGCACCTACACTTGATACGTTATTGACTATGACATTCAATGTCTCTGTCATTTCCTGGGGACTTATTCCCTCAGGCTTCGAAGGACTTATTCCTTCGGCTTCCCGGGGACTTATTCCCTCGGGTTTCGGGGAACTTATTTCCACCGTATTTGTATTATCGGGACTTATTCCCTTTACTTCCTCTAGCTGAAGTTGCGCAACCACAGCGAGATCCTCTACGAAAGACTCTCCAGTCGATCTAGGATTATCGTTTCGCTTAACCTGAGCGATCGATTGTTCATCTTCGAGATGTTCCCCGCTAGGGATACATCTTTGTCCCGGTCCACGCGACTTATTCGAGTGGTGGACCTTCGGCGCAGCCTGTGTTTCCTCACAGCCGCCGGAATCTTGCTCCGAAGTGTAACTGTTTGTTACACTAATATTTTGTGCAGTCGTACTAACGACCGTACCACAAGTGAGGCCATCGCACTCACTCGTAGTACATCCACACGCTTGTGGACGCTCCAAAACGTTCATCAGATGGCCATCTGATGAACAAGCGGCAGGCATCGTTACTGTAAGATGTTGCCAGTTTACCCGTGGTTCGTATCTTCTGAGCCACGGTATCCCAAGGATGACATCAAATTTGTCATCCAAACCCAATACGATAAAGTCATCGTCGTATTGGGTATCTTCTAGCGTATAGTGGATCTTCACTATACGCTTCATGAAGGTTACGGATGCGCCTGTCGCAAGACGTACCGTCATCCTCGTAGGAGGTGTGTCACATTCACTAAACTTGAAGTGACCATCTTCTAGTGATTGGCGTTGCAAAAAATTGTTAGACGCCCCACAATCGACTAGAGCTCGAAGGGACAACTTGTTTGTCACTTCGAGTTTCAAGGTAATGAGTGAGTCCTCGTTACCTAGAGCAGCAACGCACAATGTTTGTGTGTTGGGAGCAGCCTTCGTCAAGAGGCCTACAAATTCTCTTGACGTTGCTGGATCAGTAGGGTGCTGCGCACCTACTGATCCTGTCCGTTTTTTGACGGTCCATCCCGTTGTTGCGTCTTTGCACCAACAGCGGACCCGCGTCCCTGCCCCTTTCTCATGGGTGGACGGTCACTACGCCCAGTGTTGCGAGACATTGGACGAGGGGCACTACACTCGTAAGCGTAGTGTCCTGTCTTTTGACATCTGTTGCATCTCTGCAACTTCTTGTAGCCTGTAGATCGAGCCTTCTCGCTCTCTACATAACAGAGTTCCATCGGCTCTGGACCTCCGTTGTCATATCGTCTCGGTTGACGATATGATGTCGAGCTGGCGCGAGCCTGTCTCAGACTGAAGTCTTCCTGCTCCGCAATGGAAATGGCTTGTTCTAGTGAATCCAATTCAAGCCGGAACAGGTGAGTCTTGACGGGACCATCCGCAAGACCCTGCATGAACACCGAAACCAGCGTGTGTTCATCAACCGGGTTGGAACTTATACAACTCGTGAGATGTCGTATATGTTGGGCGTAAGCGTGCACATCACGCTGTGTGAGCTTCAAGAGTTCGGTTCGAGCCCTGAACTCAGCTCTAGGCGGTTCAAACGTTTGTCTGAGCCGCGACTTGAAGACTTCTAACGACCCGAACGCATATGGGTCGTGCAACTTGAGCCTCAGTGCCCAAGTCTTGGCACGTCCTGCCAGATTTGACTGGGCAAATGCAACTTGCATTTCCCCATAGTCGATGCGACGCGCCCTTATGGCGTCGTCTAATTCGACGAACCGTCTCAAGAGGGAGTCCTCTTCGACTCCCCTATACTTGGAGATGTCAATCTTCAAGGTCGCGGGTCGACGCGAATGCTTCGACCCACCAGCAGCAGCCTGCTGCTGTCTCAACAGT
The DNA here is from genome assembly GCA_921007115.2 of Peronospora matthiolae. Taxonomy (NCBI): domain Eukaryota; phylum Oomycota; class Peronosporomycetes; order Peronosporales; family Peronosporaceae; genus Peronospora; species Peronospora matthiolae. Next base: position 557,724 of record CAKLBY020000339.1, read on the forward strand.
TCAAACTGTTGAGCACCCTGTTCTCTCAACAACTCTGCTTGTTGAGAACCTTGTTGGTGAAGCAAGGCTACTTTCTCGCGTTCAGCGTCAAGTTCATTTTGAATGAACTTGGCGATAGTAGCATGTTGGGCATCTCTATTGAGATCCTCTAGCATGACGCTAACAGCATGGATGCCCTTGGTTGAACCCATACGTTCAACCGCATCCCATTCGACATTGCTCGAATGGGAGTAGCCGTCACGCGTAGCGTGAAAGCTTTAGTCATCTTCATCATCCAACATATTCATGTTGGATGTGAACGTGGTCCTTGGACGGACTACGAAGTGCTACCAGGTGTAACGGGGCACTCTGAAGCTTGTACTGATGACAGTACAAGCTACTTATTCTGATGACAGAATAATGCGGTGCCTCGTAACTTCACGTACACTCGTACGTGCAGAGGAAGACAGTAAGAAGAAGCGAGTACTCGGTTAGAGTAAAAAGTAGAACTATATTTAAAATAGTTAATGTCTGCAATAAATCACTATTTATCTTCATCTAACTATGTCTAAATACAAATGTGTAAATCAGTTATCTGCTCACCACTCATTGCGTGCGTCTGTCGTGGCGCGTCTTCGTTGGTTGATATAATGGCCTATATCAACCAATCAGGAACCACTCGTAAGTGCTACAGAATATTTGTCCTCATGACAATATTCTGAGAATATAACTCTTATAGTTTATTCTATTAACAATTTCTTATAAATTGTTATGTAACGATTCACCCCGTTACAGATATAATGACCTATATCAACCAATTAGGAACTACTCGTAAGTGCTGCAGAATATTTGTCCTTATGACAATATCCTGAGAATATAACTCTTATAGATAAATTCTATTGACAATTTCTTATTAATTGTTATGTAACGGGTCACCCCGTTACACAGCGCATTTATTCTCTGCAGGGATGCCCCCGAGAATACCAGCACCTTCATTTGTTTTATGACTGGGTTCTGTCCATTATTTGGTGCATCCAGTGAACGCAATGTTGTGTTCGATGGTCCCGCGGTAACGGATCGAGCGCCATTTGGTCGATCCACTCGATTGTGCATGGTTCTTAAGTGCTTTGTTTGTATTAATGCAGTGTGGTAACCATACCACGTCAGCGCCAATTATTTTTCCAGACCGAGTGGCACTTCTGGTGATCTGCCGGTGTTGTGCGTACCGAAATGCACTCGTTCGGTCAGGTGGACCTTCGCTTACCTGTGTCGAGTGCTCTCGTTTTCTCTTCGCAGAGACATTTCGGCAGACATGAAGAGAATCGATACATGAGATCATGTACTGCGCGTTTCCTAAATGTCCCAAATTCTTGGCGAACAACAGGTGTGCCGATTCCCGATGTCATTTAATACACACTCTCGTAAATGCGCTGTAATGGTGGTTTAAGCACGGTGTAAAGCAACGATAATTCATGCCGGTCGGGCTGTTGACACGATCGGGGCTAAGGAGTGTGCTCTGGACTCCAAAGCGAGAACGAGTGTGTACTCTGGTTAGTAAGGTGCACTCAAGCTTGAGGGGTCTGGCTGACCGTCAGGCCAAAAATGAGTGAGAGCGCGCAGCCCTGTCGATTAATCGGCATTTGCGTTAATGACAGAGTGCTACGTATCCGCGAAGGTCATGTCGTTGTCAAGTGACGTAGGAAAGCACGGCCTGTTGTGAATCGGATCGAGCAAGTGAAATACGAAGAGCAAAGCAGCATTTCTCGTGTATTCTTGCTTCGCCGTTTTGCATTCATCCGTCGGACCAGACACCTCGGAACCAAGGCGACTAACTCCGCTCCAACGAATATGCAATTACTGCTTAGCAGTTCGGATGAGGCTGTTCGTTTGAGCAAGCACCGTCAGAAACTTTCGTGAGCTGTAAACCGGGATTGTTGCAGCTTACGACGCCCAGCTCACACTCGTTGCCATACGTGACGTCGTTGGAGCCGCAAACAGGAGCGAACACGGCAGGACAAACATCTGGACAGGATGCCACGTCTTTGCCGGGCTTCGTCATGGTTTCGTTCGACTTGGAGCTGTCCTCGATAGCCTCACACGCCCCTTCGTAAGCCAAAGTGATGCTGGGATCGTAGCATGCGACAGCACGCAACATACAAATGTTGTTGTGCGTGACGCCGTCCGAGCCACACACGGGCTCGTACGTCTGGACGCACAAGTCCGGGCAGTTGCGGAAGTCATCCCCTGGACCAGAAGACGAGGGGTCCGGGCACTGTCCTTCTGACGTCTGCGTGATGGTCCCTTTGCTCTCACAACGAGCAATTCCAAGCTGACAACTGTTTGCGTAAGTGACACCGTCTGATCCACACACAGGTGCGAACATCATCGGACACGCATCGGCGCAATCTGCAGGCAGCGAGATGACCGCCTCACTTTTTCCACCCGTTGGCTTCGAAGGCAGCTGAGCAACTACTGGCTCCGACTCGATACGGACGCACTCGCCTTCGGAGGCGACGGTGATGTCCTCTCCCGGATTGTCGCAGTTTGCGAGAGTCAGAAGACATCGATTCGGGTACGTCACGTTGTTGGAACCGCAGATACGATCACCCGTGAAGGCGCATCTGATAGCGCATCTTGGATCAACCTCTTCTTGTCCGTGAGTATGCGCAATTGCGGCAGCAAGCAGGAGGCAAACGGAGAGCTTCATCTTGAACACGGTTTCGACTCGAGGAGTTTGTCGGAAGTTGTAGAATGGTAAAGCCAGGACCGCGTCGCAAAGGACGCGAGAAGAATCGCGATCGGGTTGATACCGGGGACCACTTTACATCGACAGACTGACCACGTACGTCACTACAGCGACTACTGTCAGCCTCTGAACAGGTGATTTCGCCTATTTTTCACCTTCTTGCTGAACAACGGGGAGACACTCGTTGACGTCGAGTCGAGTGAGTAACAAGGAGCTGTTGGGTTCAAGCACGGTCCCTTGTGCTCTACGGTTCGAGTCGAGCTCAACGAATGTCTCTACGGATTGGTGCTGGGCTTACACCTCTCGCTCTCTCTCCTCTGTCTTCCCTTTTGATCACGGATAAGGGACGGACAGTGCCTACTTATCCTCCGAGAACCAGGAGCGTTACGGGACAAGAAACGATACACATCGGTGCGAAACGCCTCGTGCATGAAACCGGATGGCGTTTCCAGAATGGTCGTTTCGTGGCGTACATGGAAATGTTCATTCGTGCCAGATCAATAACTGCATTGTACGTCCTGTATGAAGCAACAACTTGAAGCTGAGGTGGACGCGAGAGATGCACGAGGACGTCAGCGAAAGAGAGATCCGAAAACAGTCAAGAGCGTTGTACAGGACTGGCGACTGGAAGTGCGAGCGTCAGGGAGCAAAACTTTGCAAAGTTAGAGCGACCTGCAACTGCTTTACATATCTTGGCATCGTTTTCCACGCGAAATAGGAAGCAGAGTTGGTCCTGACAACAGAGTTCGCAACCACCGATGTCAGTCGCAATATCGTCAGCATGGATGTATCCGACGGCGCAGGGACTTAGGCGACAATGTTCGTGCGTTGAATCAACAGCCGATGGCAGTCGATCAAGCTTCACCGCATTCCTCTGACGATCCTGCTGGGAATGCTGTCGTCCGGGTATAAAGTGTCTCTGCACTGGACCATCTTTTCGATGTCGATGGCATTTATTACTGAGGCACATTTGTCTGCCTTCTAGAGCAACTAAAGCTTGCAATACTACGGCACGGCGGTCATCAGAACCAATCATCTTATGGTGATCAGTGCTTGAAGTTGTTACTCGTGGCAAAGCGGATGCTGCTCAATTGCCAGCCAGCAGAAGCAACGCTACGCACGTGCGAAGTCAGAGGCTTTGATGACCAACTTCTATACTTGACCACTCTATTCCGTGCGTGACTCGAACAGATTGTTTTGAGCAACCGGATGCTCTGCTCGCACACGTCGCAGAGATCATGTTGTCCACGCCATCCTCGCAGCCATTCATTTTGCCAAAGCTCCACGCCAATGAGGCAGGCAGTAGTCTCCACTTCCTTGTCATTCATTACGCGATCGCGATGGTGGCGTTCTGGGCTTGTGGTGTGACTGAGACCAAGGCAGTGGCCGTAGATGTACCTGAGGGCTTTGTGCTCAATGTGTGCAACGCCATTTGCGATGCGTCTAGCACAAACGCGCAAATGGTGTTAGGTCTGGAGACGCAGCAGCTGGACGGCAAAGTCTGGAAGGGTGTCGCTGCGCACTTGGGAGCTACGCAGCCGCTGCAGATAAAGCTGGATCTGGTCTTTGGCCGCAAGGTGAAGTTCTACCTGGCCAAAGGTGCGGGTATTGTGAACCTTACCGGATACTTCCAGCCTGGACCTACTTCTGCCTATTTGATTGGAGACGAAGCCGAGAAATCTGCTCAAATTGAGGCAACCAGCGCGCAAAAAGGCAAGAAACGTGCTCGTGGGAAGCAGCAACCTGAGGCCACAGGACAAGAAGAGGTGCGTGTTGTTGATGGACGCGAAAGTAGAGTAGTGTGTGTGTGCCTTCGTCAACTCCCATTTGTAAATTACGTCCGTGGTCCTGTTTCGATACCACGGAAGTCCAGACCAGATGGGATAGGAATGTGTATGCTTCATGACGAGAGTTCTTCTCGTTTTATACTCGCGCATGGTCCTTAAGGCTGTCTCCGTGCAGACGTAGGGCGGGTGTTGTGGCTGCCTCATTATGCTAGTACGACTGCGATCCAGTGCTTTTGCTTTTTGTGCCTTTCACATTTGCACCTATCTGCTGTCGGAAACGATGGCGGGAGGAGCGAGTGGAAGTGTACGCTGAAAGTGAAGATGTTGGGGACTGTTTGCATTGGCGAGGTGGCACTCTAAGCAACACCTGCCTATTGCGTCTGTAAAAGGCTCTTGTGGTCTCTCCTGTCGGAATCATACGAGTCATAACTGTGCAACATCTCTACAAGTGCATGTTTGCATGTGTGTCAATAAGACTAGAATGTGCTGATTATTTGCATGTGTATGTGTGCTACAGGTTCCAGTGCCATCCAGTGATTCGAAGGACATGTCCAAGAAAAACGCCAAGACCGCGGACGCAAAACCTTCGACCACACAGCAGCGTCAGAAGAAGGTGGACGACGTTTCTGAGACTGCATCTGTGAACCCGGTGCCACCAGTGGATACGGCACAGAAGAAGAAGCGCAAGAAAAAACACAAGAAAGTTGTTGCGAATGGCGAGAACTCTGTAAACAGCGTATAATATCTGCCGGTGGTGAGCCATTTACTTCGATGTACTTCATGCGTGATATGTTTCCAATCGGGTGAGGTGCTGCACAGCGTCTACTTTCGAGCCTGTTCCTGATCGTTGGTCAAGATGGCAACGCAGATCACGAAAACGACGGAGATGATCCACGAGATATTGAACATCCTGAACGCGTGCTTGTTGCCTCGGCCAATGCACTTGCCCATCCACGGACAATGGTGGTCGTGACCGGCGATGCACACGCCGCAGTCCTCACAATGATCCGTCGAGTCGTCCTGTGGAATGCTGCAGGTATCGCAAAACCGACGTCGTGTCGGACGTAAGCGACGATCGCGTGCATAACGGACGACCGGCGACTCCAATGCAATTGTCGCGATTGCCACGCCTTTAGCTTCCAGCTCAGCCGCCTCCCTCTCGTCTCGAGTCATCGACTCGTCTTTCTTGTGCGGTAGTGGCTGCACAATGCCTGGATCCGAGCATGACGTCTGGAATAGGTAGTACAGTGTCGTCCCGCACAATCCCAACGTCATTAGTGAGTAGTACCATGGCATCGTAGCCACATGCTGGAAGAGGAACATGCCCGTACACAACAGCACGACACTTAACGTGACCAAGACTCCGATCCAGTGCGGCCCCACAACCAAGAGCGTCGTCCTTATTCCATCGCCATCGCTTCGTTCATACAGGATCTTCAACAGCCACACAAAACCCAGAAAACGCCACGTGAGACTTGCAATGATCGGATACTTTCGTCTCGAATCATATGGTACTGCTATCACCACCGGAGCCAACCACTTACGTAGCCATGTCCAAGTCGCTTGAACTTGCAGCAGCAGAGACAGGCAAGCGAATCGGAGCTGTTCACTGGCTGCGCGAGAACAGGTAGCAGCGCTTCTTGGTCGTAATCTCCAGGCTGAATTTGCTCCATGTGGTCCTGCGAATTCTGCACTGTAGCGTCGCGTCGCAAAATGAACGGACAGCGATATTGCAGTTGCTGGACCACAGCGAGAAGATGGGAAGTGACGTCCGGACTGGTAGAGTCCGTGTACACGCGAGCGTATCCACCTCACGAAAGCATCTATTGCTCAATTCTACAGGTCTCCATCGGCGCTTCGCAACAGCATCCACGACTGACAACACTTCTTCTTCTTCTCTAGCTACGACTCCATACTCTATGAAATGGTGCAGCGGCTCCATGCTGACGCCTCCTCTTCTTCCTCGACAACGGCTTTCACATCCGCACCATTCAGATTTGATGACAAGGCGCAGGCAGCCGAAATCTTCTCGAAAAATTTGCGGTCAGCCTCCGCTTTTTCCACTTTTGCCTTCTCGGCTTCAGCAGCCACGTGCTCATCGTACGTGGTGACGGCCACCCCAAACTCAGCCTTGACTTCGTCGTCCATTTCTTCCACCGGCTCTGTCAGGATCACGAACGCGTCCTGGTCGCTCTCCCGCACGATGCGCTGCACTTTAGACATCTTGAACACGTCTTCCATGCGCACGTGCTGAATCCGACGTTTCGTGGTGCTGGTGACACGGTATACACGGGCGCGGTCGATTGTCTGCAAAACGTTGTCCAGATCCAAGTAGCTGCCGTCCGAGATCATCAGGTTCAGCTGGTTCTTGTAGCTCGTCAGTTCTTTGAGGCGCACATCAAGGTGAGCAGAACAACCTGCTACGGGCACCGACTGGTCAAGCAGCTCACCATCGGCATCATGAGCCAGCAGGCCCAGGAAACAGACAGCTGTCATGAACGCGTCAAATCCTGCCTCATGACACAACGCCCTTTCACTGCCGTCAGTCTCCGTCTTGAGTGCTTCACGGTACGTGTCGAAACGCTTGCCACAAGGAATCAAGCTCGCGGGATCTGGCTTGACGTTCTCGCGTATGTACTCAAATAGCGACGAGAGACTGGTTGATTTCAGCTTCTCGCCAAGAGGAGAACGCAGCGCGACATGCTTCGTATCGTAAACAGTCGGAAACAGCTCAAGCAACTGCGTCTTGAACTCGGCCAGCGTCTCAGGAAGCGGCTTGTAAAACTGGTGAAAGACGTAGACGAAATCCAGCAGTGCATTGTGTCCGATCACAGGCAATTTGCTCTCACTCAGAGCTTCAATGACTTTTGAAAAACCAACCGCCTCGTCCATCTCACGCTGCATCTCCTTGACCTTGGCAGCAATGCGCTCTTCTTTGACTTTCTTTGACAGATACGACACTTCGACGCCACCCGTGGCACGCTCTGAGTACAAATAGCTTGCTTTGGCCCGTGCCGTCTCATGCACAATCATCGAGTAGAACGAGTTTCGCGTCGGCACCAGGAGCTTCTCGCCCTTCTTGGCTCCTTGCGCAATCCACTGCGTCAGCTGCTTGTCGACAAGTTTCTGGAACGCTAGGCCATCGCTCGAGAGACGCAAGTTCTTGTTCACTTTCGTGAGTCCGTCAATCCGACCCTTGAGCTGTTTCTGCATCAGTGGCAGCTTAGCCAGTTTAACAAAAGCAATGCCGTCGTGGATAAACTTGTTAAAGTCAAAGCCGTGCTCCGATAGGAACTGGAGACTCGAGGCTTGGCATAAAAAGCGCTCGTCCAGAGCCCCATAAGGACGTGGAAACACGTAAAAGTTCCACGTCTTGACCTGCACGAGCTGCTCGTCGTCCACATGAACCGTCGAGAGTCCAAATTGCGTGATGAGGAAGCTCTCCCCTGCCCGCTTGACCTTCTGATAGCGCTCTTCCAGCGTGTCGAGGTACTGCTCCCGTTCGACTTCACTGGGCGAGAGACCCGTGAACTCTGTGTCAATGGCTACAAAACGACACGACGGTGAGGCCAAGTCGTGCTGGAGATCACGTAAACACGATGCAAAGTTGTGCCGCGTGACGTTCATTTCGACCAATGATTGGTCGTTGCTTGATAAGGGGATGGGTTCAGGGGCTTGTGCTGCTGCAACTGAAGCTACAGGAGCTGCTGAAAAAGCTGCAGATAAAGGAGTTGAAGCTGGTGAGGAAGCTGAAGCTCTGCGCAGGAGAGGGATGGAGACACGAGCGCAGGAGAGCGGCGACGAGCGGTAGAGCGACGACTTGGCGCCGACTCGTAGCATCCAAACGATGCTCAAAATGGCGTGGAACACACGAAGTTACAGTGGATTGAGATTGGTGTGGACCACGTGGATGGAAACGATGTGGACCACGTGGTTTATCTTTTATCCTGATAAAATCGGCACTGAGTCGGCAAGATGAAAGTCGATGTCACTCGTGTCAAGGACCTGACGGATGCTGAAGTGTACGAGATGGTGTACCAGCTGAAACAGTGCAACGAGAGTGATCCAGCGGAGACGAGGCGGTTACTTCAAGATCATCCGGAACTTGCTCGTGCTGTTGCCCAGATGCAGCTTCGTCTTGGCATGATCAAAGAGGGCACTGCAGCTGGCTCGGCATCGACGAATACGATTGTAAGTTGTAATAGATGTTATCGTCGGGTGTTGGAAACTTAGGATAAAATCTAGATAGTCTCTACTATTTTCTGGTGGTGTGTACTACGTGTGGTACTATTACTATCTAAACCACTACTGCAACTATTTGTATCACTGTGTTCTAACTACTGCTACAACTATTTGTGCAACTGTGTACTAATTACTACTACTACTTCTACTGCAATCACTACTGGAACTTTGTGTGCTATTGCAACAGGGCGTGTCGAACGACCTGATGGAAAAGCTGGACTCGGAGCAGCAAGAGCTGCTGGAGCAAGTGCAGAATTTGGCGCCCGAGATCATTCAGTCCCTGCCACCTGAAGAGCGTCGACAGATCATGGAGTTGCGTGAAGCCATGGGACTCCCGCCACTGTGAGTGGAGACTACATTCTAAACAGCCAGCACAGAGGGTCCAGCAAGCAAGAGCAGCTGAAAGGAGCACAAAACGTGAGCGATCCGTCGTTTGTTTCTCCTGCGCCCTCTCTCGACATCTAGAATTTGAAATCCTTGAGCTTCTTGCTCTTCTCCGTCTTGGCCTTCTTTTTCTTCGAAGCTGCTTCGTCCTCGTCACCTGCAGGATCAGCAGGTGCCAGCGCAGACGTATCTTCGAAACGACGACGAACTCGACCAGTCTCCGAGCGCGTGCCACTGGATTCCTCGGCTGCACTTGGGAGCACATAGGCATGAGCCGAACCGTAAAGCGACGTGCCCACGGATGTCTAGTAGGGCAGAACAGAGCACTGGCGTTACAGGGTAGCACAGAGTGTAGAGCAAGGAGTGTACCACGCACATCTTTTTGCTCCAAAACCGTGTAGAGCTGCTGAGGGGTATCGGGTGTTTCTGTTCCTCTGCTCCAAAACATACAAACCACCACGTTAACATCACCACGTGACTACGCATGGACCAACGAAAAGGTTTGAGCTCGTGCGACCTGACGTACCGAATTCCCTTACGCAGATCCACGACACCAGGCGTGGTAAGACCCGATGCAACACTCGAAATGCCGTCCACAAGCGGCGTTTCCACACCAGTCGCATCAAGACCTTCCACTCCAGTAACGCCGTCCACGACGTCTTCTTCTTCTCCTCCTTCACCCTCACCATCCTCTTCTTCTTCACCTGCTGCATTCCACAACATCCACATCAAGATCGAACCCGCTTTTACCACGCGAGTACTACATCACAAACCTTCTTCCTCTTCGAGTTCTCCCCACCGCTCTCGATTAATCTCCTCGCTCTGCAACATAACCGCGTTAGCTGCTATCCTCTTTGCAGCAGCACACAACAACAGTCTTACCTGAGTTTCCGTCTCGGTCGCCTTGCCAAAGACGTCACCGTAGAGAGGCACACCATTCTCGTCCACTGGCGGCTTACCCCAGCCACCAGGATGGTAGCCAAAGCTAGAACCCTCGGGGATCGGCGCATTCAATCCTGGAATCTTCAGATTGGGGTAGGCTGGTGGCGGACCGTATCGCTGTACATTTAGTAGCCACGGCGGTGGCACACCTTCCACCATTCCGAGTGCTGCTTTGAGCTCATCCGACAATTGTCCAGGCACCTTCGTCTTCAGCTTCACTTCGAATTCCTTCCCTTCGTAGTACCTACGAGCTCGAAACAAGCATCAACGTAAGTCACGTGTGGTTCAGCATCATCGACCCAATCAAAACTGCGGACACAACGCACAGATCGCCTAGTCGCGTGAGCAGCTTAGGCTTTGTCTGGAATCGAAAGAACGCATCATGGAGCACTTGATAGTCAATATCCACTCGTCCCATCTTGGGCTGAACACGTTCTCTTGCTCGCTGTTTGTTCCTTTTCTTCTCATCGTCCTCCGCTACCGAGTCCCGCACTGCCGCGATTCCCGTTTGGGCAATAAACTCCGGTAACTGAAATGGCGGTTTCTCAATGCCCCGCTTGCCCTGCAGATACTTGCGCTTGTGGCACCAGTGATGAGGCACGGGTACCGTATTCCGATACGACTTCAAGTAGACCAAAAGACGTGGATCCGCCGACGTGACATCATGAGCTTCTACTACATCCGGATACGAGACGAGCTGCTTGAGCTCCGCGACGCTAAGTCGCTTACTCTTCTTCCGAGCTTTCCTCGACAGCACTTGTTCATCTTCCTCTCTCTCTTCCTCCCCTTCTCCATCTTTCACCACGTCACTATCCACGCCTTTCTCCACTCTACTTTTCTCATCATCATGACCGTCCTATCATACACACTCCCATTATCAGCTTTTGCAATCATTCACACGACATCCCGTCCCCATATCCGGATATTATCCATCCGGCCTCCACGCACCTCGTTGTCCGTGGTGCCACAGAGCTCCTCCGCCGATGAAAACTTGCTGAGCACGCGCAGCATTTCCTCGTACACTGGATCGTCCTGGACAAGCGCGAGCTCCTTGCTCGGGTCGGCGCTCACGTACTCCACTTCGACGTCCACCGGAGATGCGACGTCCGTTCGCTTGGGCGTCGCTGTCATGGGCTGAGAACCGGCCGCCAGTTGGACGCCATTGGCTTCGGCCTGTTTCTGCGCGCGCTTCTTAAGTCGCCGCCGCTGGTTCTTCGTCAGTCCGGACTCTGTAGCCATGAAGACGTCACGATCGGGAGCTCTTCAGTCCGGTGACGCGCGATTGCTGACCCTGGATTAAAGAGTGGTTCGTTCTCGATTAAGTTGCGGCTGGAGGGAGAAGTCCTGGTGGTAACTTAGACGAGAGCTCTGCAGATCGATGAAGTAGTTGAGGCTCTATAAATTAATTGATTGAAGCGAGTGTAAAACTGACGAGTGGGGAAGAGGTCGTTTTTGTTGAAACAAATATCGAGATATTTTGGATTAATCTTCCGAGGGGACTTGCCCGCCGAGTAAAGTAACGCTAAAAGTGCGTCAGCTCGACTTAATTTGTCACTAAGGTTGTGTAATAAATGCGTCGGATTAAATCTCGGTGCTCGGCAATATCCTCCTGGTATTATGAGCACTTTCAGTCAACGCTTGGAAAACGCTGTTGGCAACCCGCGCAATATCCAACACGTCACCTGACTAGAAAATAATGCTACAGGGTCATAAAAAGGAGCGAACGCATAGCCGTTTCGTTATTCCGAGCATCGTTGGCTCTTTTTAGGAGTTCAAAGCTCCGAGTTGGTGGACCCATCTTACCATCCTCGTGAGTCCGTGCACAGGCAAGGCGCCCGGTCGCTACAACAGAGTTTGAATCGCCTTCTTCTTCCTCTTGTTCTTCTCCTATTACCTCATCAATAATGAGTTCATACGCATACGATTCGCGCATATCCTTGATAGATACTCGCAAGACGGCGGCTGCAGTTGCAACGAGTGTCACTGTCAGGTATTCAACGGCGTTTTCGGGGCCTCAGCTGCGGTCATGTCTACCTTCATATTGAAAGCGAAGCTGCTAGTGGCTGTCCGGAGGTAACACTGCACATCAGTCAATGTAGTGCATTTGGCTACATCTTGCTGGAAAATAGACGTTTGGGGGCGTAACGTCCACGACGACCTCGCCCGTTTCAGCCGCAAGAATCGGTCCGAACCAACGTGTGCGCGGTGTCTCACTGTTCAATTTCGAGTCTAAAACACTGTCATTTGTTTTTTTCGTATTGTTATATTCCGCTCGAAAAGACAACATTCAGTAAAACTCTATCGAACTGAACCTTTATCAGTCGTGTGTCCGGCCAAACCTTGCGATCTTCAAGCATCGAACTGGAGCCAAACGTCATTTTTAGGACGTCTTGCCCTGTCTTTACTGGTCAAATGAAATGGCTTCACCGCTCACGCCAATCGCAACCGCCTGATTTTTCGAGGGACATTTCATCTCCACCGGATAGGGGGTAGGGTCCCTCTCACTCTCTCTCTCTCTTTCCATACAAAACCCAAGGTACTCGTAAAACTATCCAACCCCGCGTCCCATTTTGCACCGTCGTCTCGCCCACAGACGAAGCTGCCGCCCGCCGCCTTTTCCCCACACGCGCCGCGTTCCCCACCACCGCAAGAGCGACACGGACATACTCGGCAGCCACGTCGTCGTCTCTCCTCTCCCTCCTCTCTCTCTCTCCCTCTCCCGTATCAGCAGCGCTTCCGTTGGTTTTCTAGCCTCGAGACGCCAGCGATCGGCCAGTGTGTCCAAAAGTGCTCTTAAACCGTCGGACGTCCAAACATCGCACGAAAAAAGCACCTTTTTTTCGATCCCGATGAAGAAGTCGCCGGTCGCCGCCATGAGCAACATCCGCGACGCCGTGCGGCGCAAGAGCGTGGGCCTGACCTTCAGCATCTTCAGCCGCGGCCCGAGCTCCACAGGCGACGACGACCGCTCGGAGCAGGAGGGCGACGACTCGAACGACGACTCGGAGAGCAGTCGCTACGACCGGTCGCGACAGAACTCGACGCCGATTGAAGACGAGACGGACAGCTGCGTGTCCCCAGCCGTGAGCTCGCAGTCGTCGTACGTGGAGCCGCCAGAGCCGCCACTGCCGCCTCCTGGTGGACTGCTGGAAGCTGCGACAAAGAACGTGCAGGGCAAGATGCAGACGCTGATGGAGACGCTCCATGAAGTCACGACGTCGCATGTACGTTGAGTGGAAAAAGTGCTTTTTTAGTTTGGATCTCCTTTTTAGCTGCTGTCGTGTCGGACGTGGCTTGTATGGAGATTCTGTTGTTGCAAACGCAGCTGTGTGGGAGATTTGGACTGATTAGTTGATACTTTGTGTTGTGGTTGTGTAGGATGACGAGACGGTTTCGTGCAGTGTCTTCCTGTCGAGAACGGCGTTGTTTTCCGATCGACTGGTGGTGTTTGTTGGCGACAGTGACGGATCTCCTGCTGGGATTTGGAGTGCACGGTTGTGTGTGCGGTCGGGATCGGAAGGAGGTGGTATTTTCAAAGGCAGCTTAGGATCGATGCTGCCGTATGTGATGAAGGCAAAGGATGACAAGCTTGGGATCGTACTGTTTGATGACGTCTTCAAGGACTCGATGCGGGATGGAGAAATCGATGTACGTGTCGGTTGTGTCTGTTGGACTCAGAATGTGGTTTTTCTGATGCTTTGTGATATGGTCGATTGGTTTTGGAATGCAGATGAGGAGTGCAATACTGCGGTTTATGACGGGCTGGCGCAACCACGTGCTGACTTCCCGAGCTACGCATGTGTTCGTTGTAGCGTACCGGGATGGTGGCACTCTCTTTGTCGAAGCTTTGCGATTGCACATGAAAGAGATGCAGCGTCACATTAGTGGTGTCGCCTTTTTGCAGTCTACGCATCACATTTTGTCGGAGGATTCGTATACGCTGCGCAAAATGATTGCTCAATGGTGTATTGCGTACCTGTCATCATCTGAAGGTGTCCAAGCGTTGAAGCGCATGAAGTCTAGGGAGACTCCGCTGGGTTGCGTAGTGCTCTCGGCAGGCTCTGTAACATCGGATGTGGACTTGCTGCAGCTGGTCGTCTCTTCTGTGTATGCGAGTTTCAAAGCAAGGTGGTCTGGTTTCCGTGTTAAGAACGTGAACAGCGGCATGGAAAAGTCGTGTTACGCATGCAGGGGTGCGTTTAACATGCGCCGCTGGCGCCGGCATTGCCGCACGTGTCAGAACCCATGTTGCGAAAAGTGTTCGTCTGTAGAGAACACACGCCACGAAGGCCAGGTGCGTCTTTGCTTGACATGCCGAGCGCTGCCATCGCTGATCCACTGGTCTCGACCGCGTGCTGTCCGCACGGGTGAGAAGGAGAGCGTATTCAGTGGATCAGCTAAGCCTGGGAAAATGTCGGTGAATGACTTTGAGCTCGTGACGGTCATTGGCCGTGGTGCATGTGGTAAGGTGCTTTTGGTGTTGAAAAAAGATGGCGCAGACGCGGGTCATTTGTACGCGATGAAGGTGCTGAAGAAAGAGTGGGTGATGAACAAGGATTTGGTCACGCAGACAATGGCAGAGCGCCGCATTTTGCAGGAAGCCGATCACCCGTACATCGTTCAGCTGAAGTACGCGTTCCAGAACCAAGACAAGCTGTACATGGTGATGGAGTACTACAGCGGCGGTTCACTTCGTCAGGTATTGCGTCGCCGTGGTCGCTTTAGCATCAAGCGTGCACGGTTCTATCTGGCTGAGATTCTCCTCGCCATTGCACACTTGCATTCTTCAAACATTTTGTACCGCGACTTGAAGCTAGAGAACATTGTCATTACCGCAGACGGCAATGTCGCATGCACAGACTTCGGTTTGTCGAAGGAAGAGATGGACGACAATGAGCGGACGAGCTCTTTTGTGGGCACGTGCGAGTACTTGGCGCCGGAGTTGATAATGAAAGAGGGCTATGGCAAAGCGGTGGATTGGTGGGCTTTGGGTATCTTAGCGTACGAGATGATCCAGGGCGACTCGCCGTTTCGGCACAGTGTGCCTACCATTCTGTTTGACAAGATTTTGAAGGAAGAGCCCGAGTTCAGCGACCGCTTTACTCCGGAAGCTCAGGATCTGATTGCGAAGTTGCTCACGAAAGACCCAGAGCACCGTCTTGGCTGCGGTCCTGACGGCGTCGAGGAGATTAAGCAACATGCGTTCTTTACTGAGATTGACTGGGACAAGTTGCTGCGCATGGAGATGGAAGTGCCACGTCCTCCGCATCGTATGGAGGACGTGACTGACGAAAGTCATCTGAACCGGGCAATCGCGAAACTGCGCGAAGCACGTGAAGAGCTCATGCCAGACTCGCCGGTATCACTGCCATCGTCTCCGTCCGAGCAGAAGCATTTTGATCGCTTTTCGTACCAGGGACTTGGCGACTGGAAGCCCGAGATGGCCGACATGGAGTTCGACGACGAGACGGGTGACTTCAAGCAGGGCACGATTCATGAAGATGAGGAGTTTGAAGAGGAAGAGGACGAGGGGTGCATTGAAGCATCTGGTGACGGTGACGATGTGCCAATGTCTCCCGGTTCAAAAGCAAATTCCATGACAAATTCCATGACGTCGTTCAAGACGTCTCCGTCGAAAGCCAACGGCTCGGACACGCCTCCAGCTTCGAGTTCAGCTGCGTCGGCATCACCGAGGAGTCCACAGAGCGCAGGCACCCCCGGCAGTCCACCTTCTGTACCCATGAGTCCCATCGATTCCGCGCCACTATCCTCGCTCACCACGCCCACGGAGCCTCAGTCGCAGTCCATCTAGGCGACTGCTTCTTTGCTGTTTCCACTGGTCGTTGGAGAACACGAGATACGTACATGCAGAGACCGTCTCGCAACACATGATCACCACTCGAATGTAAATGCCCGATGTTTGTAGCCATTCGCGATCGCGTGAACTGCAGCAGTGTTTAGCCAATCACATTTCCCCACACACGTCGCGCGTTGCATCACGTTGCCAAAAGAGGGGGCCGAGCGCCTCCTGATGTTGCAACCGAGACCTGGACCGCACGTCGCGCGTGACTCTCCTCGCCACTCTCCAATTGGCCACGTACCCCCCAGTGGTCACTCCCCTCCTCCTGTCTATTGATTTTCCATAGTAAATCTCCCCCCGCCCTCGTCATGTTTGTCAAGACCGTTCGCTCCGTCCTGCCGCCCGCGCGTCGCGGCTTTGCCAGCTCCGGCCTGAAGAAGATCAAAGTGCACCAGCCCATTGTCGAGCTCGACGGCGACGAGATGACGCGCGTCATTTGGTCGCAGATCAAGGACAAGTACATCCACCCGTACTTGGACTTGCCCATCGAGTACTTTGACTTGGGGCTGCCCCACCGCGACGCCACGAACGACCAAGTGACGGTCGACGCGGCCCATGCGATCCAAGCGCACCACGTCGGGATCAAGTGCGCCACGATCACGCCGGACGAGCAGCGCGTGGAGGAGTTCAAGCTCCAGAAGATGTGGCGCTCCCCGAACGGAACGATCCGCAACATCCTCAACGGTACCGTCTTCCGGGAGCCCATCGTCATCTCGAACGTGCCTCGCCTCGTGCCTGGGTGGCAGAAGCCCATTGTCGTTGGCCGTCACGCCTTTGGCGACCAGTACAAGAGCACGGACTTCCTTGCGCCCGGTCCAGGCAAATTTGAAGTCGTGTACACGCCAGCTGATGGAGGCAGCAAAACGACACTGGAGGTGTACAACTTTGAGAGCGCGGGCATTGGGCTGGCTATGTACAACACGGACGAGAGTATCTACGGCTTTGCCAAGAGCTGTCTCTCGTTCGCTTTGAGCAAGAACCAGGACTTGTACCTGTCGACGAAGAACACGATCTTGAAAAAGTATGACGGCCGCTTTAAAGACATTTTTGAAGAGGTGTACCAGAGCGAGTTCAAGGCCAAGTACGACGCAGCGGGGATCTCGTACACGCACCGTCTCATTGACGACATGGTCGCCCAAGCTCTAAAGAGCGAAGGAGGTTTTGTCTGGGCGTGCAAGAACTACGACGGTGATGTCCAGTCGGACATTGTCGCACAAGGCTATGGCTCGCTTGGTCTCATGACTAGTGTCCTGGTCGCCCCTGATGGAAAGACAGTGGAGGCGGAGGCCGCGCATGGCACGGTCACTCGCCACTGGCGTCAGTACCAGCAGGGCAAGAAAACGAGCACGAACCCCATTGCTTCCATCTATGCCTGGACGCGTGGCCTCGCGCACCGTGGCAAGCTTGATGACAACCAGGAGCTTGTGGACTTTTGCCTGGGCCTCGAAGATGCAGTGATTAAGACAGTCGAGGCTGGCCACATGACCAAGGACCTGGCGATTTGCATCCACGGTTCCAACGTGACTCCGGACCACTACCTGTACACGGAAGATTTCATGGACAAGGTCAAGGACACGTTTGACGCTGCTCGCAACTAAGCATGATGAGGGAGGAGAGCGTTCCTTAGAGCTATCTGCTTGACTCGTTGAGCTTACTATATCCACCGATGTCTGCAGTAGGCTGGCTAACGCAACCGCATCCGCTTCATTAAATCAGCTTTCAATACAACAAACTATCGACAGCTCAATGGACACGTGCAGCGTAGTGCCGATATATTAGTCCGCGTAAAACCTGGCAGCATCAACCGATGGGACTAGTTCGAGGGTGCCATCGCTCACCATTACCAAGTTGTTGCCAAATTCAAAGCACGTCGTGTTTTGCCGCTACCGTGCAATCCACAGCGATATTTCGCAGCCCGTTCATTGACGTTTCCAACAGCTACGTAGCTATTGGCATCGTCGAGGCAGTATTGTGCTTGTGTCCAAGAAGACGTGGCTTCTTTAACTTGTTCGATGACTCGCATACTGCTGTTTGATACACGCTTCTTGGTGATCTTGCAGCGTGCGCGTTCTTGTATGGAGAACACGTCGATTCCTGCACTTGTTTCGATCTCGCACATTGTCAAACGACTTGCTTCTTACTTCATGTTCACGTCGGGGGCGATGGGGGTGTATGCTGCAGTGGAGGGTGTTGGCTTCAAACATTTTGGAGCGATGGCAACCTGACCGGACACTGGTAACGCTGAGGACGAGTGAGGTCCCAGCCGTGATGAGATATCCGAGAAGGTTGAACTGAGCGGGAAGCAGTTTGCACCCTGCGTGAAATCAGTAGCACAGGTGAGGAGCAAGGTACAGTCAGTGCAATCAATAAGGTGTACATACCGGGTAGCAGGAAACGTTTGTCGGGTGCGTATGCACTGCTTGCAGTGCGCTGGAGACAGCCACATCCTGGCGACCATGGTGTTGCTGCTGCTGCTGATCAAGAGGCTCTACCGACGGGGGCATGTGAGAAAGCTGCTGATTCGGCTGTTGCGTCATGGCAGCAGCCACCGATCCCAATTGGGAGAACTGCAGACACGTAGCCAACTTGCCGACTTCTTGTTGTAAGCGGTCACGATCGCGACGTAACTCATCCCGCTCTCGTTTCAGTGATGTAATTGTCGATACAGCCTCTTGCAAAATCGCACTCTTTCGGACGCGGTTGGACAGCCCCAGCAAGTCAACAAGTTTATCAAACTGCACGGAAGACAGCCGTTAGCTACACAGTCTTTGCGATTGAACACGAGGTACGACAAGATCTCGACATACCTTGACATTCACCTCTTGGCGGCGCATCTTTTCACGTGATTTCTTTCGAGAACCTCTATCATCGTCTGGCATAGGTGAAGATGCACCGTTAGCCGATTCGCTGCCTATAGTCGAGCATACGCTGGCCGAACGACACAATCATGAAGTCAACATTACTGAAGTCGCGAGTCAAGCCCACGGACGATGCAAAGAAAGGTCCGAAAGCCTGCAGCTAATACAGCACGTACCGCTTGAGCGCGTTAGCTTCTCCACAATAGTTTGCATCGTCCTCATCATCGCCGCAGCTTGAGAGGTGCTGACACTGCGTGCTCTGCAGCTTCGAAGCAGCAGTCTTCACTCTTCCGCCACGTGGTGTCACGACATTTGATACCCTTAGATCGGGCACGACACACGTTGCCGTCGATGTCTCGTGTTGATCCAGACTAAAACTCGTAAGCTCCACGTCTTCTCGAGCTGTTAAACTCATCATCGCCACATCCGATTTCGCACTTTCAGGAGCCCAATCCGTCCTGAACGACGTCGCAAAGTCTTTCGTCGGCGAGCCAAAACCCATCCCCACGCCAAGTCCGTCGCCGTATTTCAACATGTCCGAGACACTCGCCAACGGCGGTGACACCAAATACTGCATGGACGTGTCCCCGGCAGTCCAATTCATCGTATCAGCTGGACGATCGGACTGCATGGCTCCACTTGAATCCAATTGCTCCACTTGTGACTGCTGGTCTTCATCCGTGTATCCGAGAGAGAATCCTTTCCAGTTCTCGTTCACGTCCGTTTGCAGAAAGTACTCGCCCAGGTCTTCAATTTGCAGCCCCGACATCTCGTCGTCAACATCCATTGGTCCCGTCAATCACTTGCGTCGAATTCTGATCCAATACCCGATCAGAGCACACATTAGTCACGCAGCTAAATGTCCGCCACTCAAGTGGAGCCTAAATTTAGTGCAATTCAAGCGCGACTCTGCTGTGAATTTACCGTGTAATAATGCGACTTGGACGTAGACCACGAAAGCAAAAATAACAATAACAAGCTGAAAATAAAACAATAGACATGCCTTAAGACATAGAACGGACCGTTGGTACGCTTCCAAATAAACCAATGGGAACACTTTAAAGTGCGCGCGGTCTCGAATCAGTCGTGTTTTCCACCAATCCCGTGCCTCCTTTCACAAAACCTCGCTCGATTGCCAATCAAATTGACGGACACCTTGCGCGGGATGGTGCTCGCCCGTCGACACGACAAGCGGCGCGGCAACGAGAGCGATGCGCTCCCAGTGGCCAGTACCAACGTATCTATTGGCGCGAACAAGGGCGTGCGGTCGCTCAGTGGCGCGCGTTCCGGGCGCTTTGCTGCGGACATGCGCGCGCACGTCGGAGGCTACGGCCGCGCCGATCAGACGTGGGGGGTGGACCATCCATGGCACTCGAGCGGGGGAGGCGCGTTGTTTGCGCAATTGTGTGCCAAAGACCATATGGAAGAGGGTGTAAGCGAAGGAGATGGCGACGCTGAGGATCAGATGAAGGAGACGCCTGGGCGTGGCCTCAGTCGGGCGCAGCTGAAGAAGCGCAAGGCGAAGCTCCAGAAAACGGGGTTATCGGCGCAAGAGGCGGCGGCGAAGGCGCTGGAGGAGGCGAAAGAAGCGGCGCAACGACGCAACGACGAGGAGCTGCGACGGCTGGAGCAGGTGAAGAAGGAGCGGCAGGACGCTGCGCTGCGGAAGAAGCAGAAGAAGCAGCAGGAAAAGTCCACGTTGGCGACAAAACTAGTGGACGAGAAGGAGGTCGAGGCGAAGCGAGCGGAGAAACGCAAAGTGGAGAAGCAAAAGAAAAAGGACGAGCGACAGAGAGTCGTTGAGCAGACGGAGCAGCAGCGGCAGGTGGAGCTGGAGGCGATCAAGACGCGCGAGACACTGGCGGGTGTCTATGAGAAGGTCGTTGGTAGTGAAGTTACGACCAAGAGTGGCTTGGTCTTGCAGGATCAGCGCATTGGCAAGGGGAAGCTGCCATCTTGTGGCGACATGCTTACGGTCAAGTACCGTGGGCGACTTGGACGCGACGGACTAGTGTTTGGCAAAGGCATGCTCACGACGACGTTTGGCACAGGGTCGGTCATTGCTGGATGGGAAGAAGGTATGGCAACGATGCGTCCCGGCGGTGTACGGTTATTAACGATCCCGCCTGAGCTGGGCTACGGAGAAAGCGGGAAGGGCGACAAGATCCCGCGCAACTCGACGCTGTTTTTCGAAGTGGATCTCGTGCGCATTGGCAAGCGGAAACGCGAGGCCATTGACGAGAGCGACATCCCGCTGCCCAATGCGTTCCAGCGCAAGCGTATCAAGCAGACATCAGGCAAACAGTGCGACGAGAAGGAGAACGACGGGGACGGGAAGCTGTCCAAGAGCCAACAGAAGCGAAGACGCCGGAATCGGATCAAGAACCAGAGTGAGGCAGTTGCTACTTGATGAGGACACGATAACGCACTTAATTAGTTCCTTCGAGTGAGCGTATTACAGATGTCATGAGTGTGTCGTTATGACCTGGGCATAATATGGGAACATTGCGTGGGTTAGCAGCCAGGCTCCTCCGCCAGTCGATTGCCGACTGGATGGACTTGTTATGCGTGACATGCAAATCAGCCTTCCCATTGGCTGTAATATAACAACACGCAAGTCCGACGTAGCTCGTCAGTCAGCCAGTCCATTTCGAGGAGCTCCGATAAAGTGCCCGCAGTTCGCAATGGTGGCGTCTATGGACGATGTCTCAGCTCCAGCCGCAACTGAAGTGACTGCAGCTGCTGCGAAGCTCCCGCGTCGTGTCGTCTCTCTCCTCATTGACAACTACGACTCGTACACGTACAACATCATGCAGATGGTGGCTCAAGTGAATGGCGGCGACTCGTCCAGCGTGACAGTGATCAAGAACGACGACTTTGGCGGTCACTTTGTTGCTGCTTGGGACCATTTCGTGAACCAAACGAGTGCCATAGCAGAAAAAGAGCGCGTGGAAATAGTGCGCAACGTCATTATTTCTCCTGGCCCTGGCCATCCGGACGAACCGACAGACTTTGGCATGTGTGCCGATGCGATTCGATTTGCTGTCGTGCCAGTGTTTGGCGTTTGTTTGGGACATCAGGGATTAGCACAAGTGTATGGAGGTCGAGTTGTGCGGGCGAAAGAGGTCATGCATGGCCGCACGAGTCGAGTGTACCTGCACGAAAAGAAGCAGTCGCTTTTTGCGCACGTACCTGACGGATTTGAAGCCGTGCGATACCATTCATTGGTCATTGATCCGACTACTGTACCAGACGAGCTAGAAGTGATCGCAGAGACAGACGACGGAGTTATCATGGCAGTGCGTCATCGAACAAAGCAGCAGTTTGGCGTGCAATTCCATCCGGAAGCAGTATGTAGTGCATATGGCTACCAACTCTTTCAAAACTTTCGGGATGTTACGTTGGGACAAGATGCTTCGAAGTGCGAGTTGCATCATAGTAATGAAGGAAGGAGGAACAATACGGCGCAGTCTCAGGGCATGCGTATGACCACACCACTGGCATTAACCCATTGTGTGGTAATTCAGCGTGCCTTTAGTGGACTCGCATCGTTAGACTTCGCCGAATTCGTCTTTACAGAGCTGTTTGGCGATTCGAAGAGGTCGTTCTGGCTCGATAGCAGCAACCACGATGCAGTAGCGGGTACAGAGGCATCAATCCAGTCGCGATGCTCAATGATGGGCGATGATAGTGGACCTTTGAGCTATTGTGTAGAGTATGACGTCGTCAAGGTGGAGCTACGTGTACGACGGCGTCAGATGAACGCTGACGACGAGCAAGTCAAGATTTTACAGGGACAGGACGTGTTGACTCATATTCGAGAGATGATGCAAAAACACCGCAGTCATGAGATTGTGTTAATGGAGAGCGAAGAATGTGATCTAGGTGTGAGTGCAGAACTTCCTTTCGCCTTTCGCGGCGGGTTCGTGGGCTACATTGGATACGAAGTTCTGGGTAGTGAACGAGAGGGCACGAAACAATTCGACAGCGATAGTGGAGAAGAAGTAAGCGATGAATGTGCCCCGGATGCTTCGTTCCTGTTTGCTGATCGAACGTTGGTGTTTGACCATCTTGATGGTGTAATTTACTCGCTTACGCTAAGCGAGAGTGACGTCAAAAGCGCAAATGCGAGTAACGACTGGCATCGAGCAATGAGGAAGCGACTGGAGCAGTGTGCCAACACCTTTAATCAGAAGTCAGACGCATATTCACCGCTTTCAGAAGACGCCGGCATTGCAAAGAGTGACGTCATTTTCCGCCCTTCGCGAACCCGAGCGCAATATGTGGCTGCTATCGATGAGATACAACGCTTGATCCGTGAAGGCGAGACTTACGAAGTGTGTTTGACGAACCACTTGCGTGCAGAGTATGCTCTGCTCGATCCGTTAGCATTTTATCGTATGCTGCGCCAGCGGAATCCTGCTCCATACGCCGGGTTTTATCTGAGCAACCCGAACAATCGTTTCCAGACTCTAGCCCAGTCCGATGCGTCCAAAGGTCTTGGTGATATGGACGATACGTACGCAGTATGCTGTTCTTCGCCCGAGCGATACCTACGGATGGAAGCGAATGGTTTGATGGAGTCCAAGCCCATTAAAGGAACACGTCGTCGCGGTCATGATGATGTGGAAGACGCGGCGATTGCTGAGGAACTTGCAACCTGTGAGAAAGACCGGGCTGAGAACATGATGATTGCGGATCTCGTGCGCAATGACTTTGGAGCTGTAGCACTTGTCGGATCGGTGCATGTTCCTCGGTTGATGGACGTTGAGACGTACGCCACTGTACATCAACTCGTGACTACCGTTCGTGCCCAACGACGCGAGGATGTTGATATAGTAGATGTGCTCCAAGCTACGTTCCCTGGTGGGTCTATGACAGGGGCACCCAAGAAGCGCACAATGCAAATTATTCGAGAGCTTGAGCGTGGTCCGCGCGGAGTTTATTCTGGAGGACTGGGCTTCTTGTCAATTGATGGCAGCTGTGACTTGAACATGATCATACGAACAGCAATTGTGACTCCAACTAGAGTGACGCTTGGTGCTGGTGGAGCTATCGTAGCACTTTCCGACAGCGAGAAGGAGTATGACGAGATGTTGCTCAAAGCACAAGCTCTTGTCGCCGCGATTGGTGCGTACGCCACGGGCAAGAATACCGGTGTTGGAGCCCGAGTGGTTGTGGAATAACTTTTGCGAGGGTTGAGATCCTTGCCTGACGCTCGCTAGCTCAAGCATGTTGTCGACTAAATGTGCATAACGGGTATGCTATGCAACAGCACCTGTTTACATAGCGAACCAAGGTCCTCGCAGTTGCTGCGCTATCGATCATTTCAAGAAGCGTACGTGGCACAAAAGCAAACGAGTCCGACGTGGCGCTTTGTACGAAGTGGTTCCTGATTCTGACCGCATTCGATCACATCAGCTTTGCATCGTATCACTATCGATGGGACCATTCATTGGGACGATAGTACACTTCGTAAAAGGTCCTGAAGCGTGTCGGGTCTCTTGCTAGCAGAAGGACGAGCTGAACAACGCAGAATGGGCCGTGTACTAGCAATGATTCTGCGTAGCGTCGGCAATGATAAAGTTGCTTTGATGTCTCTCCTGTCTTGCGGTTTCTGCGCACAGATGCAGACATGAATCTGGAATGAGGAGGTCGTGAACGTATCAGAAGTCGGTAGCCGTGCACGGTTTCCTGATTTGAGCTTTACCTCACCAATTTCGTGGTACATGGCAGTATTGCGCGTTAAAGACTGCCGTCGTACACTCTAAATTATGGCAGACTCCATTGCTTGACGCCATGCCGTGAGACTGCAACTCAACGAAGCTGCGGCATGCGTTTTCCTGATCTTCACAGTGGCATCAAGAATTGGCGACGAATGTACAAGGGCGTGCTTGTCGGATCTTTGCAATTGCAAAACCATTGAAGCTGTGTGAAGTAGCAGGAGATCGAAGAACGAGTCTAATTTTTACGAGCTGTCGACGAAGACGAAAGCTTTAAGGGAGCGAGATGGACCCGAACCGTCTATGCGAGCGCACACAAATCGAGCAATATCTGATACGAAGCTTTAGTATTTGCCCAATTCGTCGGTCTCGCGCGTGTTGAAGCTTAGTGGTTGTGTGCATATTACACGATAAGCTAAGCTAGCCCGAATGGAGTGGGCTTGTTCACTAAAATAGCGATTTGGCTGTGAGATGGCAGCTACTGCCGACGTTTTTCCACCGATTGGTACATGTCATCCGTCTTGACGATTGAGCGGATCAGATGTTGCGTCATGTATATCTTTGAACGTCATGTGCGACTTGAGTGGAGTTTAGTTGCAGAACTACTTAATGTTATGGACCAGGATTACTGGCTAGCTGCGATCCATCAAACATTGCAAAAGTGGATCAGTGAGGATGGCGTATGGACCTACGGGTTTGACGAGATGTGATGGCCAGTCGGGTACCTGATGGTGTCGTCCTATTTATCATGATAATCGGGTTGGGAGTAATACTATGTGAGCATTCGCCCGCATTTTTTTTCGCGACTACGCTCAAGACACAGCAATAGATGTCGAGTTTTGCTCTGCATGCCATGTTCATCCGAAGCATTTTTGATGTGGAAGAGCTTTCTGTAGCTACCGATTGGAATGCGATCGACTTGTTACAAAATTGCCGATTGCTGTCTTTATGAGATCACTACGGCGCTCAGCAACAATCATCGGCTTTTATTACGAGATTTAGTGTACAACCCGTATCTGAGACTTCTCGAGTGCAATAAATTACTGCTGGATCCCCGTAGGTTAGAGTTTTCCTTGAACTTCTGACTTGATCACTTTGGTTGAAGACCAGTGATGTTATTGACGTTCACTGCTGTGAAGTAAGAATTAGGTTTGTAGATTGTAGTGTGCATCTGCCTCAGGTGTTTGTGGCAACTTACGACAAGACTCAAGGTGACGCACGCGACGTCTGAGTTTATCTGCAATTGTAGCTACTGTGACTGCCTCTTTTCCACCTACAACTCCCAGCCCATAACCACAGAAGGTTTTGTCTTCCACTCGACACAAGTCGTTCAGTCACGACGGGTACCCGACTTTTGCTTGCAGAGGGAACGTATGAATTCAGTTGGTGGAGCAAGCACTCGCAAAAGCTGAAAGAGCGCTGGATGATGCCGATAAGGCTCAGTTTTGGAGCTAAGAAACCGCTGGCCAGGCCATCTAAAGACGTACACAGCTGAAACTTTCGGAGATTGCGTCGTGTCCAACATGCTAAATAGTCAGCACTTTGAAGCGTCTGTACTGAGCGCTGTTACCATCGGCGACGATCAGATAGAACTGCTAGTGCACTTATCCACTCGCGATGATCACGATGGCAACAGTGCACTCAGTGGATTCATGACGTTTCAAACCTCGGCGATGGTGCCACTTGCGTCCAGGTGCGGTGCGATCCATGGAAAGCTTGGTGGATGTGGCAACGATTGACTTTGGTGCTAGAGTATTTACGATACAATCAGGGCTCACTGGGATCCACGCACAAGCAGTTGATGGTATTGATAGTGCAAGAAGTTTAAGCAAAATCAACCACCTCTGACACTACGTTCCTGGCTACTTGTGGACTCAACAAGTTCGTCCTCAACTCAGTCACTTGAGATGCCTCGGACGTGTCGGGCTCGAGAACGTAAATGCCACCGCCCAGACCTCCAATACTAACCATGTGCTCAGCTACGACACGAAACGGCAGATCCTTGATAGCACCTTTGAAAAGCTTCTTGGACATGACCAGCAGCACTGCCAACGAGGTACAAAAAAGGCAACATGCACTGACGTTAGCCCTACTGATACGAGTACAATGACGACACGTGGATGAGGCTGTTGTTGTACCTGCTCGACCATCAGACCGGAGAACACGGAAAAGCTCTTTGAAGACTTTCGGATACATCTGGACAAGCAGAGCGAGTTATAGCAACGTGTATGCTGGGATGCTGTGGACAAAATGGAGCTGCACAGTACCCTGTTGTTCCGGCGATGATTGCCGCAGAGAACACCGAACGGCATGTCAATCAAAACCCTGTCAATGCTGTGACTTCGAAGAGGCAGTCGCGTGCTATCCCAGCGCGCAATATCTACAGGACGTGCTCGCGTGCGTGCGTTCTGACCAGCCTTCCCCAGTGGCAACTCATCCAGCTCGCCTCCAAGAGCGTAGACTCTGTCGTTCGTAAAGTCGGCCGCACAGATTGGAAGCGTGCCGACCCCGCACATGGAATCCAGCACCACATCGCCATACTTGTGCCCTGTAAGCTGCAACATGAGATAGGCCGTACTTGGACGCAGCGTGGAGACACAGTTCGAATCTGCTAGCGCACTGCGCGTTTCGTTTGCTAACCGATTACGGAACTGCACCTTGCGAGGATCAGCCAAGACGAGGCCAGCCACCATAAACTTGTGGAAGAGGACAACAACGACTTCGAGGTCGAACGCGGTCAAGTCCACGCCCCACCCGAACTTCTCCACCACGAGCGCCCCGACTTCACCCGCAACGGTTTGCGAATTGTACGCGTGCTTGCCATCCCGTACACAAGAGCCTCTGAATGTAATGGCACTGTCGGCTCCCGAAAGTCCTACATGGGCCTTCCACAACTTCATTGCTGCGTCCCAATCCGACGTCATAAGCAG
Organism: Peronospora matthiolae; assembly: GCA_921007115.2. Taxonomy (NCBI): domain Eukaryota; phylum Oomycota; class Peronosporomycetes; order Peronosporales; family Peronosporaceae; genus Peronospora; species Peronospora matthiolae. Next base: position 585,175 of record CAKLBY020000339.1, read on the forward strand.
GTGCTACACCCGTTGACAGAAAAGCAAATCAACGGTCAGTTCAAGGCATCGCGATGGTACATGGGAATTTTGCCTTACCCCAATCTGCTCCACGCCAGCTTCGCTCTCCGTGTCAATGTCGTCACTTTTGGTGAGCAGAGCGAGCGTCGCCTGCACTGACTGCAGTTTCTGAACTTCGGCAGCTGTCGACTGCGTCTGGAGGATGATCTTGCCCACGGCAGCTTGGCCCTGCATCACCTGCATATACGGTGGACGAGCATTTTCCTGCACACTGCAGATTTCGAGACGTTCGACCTCGAGCTTGGAGCGGATCTCGCTTTCCACGAGACATTCCAGACCTCGCAAAGTTAGCAGCAAGTACGTCGACGTCCCGGTCATTCGAGCGCGGGCGACGCCAACCAGTGGTTTTCGTGTCAAAGGTGTGGCCCAATCATACAAACCCCAAGTGAACAAACAGCCGCTACGAATAGGTCTCAACTGGACGCCATGCATGCTGATGAAAGTGTGTTAAACGACAGGATGGATCGATGCAGCTGATCAATTGGATGCAGATCAGCGACCGATGCTGGAGAGAGCGATTTCGTACATCTAGGAAGATCCTGCGAAGCATTTGAACATGGTGCGCAGAGAATAGAACGAATCGAGCAAGCGGGTCGTACTCTGCGTATCAGTCGACCAACACCTCTGGAATTCTGGAGTATTGACGCAGTCAACATCAGTGCGCAGTTGATGTACAACCAACGAGCAGCAAGATTACAGTATAACCACAGGGTAGAGGGAGGCAGTTGTGACGCTTGCTAAGCAGTGGCAAGATAAGGGGCTACAGCGTCAATGCAATGCAGCGATTCGACGCTGATCTGAAGACACGAAGATTACGACTGAGTAGACCATGACTGGGAAAAGAAGCGTAGTTCTGAGGTTGATCTGGACATCGATGAGCGGCTCATCTCGTAACAAGCTCACCTTGTGCGTGCTGACGATCACACGATTGTTGCGTCGAACGAAAGGTCGTCATGGTTCGCTTGCACCTCAACCAGGTCTGTGCGCGATTGTACGATTCATCCAACAGTCAGTGCTTGTCTGGTTCAGAAGATCCCGTTGTCTGATTGCCATCTGGTGCTGCAGGTTTTGCTTGCGTCGTCGAAAGACTTTACAATTGACGTGCTATTGGTACCATTCATGTTGAATAGTGAATCGCACAAAGGGCTGCCTAGAATAAAAACACTGGGATTGGTGTCTGGCTGCTAAACATACGTCGATCGCCTAACGTCCAAACGTCAGCGTGCCTCTCAGCGACAGTCCTAAATCAGTACGTTCCCAGGCCATTGACCAGATCTAGGGTCGTAGCTTGAAGTAGGGCTTGATCCGGTCACAGAAATTCAGTGAACTGCTATGATTATAGGCACCTGTTTAGACGACGACCATCTGCACGGTCGCTGGAAAGAATAGACGAGCAGAAGAGGCGACTGGCGTCGGCGGGCTATATCCACAACCACGGGCAGTTGAGGATTGTGACTGATGGTGCTATTTCTGACTATGCGGAGGGCCCTCCGATAAGTTATAAATGTTGTGATAGAAGCGAGAAAAGTTGTCAGAGTCGTGATTTGTCTGATTCAAAGTCGTTTTTGCCAAACAGCTACGATCTGAATCAAAATCGAAGCAGTTTCAGAACTGCGAGAGCCGGCCCGTTGATGATCGAGACTGGAATGTGAGCTCTCCCAGTCATTCTTTGTTGTCGAGGCCAGTGACTTGCGCAAAGACTCAGACAATTTGTAATGGGAGTACCCGGTGTGGTCAACAGCACGAGAAAAAGGGTCATCGCCTTATCGACAGATTCAAAGAAGGTTATTTGGCGAAAGCTGACCGGAACCTCGCAAGCTGTCCCGTCGATAAAAACTATGGCACTTCGTTCACGTGGGGTGTCGGTAAGCTCCATTGTCAGTGCGAATCGGGTACAATTAGTCCGTTTCCAGGCCAACAATTGGCAGGTTTGATCCGAATTGGCTCGGAATCCATTCTTTTCGAGTCGTCGTCTCTACCACAGCTGCTATTAAACCAGGTTCTGATCTCACCGGACCTCCGTCAGATCAGCGATTGTCTTGCAATTTGCCACGTGTCTCCAGTGTGATCTTGACTAAATGCGACACTTTGCGATCTCTTTGTACAAATTACAAATTCATGTCGCTTCATAAGCCGCAAAATAATGCTCAAATACAGTCCTTTTTTACGTCAACGATGGTCTAGTGGAAAAGTGCTACTCTCACCACGCTTTATATTACCGCATTCACGTGGTTTATCGTGTGCAGGTCGTTATCGTCACCTATCGACAATTGATCGGTATGGTGTGTCCATACAATATCACTAATAGTCCGACCGATTGTTCCTTTTGGTACGACGTCAGCAGTCAAATATTCACCACTGCGCAGAGTCAGTACATTAGATCTACAACGAGTCGACAAATGCCAGAAAACGGACTGCTGGAAGACGAAGCAGATGATGTCAGAAAACCCACGTCCTGTACTACGCAGCCGTACTGAGCCACCTCGGCTCGAAGAGGCATCTATCCCCCCACTTGAGTGCCAGCTCGATAGCTGCCCGTCTGCCAAAGCCCAGTCATGTGTCGTGCTGGCCCGTCCAGGCTATAACCCGCAAACACGTGGAGATACACTGGTGGAAATAGCGTCCGTCCTGCAGAAGAGGCGGTCGACAACGTGGTTCAAAGACGGAGCAGATGAGTGCTGCAAATTCCACAGAAATTCCGACTCATTAGTGATCGTGACCCAGCCACGTCGTCCTCCACTCCTCATTCGTCTCTGCTCTCGTCCTCGCTCGAGCTGCTGGCAGAAAATGAACAAGCGCGAGGGGAAAGATCCGTCCTGCCGAGACAAGGCCCTCATGCAGCAGTTACGGCTGTACTCGAGACGTCAGTACATCGTCCTCGCTGTCTTAGGAGCCATGATCTTTGTAATCTGGTTCCAGAGCTATGAGGGGACAACTGCATCGACCAAGCCAAAGCTGCAATCGACGACGCTGTCGGAATTCAGGACTCCAACTTCTATTACGAAGGACGAAAACCTGGCGAAGAAAGCGCCGGAGCTCAGGACCCCGACTGCAACCACAAAGGATGAAAACCCGACGAAGGAAGCGCCGGAGCTCAGGACCCCGCCCGCTGTCACGAAGGATGACCATTTGAACGAGGAGACGCCGGAGCTGACGACCCCGCCTGTCGTCACGAAGGATGAAAGCGTGAAGGAGACGGAGACGAAGAAGCCAGAGGGAAAAAAACAGAGGAAAGTGCCCAAAGGACCGGTCACTAGTGTCCTGCGTCCCATGACCCCTGACCTCCCTCCGCTGAACCCGGATGTGGCGTTCCAGATCACGTCGTCCAGCGACGAATTCGATGAATACCACGAACTGTTTCCGCAGTATGGCAAGAACGAATCTGGCGAGCACTATCGCATTGAAAACACCCGTGTGCTTGCTCAGCCGGGAAACCGCGAGACGGACTCGGTGCTGATTGTCTGTGTCTTTAACGACGCCAGTTCGTGGGGAGAGAACCGGACCATCGCTGATTTTTTCGAGCTTGTTGGATCGTTTGACTACAACAAGGAGAAAATCTCCATCACGTTGCTCACTTCGTCAAATGCCGAGTTTTTGACGATCCAGAAGCTCTTCCTCACGTACATTCACGAGTACACGCGACTTTCCGTGATCCTCCGCAATGATTTCGCCCAAGGTGGCTTGACCCGCTCGAACCGCCACCGGCCAAGTCTACAAGGCAGTCGACGACGCATGCTTGCTCGATACCGGAACTACGCCCTGCTCTCAACGATGCAGTCGTGGCACCAGCACGTGGTATGGCTGGACGCAGACACCAAGCTCATTCCGTCGTACTTACTTGCGAAAATGGTGCACTCGGGGCTTGATATTCTGACGCCCGTGTGCTACGTTGAGGTGCGTGGCACTTTAAATAACTACGATTTGAACGCGTGGGTGGGGGAGCGAACGGTGCGACCACCGACGCATCGACATGGCACCTACGTCCCTCGACCATTGCACGTCGAGTTTCTCGATCAGATCGACAAGTCGAAGGGACCATTTGCACCGATTGATTCTGTCGGAGGGACGATGTTGTACGTGCGAGCAGATGTCCATCGACAGGGCATTCTGTTCCCAGTCCATTACGTTATCGGCAGTGAATGGGGTCGAGAAGGCTACGACGGGATCGAGACAGAAGGTCTTTGCTACACTGCAAGCTTCCTCGGTTTCAAGTGCTGGGGGATGATCAATGAGACGATCGTACACCCGTAACGTTGATAGAGTGGTTCATTCGGAGTTTTACCAGTTGCAGTTGCAGTTGTAGTTGCAGGCGAGTGAGTGAGTGAGTGAGTGAATTGGGCTCGCAGGAAACAAAGCGTTTTTTTAGAAATGACGTTTGCCACGCTCTCTCTCCCGTTAGTTATCAAATTTAACTTTATTCGCTGCAGTTATGCTCAAGTGGCCGCGTCTCGTGGCGTCGGTTTTGACGCCTTCTACCTCGTGTGCTCTAGTACGTCGCTATGGATATCCATCATGTACCCATGTATCCACTTGAATCGAACGATCGCTGTGTCTAGTCGTCCGTGTCTGCCGAAGTACTCGACGAACTTGTGGGGCACGCTAGTGAGCCTACTGTGCGTCGTTCTGCGCGTCAATTCGACGTCTTTTCACGGCCGTTGCCGATTGAGCGTCGAGTGGAAAGAGTCCCGGACATCCATGGGACAGCAGTGGTCCATCCGCACGCAGAAGTCGGACCCAACGTGGTCGTGGGCCCGTATTCCGTCGTGGGCCCAGGTCGTAACAAAGTGCTTTTTATATACTGAAAAATAGGGTCTGGTTGACTTGCCGCTCACTTTTTACACAAAACTGTCTGTTGTGGCAGCAGGCGTGGTACTTCAAGATGGGGTTCGTCTGCAAAGTCACGTCGTGATTGACGGCAAAACGCGCGTCGGCCGTGGTACAGTAGTGTACCCATTTGCAAGTCTAGGAGGGGAACCGCAGGACAAGAAACACGATCTCGACTTTGCAGCAGCAGCAGCAGAAGCAGCACACCAAGTGAACGACTGGACGCTCACGATCGGTCGCAATTGTGTTATCCGAGAACGTGTAACCGTCCATGGTAGTACATCGTACTCGCATTGTCCAACGACTATTGGCGATGATTGCTGGCTGCTCTGTGGTGCGCACGTTGCGCACGATTCCCAATTAAAGACACGAGTTGTCGTCTCGAATAACGTGTGCATTGCTGGACACGTGGCGATTGGGGACGGAGCAGTTATTGGGGGACAAGGGGGACTGAAGCAGCACGTGACTGTAGGTCCACTGGCTATGGTAGGCGGGCAGAGTGCAGTGGATGGGGACGTACTGCCGTATGGCTTAGTCATGGGCAATCGGGCGAAGTTAGTCGGATTGAATCTCGTCGGCTTACGGCGTGCTGGAGTTCCACGAAGCCAGATCAAGTTATTGCTGCAAGTGTATCGCTATATTTTTCGTCGTGGCTGCGGGAACACGGGCTTTGCTCCTGCACTTGAGTGCGTGATTGATTTATCTCCGAAGCTTGTTTGCTAGTTTAATGCTCGTTAACATCTTTCTACAATTGTTAGTTTAACTTATAGGGGAACAGTGGTCGAACGCGCCGTGGAGGCAAAACAGTTTCTAATCAGAGAAGGGATGGATAGTCGACAGATACCCATGGTCCACGAGATGGTAATGCGCGCTTTTGCTGTATACACGAAGGTTGATCGTTTATCGATGCTAACCGTTTTGTGTGCTCGTGTTTTTCGTCAATCCTGTAGGTGGACTTTGTCGTGACTTCGTCACAGCGCTTTCGTTCGTCTTTGTGTCACGCGGCGATCGCAACCCGTTCATGCTAGATCTCTTTTGGTGATTGTACCAAAACGTGGGGTATAGATTTGGCCTCGTAACTGTTTGTACTGACAATCTGCTAAGGTATTCTAATCCAGAACAGATAAACACACCCATGGGCTTGCTATGAATGGAACAAATGGTACATGATTCTGGTGAACGAGCTCAATACGTTGCTGACCTTCAAGCGACAACTTTTGTTGTTTCGTCCCAGGCACGGGCTGCCGGAACGATGTCACAATTTATCAGTGTGCTGGTCAAACGCAGTCAAAGTCTTGAGGATTGATGGTCCTGCGGATGGAATCGCAATGAGATGGTGTATTTCCAGCTGGCGGAAATTTTATCGCACTGTTTAATGACACGGGCAGACAGCTTGTACGCTGAGTTTGCAAGCAAATCCACATTCCTTTCACCTGTTGACGACAGTTTGCAACAACTCGGTAACGATTCCAGTGGCAAGGGTACAAAATTTGTCCGGCGCGCAGCTTGGTCTCAGTATCAATTCGTGGATTGTTTTTGCGAGTGGCGAGTTGGAAGGGATGATGCAAAACCTGTAGCAGATGCCCTGCTTCTCCCAGAGCTACTGTCTGTTGCTGTCGCTGGTTGCTTGCGTTAGTGTCTTCATGGCAGCACTTCCTCAGCTCTCTGGGCTACAATTGACCCAATGATGCCACTGGAAGCTTCATGCTCGCTGGGTTATTCTGACAGCCGTAGATGTGCGTGTTTTGGCCAAAAGAAAATCATTGTGAGAAGGCCAAACGCGAGAGCGATATGATTGTGAGCTGCTGTGACTTACAACATCCAGATGGACGTACGTTCAGCGAGAATACTTGTGGCGATGATAAGGCCAATGTCACTGTATGGGGACGAGCTCGAAGAGCATCAGCGCTGCTTTCATGCGAACGGATCGAGAAAAACGGGTGAGCCAAGTGAAGGTGATGTCGGTTCGCCAGAGCTTTCAAAAAGCTTACTTGCTTGTCCACCACGCAACCAAGCGCAATTTGTCAGTACGAGCTGCGATCGTACTCATCAAGCAAGAACCTTCCAGGATCTGTCCAGGAGCGTTGCCCGTGATCAGTCTGCTGCAGCGCAATGAGACAGCCGTGTTTGAGCCTGCAATGGTGACGTCCTACAAGCAAGTCTTGTAGTCAGCAGTTGCAGTGGTGTGTGGGGCAATTACTCACTTCTGCCATGGCTCATCTTACAATCGCGTGAGCTGTTGCGTACGGCTGCAGGCTGGTGTTAGCGAGCGTGTTCTTATTTTTGGCTCGTGCTGTGTCCATCCAGCTCGCGCCATTATCGCTATTTCATGGTCTGCGATCGTGTGTGCGAAAGTACGCCAAGTGGTTATCACCGATTATTCCAGCTTCGTCAAACGCACTCTTCCACGGAGCTGATTTTACTCGATATTGACTGCTTCATGCTTGCAGTAAGGTATAGAAAGTTGAGACTGACATGGAACCAGCTACATCTCTTGCGACGTGGTCACTACATGGAGTCGGCACGTGGACATCATCTATCTTTATTAGCATGAAGCCCTGGTTCTATGGCTGGATTTTTGCAGCGCACCACTCCTGTCAGACACATTCTTACATTACGAAACACAGCAGGCGTCAGCTGTGTCCAACCTGTAGTCATGAACACACCGGCCTCTTCACCATTTGTCGTTCTACCTCAACATTCCAAGGTGCTGACATGATCGTTCTGAAGACAAAAAGCGGTGACTGGAGGACGAGACTAGCCATGGTCACAAGATAGACGCAACAATCAGCGGAGATAAACATTGGAGATCTCGACAGCCATTGCAAAATGATGCGGTGGCTATACCACAATGACCGCTATGCGATCTTCCTTTATTTCGTGGTAGGGGTCTATGGAAGCGACCCCATCGTACGTCGATCTTCTTGTCCGATACAAGCAATCCGGAACACTTCACATTCACGCATTTACGCTTTCTCACGACACTGGAAGTACAAAGCAACCCGATGCTGCGTGATACACCGTGCTACCACAGTTATGTGACGCCTCATCGAAAGTACGCTGCACGAACGACACGGCACTTGAGCACCTACTCTCGTAAAGCGTTTCTAACTCATCCACATCCACCGAGCTAAAGCCAGAAACAGCAACACCTGCACTTAGATGAAAGCACCTCGACGATAAGCCTGACTGAGGCAGTATGTGCTGGTCTAAGGAGCAGCACAAAGCATTGGCTGCAGCTGATTACGTGCCGATTGAGAGGTTTGGAGGTAATGTCACGAGTTGATGTTGTCGTGAGTTTGTAATGAATCGACCAAGCTCGCGAGGACAGCATTCGGTCGTCTTCAGTAATTTTCTATCATGTTCCGATGAAGGTCGGCTCAAATGACAATGGTGAATTCTTACGGCCGCAATGATGGCGTTGTCATCTGCACGAGTCTGAAGGATTTGTAACAGGCTCTCAGTAGACAGTTGACCGTCATGACAAGATGGTCAGCTCACGACCGTGACAACGTTGTGCTGCTCTCGGTTATAAGGACCCGATGTCGCATGTACGTCAAAATACGCGATAACGCTGTCTCTTTCAGTCGTCGTCGCTGAAGAGCTGCAGCAACTTCTCTGAGTCAGCGATTGTGCGTGTCAAACCAATGATCTGATTGCCACTAATCAAGTACGTGTCGGTGCAAGCACAATTGACTGTGGGTGGCTCAAAGTCATCAAAAGATGCAATGTTTTCTGATTTGCAGAATGTGGCATCAAATTCCACGATGACAGAGTAACCGATGGCCTGAATATTTTTCTCTTCGACGGACACAACATCCAGGCACTGGGTAAATAGTGAGGCGTACTTGATGATGCCCTGGTCACCATGGTATACTCCCCAAAATGGCATCTCCTCAGGCACCTCAGACTTGAGCGAGAAACAGGCCGAGATCATTGGCCTTAGCAGGTTAACATCGGGTGCGACCAAATATGGCCCACCACGATTCTTTGTTGCACGCTCAACCAGCATCGCGTTGGCAGTCTCGTCAGTATCACAAAAGCTATTGCGCGATATTCGTGTTGTAATGACCGCGGATTGCATAGCCTCGAACCATCTCATCCTCGAAGCGTCAGATCGTGTCACAAAAGTCAAAGTTTCGTCTTCCTCGCGGTGACTGTCGAACACATCGACCTGGAAGCCGAACGCACTATGGTCTCGTTTCTTAATATTTCGACGGAAAGCTATCCACTGTCGAGCGTTGCACACCACAAACGTTTTGGGTCGTGACTTCCATGGTTGTTTTCGTGCCACCAAAAATTGCTGAAATAATGACGTTCTCGATGGTGAAGTTGCTCCCGGTGCTCTATTACCCGGCAGCGCGGATGATACAGCTGAGGCGTCTTGCACAATCAGCTGACATTTCGACTTGTCGAAACTCAGGTGCACCTTGGCCCATTTTGAGCACTTTTGATAAGCATACCCGCTCATAAAAACATCACCTTCTTCAACACCAAACGATGTCGAATCGTCTGACTGCAGAATGTCAACAATTGATCGCGGAAATTTACTCTGCGACCGACTTTGAAACTTATCACTCGGATGCACCATTTCATTGCCGCGTGCGACGTTATGAGACGCCCCAATGCCTTCTTTTTCCATTGGAAGACGACGAAACGGTTCTAATTCTCTTGACAGATACTCACTCGCAGAGGAAGACGGACGAGCAAGCAGGAAGCCCGTATCTGCGTTATCTTTTACGACCCCTTTTCGGGTGCCAGAAGTAACTAGCTGTGAATCGAGCAGCAAATCATCCAATGCATCCATTTGTTGGTAATGCGTAGCGACGAGTGACGAAGCAAAAGAATTCCAGCCCTTTACGTTGTTGCAAAACTGACATATGAATTCCTGCTGAAGCGCGGGCGAGCTGCAAATTGTTGCGATCTTCACTCCAATGATCGCTAGATGCGCGTCGTATACGTGGGACAAAGTGTTCGTGTCCAGGTTGTGCAAGATGTACTCCAAAATTGAATCAGGGGAACGAAAAACGCTCCGCAATAGCGGGTTGTTTAAACGCTCGTTTGTGAATGACCGATTCAAAAGGTTTAAGTACAAATTCACGAGCCGGCAATGCAGAATGCTGGCTGTAGGAAACTTTTCGAAGACATCCATCAACGACGTCGCGAGATCTAATCGAGCCAACCGGCTGTCGATGCGGTCGTTTGACATCAAAATGACGACATCCAGTAAGTCGACGACGTGCATCACAAGCAACGTCGATGCCAATGGCCGGACGTTCACAACAGCTTTCCCGGAATTTAGTGAAGAGCTAAACACCGGTGGCACTGATCCAGTATACAGCGCACTTCGAGCCGGCAGCACGTCACATTGTGAAAGCTTACTCGGGCCATCCTTTTCAATAAGATGAGCAAAAGGAGCAAAATTTGCTTCATCTGCTGCGTCTTCGTCTTCGTCATCCGAGTCACTGTCGCTGAAACAGTCACGTGCAGCGAATTCGGAGATCGTAGATAGATGCTGATGGTAATTGATCAACGCACAAACTGTGTCCAGAACAAGATGAACCGGAGCTACAAACAGTTCCTGCTGCTCAGGATTGTGCATGGAAAACTCAATAGCATGACGCAGAATGTCAATGACGAGGACCTTTGGAATATGTGCTCCATTCACGCAATGTGCATCCAAAAAGCGTAGTTCGGCCATTCCTAGTTTGGCCAGTCGAGCAAGAACGGTTGCGTTTTCCGTCAAAGAGGATAAAATAGCATTTTTCAATTTTACGTGCACGGCAGGATCACTTGGAGTTGTCCGCGTTGGGAAAAGCTCTCGTTCGAACGGCTGAACACTCTCAAATGACGCGAGCTGGACTTTCGTTTTGATGTAATACCGAAAGGTATTTGGAAACTCGTCATTCAGAATCTTCGACAAAATTTCCACACTTCCGCTGATTCTTAAATGAGCTATAGACGCTGTGTTCGGAGTGAACAACACCGGAGATCGCAGTGCTGTCTTGGACGAAAAAAACGAAACCGACGGTACAGTTGGCGATCCACGTAATGAAAGTCGAGGAGATGCTGATGGTGTGGATGAGACCGTTGATGTGGATGACACACAAGATAGCGACCTGCTTATTCGAGTTGGTACTTGCTCCACAATCTGCTCCACCAAACAGCAAATAATCGGAAAATAGTCCAACCCTCGACGGACTGAAAGGTGAATCAATCCGTGCAACAACGAGGCAATATTCGGGTCGTACACATGAGCTGCTAAATACGACAGCAGCCACTCTTTCTCGTCAACATCGTCCTCGTCACAGATTAGCCTGTGCACTGCGGGAAAAACGACGAAATTCTTGACAATTCTGCACAGGTTGGCCACCAATACCCCGTCAACTTCCACGTCCTCATTCTCACTGCAACGTTCTGCATCGTCCTCGCCATCACTTTTCAGTTTCGGCCGCAGAAACTGAAACAGGCCTCCAAAAACCTTTTTCCACTCATTTGCGGTCAAATCTTCGATCCGCAGCACATATCCACGTGCACTCGGATCTTCCAGCAAACTCTCATCCTCGTCACCATTGACACTAAACTCCGAGACGCTGCTTCCCGAGCTTTCAAACCTCATACTCGCTCGTAATCGGTGGAGTCTCGCCAGTTTCCTCGTCGACGAATTACTACGAAAGTCGATCGACGTGGCTGCAGTACTTGGCGGTGGTCGCGATGAGAACATAGCGAGTTCTGTCGAGTCCACACTCTCTGGTCGCCAAACAGACTCGTACTTCTCGCCTGCTTCCACGTCCGTATCAGTCTTCTGTGCGCTGCAATCACGTTTAGGCTCTCCATACCACGCCACAGCTTTTCGGTAAAAGCCAAGGATAATCTCCGTGGCCACAAAGGCCCGACGATAAGCTTCTCCCTCGTCGTCAGCTCTTCGATCTCGACCTCCTCGTTGTTGCTCCTTTTCCTCCGCACTTGAAAAAAGCGCCACATCCTCGTCACAACTTGACGTGGCGTAAGTGAAAACCTGTTGAATCGACTGGGGTTCCAGCAGGAGCTTCTGCACCGGCGAAAAAAAGCGACCGTCTTCTCGCCGTTGGACCGTACTTAGCACGGTGTCCACGTCGTAGCAGCTGCAGAAGACGTTGTCCAGAACCGGTGCTTGTCGTAGCGCTTCAGCATTGTGAAGAGCTCGAGACGCTTGCAACGAGTCGGGACCGAGGTCCAGCGGCGACAGGGAGGTCGCCCATTCTGCGCCTAATGCCTGGAACGCAGTGGAAAAACTGGACGAACGCGGCACGTGCTTGTCACTGGTCACGTCACTAGCGACGCTGCAGTCGGAATCAGTATCGGCTGCGCATGTGCATTCACGTGGCGGCTGTTGTTGCCGTGGGGACGCGGACGAGCTCGGGGGCAAGAACATGCGTGAGCTCCTGGGAGTTAAAAGGGGACTGGGCGAGGAAAAAGAGTCGGACTGGAAAGGGTCAGTTTGTGATGGAGTGGGTCACTGGCGTTCGGCAGTCAGTGGGTTCGGCGATTGGGCGGTTAAGTGCGCACTAGTTGGTGGATTTTCGAGGCGAACCCATGTGTTGTTGGGCCAGTCTCGAGTTCGAGTCTGGATTCGAGGCGAGGGTTGAGACCCTATTGACAAAAGGAGAGTGCGAGTGGTGGGATCGTTCTTTGTTACGGTCAAGGTTCAGCGTGGACGTTGAGGGTGGTACATGCTGGTTGTGGAGTCAGAAGTGAGCCCACGTTGCGTGAGCCAGCAGGCGACAGAATCCAGTGGGCGACGTCAGGCTGTCGTTCCATTTGGAGATGAATGGGATTGAACGAAAAAGAGGAAGTGTTGTCGGTTAGGAAGAAGGCGGACGAGACGAAGTAGGTGCTACTTGGTAGCACCTTTGTTCTCGACAGCAGTTACTGAGCAGAGGCTGCGACAGTAGTTGTGCCGACACGTCTTTGGCCTAGGAACCATCTTTTCGAGCCATTGGCGTCTCCGCCTTTGCTTCATGTAGAGTGCGGGTACATTGCTGTGATCGCCGGTGACGACTTTTGGTCGAGACGAGATTGGGCGATTCGATGAGACCGACTTGTCCACCATGTCCGCGCTTTGTTTACGGTCTGTCCGTGTCAAATCTCATCGAGATGGTGCAGAACAAGATGCTGCTGTACAATGGTGTGCAACTCTTTGCAGTCTTGCCTCGCTAAAGTCATCACGTCTGCGGAGCAAAATGGTATGGATTTCAAGTGGATGTTCCGTTCAAGACAAATAAACCTGGTGAATACTTTCTTACTTGACGAAGCGTGACATCTGGTGTCAAGACGCCTCGGACGGAAGAACGGTGGCAGCTTTGACAGTTTGCATGTACTTGACGCAGTAACGACTGTCGTAAAGTTAGTATTAGGCTTGGTAACATTCGACATGGTTTAGAGTAGCGTAAGCAACGACGACTTGACAATCAGTTGCGTCATTGGAAAAACCCTAGTAGGCTTTTAGGTAGCATAGCGCCTGGATCACGAACAAATCTTGAGCAGCTGTTCTTTACTTCCGACCACACTTCTTGTGGGTCTCCAGCATAAGATGTGCTTGCTTCACCCTTATAGTAGTCATGAGCAGGTCTAGGACAGGCGTTTGAAAAGTTGCGAGTTTTGTAAGTACCGACAGAGCATCTTGATCGCTGCGCAAGCCCCCTGGCACAGTTGGCGAAGACCGAGTTCCATTTATCTCGCAGACGCCGTCTGTAACGGGGTGAGCCTGTTGAATGTAAGGGAACGGAGTATTTTAACTGATTTATAGCGATAACAAACCTTAGTTACGTCTTTAACCTCATAACTATGCGACCAATCGAATAGCCCTCATCGTAGTTCTTCTTGTAACAGGGCACCCTTTGTTTGAGTGCCACGAAACTTCACGTACACTCGTACGTGCAAAGAGAGGTAATCTACTTAAAACAGCTAGTTTGAGTAAAAAAGGAACAAAAGAGAACGATGTTTAATATAGTCAAGCTATCAATGTAACTTCAGTCTTTATCTAACTATACTAAACTACGTCATTATATGACGACAACTGTAACGGGGCACCCTGAAGCTTGTACTGGTGACAGTACAAGCTACTTATTCTGATAACAGAATAAGGCGGTGCCTCGTAACTTCACGTACACTCGTACGTGCAGAGGAAGACGGTAAGAAGAAGCGAGTACTCGGTTAGAGTAAAAAGTAGAACTGTATTTATAATAGTTAATGTCTGCAATAAATCACTATTTATCTTCATCTAACTATGTCTAAATACAAATGTGTAAATCAGTTATCTGCTCACCACTCATTGCGTGCGTCTGTCGTGGCGCGTCTTCGTTGGTTGATATAATGGCCTATATCAACCAATTAGGGACTACTTGGAAGTGCTACAGAATATTGTCCTTATGACAATATTCTGAGAATATAACTCTTATAGTTATATTCTATTAACAATTTCTTATAAATTGTTATGTAACGATTCACCCCGTTACAACAACCTGCTAACCACTCATTACGCGCGTTTGGCAGCGATTGGTGGTAATCTTTGGTTGAAACGTCTTGATGAAGCAATCTTTGAGCAGCGCATTAATATTATCCAATAGGGGATAAAAATCCTTCAAGATTATCCATCTCGGATAAAATTGATAGAATATTGTCAGGCTGAACAATCTCCCTATCGACACCGTTAGGTATCAATATCATGTCATGCTATCTTGTTACACTTCTTGTGTACCACACCAAAAATACGTCACCTCTATGAAGATCCTATTACGATCGATATCCTGTAGCAATAATCTATAGGGTAAGGTATGATTGCTTAGCGAATAAGATAACAAGTACGCCTCATCCATGACACTGATCTCTTTCTGTGTATACCGCACCAATGTGCCTTGTTTTCACAACCATCTGAGTAAACACGTTACAGTGACAAAAAGT